>CM060978.1:21067815-21670315 GCA_030765065.1 Deroplatys truncata
CACGTGACCAAGCTTCAAAAGGGCTCATACTGCAAAGTCATATTTGAGTTGCATTCAAACGAAAACGACGGTAGAAACAGCTACATTACACATTTCGTTGTAGATACAAAGAGAACAGCGATAGTCAAATGTTTAACAACTGGACGCTATATGCTGGCCTTAAAATTCCATACTGTTTCCATGACATCGCGAGGAACAACTGAATGTTGACAAGACTAAAAGAATGACAAAGTATTGAAAAAAATCAAACCTTTAATAACGGATATCTCGGAAATGGCTTTTGCCACAAAAAGTTATAAATTGTGTTTTTAAGATCTACATTTTTTGTAGTACGTTTTAATGTTTACCAGTTATACAAGATTATACAAAATTCCTTCTGAATTAAAAGGCTTTAAGAGTGTACTCACAGAAAATTCATCATTTTATTTGTCATGACATTTTAATAAACCTAATAAGGCTATTTTAGGGAAAATAAAAAACTTAGAAAAAGTTCCATGTATAGGGAAGAAAGGGGTGGGAGAAATATCTTGAAAATCTTAGTGTCACCTCTTTGGTAGATACTGAACTTACATACTAAGTTTGGTAGTTACACGACTTTTCGATTTTGAGTTATGCTATTCACAGACCTTTTTATAACAATTATTTTTCTTTTTTGGATTCAGGAGACTGAAAGCCATATATTTCCGGTGAAATCTCGGTATCGAATTTTTGGGTGGAATACAATACTTCCCCTACTTACTATACGTAGTAGAGAAAGTAATATATAAATAAAACAGGCCGAATAATTAATCCAAATAATTTTATACACAATCATCCCCATCACTACTTCCTACGAAAAGCGTCGTCAAAACTTCTGGAACAATCTAGAACAAAATGAAGCTGCCAACATTTGGGTTGAGCCTTCCGGAATGAACAGGTCTACCAACCTCATTCCGGGAGGGCCGACTCCATATCAGGCATACCAACCTAACTCTACATGTGCTCGCCACATCATGAAATACTCCTTGGACCTTACGGTTTATTGCACCACTCCCGAGTTTTCAATTTGAGATTAGTATGTAAACTTCAAGAAATGGTTTTGTAGGCATTTCTTAATTTCAATTAGCTTAAGACAAGAAACGGCTGTTTACATGTTACTTAATTTTCAGCTTTTTAAATGTGAGTTATGGAAAATAATTAAATTCAACTGAGCTTTTTAATATTTTAAATAGTACATAACAATGTTTAAATTTGTAATTCCTGAAATTATCTGGTTAATAAGTTATAAACTGTGTTCTAAGGGGCACTTTTAATACTGAACAATGCTGAAAAGAAGGAATTGAGAAGAATGGAATTTATAGCTCAAAGGAGTGTTTCATCTAAATGCTACAAGACAATTAAATAGCCATTTGTACCTAGATTTCTTTATATTAAAAAAATTGTGTAGCATGAAATTACAAATGTGATAGAAATGAGACAAAAATTAAAATTGTTACATTTTTAGCAAACTTCATCGATTCATTGCCTTAAATACCAAGTTTGGTATTTGAGGCAAATAGTTTTTAGTTTTTACTTTCTCTACTACGTATAGTAAGTAGGGGAGGTATTGTATTCCATCCAAAAATTCAATACCGAGATTTCACCGGAAATATATGTTTTGAGACCCCCTGATCCAAAAAAAGCATTTTTGGAAAAATGTCTGTGTGTGTATGTGTGTGTGTGTGTGAACAGCATAACTCTGAAACGAACAGTCGGATAAACACCAAACTTGGTATTTAGGTTCAGTATCTTCCAGAGATGCTACACAAAGGTTTTCAAGCAAATCCCTCCGATTACTGTTTACATGCAACATTTTTCAAAATTTCAATTTTCTCAAAAATGGCTCTAACGATGTTGATTAAAATATCATATGTTTAATATATTTTCATGACAAATAAAATATTTATCTTGAATTTTCTGCGAATGTCTCCAAAAGTATTCTTCATTGTGAACGACTTTTACATAACTGGTAAACCATAAGAGATTGACAAAAATTTACTACACAAAAAATTTAGATCGCGTTAAAATACCCAATTTATGTCATATACATTTTTTTTATTGAGTGAACCATTTTCGTGATATTGCTTGTTATTCCCTTAAATTTTTCAACACTTATTTTCTCAAATGGGAATTCGTTATTCATTTTTTTCTCTTGGATATGCAAAAAAGTATTAATCTGTGGCAAAGGGAATGGTGCTGCACCTAGCAACCAGCTATTAAGAGATATGTATATGCTTAAAGGCTACTGTATTTCTATTTTGCCCTTGCAATGGGAACATAATAGGCCTTAAGCGATAGTCAAATTGCATGTCAAAAGATCGTTTCTGCAAATGTTTATCTCGATTAATATGAAATAGATGGAGAATAAGAGTTTGTAAAAATAGTTTGTACAAGAGTAGAGAAACTCATGTGAGTGTAAAACATCAGATTTTATAATTATGCAGTTTATAGGCACACACATACACACAGTTCTGTTTTGGATTCCGTGTACCTCAAAACGTGTATTTCCAGTGAAATATTTATATCGACTTCCTATATCTATTACAGGTAAGCAATATAGAAGGTAAAAAGTGTAACTCCTCATTCGTTTATCGCTTCTGCAATGCCCTCTTCCGTTGTTTCTCAAGTTGTATATTTCCATAGAGGAGTATTGCGCTTTGGAAGCAATTATTTCCCGCGGATGACAGACCAAAATGTTGAAACACTGTTCCAGACCATTGCAGATATTACCGAGGAGGATATTGCCGAAGAATTGACCGTTAGTCAGGGTTCAGCAGACACACGGTACGAAGAACTGTTTCAGAAGAAAAAAGTATTCAGAATGTGCTTCGGCAAGCGTACCAGAGTATCACAGCATAGGATTTATAAAAAAATAAAATCTGATGTGTTACAATCAAATGACTTTCTCTACTCTCGTACAAACTATTTTTACAAACGCTTATTCTCCATATGCTTCATGTTAATCGAGATGTTAATCTTATTGCTAATTTTCTTGTGGATGCAAGGGGAATTGCTAGGCTTTAAGCGATAGTCAAATGTTTTAAGAGCTGGTTGCTATGTGGAGTATTCCATTCTCTTTGCATTACCAGGACAAAAAACAAAAAATGAAAAACGAATTTGAGAAAAAGTATAAGATTGTATATGACATACATTGTGTGTTTTAACGCGGTCTACATTTTGTGTGTAGTAAAAGTTTGCCTATTTCTTATGGTTTACAAGTTATGCAAAAGTCGTTCACCAGTTATGCAAAAGTCGTTCACAATGAAGAATACTTTTGGAGACATTACCAGAAAATTCGAGATATAGATTTCATTTGTCATGAAAATATCTTAAACATATGATATTTTAATCAAAATCGTTAGAGCCATTTTTGAGAAAATAAAAATTTTCGAAAAATGTTCCATGTAAAGGGTAATCTGGAGTGGGGGGATTTTCTTGAAAACCTTCGTGTGGCATCTCTGGAACATACTGAACCTAAATACCAAGTTTGGTGTTTATCTGACTGTTCGTTTCTGAGTTATGCTGTTCACAGGCACACACACGGACATGTTTCCAAAAATGCTTTTTTTTTCTATTCAGGGGTCTCAAAACATGTATTTCCGGTGAAATCTCGGTATCGAATTTTTGGGTGGAATACAAACTTCCCCTACTTAACTATACGTAGTAGAGAAAGTAATAAAATAGGTTGCTGTTTTTATCTCCCCTATTACGTATAGTAAGTAGGGGAAGTATTGTATTCCAACCAAAAATTCAATACCGAGATTACGCCAGAAATGTACCTATGTTCTGAGGTCCCCTAAGGCCCCCCCAACAATGTTTTAGATAAAAGTCCGTGAACAGTATAACTGAAAAGCCACAAGTCTATATAACTTGGTATTTAAGTTCATCAGCGAGCGGAAAGGCTTAAGGCAGTTTCATCTGTGGCCCGCATTCGGGAGGTCCCGAGATCTATCCTCGGTGACCGCCCACTCTAGCTCATGGGTTTTTGGTGGTTTCCCGGGTCGTTGGACGAATGCTGGGGTGGTTCATGTTCTACCGCGACTCTCCTTTCTCTCATTTCCTATTCCCATCATCTTCCTTGTCATCTGTTTCAGGGTTGTACGACAGGCGACGGTGTTCGGCTGGGTGGTGGTTTTTTCCCTGGCGTCGCTACGGTATCGCGCAGTTAGATCCCTCCTCAGAGTTGGGCTGCGCTCCGGGGGACCCTGGAGGTAGGTGGCTTGTGGGCCGGGATCGGGCGGCGTCGGATGCATTCTGTCTGTAAACGTTAGGGACCCCATCCATGTTTGCGGCCGTCGGCAACCGGATCTGGTCGCCCTTCGTGTCTCTCTCCTCATCCTTCCCTACCAGAGGTCACGTTGAGAGCATAAAGGGCGTGCAGTGCTTTGCCCCGGTTGCGGGAGCCCCTCCGTGATGGTATCTTTACCTAAGTTGATCATCTTCTAGGGATGCGACACGAAGACCTTGAAGAACATCTCCCCACCACAAACTATCGTTCACATGAAAGAATTTTCAAATGTTTTTAATTTCTAATTGATTTTGATTAAAATACCATATGTTTAAGACAATTTCATGTCAAATAAAATAATACCTTGAATAATATCCTGTGAAGTCCTCTTCATTCGTAAGGAAGTTTGTATAATCTTGTGTAACCAATAAACATTAAGTGATAGATATGCAGATCTCTTTAAAACACACAGTTTATTTCAAATAACTTTTTTGTGGCATCAGTCACTTCGAACTGTTCAATACCTTGCCGTTGTTTTCAAATCCTGTCGATTTTCACCTGTTTCTCGCAATGTCATGGAAAATGTCATATTTACATCTCATAACAGTATGAATTAAATATATTATTACGTAACAGAGTTAGTGCAACTGGAACGTCTGTAAATTCTTATCAACAGATGGGATGATCCGTCGGTTTAAACCTGCACGTGCTCTATCACGACAATGCGTTTATGTCGCTCTTATCGCTTATTCTTGCATTGCACACGACTTGTTTGTCAGCATTCGAAGGCTACTTTAGCCAACCAGGGTTAAGGGGAAGGAAAACGCAATGCGAAAGAATACATGTCTGCGGGGCAAGGTTATAAGAAACATGGCTTAGGTTCAATACCTTCCAAAAATGCGACACGCACATCTTCAAGAACATTCCCCACCCTCAACTACCTTTTACATGGAACATTTTTCGAATTTTTTTGATTTTCTAAAAAATGGCTTTAAGGATTTGTGTTAAATACCATATATTAAACATATCTACATGACAAATAAAATGTATATCTTGAGTTCTCTGTGATATCCTCCTCGTCCTGAAGGAATGCTGTATAATCTTGTATAACTGGTAAATGTTAAGTGATAGACGAAAACGTGTTAACAAACAGTAGATCTTTTAAAACACAATTTATTCCAAATACGTTTTTTTGGTGACATCAGCCAATAATTCTTTTCAACTCCCCCCGATTTTCACCTGTTTCTCGCGATGTCATGGAAACAGTATGGAATTTTAAGGCAGCATATAGCGTCCAGTTGTTAAACATTTGACTATCGCTGTTCTCTTTGTATCTATAACGAAATGTGTAATGTAGCTGTTTCTGCAAGGGTTTATTCGGATTAGAATGAAGTAGATAGAAAACTAAATTTTCGTAAGAGTAGCTTGTATACCCGCTAATAAACTAAAGGCCCTTTCGCAATGAAGGGAAGAAATTTTTCACATATTCCCTCCAGTAAAGCAGTGAGTTTTGTTTGATGACGTTTAAATGTAGTATGCCTGAGTTGAAACAGTTGAAAAAACTGAGAATTAGTCTGATGAGGAGCAGAATTATTTTTGGAATTGTAATAAGTAGTATCTGCAGCTTATTTGAAAGCGCTTGACTGTTTGCCACCTCTGATTTCGAATATTCTCGTTCTGTGGTGGATGTAAACCAATTATCTACGGACTCCATATAATGAATTACCTGGGAATAACTATTGGTGCTATAGGTTATACAACGAAGGGGGACACTTCGCGCACAGCGACATAAATAGACGCATTGTAGCTACATCCCCAGAAGGAAGGGATGAAGTGAGGGAACGACAGAAGTCTACAGGCGTAGGCAGACAGGCCACAGAGACGCGCGCAAGTCCCTAATCGTTCCAGGTTCGAAGTCCCGTTCCATTGCTGGATCTACATAGAGAGAGCGATGGATGACCAATGCGTCCTCTAGTGCCCCTTTGTGCAAGTATCCGCGCCGTCCTTCCGGTGCCGTCATACGCCACGAAATCTAGTAGCAAACCTGAAAGTTGAGAAGAGAACGGAATGGAAAGGAAGTCATGGTACTTACCGACAGGAAAAATCACGAAAAGCCCAAGGTCGGAAGCGGCAGTCAGCGGGAATCGAAACCGGTATTTTCCGAATGCGAGGCTCACACGTTGCTAGGATTAGGGCTAACAGCGGAGGGTGACTTGGCACCTGACCGATAAGATGCCCCCGAGGGGGAGGGTGAGGTGAGAGGGCACGGAGGGCGGCCGGACCAGGAGGTACGACATGCAATGCTCCCCTCCCCCTGGAGGTTCTGGGACAAGGAGGCAGCCCCTCATTCCGGGGGACGAACTGTTACATACAATAACCTTTTCCCCTGCCAAGCATTGCCGACACCCCCGCCGACACTATCAACCCAGAAACAGACTAAGCAGATGAAATGAAGGGACAGAAAATACGTGGGATGTAATGAACCTTCCCAACATTCACCTAGCGACTCGTGGAAACCCCATGGGTCAGTAAGGTCGGCCGCGGGAATCGAATCCACGACGTCCCGAATGCGGGCCACAAACGTTACCCCCTGAGCCATCTCGTACTGCTTATGTATTCACGGAGTCATTAAAAGTTATGCCGTATCACTTTCGCTGCTGAATTCCATCATTCTGCAAAGTTAATTAACTTGTGTAGGTACCTTATATAATCTTATGCTGGCTCGTGTTTTATAACGTTTAACTTAATAGCTTCACAAGAAATAATTAAATATAATCAAAATCCTTCATCTTACCATCAGGTACTCTCTCACTCTCCCCCAAACATGTTTATTGTCTTTAATATAAATATCCTTTCAACCGTTAATAACTTGGTGTTTCGCTGTCAGCAAGATAAATCTTCATTATCTCTCCCCCACAGCGTCCAGCTTCATGTTATGTTACGTGAAAAGTCAACTGTGTATTTAACAGCAGCGAAGTAGCAAAGCACTCGGGTATACCTTACGCTTCATCCTATTCCATCAACTTCTACTGAACTCTATCATTCCATTGTTACTTTACCTACAGTACATAGTAGGTACTGCATTCCATGCAAAAATTCGATACCGAGATTTCACAGGAAATACATGTTTTGACGTCCCCCGAATCCAAAAGCAGCATTTTTAGAAAAATGTCCGTATGTGTGTTTGTGTACAGGATATCTCAAAAACTAAAAGTTGGATATTTACCAAATTTGATAATCAATCAGCATCTTCTATAAGATACAATCCAAAGATCACAAACTAGCTTTACTTGGAACATTTTTTCGAAATTTTTTATTTTCTCAAAAATGGTTCTAGCGATTTCGATTGAAATACTATAAATTAAACATGTTTACAGAGAAAACAAAATATACCACGTGGCCCACACAAGCCGTCCTTAGTTGAAGTTAGATTATACCTGATAGTGTGGGTGCCAAAAGGCTTGCCTAAGCAGAACTGTAAAAGGGAATCCATGCCGATAGAGAGGGCACCAGTACTCGAAAACGAACACTTTAAATACTGTTACTGGTCTCAGAGTTCGTTCAGTAGAGAAACTGCATCTTATATGAAGTGTACCGGGTTCGATTTCCGACTGGGCTTCAGAAGCTTGTCTTTAAACAAAAACATTTCACGGTATGCCCAGAGTCTGGGGTTTGAATGTCTGAGTATCTATGTGTGCGTGTGGTGGGGTGTGTTATCGGTTATTTAAAAGGAAATTAGCACATTAAAAAGAATTCAGGATTGTCGCCTGGCGCAAACCTGAGCACACGGTTAACTCATTTAATTCCATGACAGTTAATCTACAATCAGTACAACTATATGGTACCAATTGGTGGCGCAAAGTTAACAAAATTAAACAAAATACTTTTACTTTCTCTACTACGTACAGTAAGCAGGGGAAGTATTGTATTCCAACCAAAAATTCGATACCGAGATTTCAACGGAAATATATGTTTTGAGACCTCCTGAATCCAAAAAAAGCATTTTTGGAAACATGTCCTGTGTCTGTCTGTGAACAGCATAACTCAGAAACGAACAGTCGGATAAACACCAAACTTGGTATTTAGGTTCAGTATCTTCCAGAGATGCGACGCGAAGGTTTTCAAGAAAATCCCCCCACTCCAGATTACCCTTTACATGGAACATTTTTCGAAAATTTTAATTTTCTCAAAAATGGCCCTAACGATTTTGATTAAAATATCATATCTTTAAGATACTTTCATGACAAATAAAATGTATATCTTGAATTCTCTGGGAGTGTCTCCAAAAGTATTCTTCATTGTGAACGACTTTTGCATAACTGGTAAACCATAAGAGATAGACAAAATTTTACTACACAAAAATGTAGATCGTGTTAAACTACACAATTTATGTTATATACATTTTTTGTTGTTGAGTGAACCATTTTCGAGATATTGCTTGTTATTCCCTTAAATTTTCCAATACTTATACTTTTCTCAAATGGGAATTCGTTATTCTTTTTTTTTTTTGTCCTGGTAATGCAAAGAGAATGGAATACTCCAAATAGCAACCAGCTCTTAAAATATTTGACTATCGCTTAAAACCTACCATATTCCCCTTGCATCTACAAGAAAATTAGCAATAAGATTATCATCTCGATTAACATGAAGCATATGGAGAATAAACGTTTGTACAAGAGTAGAACATAGTGCATAGCAGTGCCTGTGTAGTACCTGGCGTCTGCAATTATCGAATGTGCTAGAAGTTGAAAAAGCCACTCCGCAGGAATGTCTCTTACCTCGTGGTTAGCAGATGTTGAACATGACTTGCGCGCTTGCTTTCATCTGCATTCCGATCGACAATGTGCCGAGTGATCGTCGAAATATTAAAATTATTCACGGTTGAGAGAAAGTCGTTCATAAGCATGCACGTTTCCAGGATGCACTTTCTACCTTTCCAAAATAAAGTTGTCACCGAGTAGCGGCAGACGCTTTGATGCCTTATTCAAATCAGAATGCCTGCCTACGCACCAATTCTGTCACAACGGGAGGCCATTTCCGTGAAACGGTACCACATTAGACAGTACAAAGGAGGCTGAACTTTAAAAAGTAGGTGAACTATATACTAACCTTGAAATTGCATACTCTTTTCACGACATTGATACAAACAACTGAATAGTAGCAGCACTTTAAAAACATGACAATGTATGTGGAAGAAGAAGAAAAATAAAGGAAGTTATTTGAAATAAATTGCTCTTAAAGAGATCAACATTTTTTCGTAATAAGCATTTGCTTATCTCTTATTGTCTCATAACTACAAAACTAGCCGCTTATCTTATCTTCAGTTTCGGAAGGGATTCGGCAACGATCCTATTGTACCTATGTCCCCGGTAGGAAGGATGAGGGGCGAGAAGACGCCGTATGCCAGATCCAGGAGCGACGGTACAGCAAAGATAGGGTCCCTAAGTTTCCAGATATAGAAGACACCACGCCAGACGGGCAGGTAGACCGGGGACCCCGCCCCACAGAGGGGTCCAACGCCTCTCAAAGGGGTTCGGATACCCTGGCAGCCAGTCAAAAGCCAAGGGACAGAGAGAGAGAGTTCACACAGAGCATCCTTTTCCCCCTGGCATACTGCGCCAAAACACCATCGCCGATACTTACGACCATCGGAATAAAGGATGAAGGAAATGATGAATGGAACGAAAAGGACGTAATCCCCAGTGACCGGGGATCGAACTCGGGACCTCTCGAATTACGAGTTCCTCCCTTTATTTATGCAAGTATTGTACAATGACCTAGAGCGGGCTGTACTCGCAGGAGTCTGCCTGCAGCATGCAATACTGCTCGGCACCGGGGCAGGCTATCGTCACAACTGAATGAAATGCTGGAATAATAACGCTTGTAGCGGTTTCCTTTCGTCGTCGTAATAGTCGTCTCTTTATCTACGTAGTCGTCGTAGTCTTGCCGCCTACGTCTACCGATGTGAGTTAGGAAGCACTCGTCGTTGTCTCAGAGTTAACAGTTGGCGAATCCGTTTGAAATTTCCTATAGTGTTTGTGTCAGGGTAGGATGCGGGAGTGGTAATACCAGGACATAGTCTAGAAAGAAACCTGGAAAGAAGCTAGAAATCCTGCAAGATTCTCTTGTTATCACTAACACACTGTACTCCCACGATTATTGCACTAACAACTCACTATTTACTCTATATCTCAGTGCTCTATCACCGTTCTTTAGACTCGCGTTAACTTGAATCACTTGACAAATAGTGAATTATTTATAAGTTTGGATAAAAATTATATCGACGAAAACTATTAGCACAAAAGACAAATATTCCACACAAATCACTCTGTAGTTACATAGCTTAGCGTTTTTTTTTCTGATTCGGAGTACTACGTGTTCCCTTAGCGAGGAATCGTGATAATCTGTTTAAAATCCACGTTTATGTGCACATATATAAAGTTACTCGCCTCCGGATTTCTGTACATGCAACCAGGTCTTTCTATCTTCTCATTGGTGCTAACAATCATTCTGTAACTTTAGTGTCTCTTCAGTTGAAAATTTCAAGCATAAACGGTAAGAAGAGACCGTTGCCTACAGCGTCTACTTTCTCTTGAAACTTGGTTCATCCAGTCGAAACGCTGGATTTTTATGGCCCCGCGCTCGGAAAAATACAATGAACATTTTGAAGCGAAGCTGCTCTATTTCGCCTAGACTTTTTACACAATTACGCCTTTATTTATTCAACAATGTTTATGAAACTTAAAACACATTTAAACTTTTTGAAGGGCTCTTCTTTATTTATATAGTTTTAATCCAGTTGCTTTAAAATTATAGAAAATTATCAAGTTGTGTGTTAATCACTAATAATTCATAAACCATAATTAGTTAGGTTCCATTTTATTGTTGAATTTAGAAGCTTGCGGGGACCTATCCTCTTCGGTAAACAGAAACTGTTCTTCCCACGGGTCTTTCCCGGCTTTATGAGCATTCCTGGGCTTTTTACGCCCTTAAATACTAATTTTAGGCACCTAAAATGGGCTCTCAAGTTATAAAAATAGGCACTAAAGACACAGTTTTAGGCACTATAAAATACGTATTCCACGTGCTAAAAATTAGATTTTATGTACCAAAATGTATTTCCACTTTCTTAAATTTTATAAAAGCTATTAATTAGTGAGCATTACAAATTAGACAATAACAAAAACAGTAAATTTAATAAACTGTTATGGTTAGAAAATTTTTATTGCGCCTTCAAGTGTAAATTTATGGCTACTAATACATAGTCCCCGTAGCCTCTGGCTCCGGGGACCCAGGTTCAATCCCCGGTACTGGCGTGAGGATTTTTCTCACGTTGGGAGGTCTGGTACTCAGCTTCGTTTGGTCCCTGATGGAAAAAACATAGCAGCCCTGGTTGAAAAAAACGCCTTAGCTCTACCTGTAGTAGGTAGAAGTGGGGGATGCAGCGGTTGGGGCGGTAGGCCATGGTTCGATACTGGGCTGGCGCGCCATGAGTTTAATATAAAGCTGAAAATGGACGTCCAAAAACCAATTAAATACATCATACACTATATCATTGTGATCTGAATGCTGTAGAGCTGACATGGAGGGGTGCAAAACACAATATATATTGTAAAAGAACTGTTTGAAAAATCTTGCAAATGATGTGCATATCAACAGTTAATGAACAGAACGAGGTATGTGAGTCATGGGAAAAAATCGGCCCGTTACCGACCTAGAGGAGCATGGATTCTCTTTGTCTTTCTACAAAACAAAATCAATCTGCCTGCTAAAGTGTTAAAATATACCAGCGGTTTTTTTTCAGAAAGTATTACAAACTTTGAATCAAACTAATACCATGATATTACTGCAAAAAAATAATTAAGCAGCGCAATGGTAAAATAAGCATTTTATGTGAAACGTAAAGATATTTGGATTGTTGTATATATTAAAAATAGGCATACAAAGTCTAGTTATGAGAAACGACACAACCTCAAGACTGGCAGAAACCGCAAACTCTTGTGCTATGACCCTCGCTATCACTCTGTCCCTCCAGTGCTGTTGCTGCGTACGCGCGAGTACTCAAACTCAGCCGAGCAGAGTTGGAACAGGCTGAAATAGAGGATTTTATCCCTTATAATATACCGGCTATTCCTAATAACGGATTAAAAATCTCCTGATATACACACAAAAGCATGTGAAACATCGTCGGATCGTCTGACTTCCTTAACCCGACAGCCTTCCAAATTCTGGAAATGTTGCATAGCCTATAGTACCCTTTGGTAATGGAAAAATCATCGTTCGGAATGGTCAAGAATTTTTACTTTCTCTACCACGTATACTAGGTAGGGGAAGTATTGTATTCCACCCAAAAGTTCGATACAAAGATTTCACCGGAAACATATGTTTTGAGGCACCTGTATATGTGTGTGTGTGTGTGCGTATGTGCGTGTGGTGTCTGTGAACAACACAACCCAAAAGCTATAACTATAGGGTCTTTCAACAAGAGTGTACTATCTTTGAACTTAAATAAACTACGTTCTATAAATGATAGAGGTTTATTTCTTTTTTTATTTTGGAACATAATTAATGTTATTACGTGTGGAAGAGAACATCAGTTAAGTGACTGCTGCGACATCGTTGGGTTGCGCGTATACGGTTGACTCAATTTTCAATGACAGAAGAACGTAAATTAGGTCCAACTTCACGAATAACACGCGTGATGTTATTCATAAGATCATTTATTGTTTCTGGCTTGTTGACATAAACTCGAGATTTAACATAACCCCACAAGAAGTAATCCAACGGTGTTAAATCACATGACCTCGAGGGACAGTTAACATGACCACCACGGGAAATGATGAAACCTCTGAACTTCTCCTTCAAAAGATCGATTTTTTTTGAGAGCAGTATGACAT
Source organism: Deroplatys truncata (assembly GCA_030765065.1). NCBI lineage: Eukaryota > Metazoa > Arthropoda > Insecta > Mantodea > Mantidae > Deroplatys > Deroplatys truncata. The sequence continues at coordinate 21,080,959 of CM060978.1, forward strand.
GTCGCAGATGTTTCTGAGATCGATACCATCCAACTGAAGCCAAAAATAGTCCCTTTTAAGAGCCCGGTATCTTTTTCCATTGACAGTTAGAGCTTCTCGATCTTCATCTTGAAGAAAATATGGACCAATGATTCCACCATACCAAAATCCACATCACATATTAACCTTTTGGGGATGAAGTGGTCGTTCTTGAATCTGCATTAAATTGTGATTTCTCCAATAGCGGCAATTTTGTTTGTTAAAACAACCATCCATCCAAATGTGGGCTTCGTTGCTGAAGATGATTTTTCGACAAAAATCCGGGTCAGCTTTCAATTGCTCCATAGCCCAACTATGGTCGTTGGGCTTTAGTTCTTGAGTTAACACCATTTTGTAAGCGTGAAAATTCAAGTCCAGATGCATAATTCGCTAAGTTGTGGTCGGCAAAAGCCCCAATTCTTGCGCTTGACGAGCAATTGATTTGTTACACTCTCACGAACGGCGCCTGTGTTTTCGTTGGAGCGCTTACGTTGATTACGTACAGGCGTTCTTTGATTGCTGACAGAACCACTTCTTTCAAATTTATCGATCAAACGCCGAATCGTTCTCTCGCAGGGACGATTATGCACACCGTAAACTTCACGCAATACACGGAAGGTTTGGCAAACAGATGATCCATTTTGATAATAAATGTTCACAATTTCTACGCGTTTTTGAATGCTGTAACGTTTCATGGCTATTTGTCAATAACAATTGTAACCACATGAAGAAAAATGACTGTTGTAACTCAATAACAACGGCAGCTATCACAATTTAAAGATAGGACACTCTTGTTGAAAGACCCTTTACTAAACTTGATATTTAAGTTCAGTATCTTCCAAGGATGCGACACGATGATTTTCAAGAAAATCCCGCCACCCGAACTACCCTTTGTATGGGACATTTTTCGAAAATTTTGATTTTCTAAAAATAGCTCTAACGATTTTGATTAAAATACCATATATTAAAGGGGTCCCGTGTTCGATTCCCAGCTGGGAGGGTTGGGAATTTTTCTCTAGCCAAGATTATTCCTTATGCTCCCCAGAGTCTGGAACTATGTGAATGTGTGCATGATCTAACGATTAAAAACCAAAAGGGCAAGGAACTCAACGACGAGAATTACACGAGTTAACACCACTGCCAATAGGCAACAAGTTCCAAAGGAAAGGCCGCCGATAAGACCAAGGCGGGGTATAAATGGAACTACAAAAAATGAAAAGTGTAACGAAAGTTTATTTCACTTAACAGGAAGTGGATAAAAGAGTGTTAAGTCCTGAGTAAAACCATGTAAGTAACACCGTGAATAATTGTTTGATCCAAGTTAAGTACAAGAACATACGTGACGTTTGATCAAACTAGAGCGAGCGGTATACTTGGCCGGCCGATTTCGACACGTTTTTATGAACACTGCTGCTGCTAGGACTTTCACTTGCCGCGGTGTAGTGTAGACAGAGGTGTAGGGTTTCCCTAAACCTTATTAGTCAGCTCCGCGCATGCGCACATTAGATCAAATGATTGTCATTATTAGACCTCGTCGCCTCGCTTTCCTTTCTCATTATCGTCCCCCTTCCTGCGAATACGTCGCTCGACAATAGCGAAATCGACGACATGTCGCGTGCCCAATGTTAATTTCACACTGCGCTATCTCTCAGCCACCGACTTCTGAATATGTATGGTTACTGTCACAGAAAATCGGGATTGTCTCGAAGACCAAAACAACATTAATTTTGGTAATTTATCGTTTATTACCATACTACAAAATATCTTATGTAATATATTCACATGACTTATTCTACCCTCCATCAATCACAGGTGGGCATACAAAACTTTTACTAAAGCTTTTTTTTTCTATCTACTACATTTTAATTCAAATAAACGTTTACAGAAATAGCTACATTACACATTTCGTTATAGATACAAAGAGAACAGCGATAGTCTAATGTTTAACAACTGGACGCTATATGCTGGCCTTAAAATTCCATACTGTTTCCATGACATCGCGAGAAACAACTGAATGTTGAAAGGACTTTAAAGAATGACTTCCAACCTTTAATAACGGATACTTCAGAAATGGCGTATGCCATAGAAAAACTTATTTTAAATAAATTGTGTTGTTTTATAGAGATTTACATTTTTTGTGTAGTACATTTTCGTCTATCGCTTAACGTTCACTAGTTATACAAGATTATACAAAACTCCTTCAGAATAAAGAGGACTTCATAGGCTTTCCCAAAAAATTCAAGATATACATTTTATTTGTCATGTAAATATCTTTAATATATGGTATTTTAATCAAAATCATTAAAGCCATTTTTTAGAAAGTTTACATTTTCGAAAAATGTAAGCTTCTTTTTCTACTACATTTAATCTAAATAAACCTTTGCAGAAGTAGCTACGTTACGTCGAAAATAGCGTATACCATAAAATAATTGTTTCTTTTAAAGTGATGTGCATTTTTTATGCAGTACGATTTCGTCTATCGCTTAACGTTTACCAGTTATACAAAATTCCTTCGGAATAAAGTGGACTTCACAAGCTATTCCCAGAATATTCAACATATACATTTTATTTGTCATGTAAATATCTTTAATATATTGTATTTTAATGAAAATTGTTAAAGCCATTTTTAGAACATCAACATTTTATAAAAATGCTCCATTTAAAGGGTAGTTGCGGTGGGGGGATTTTCTTGAAAATCTTCGTGTCGTATCATACCTGACTTTTCGTTTTTGAGTTATGTTGTTCACAGATACAGAAAGATACACATAAACACACTAGGAAATGTTTCCAAAAATGCTTTATTTGGATTTAGGGGGCCTCAAAGCTTGTATTTGCGGTGAAATCTCGGTATCGAATTTTTGGGTGGAATGCAATACTTGCCCTACTTACTATACGTAGCAGAGAATGTAATACCAGTCTGATGGGATCATAAGACTATGCTGATGACGTTAACGTCATGGCAAGATCTTGACAAGCTTTGAAACAGACAGTTAACTTATTAGAACCAACAGCAAGTGTGGTAGGACTACACATAAATAGCTCTAAATCAAACATGCTAACATAATCACGGACACATACCAATACAGAACAACAATTGATAAAAATTACAAATGCATTTCAAGTAGTAAAGAAATTCTCATGTCTAGCAAAATCAATTACCAATAATAATGATGAAATACTCGTAGAACAAATCCGGAACATAATGTACAAAGCAAATAGCTCATATTATTGTTTTTTACCTACTTTTAAATCCAAATCTAATGTTCTCTTGTTTCATAGACAATCTTCAACAGATAGCGTTTCTTACAAACGTCTGTTCAACCAATTGTGTACACTGTATTCAACACACATTCATATCTTCACTGATGGATCCAGACTTGATGGTCATTATGGATGTGCAGCGGTATTCCCTGATTACACCATACAATATAGTCTTCCCAACTATCTGTCTATTCTTGTGAATTGTTCATAATTCAGCTTTCATTGGAGTATATACTTAAATATAACCCATATAATTATATATTTTCCGACTCGTTGAGTGCTTTAATAGCCCTTCAAAAAACCTCAGTCCCCCAAAATATCGTTAAAGAACTTCAGAAACCGTACAGCCAAATACTAATCTCAGGTAAATCAGCATCATTCGCCTGAACTCCGTCTTACGTCGGAATTCTGGGAAACGAATCAGCTGATCAGGCAGCCAAAGAAGCCACCAAACATCCCCCTCAGGACATCAAGATGCCACACATGATCTTCATCAACATCATCAAACAGACTTGCATTAATCAATGGATACAAACATGGAAAGCCACATCTAGAAGCAAGTTACACGATGTCTACATTTCCGAGTCCAAACTTCAACACTATTATTTCAACCACAAAGATCAAGTTGTATTAACTCGACTACGTATTGGACATACACTGTGTGATCAAAAGTATCCGGACACCCCACAAACATACGTTTTTCATCTTAGATGCATTGTGCTGCCACCTACTGCCTGGTACTCGTTATCCGTCATTAGACATCGCGAAACAGCACAATGGGACGCTCCGTGGAACTCAAGGACTTCGAACGTGGTCAGGTGATTGGGTGTCACTTGTGTCAGAAGTCTGTACGCGAGATTTCCACACTCCTAAACATTCCTAGGTCCACTGTTTCTGATGTGATAGTGAACTGGAAACGTGAAGGGACATATACAGCACAAAAGCGTACAGGCCGACCTCGTCTGTTGACTGACAGAGACCGCCGACATTTGAAAAGGGTCGTAAAGAGTAATAGGCAGACATCTATCCAGACCATCACACAGGAATTCCAAACTGTATCAGGATCCACTCCAAGTACTATGACAGTTAGGCGTGAGGTGAGAAACCTTGGATTCCATGGTCGAGCGGCTGCTCATAAGCCACACATCACGCAGGAAAATGCCAAACGAGCCTCGCTTGGTTTAAGGAGCGTCAACATTACACGATTGAACAGTGGAAAAACGTTGTGTGGAGTAACGAATCACGGTACACAATGTGGCGATCCGATGGCAGGGTGTGGCGAATGCCTGGTGAACGTCATCTGCCAGCGTGTGTAGTGCCAACAGTGAAATTCGGAGGTGGTGGTGTTATGGTGTGGTCGTGTTTTTCCTGGAGGGGGCTTACACCCTTGTTGGTTTGCGTGGCACGATCACAGCGCAGACCTACACTGATATTTTAAGCACCTTCTTGCTTCCCACTGTTGAAGATGGCGATTGCATCTTTCAAAACGATCGAGCACCTGTTCATACTGCACGGGCTGTGGCGGAGTGGTTACACGACAATAACATCCCTGTAATGGACTGGCCTGCACAGAGTCCTGATTTGAATCCTATAGAACACATTTGGGATGTTTTGGAACGCCGACTTCATGCCAGGCCTCACCGACCTACATCGATACCTCTCCTCAGTTCCGCAGCCACTCCCCAAGAAACCTTCCAACACCTGATTGAAAGTATGCCCGCGAGAGTGAACGCTGTCATCAAGGATAAAGGTGGACCAATACCATATTGACTTCCAGCATTACCGATGGAGGGCGCCACGAACTTGTACGTCATTTTCAGCATGGTGTCCGGATACTTTTGATCACGTAGTGTATTTCTATAACTTACAGACATCTCCTCAACGTGACCCTCCACCTATGTGCGACCTCTGCAGTCCAACCTCACAGTTCATCATCTCGTTACAGTCTGCCGTCGCTATGTACAACACAGAGAAAGATGTGACATCCCCAACAGCCTACCAGACGCCCTAAATTCAGCATAACAAAGAACTTTAAACATTATGAAAGCGACAAAATTGTATAACAATGTATACCACACTTATCTAGAGAATTTAATGTTGTATGCACTATTGCTGTTTTAAAATATTGTATTTTTCATTGTAATAATGTTCTGTATTCTAAAGTATATGTCTTTATAGTTGAAGCAACAATAAATAATCTATTTTTTAACACGATTATACAATGTTTTTCCTTCAGACTGTGGCCACAAGTACACAATGGCGCCGGCCACTGCAGCTCGAACTTCCGCCGAAACAGTTATAATATTCCCCACAACCTCACATTCTCATAGTTACAATTACAACGATAATAAACACATACCCTAACTTAAGAGATGTTGTATTTCTCTATCGACACATTTCTGGTATCTTCTCAGGAAATTTTCATTCACACTCGAAAGTTTAATATCTAATTTGAATGAATTTCTCGCCTGATGTTTTCTATTAGTACTTACAATGTGTAGGGTTTGTTGCATACATCTTATTTTACATGTAATCATCAAAGTTCGGGTAAATTTCAGCAATTATTTTGCGAAATGATAGAGTGATTGACCCACGCTTAATATTTTTCTCTGACGAAGCATGGTTCCATTTGTATGGCTATTTCGTCGCAAAATAACGCATATTGGAGCATAGAGAAATCTGATTTTACACACGAGTTTGCCTTGCATGATGCGAAAATTGGTATGCAGTAAATGCTTACAGAATAAACGGATCTATATATTTTTAACAAAATAAGTGCGGAAGGTACAGGAATATCTTACTCAACACATTTTTAGACAGCTGGCCGACGTTGAATGTGAGTCTGGATTTTTCCTACAGCTTATGTGTCATTAAATTTAATTCACGAAATTTTTGAAGGTAGGATAATTAGTAAAGAATTATGGCCCTCGTGATCCCCTAATTTAAATGTATGTAATTTTTATCTATGGGGAACTGCCCTGTGTCTCTTAGCCTGTAGCCTCCTGTAGCTCCCTCACTTCATCCCTTCCTTCTGGGGGTGTTGGGTTGGATTGGACTGGCTACGGAGGGGACGCGGCACTCATCCACATGGGGATATTGTCACATGCTGGGTAGAGAACTAACGTTCACAAAAAACAAATTAAATTAATTTCTAGTACCCAGCACGTACATTGAGGTGACGTGTACTGACTTGGCTGCGGAGGACGGAAACGTGGTGTGGAGGTTAAGAGGAAGGCGTGGGTTTTTCACTGTACAAAATCCATAACACAAATCTACTTACACATTCCTGAGTTTATTTGCCAACCGTTTGGGGTCCCTACATTATTAAATATGAAAGGTGAGAGATGTCCACCGATCCAAAAGCGGCTTGCACACGCGATCAGATTCCCACGTTATCCTAAGACAGACGCTATATCCCCCACCACTCGTGGCTAGCAAAGCTACCAGCCAGAAGTGATGTAAACAACAATGTGTCTGGTAAAGACAATGTAGAACAATAACAGTGACAACGTAACCTCAAAAATTATTAATACGCCACAATATTGTACCTACGCCCCATAAGGGGGCGTCCCCAGGAGAAAGGATATAGCGAGAGGAAACACTGGTTGACTGGAAACAGGAGTGGCGGCATAGGAATGGCAGGGTCCCAAGGTTTTCAGATAGATACTCCCCGATAGATGGACAGGCAGAGGGGTTCGGATACTCCTGGCAGCCAGCCGAAAGCCGAGGGACGGAAACAGCCACAAAGAGCATTCTTTTCCCCTGCCACACTGCACCGAAACATCGCCGGCACTTCCAACCCTGAATGAGACCAACGGATGAAATATGAAGTGAAATGACAATGGAGATGAAATGGAGGGACGGAAAATTCGGGGAATGTCAAAATCCCTCCCAGCAGTCGCCTGGCGACCCGAGAAAACCCCGAAAAAACCCATGGGTCGGGAAGGTCTCGAATGTGGGTCGCAGACGTAATCGCTTGAGCCATTCTGCTCGGTCCTGAGGGTGTTAACCACAATAGATCTCATAAGGTCGCTGGTACGCGAGGTGCCCCCCCCCACGTTGTATACCCTACATTATAGGTAACCAGTAAAGAAAATAAAAGTGGTAAATGATCTACTGAACTACTAATAATCCTTAGGGAAACATGTAATATAATTATTCAAATAAAGTAGCTGACTATTTAAATAAACCGCACAATATCGCTAGTCACTGTGCCACCTCAAGCCTCTTAACGGCATGAAGGTCGAGCTACCTATTTGGGGACTGAACAGCAACTGGAGAGGTTTTGTTGCTAGACTCCTGCCTTACGTCCTGTCCTTGGTTCCCATCCGGGAGTACGTGGGTCAGGATGCTGTGACCTCCGCCATTTTCTCGTTACTTCCTTTATCTCCTATGTCACATTTTCCTAACTTTCTACAATCTCCCGGGTTCTTGTCCTGTGACTGAGAGAACCAAGGTCAATTTATCAAGATTATACAGGAAATATACTTTTGAGGCCCCCTGATTAAAAACAAATAAGGTGTGTATGTGTGCGTGGAGAGAGTGAGAGAGAGAGAGGGAAGAGTAGAGTGAGTTGGTGTGTCTGAGAACATTACTAAAAAACGAAAACTCGGTTAAATCCCAAATCTGGCATTTAAATTCAACATTTTCTCAACACAAAGTATGAAGAAACCCCCATTTCAAACTACACCGCACATAGAACATTTGTGGCTGTTTATGATTTTCTAAAAAAAATGTATCTAAGGATTTGCATTAAAATATTCACACGACAAATAAAATTTATAGCGTGAATAGCTAATTGCCTGTGAAGTCCTCTTAATTCGGAAGGAAATTTGTATAACAAATAAACAAATAATCTGATGTGGTATATTCACATGACTTTCCTTAATCTCTATCTTTTTAAGTGAGTATACAGGTTATTCTTACTAAACCTTGTTTTTCTATCTATTACATTTTAATCCAAATAAACCGTTACAGAAATATCTACATTACACATTTCGTTATAGATACAAGAGAACAGCGATAGTCAAATGTTTAACAACTGAACGCTATATGCTGGCTTAAAATTCCATACTGTTTCCATGACATCGCGAGAAACAACTGAATGTTGAAAAGACATAAAGAGAATGCCCAAGTAGTGAACAATTGGAACTTTTAATAACGGATATCTCAGAAATGGCTTATGCCAAGAAAAATTATTTGAAATAAATTGTGCGTTTTAAAGTGATCTACATGTTTTCTGTAGTATGTTTAAAGTTTACCACATTATACAAGGTTATACAAAATTCTTCCCGAATGAAGAGGACTTCATAGGCTATTCCCAGAAAATTCGAGATATACACTTTATTTGACATATAAATATATTTAATGTATGGCATTTAATTAAAATCGTTAGAGCCATTTTTAGAAAATGAAAGATTTCGAAAAATTTTCCATGTAAAGGGTAGTTTGGGATTTCTTGAAAATCTTCTATCGCGTCTTTAGAAGCTGCTAAACCTAAATACCAAGATTGGTATTTATCCGACTTTTCGTGTTTGAGTTATTCTTTTCACAGACACACAGACAGACATGCACACAGACAGTTTTTAAATATGTTTCTTTTTGTATTCGGGGGACCTCAAAACATGTATTTCCGGTGAAATCACGGTATTGAATTTTTGGGTGAAATGCAATACCTCCTCTACCTACTATGTACGTGGCAGAGAACGAAAAAATGTGGATCTCATTAAAACATGCAATGTATTTCAAATAAGCTTTTTGTGGCATCAGCCATTTTCAAGATATCCGTTTTTACTTTCTCTACTACGTATAGTAAGTAGGGGAAGTATTGTATTCCACCAAAAAATTCGATACCAAGATTTCACCGGAAATACATGTTTTGAGACCCCCTGAATCCAAAAAAAGCGTTTTTGGAAACATGTCCGTGTGTGTCTGTGTGTGTGTCTGTGAACAGATAACTCAGTCGGATAAACACCAAACTTGGTATTTAGGTTCAGTATCTTCCAGAGATGCGACATGAAGGTTTTCAAGAAAATCTCCTCACCCCAGATTACCCTTTACATGGAACATTTTTCGAAAATTTTAATTTTCTCAAAAATGGCTCTAACGATTTTGATTAAAATATCATATGTTTAAGATATTTTTATGACAAATAAAATGTATATCTTGAATTTTCTGGGAATGTCTCCAAAAATATTCTTCATTGTGAACGACTTTTGCATAACTGGTAAACCATAAGAGATAGACAAAATTTTACTACATAAAAATGTAGATCGCGTTAAAATACACAATTTATGTCATATACATTTTTTTGTTGAGTGAACCATTTTCGAGATATTGCTTTTTATTCCCTTAAATTTTTCAATACTTATTTTCTCAAATGGGAATTCGTTATTCATTTTTTTGTCTTGGATATGCAAAGAGTATTAATCTGTGGGAAAGGGAATGGTGCTGCACCTAGCAACCAACTATTAAGAGATATGTATGTGCTTAAAGGCTACTGTATTTCTATATTGCCCTTGCAAATATACATTCCCCTTACATCTATAAGAACATTAGCAATAAGATAGAGTCTGCAAATGTTTATCTCGATTACCATGAAGTAAATGGAGAATAAGCGTTTGTAAAAATAGTTTGTACAAGAGTAGAAAAAGTCATGTGAGTGTAACACATCAGATTTTTAATGGTTTGATTTGTTCAATACTTAGGCACTCCTTTAAGGTAATGTCAAAATTCAGTTGTTTCTCGCGATGTCATGGAAACAGTGTGGAATTTTAAGGCAGCATATAGCGTCGAGTTGTTAAACATTTCACTATCGCTGTTCTCTTTGTATCCATAACGAAGTGTGTAATGCAGCTGTTTCCGGAAAAGTTTATCACGATTAAAATGAAGTAGATAGGAAAATAAACTTTCATAAAAATAATTTCACCTCTCACTCTCTCAGCCACTTTATACAATGAAAGTATTTCATTGGAAATTTATTCAGGATCCGAATAAGCTCTGGTTTTTTATTTTGATCGTTCCCATGCCGAGGAAAACCCAACTTTCAGTTCCGCTGACCGCTTCGCATAAGAATTTGAGCGCCTCTCTCACAGGAAATTTGGCCTCATCAACGTGTTACACATTAATGATATATTACTACGTGTGTGGTTTTCCTAGTGCACGAGTACGGAGATGTGCTCATTTCTTGGTTTAGACGCGTCTTCCGCGTGAACCAACTCCTCCCTTCTGACAGTAATCTGCTGTATGTCCTGATCTAAGAGGCTTAAGGACTTATTCTGCAGACTGTGACATTAATGTGACAAGTGACCACCCTGCCAGAGTAGGTAATAAGACAAAACAGTTTGTTATCGAGATGCTTTCACGATTTATTGCAAATAAATTTCTTCTCGCAACGCTCCCATGCAAAAGTCACGTTCAACTGATGCTGCTAACTTGAATGCCATTTTAGTTACATAAGGTGTTGATCACTGAAGTTTCTAACTTCTAAAGTTTAATAGATCATCAGTAATGTTGGTTTTTAAGCAAAACTTTATTTGGAACGTTTTCTGACAAGAAATTAAACTACTCTTCAAAGTAGAGACCATCAGATTCTAAGATTCTTAGCCGTCTTTCGGCGAGGTTTATTATCCCGCGACGGTACCTCTCTCTGGTTTTTGATTATAAGAATTCGGCGAGGCCCACTTCCACAGCTTCAATGTTTTCAAGATTTCTTAAACGCAACAAATGTACCATAGATCGAAACAGATGGTAATCTGAAGGCGCAAGATCAGGGCTGTATGTTGGGTGTGGTAGCACTTCGACTCCTTGCAATTCCTGAATTTTTGTCATGGTTGTTCGTGCAGAAGGGGTATTGCATTGTCCTGGTCCAACAGATCTCTATTTCGGTTAACTAAAGCTGGGTATCTCCATCTCAAAATTTCACTAACTCGTTCCAGTTGTTGAGAATAAAGATCTGCATTGAATGAAGGCCCGTTTGTAACAAACTGCCAGTGAATCAGTCCTTCAAAATTCCACCAGACACACAACAATATTTTGTTTTTTTTAACAATGACTTTGGCAGGTTGACGAGGACTGAGCCATTGTTTTGAGGCGCCAGAGTTGCGGTAATAGACGTGACAATTCTGCTGATAATCTATCATCCATGGGATTGCCGTTAATCTGACGACAGATATCCACTCTACGTTGAGCCTGTTGAGGTGTCAATTCATAAGGTACAGATCTACAGCTTCTGTTTCCAAGTTTCTTACCTCGCAATGTATGGTATCTTTTGATGGACCAAGTTCTTTTGACAGCCTACGAGTACTTTTCTGCGGATTTTCTTCCAAAACTCTGTATGTATTCTCAATATCCCGTCTTCCAGAATGTGGTAAATCTTTAGTGTTTTCTTGTCCAGTGTTGAAACGTTGGAACCATCGTTGTACCACACGTCCACTAACGACACCTTCGCCTTCCACTTCACATATTTTTGGAGCCGCGGCAGCAGCTTTATAATCTTGTTTCCAGTAGTGCTTTAGAAGAACTCTAATCTCAAACTTTGTAACTTCCAATTTGTGATTGTGTATTAACAACTGACGACTGAAGTAGTTATTTTGTTGTATTGAAGGAGTTGTATTATATTTCAACTGTTGGGGAGCCGAACACTTGAAGTAGTTGCAACCGCATGTATGGTACCCGGTAGTGTTTGTCCCAATTTTTAAAAATATTAACTCTGTATTTTTACGTTTTCTTTAAATATTATATTTATGCTTGCCTCGGCTGCGTCAGTATTTATTTTAGAGACATGAATGTCTTGGCAGGGTTGTGGTGCGACTAAGAATGTAGCCTTACACAGATTATAATTTTACTTCACTCCCTTTATTAATGCTTGATACTTTAAATAACACTTCACTGATAGAGAGCTGTGAGATTCTTTTATTAATTACTTGCAGTGTTTAACACGTAAACTATTTTTCGTCTCACACGAATACGTATTATATTTCTCGAGGACGCATCTCGCATCTGGTTACAAACACTGTCTACAGGCAACTGACTTCTGAATTTGTAAATGTTTCTCTTTTTCAGTTTCTGATTGGTTAGTCCTACTCCAATAGAATACCTTCATTTTACTAAAGCATTTTCTGGTTGTTGATTGGCTATTTTATAAACTGTCAATAAAATGACATTATTGCTTCCAAGAATCACAAGTAGTATTGTTAAACTTTCAAACTCATTATTATCTCAAGGTTACCTCATTGTTACCTCATTGTTAGCAACTTTTAACCTATTAGTCTCACAGCTCCTATATTATTAAATTACGTAATACATTCACATAACATTATTAAACATGGATACAATAATATGAACATATACAATGACTAATATACACTTTTTTATGTATTGTTACATACTCATATTGCGTTAAGGCGGGCTGTTATTGAATTTATATTTATATAATTAGACTGAAAATCATTTAAGTGTTAAAAATACTGCCTCACGACTGACACATTCTCGTAATACTAGCCTTAGCATTGGCGAACCAAAGAAAACCAATCGTATCTTATAAAACACCAAGCTTAAAAATCCACATAACTTATGAAACAACTAATAATATAAAGTTTGGTACACGTTTGTCATATGTTTCAGAGTAAAAAATTAAGAATCCTACCAACTTTTAAATTATTTGACCATCTACTTCATTTTAATTGAGATAAACCTTTGCAGAAATATAGAGGTTACAGTATACGAGAGGTTACTTGAGTACAACTTTTCCATTTTACCACCAATATGGGATAAATCACTAGAATCTGGTGATATTCCTGTTAGGTTCCATTCAAAACTGGCAACTCCTCCACAAATACGCACCTGTTACATGTATTGGGAAGGTTAGTTACACTGTATGTGTTTTTATGTTTGCAGGTGTTCAAATTTTGCTCATCGACCATTTATGTAGTTCCCAACTGACGCACTGATTATATTAATTATATTACAGGCTAATTATACCATCATTTAATCATTAATTATTATTATTAGGTCTTACCTTTGCAGTTAACCTAAAATTTGAATTTTTTGCAAGTTTTGGTGCAAGTGTTGTCTGTTTGTATAGGGTATTATTTTTAGAGGAAGGAGATCTGTGTAGAAGAAAGGCAAGAACTTTAATTGTTTCGTTTAGGTAAGTACGCCAAAACCATAATAAGACGTAACTATACGTTTTCTTCATCTATTACAGTACAGTAACTTACAACGTTTAATAATATACGTGTATTATATAAATTAAGTCCATTGCAGGTTCAGTGCTTAATTTAACACTTAAGGTGCCTACATCCAGGTTATAGGTAAGGCGATTAAATGGATAGAAAGAATGTATGAGGCATTGGAGAAGCAAGAATGCTATATGCAGCTGAAATTTGGAGGGGGGATCTGAATTAAGCAGAAAAATACACCAGAGCTATAGAACGTTCTGTAAAGAGCTATTGGGGTTAGCAAGATCAGCACCAGGGGAAATAGCATTAGTGGAATTAGGAAGAACAAGAAGAAGGGAGCGATACTGGAAAGGATATTGAAATTTTGGTTTAGATGCCTGAAAAAATATGAAGGGGAAATTTTAAAGATATGCATGTAATAAGAAAAGACTACGAAAAATAAAAATAGCTGGTGGACAAGGATAGCAAAAATTATGGAGAAGATACATCTCACTTAGGTATTGGGATCTACTGCCCCATCGAGTCCAACCCAATCGGAAGAACTCCCTTCCGGGAGGAGCTCAGATGTTCGGCCCGGCGTACTTCTAGTAACGTCAGAAGTACCACGAGTGCTAGGGGTCAACAGCGCCCGCACCACGGCAGCTGAAGGGGTCGGAACCCCTCCTCTGCGAGGAAATCTAGAAGTATACCCGAAAGATGAGAAAGCGGAATGAAAGTGAAATTATGGGTAGGAAATCGTGGTAGCACCCAGCATTCACCTACCCACCAGGGAAAAACACGAAAACCCCAAAGGTCAGAGTGGGTAGGCGGCGGGAATCGAACCCGAGACCTCCGGAATGCGAACCTCACAGTTTAGCGCCGAGCACATTTTAGAAGAAGCTATTACCAACGTTCCGAAACCAACTACATGAGCATTAAACGAAAGCCTACAGGAAGAGCCTGTCCAGTGATGTTATGTCGAGACAATGTTTTCCGTTTTTGCGATACCTTAGATGTAATTGTGCAATTCGTCACACGCGTTCCGCTCATCTTCTGTCGGATCTTCTTAATGACACCCTACCACGCGGGGATACCCGTCTTGGCAGCAATATGTGTCGGTTAGCGATCTTCAGTTTTTCCTTTGCTGCTACAGAAATGTTTTTTCACGATATAAGCTAATTTCAGCGTTAACAACATGTTTTCACACGTTACGAGATACTCAACAGTTTGTAGCAGAAATAATAAGGTGAACACTGAATATTTAATTATATTTGGTGTAATTATTCTGAATAAGGCAAAGAAGAAGAAAAATTTACCAAGCGGGATGGCTCAGGCGGTAAAGTCTGTGTCCCGCATTCGGAAAATCCCGGGTTTAAATCCCGTGGGCCGACTAATCTGTCTGAGGTTTTTTTCCTGGTTTTCCTCAGTCGCCAAGGTAAATACCGGATTGGATAATTAATACCACGACCCAAAGTTCCACCTTAAGTCTAAAACAATAGTAAACATGAAAAATAAGTGGTAATAGCAAATGCTATGCCATCTATCCATAGACGGCACCTTAACGCCATCTGCACGACACGAAGCAGAAGATCCGGCTGCCATGCGCTAAGGGTCTGTGTGGGCACGTGACGAAGCAAGATGGCATTTCCAGAGATGAGACCTAGAAGCCTAACTGTTCGCGTTTCTGTGTGAAGGTGGCGGTTGGACTGGACGGCACCCTAATGCCATCTGTACGGCATGATGCTAGTGTTTATAGGGATGAGACCTAGAAGGCTAACTGTCCGCCTTTATATGGGGGCGGACGTTTGGACTGGACGGCACCGTAGTGCCGTCTGTACGGCACGAAGCAGAAGATTCGGTAGCTATGCGCTAGGGTCTCTGTGACACGTGACGGAGCGCGTGGTTACAGGGATGAGACCTAGAAGGCTAACTGTCCATCACATATGGTTCTAAGGGTTATTCACCAACAGATCCGTCGTGATATGACCAGGGACTTAAAGCGACATAAAATAAAATCGAGGAAAAAAAAGAATTAATGACACGAAAAAGAAACAATGTAAAACATACAGGATTTGCGAAACTACGCAAACAAATTTAATTGTTTAATAACTGTAAATGGAATTAGCTAAGTGATGTTAAAATGGTTTTATACGTAGTTGATTATTATATTGTTATTTTAAAATGTAAGGTATTTTATCTAATGAAATGTATAATTTTAGTATATAATAAGCAGTGTGTGCCTTCGTGTGTGTGTGCTTTCTAGATTCTACACTGTTGCACCGATTTCGATCAAACTTGACACAAGGCGAAAATTACTGTCTGGATAAAATTTCGAAATTACACCCCATTTCACACAATTAGTTATTTCATGTTATGTTAGAGCAATTATATTATATTATAACTTATTATAACTATATTTATTATAATTATAATACAGGGTGATTTATGAAGAATTACACATTTCTTTGTTTAATTATTGTGTTTTAAATTCACTCAATGCCCCAATTTTAGCACCAAATACAGCAGAATGTTCTGAAGTTTCTATTGTCTGTCACTAGATGAGCACATGTTCATGTTTCATTCGTAATTGTTAGTTTTATTGTCGGCAACTGTTTTTTAGATTTTGTTCTAGTCAACGTGAAAATGGAGTACACATTAAATGAACGATTCTTCCTTGTAAAGCAATACTGGATTACGAATTCAATTACAGCTACTCAACGGGCATACCAGAGAGAATTTGGTGTTCGGAATATTCCCCAAAGAAACACAATACTGGGACTGGTAAACAAATTGGAAACAACTGGATCTCTGGTGAGTGATAAAGACAAAACTCGTTCAAATAGGCTTCCCAAGGTTGTTGTTGACGTAAGAGAACGACTGGATTAGTCACTCAAAAAATCATTAAGACGTTTGCCGCAGGAGACAGGATACAGCTACTCAATGTGTCAGAGAGCTGTGAAAAGTGCAGGCCTAAAGCTGTATAGGATTACGGTTGTCCATCAGTTACAGGAACCAGATAAGGATAGACGACTGAATTGTTGTCGTTGGTTTCAGGCGTTCATTGTGCAAAATCCTGTCATATTGTCCATCCCATGGTTCACAGATGAAGCATGGTTCCATTTATCCCGCTATGTGAGCTCAAATAACTCACGCTATTGGGCCAGCGAAAATCCACATGTTAATCATGAGGCGCCTATGTACCCCGTTATAATCGGAGTTTGGTGCGCAATATCCACACAGAGAGAATATTGGGACGATCTTTTTTTTAAAAAAACAATATGAACACTACAGAGTACCGACGGATTTTCATGGAGTTTACTGAGCAACTAGACAATGTAGAGCTGAGACAAGGACGGCGCTACATGCCATACATCAAATGAATCCATGGCACTAATTGCAAGTTTCTTTGACGACTGGATAATTTCCAAGAACCTGTGGCCACCGAGATCTCCGGATTTAACATCGCCGAACTTCTTTCTATGGGGTTACTTAGAACACAGGGTTTATGGCACACGTCCCCAGACATTGGACGATCTGAAGCTCAACCTTATAAAGGAGATTCAAGCTATTGACAACAGAGTTCTCCAACGAGTGGCCAGTAAAATAGAACCTGCATTTCAGGTATAATAAGTTGTCGCTAGCATAAATCGTTTTGAAACAATTAAAGAAATGAATGTGTCAGTTCTTCATAAATCACTCTGTATAATTACATTATAATTATGTTATAGAGCAATATTTGTGCATTAATTGATTTGTCGTTGAAAATAGGATTTTATTTGCGAGGAATAAAATGTAAAATTTGATATTTTCAAATTCATTTTCGGCTCACTTTTTGCGACTTTACGAGTTTATTTCTAAGCCACCTGTCGATGAAAGTGCGTGAATGTAAGGACAAAAATATACTCTACCTAATACATGAAAGATAATTTTGTAAACACCACATACAGAAAAGTTGCAACTTTGGCATATTCTTCAAAAATTTATAAAATTGATAAAATAAACGATCTGAAAAACTGCCATAACACGTAAACTGTATTACTATTTGACGTTTAAGTCCAAAAACGTTTTAGATTTTCCCTCCATTAATTTGGTTCCTGGAATTTTTTGAGGTGCAGACGAATACTTCCTTGAGAGTGTGTGTGGATTGGATTGGTTATCGAGGGGACTCGGTACTGATCCAAACAGGGGCTATTGTACGTACGCCCCACAAGGGGGCTGCCCCGGGAGTCAGGACGAGGTGAGAGGAGACACCGGCACAGGAATGACAGGGTCCCTAAATTTCCAGATAGAGACCCCCCGCATACCGGAGACCCCACCTCGCACAGAGAGGGTTGAACGCTCCTCAAGGGGATTCGGATACCCCCGGCAGCCAGCAGAAAGCCAAGGGACGGAGAGTCACGCTGCACCGAAACACCATCGCCGACACTTCCAACCCTGAAAGAGACCAACAGATGAAAGATGAAGTGAAATGAGAATGGGGATGAAATGGAGGAATGGGAAATTCGGGGGATGTGAGAATCCTTACCAGCATTCGCATGGCGTCCTGGGAAAAAAACCGAAAAAACCCATGGGACAGGAAGGTCGGCCACGGGAATCGAACCCATAATCTCCCGAATGCGGGCCACAGACGACCGCCTGAGCCATCCCGCTCGGGGAGGGGGTGTATGAAAACAGGTAGGATTAACGAACGAGTCCATGATGTCTTCTCTGTGGAACGAAATGTAGCAAACATTTGTGGCCACCACGTACCCCTATAACAACGTGTGAAGTTTTTCTGTGGGATATTTGAAGAGCAAGGTTTATGAAACAAATCCACACACAGAATACAGGAACTGAAGGACAGTCGTGAAGTTGGCGTCATCGATATCGGAAGAATCTGAATATGGTTAAATGTGTACACTTTCAACATCTCCAATAAATGGCGAGTCCATTTCAGCAATTCGTTTGTCTGTGTTTACTCTACACTTCTACGGACCACTTTTATCTACGCCAACTATTTTGTTGCTATGAAAATATGGTATTTTAATCAAAATCATTAGAACCATTCTTGAATAAAAAACAGCGATAATGTTTCCATGTAAAGAATAGTTTCGGGTAGGGGAGGTTTCCTTCAAAATATTCGTGTCGCGTTCTTGGAGGACGCTGGGCTTAAATACACTACGTGATCAAAAGTATTCGGACACCTGGCTGAAAATGACGTACAAGTTCGTGGCGCCCTCCATCGGTAATGCTGGAACTCAATATGGTGTTGGCCCACACTTAGCCTTGATGACAGCGTTCACTCTCGCAGGCGTACTTTCAATCAGGTGCTGGAAGGTTTCTTCACGAAGTGCGGAACTGAGGAGAGGTGTTCCATAGGTGTTCCATAGGATTCAAGGCAGGACTCTGTGCAGGCCACTCCATTACAGGGATGTTATTGTCGTGTAACCACTCCGCCACAGCCCGTGCAGTATGAACAGGTGCTCGATCGTGTTGAAAGATGCAATCGCCATCCCCGAATTGCTCTTCAACAGTAGGGAGCAAGAAGGTGTTTAGAATATCAATGTACGTCTGCGCTGTGATCGTGCCACGCAAAACAACAAGGGGTACAAGCCCCCTCCAGGTAAAACACGACCACAGCATAGCACCACCACCTTCAAATTTCATTGTTGGCACTACACACACTGGCAGATGACGTTCACCGGGCATTCGCCATACCCACAACCTGCCATCGGATCGCCACATTGTGTACTGTGATTGTCACTCCACACAACGTTTTGCCACTGTTCAATCGTGTAATGTTGACGCTCCTTACACCAAGCGAGGTGTCGCTTGGCATTTTCCTGCGTGATGTGTGGCTTATGAGCAGCCGCTCGACCATGGAATCCAAGGGTTCTCACCTCACGCCTAACTGTCATAGTAGTTGGAGTGGATCCTGATGCAGTTTGGAATTCCTGTGTGATGGTCTGGATAGATGTCTGCCTATTACTCTTTACGACCCTCTTCAAATGTTGGCGGTCTCTGTCAGTCAACAGACGAGGTCGGCCTGTACGCTTTTGTGCTGTACATGTCCCTTCACGTTTCCACTTCACTATCACATCAGAAACAGTGGGCCTAGGGACGTTTAGGAGTGTGGAAATCTCGCGTACAGACTTCTGACACAAGTGACACCCAATCACCTGACCACGTTCGAAGTCCGTGAGTTCCACGGAGCGTCCCATTCTGCTGTTTCACGATGTCTAATGACTACTGAGGTCGCGGATAATGAGTACTAGGCAGTAGGTGGCAGCGCAATGCACCTAAGATGAACAAGTATGTTTATGGGGGTGTCCGGATACTTTTGATCACATAGTGTAACTACCAAGTTTGGTATTAAAACGTCTTTTTTCTAAATATGTTTTTTTATTCAGGGGACCTCAAAACGTGTATTTTAGTAAACTATCTGTATTGAATTTTTGGTGGAATACAGTACTTCCATAACCGATATAAGAAGTATGTCATCAGTGATATTTCAATGTGAAATGGCTCCGTCTTGCATGAATCAGCATCATTCCAAAGATGTACGTTACATAACTACAGCTTGACACAAAATAATTATGGAAAAGAACATTCTGGCATGTTTACTTCTCAGTTTATGCATTAAAGTTCACCTTGTATGGCAACATTGCATATTTTAAACTTCAAGGTTAACGAAAACGAAAACGCTGAGCTTCTTCCGCACTTTGTTTATGTGACACGTCGTTCCTTGGAGTCCTCGACCCAAACAACGAACCTTGATAACCATCTTTAGCTTAGCCTTTATTCAACTAATTACAGTCAGCAAAAATTCTCTGCTTCTTTCTGTTTGATTTTCAAAATTTGGAAATACGTGTAAACAAATGATTTAACCCAGATGTCCTGAGTTCGATTTTTGGCTAAGGCAGGGCATTTTTACTTTCCCTACTACATATTTTTACTTTCTTAAAAATGTCTTTAATGATTTTGATTAAAATACCACTTGTTTAAGATATTTTCATGGCAATAGAAATGTATATGTTAAATTTTCTATGATTGTATAGTCCTTTTCATTCTGAATGACTTTTGTATTACTAGTAAACTGTAAGAGATAAAATCTTACTACGCAAAAAATGTAGATCTCGTTAAAGCACATCATTTATGTCAAATAATTTTTTTTGGAGCTAACCACTTCCGAAATATGCCTTTTTATTAGTTTTCATTATAAAATACCTATACTATTCTCAAATGGGAAGTCGCTATTATTCGTTCTTATTTCCTTTCTTTCTCTCTTGGCCATGCAAAGAATACGGAAGTTCAAAGCAATTACCTACATAGTGACCCGCTTTTTAAATATTTGACTATCCTTAAGTCTACTGTATTCCTCTATTCCCATTGCACCTACATTGCAATAAGACAATTTCTGTAAATGCTTATCTCGATTAACACGAAGTAGAATACGTGTTTGTAAGAATAGTATGTACAGGAGTGGGTAGAGAAAGTCATGTGAGTGCAATATAACAGCTTTTTTTTTAAAATGATCCGACACGTAAAATTTAATATTCTGAAAGGAAAATTATACGAAAAAGAAATATTTTCAGCCATTACTGTACAGGTGTCATCGTGTACGTCATCGACAAAACTTAAATAACATATGATTTTTACTTTCTCTACTACGTATAGTAAGTAGGGGAAGTATTGTATTCCACCCAAAAATTCGATACCGAGATTTCACTGGAAATACATGTTTTGAGACCCCCTGAATCCAAAAAAAGCATTTTTGGAAACATGTCCGTGTGAGTGTCTGTGTGTGTGTGTGTGTGTGTGTGTGTGTGTGTGTGTGTGTCTGTGAACAGCATAACGAGAAACGAACAGTCGCATAAACACCAAACTTGGTATTTAAGTTCAGTATCTTGCACAGATGCGACACGAAGGTTTTCAAGAAAATCCCCCCACCCCAGATTACCCTTTACATGGAACATTTTTCGAAAATTTTAATTTTCTCAAAAATGGCTTTAACGATTTTGATTAAAATATCATATGTTTAAGATATTTTTATGACAAATGAAATGTATATCTCGAATTTTCTGGGAATGTCTCCAAAAGTAGTCTTTGTTGTGAACGACTTTTGCATAACTGGTAAACCATAAGAGATAGACAAAACTTTAGTACACAAAAAATGTAGATCACGTTAAAATACACAATTTATGTCATATACATTTTTGTTGTTGAGTGAACCATTTTCGAGATATTGCTTGTTATTCCCTTAAACTTTCCAGTACTTATGCTTTTTCTCAAATTCGTTATTCATTTTTTGTGCTGGTAATGCAAAGAGAATGGAATACTTCACATAGCAACCAGCTCTTAAAACATTTGACTATCGCTTAAACCCTACCATCTTCCCCTTGCACCTACAAGAGAATTAGCAATAACATTAACATCTCGATATCTCGATTGTAAAAATAGTTTGTACAAGAGCAGAGAATACATGTGAGTGTAACATATCAGATTTTTTTTAAAAGTATTTGCCTTATTTAGTTGCATGAACAATTTTATTTGTTTCATACAAAAGGTTTGGTTGCTATGGTAGAAGTTAATGTTGCCTTGATTAACAATTTTCTCCACAGTTTACACATCTACTGTAAGGAATGCAATTCTAATTATTTAATGTGCTCAAAATGCTCCCCATTTACAATCTGGCAGTGGCTAAGTCGATACGTGTTGAACATTTTCAATCACTGCTGGTGGTACATCTCTGACCCTCATTTTTAGCTGTTCCATATTAGCAGGCCTCGTAAGAAAGACTAGATTTCAAATATCGCCATCAGGTGGAGAGAGATTCTTTTTAAGTTCCATTTATACCCCGCCTTTAACTACATTGGTCTTATCTTTGGAACTTATTGTCTACTGGTAATAGTGTTAACTCGTATTCGTTGGGCTTGGGCTTCTTGTAATTTTGGGGTTTCAATCATTAGATAACACACACACACACACACACACATTCATACTTTCAGACTCTGGGGAGGAATAGGGAATAATCTTGGCTAAATAAAAATGCCCACCCTTCATCCGGGAATCGAAGTAAGACCCTCGCACAGCAGCCAGTTGCTCTACCGATTGAGCTACGGGGCCAACCTAGAGAGAGACTTATTTCCATAGCAACCAAACCTTTTGTATATATAACTTTCACGTGGCTTTCTCTACCCTCTATTGCATATTACTTGGTATACAATTATTCTTATGAAAGTTTATTTTCCTACTTCAATTTAATCCAAACAAACCTTTACAGAAACAGCTACATTACACATATCGTTATAGATACAAAGAGAACAGCGATAGTCAAATGTTTAACAACTGGACGCTATTCAGGCAGTATTTTTAACACTAAAATAATTTCAGTCTAATTATATATTATATAAATTCAATAGCAGCCCGCCTTAAAGCAATATGTGTATGTAACAATATATAAAAAGTGTATATAACAGTCATTGTATATGTTTGTATTATTGTATACATTTAATAATGTTATGTGAATGCATTACGTAATTAAATAATGTAGGAATCGTGAGAATAATAGGTTGAAAGTTGCTAACAATGAGCTAACAATAAGGTAACCTTGAGGCAATAATGAGTTTGAGAGTTTAAATGTTACTTGTGATTCTTGGAAGCATTAATGTAATTTTAGTGACAGTTTATAAAATAGCCAATCAACAACCAGAAAAAGCTTTAGTTAAATGAAGGTATTCTATTGGAGTAGGATTAGCCAATCAGAAACTGAAAAGGAGAAAATGTTACAAATTTAGAGTCCAGTTGCCTGCAGACAGTGTTTGTAACCGGATGCAAGATGCGTCCTCGAGAGATTTAATATGTATTCGTCTGAGACGAAAAGTAGTTTACGTGTTAAAAAGTGCAATTAATTAATACAAAAATCTCACAGCTCTCTCTCTCTATCAGTGAAGTGTTACATAAATCGTGTCAAGTATTAATAAAAGGAGTGAAGTAAAATTATAATCTGTGTAAGCCTACATCCTTAGTCTATCACAACCCTGTTAAATGAAACGTGTCTCTAACAATAATACTGACGCAGCCGAGGCAAACATAAATATTTAATACTTAAAGAAACAGTCAAATCACAAAGTTAATATTTTTTAAACTTGGGGCAAAGGCCACCTGAAAGTACATTTGTGGTGAAGGCTACCGGAAACCGGGTACCATACGTGTGGATGCAAATACATTTCAAGTTTGGCTCCCCAACATTTGAAATACGATAGAACTCCTTCTAAAATACTCCTTTCTCAAATTGGCGCCCATACTGGGGCAAACAACGTAAAGACAACTCTTTTCTCAGTATATGCTGGACTTAAAATTCCATACTGTTTCCATGACATCGCGAGAAACAACTGAATGTTAACAGGAATTTAAAAGAATGACTAAGTATTGAACACTTCGAACCTTTAATAACGGATATCTCGGAAATAGCTGATGCCACAAAAAAGTTATTCTGTGTTTTAAAGGGCTCTACATTTTTTGTGTTCGTCTATCGCTTAACGTTTACCAGTTATACAAGATAATATAAAATTTCTTCCGAATGAAGAGGACTTCACAGGCTATTCCCAGAAAATTCAAGATAAAACTTCGAAAAATATTCCGTGTAAATGATATTTTGTGATGAGGGATTTTGTGAAGATCTTCGTGTCATACACACATACGGATATTTTTTATAAAAATGTTATTATTTTTTATTCAGGATCTTCAAAACATGTATTTCTAGAGAAACCTCGGTATCCAATTTTTGGATGGAGTTCAATAATTCTCTTCCTACTATGCACGTCGTAAGAAAAGTAAAAATATATTGTCATTTAAAATGTTTGCTGAGACGTCACGCCCTGTATAATAATGGCTGAAAATTTTGTATCTTTTTTCTAAAATTTTGCTTTCAAAATATTAAATTTGAAGGTTAATTTTAGATGCGTTATTCCTAGTTATGAAGGACCCTGTATTTGCGAAGTGACCATGAACAAGAAGGAAGCAAGCAAATGCAATACATTTAGCTCGACTGAGTGAGGTAAATAGCCGTTTATTCAACCCAAGGGCTGCCCTACTAATCCTTGATAAAGAATAATCACTACTCATCAGCAGCCCTGTTTGGTACAAACCATAATACTAGATGAAGTTGCCCAATCGATCCTTGGCATTCTGATGGAATAACGTAGCAGACCTCCCACGGCACATGCTGTCGTGAACAGAGGCATCCTCCTTACCTCCCACTAAATTAGAGCTTATGTTCTGCATTTAATAGTGTACGGCGTGGCAATTTGGAGGGTGAAATCTTTCATTTCGTTGTGGATTTCTCCTGATTTGAAGTTCACTTCGTGCATTTCTGTTGTGAAAGTGTTTGAAATGTTTTCTTCACGTCGTCCAAATTGCATTATGAGCTCAATGCTTTCTCAAATGAAGGATGAACAGTGTTACAAAAGCTGTCCAGTAGCCTGAATTGCAAAAGTCTGTTTCAGTATTTCAGAACAAATGAATTTTTCACTGTTGCATAGTCTGGTGCTTATAGCTGTATCATCATTATTGTGTGTTTAAGCTTCACTTTTTATTTTCTCTACCACATATTCCGTTTACTTTGCATGATCACGAGAAAAAAATTCTGATGTGATACATTCACATTACCTTCTCTACCCTCTATCTTTATTAGCGTGTATACAAATTAATCATACTAAAGCTTATTTTTCAATCTACTACATTTTAATCCAAATAAACCTTTTCAGGAGCAGGCACATTAAACATTTCGTTATAGATAACGAAAATGAAAGTCGACAAGACTTTAAAAGAATAAGTATTAGCAATTCGAACCTTCAATAACGGATATCTCAGAAACGGCTTATACCACAGAAAAATTTATTTGAAATAAATTGTGTGTTTTAAAGACATCTATATTTTTTGTGTAGTACGTTTTCGTCTATCGCTTAACGTTTACGAGTTGTACAAGATTATACAAAACTCCTTCTGAATGAAGAGGACTTCAAAACCTATTCCCTGAAAATTAAATTTTCCATTTTTTATAAAACCAAAATATTCGAAAAATGTTCCCTGTAAAGGGTAGTTGGGGTGGGGAAATTTTCTTGAAAATCTTCTTGTCGCATCTTTGGAAGGTATTGAACCTAAATACCAAGTGTGGTATTTATTCGACATTTGGTTTTTAGGTTATGCTGTTCAGACAGACAGGCAGACACACATACACATATCGCCTTTTACTAAAAATGTTTTTTTTATTCAGGGGGCCCCAAAACGTGTGTTTTCGGTGTAGATAAGTATTAGGGAAAGCAAAAAGACGTCGAATAATACAACTACGTAATTTGCACCGAATGACAGAGGGGGGGGGTTGTCTAAGTTTATTTAGAACATGAAGAATTGCACATTAATAAGTGATAATTATGTCTGTGACATAATAATATATAAAATAACTATGGCAGCAGTGCTTTTATTACTATTACCAGCATAACTATAAGTAAAAGTCTCCGTTTAAACATCACGAAAGATAACTATCTACAAATTAATGCCGAACCATTGGGTGTAACAATATGATTCTTTTTTGTACTTGTTCAGGAAAACGTCGCTAGCTACTTGTTGCTTTTCTGAGATATGAAGTACGCATGCGCGCACATGAGTTTTACGAGCGGCGAGGTGCACTTTCCGTACGAGGCAACACCGCACTGCTGGTATTCGCTAGTGCCGTATTAGTGGACACGCCTCAAACGTCAAGAGATTTGGACCGCATATTAGATATGCAGTTGTTTAAAGCAAATCATCGTTGCATGTACATCGGGATAGAAATTCATTTAAGGTGTGTTTAAACCTGTAAATGAAAAACGTTGCTTAGATTGTTTCCTTAGATAAGGAAAGACTGAAATTTCACACAAAATTGAAAATTACCAAGAAGAGCTACATGCGCCGAATTTGGTGAAGATCGAAAGTGTATTCGTTGGCAGTTCAACTGAGATGGCTATCTTGACAAATTGCATCCTTTTGGTGATGGTCAGTGCGTGATAAGTGCGGATCGTGACTTCCAGCTGGTGTCGTTGATGCTCGGAACATTTCCAGATAACAGAGTGTACTCCTTAGCTTGCTAACCGTTTCAAGGGAAGCGGGTCATGAAATTTCCTCATTTTCAGCACCATTATCTCGCTCGTGTCCATCAGCTCGGATGAGCATCCTTCCCACACAATGATTGGCAGAATTCCACAGCCTTCCTGTACAACACTAAGTGGGGCCAACAAATCTGATGTGTTACACTCACATGACTTTCTCTACTCTTGTACAAACTATTTTTACAAACTCTTATTCTCCATATGCTTCATGTTAATCGAGATGTTAATCTTATTGCTAATTTTCTTGTAGATGCAAGGGGAATATGGTAGGCTTTAAGCGATAGTCAAATGTTTTAAGAGCTGGTTGCTATGTGGAGTATTCCATTCTCTTTGTATTACCAGGACAAAAAAAACGAATAACGAATTCCCATTTCAGAAAAAGTATAAGTATTGTAAAATTCAAACAAATAACAAGGAATATCTCGAAAATGATCCAGTCGACAAAAAATGTATATGATTTAAATTACGTGTTTTAACGAGAAATGTTGTCTATCTCTTACGGTTTACCAGTTACGGAAAATTCATTCAGAATGAATGGGAACTTTGG
The DNA here is from genome assembly GCA_030765065.1 of Deroplatys truncata. NCBI lineage: Eukaryota > Metazoa > Arthropoda > Insecta > Mantodea > Mantidae > Deroplatys > Deroplatys truncata. Next base: position 21,108,072 of record CM060978.1, read on the forward strand.
GGACATTCCCAAAAAAAATCAAGATATACATTTAATTTCTCATCAAAATGTCTTAAACATATGATATTTTAATGAACATTGTTATAGCCATTTTTGAAACGATAAAAATTTTCGAAAAGATGTTCCATGTAAACGGTAGTGTGGAGTGGGGGAAGTTTCTTGAAAATCTTTGGAAGATACCGAACCTAAATACCAAGTTTGATATTGATCTGATTTATCGTTTTTGACGTATGCTGTTCACAGAGGCACAGACTGACATGAAATCACGATATCGAAGTTTTTAGTGGAATGCAATACTTCCCCTACTTACTATGCATAGTACAGAAAGTAAAAAGCCGAAAAGTTATTTGAACGTAATTCAAACCAATAACAAAGAATATCCTGCGAATACTTAACGCCACAAAACGTTTTCACTTAAATTGCGCGCTTTAACAAGATGTACATTTCTTGTGTAGTAATATTTTGTGTATCTTTTACGGTTTACCAGTTATACAAAAGTCGTTAATGTACGGCTGTTCCCAGAAAATTCAACATATACAGTTTCTTGGAAATCTTCGTGTCGCACCTTTGGAGGACGATGAACTTAAATACCAAATTTGTATTTAACCAAAATTTCGTTTTTGAGTTATGCAAGGACGCGCACGTGCGCTCACACACACACAGACACAGAGTTTTCTAAAAATACATTTTTAACTCAGGGAACTCGAAACATGTATTTCCGGAAAAATCTCGGTATTAAATTGTTTATTGGAATGTAGTACCGCACGCGCGGGCCGTCGGTAAGCGCATTTCGGCCCGGCGCAAGTGTGGGGTCTTCGACGCACCGGTCAGAAGAATAGCTCCACAACGAACTCATTACGTTCTGATTTCCTGTAGGTTTTGCTGCTCCAGAGCACTCCTTTCGGCATGTTCTAGTAGCTTCCCCGTCTAGAACATTCCCCTTTGTATGCGGCATATATAGGAGCTGCTCTTGCCCGAGCAGTTAGTTAAGAAGTTACAAAGTGAAGTGTAGTCAAGAAGTTGCAGTTCAGTTGTGATTCGGTTCAACGGATTAGTTATGTTCTGTGTGTCAAGTGTAAAGTTTGTGCTACGCTGAGAACCTAACTGACTTCAAATGTCAGCTCCGGCTTCATATACTCCATTTATGTTCTATATTTTCATCATCAACACAATATAAAAGTAGCGAATACTTCCTATTGGCCAATCAGGCATGGCCGTGAGTTTAGATCAGAGTATTACACTCTCTGCGTGATGTCACAAATGACACAAAGGTCACAATGTATCAAGTACAGGCTGATTTTTTCGACCTGGTCCTGCAGAAACGCAGAGGGGAGAGGGTTATCTAGGGTGGTGAGAACGGCTGGAAGTATTACCCTTGCGTGGAACAACAGGTAAGCGTAAGGTTCGCAACCAAAGCACATAACTAAGGACGCCTTGGGCCGCGGGCTTAAAGGCTACCACTCCTATCCATCAAAGGCCTCCCAAGTTAAGGAACATCGGGCTCGGTCACTAGCTGGGCGAGTGGCCGCTCCGCAGTGTCCCGCCTGTCTGCGAATTTGGACACTTCACAAATCTATACCCTTTTTCTATCCTGCTTCTCAGCCAGCCGGTCTGTTTAACTTGACAGCCACGCAAGCGGCCGTTGTAAGTTAAGCAGCATTGGGCTCGGTCACCACTTGGACGCATGTCCGCCCAAGTGATTCGCTGAGACCCATGCAACAAGCTAAGCTCCACCCATCGACCGAAAACACAAAAGCTTGCGAACATTCCATTCACCTCCTATATCGCGCAGGTAAAGCCGTGTTGCGGCTAGGTACAGGTAAACCTGGGCGACCTCCTCTCGATTGCTGGAACCGAAGCACAAATGTAAACATCTACAGTACTGTCAAAAGTTGTGCTGCTCAGAGATACTCCGGTAGATTCTTCAACTGCTTTGTAAAGTGACTGTTCTTTATCTAGAGCCTTCTTAAAGTAATTATTACACACTGTATATCACTAGCCGTGTCTTAGAGTACAGAAATTTGCTTCCACCCAATTTACTTTTAGTTAATTATGCAGGCAACTGCAGTAAAATCACTCGGGACGCGTGGTGATGTCGCCGTATGTCAGATTGTGTACGCGGCTGCTACACTGTTACTACTAACCCAACACACCTCCCAGAAGATGCGGGTTCAGGACATAAAAAATCAGCCTATACGCAAAGAAAGGCTCTCTAAATTATATAAAATAAATGTAATATAAGTACTCTATAAGTATAAGAGGCATAGCCAGTCACTTGCTGCCACCTGAATCCTACGCTATGAACCGTACCAACGCCACCTAGGAAGCGTTGACCGTAAGAATACGAGATGTAGATGGCAGTGCTTATTCTGAGCGCTCGTTTCTGCACAGCAAGCTTGAGACTGAAAATATGGGTGAAAATCCCAAGGACATTTCAATCAGAGCCAGAAACTTTGAATCGGAGCAGCAAAATCTCGGCAGCAGTATGAGAAGGAATATATTGCATTTTAAGACTGGTGCAGTATGTACAGGGAAATCGTTGTTCCTCTGGATTGATGCCCTCTGCTGCAGTGTTCTGATCTCGGGCTATTTCTGCTCAGCGGCTGATGATTTCTCCATTCCTAATAAATTACCTATCTAACTAATTGCACTGATCTCAAGCTTTTCGTAGGTGAGGCAAATTAAAATACACTGCATTTCCTTTAAAAATGTGGTTTATTGCCAAATAAATATTTATGGGTAGCTAGGTTTTTCCATGTAGAGGTATTAATTCCCACCATAATAGTAAATTAGCAGCCTAATCTAACTGCACACGCTTCCCCACCCATATACACAGACGTACATCTCTCGTCCAGAGAGTATCACTGAGTGTTGAAGAGATTCTATAAGAGAGTAAAAATCTGGGGCGTGCTTCCCCCTTTTATACCCAAACCTAGTGACGCTCACCTTCGCGCCTTAGAATGTAATGAAGTTTCTAATTGGTCCTCAAACCGCGTTACCTTATTGTGTATGAAAATATTCTGCACCAAAACTTTTCGCACACGCGCCCAGTGACGCGTCCGGAAGCAAACTCAATGTCTCTGTCTCTCTCCTTTCTATATCTATCTCTTTCTATTTCTCGTTATTCGTTCAAGTTGCTTGCTCATTAACTTGGTGAAAGGTGGCGGGCTCTACCTAGAATTACTTTTACCTGGAATTAGCTAGTTCGCCCGTCCCTTACTTACCTAAGTTACAATCTGCTTTTGTACATCTCTTGGCTGCTAAATATTCTAACATCTTTCTTACTGAATTATATTACTATGTACAATTCTTGTTTGATATTGATTTATACGTATATATGTATATATGGATGTATACACTGGTGTGCAAAACGTAAGGACGAGATGGGTAAAGTAACATAACAAAGAGACTACTTGGTGGAAGCAGATGAAGGTGCGGGAGCATGTTGCCAGAGGTCCCTCACACATACACAGAAAGCTGGACGTCACATGGCGTGAGTGTAGCGAGCTTACAGTGCCAAATGGGTCTGGTCCCGCAACACAGGGCAGTTGACGAAACAGGACAAGACGGTGTGTGGCAATTAGCGACCTGTTACGGTGCTCTGTAGTGGTGTTCTTCATTGCAACATGGCCCGTAGACACCATTTGGATGACTTTTCACGGGGAAGAATCTTCGGGAAACTGGAAGAAGGGCGAAGTGTGACGAGTGTTGCTCAGGGGTTTGGAATTGCTCACAGCATTGTTTCACGTGCATGGGGAACCTTCCAAACCACAGGCACTGATGTCCCAAGGAAAGGTGGTGGTCGACCACGCTCAACTACAGCAGCGGATAACCGCTACATTGTGCAACAGGCAAGAAGGGATCCACGCCAAACAGCGGGTGCAATTGCAACCACATTTAACAGGACAGCTAGGCACGCAATCTCACGATACACAGTGGCACGGCGACTACACAGAGGTGGTCTCTTTGCCCGACGGCCAGTATGTTGTGTTCCATTGACATCCGCTCATCGGCGGCACCGTTTGCGATGGTCCCAAGAGCATCAAAATTGGACCAATGAGGAACGGGGTCGCATGCTCTTCTCGGATGAGACCAGATTCAGTCTAAGTAGTGATTCTCGACGTACTCTCATCTGGAGCAAGGTGAGAATGCATAATGAGCCCAGGAACATCCCAGAACATGATAATTTTGGTGATCCGGGTGTTATGGTTTGGGGAGGCATAATGTTGCAGGGGCGCACCGATCTCAAAATCTTTGAACACGGTATGCTCACTGGTCAACGTTATTCTGATACTGTACTCCTTCCCCACGTGCATCTTTTCAGGGGTGCAGTCGGCACCGACTTCATTTATATGGATGACAATGCGTGACCGCATCGAATGGCGCGGGCGGAGGATCCTTTAGAACGAGAGGATATTCGGCGAATGGACTGGGCTGCCCGTTCCCCCGATTTAAATCCCATCGAACACGTGTGGGATGCTTTGGGGAGACGCATTGCAGCATATCCACATGCACCAACGACCATCCAACAGTTGTCAACAGCGCTGGTGGAGGAATGGAACGCTCTACCACAAGAACTGCTTACCAACCTTGTGGCCACATGGGAGCATGATGCAGAGCATGCATTGCTGTCCTTGGTGATCATACACCCTTTTAAGCACCATGTATCTGTTTCTGTAAATCCAGAGAGCCATCATATGTCGTAATGACTTTAGTGTAGCTTATGGTCTATGGTCATTTTTGTTCGTCTCATTGCATATTTCGTTTAGTTGCCTACTGTAGTAGTTCCCTCTATGTATGATTCAAGTTTCACATCGAGGTATGTGTCACAGCATGCGAAGATTACTTTGGTCCTTAGGTTTTGTACACTATTTTTTCAACGTATATTACAGTCCGACGGGCAGCTGTTTTAGAGAGCGCGTACTAAAAAAAAAAAAAAAACAGATGAACGTCTTAAGTAGCACATACTGAATGAGGTAAAGCACATGATTTGTGGGTTTTCAAATGATGTGATGAGAGCTCGCGAAAATTGCCAATTTCTGACGAAATTTAATGAGGCGTGTAACTTTGGAATATTCCAATCATGTAACAAATGACACGTGTTTCAATCTCCTGCATTTCATTTGTGAATCACTGTATTTCACCCAATGATACTCTGCGGCCTGATGAAATCACGACGTCTGTTCGTGAATGTACCCATAAATCATCCGTCAATTTGCACATATTCACTTTCTCGGATGTCTTCTTCAATGCATTCTTTAACAGTAATTTCTCTATTTCTATAAAAGCATATAATTTACTAGAAACTTGTGTTTCCTCACACCTTCTTCATCGCTCCGTCAGTCCCTGCTTCTCTCCTATCCTTTTCAATACATTTGACAGTATGTAAAATTCAGGCGAAAAGCTGTCTCTGGAGCAAGCCGAAGAAACCATTTGCACTTCGAAATACACACGGCAATAATCATTAATTTCACATTATTACTTTCTCTGTCACGTACCTGGTGGTGGAGGAAGTGTTAAATTCTTGCTAAAAATTTGAAATCGAGATTTCAAAGGATATGCATGTTTTGAGGCTCCCTGAATAAAACAAAATTCACTTTTAGAAAAAGTTCTGCCTGTTTGTACTTGTACCTCCGAATGAGGGAGGTGGTGCCGTGGTAACGTGTGCTACTCGCGTTCAGGAGGTCCTGGGTTTGATCCCTGGAGACTGGCCACTCTGACCCATGGTATTTCGCGGTTTCCCCTAGTTGGCAGGCGAATGCTGTGGTGGTTCATCTTATATCACTACTCCCTTACCCCTCAGTTTCTGTACGCATAATCGTCATGTTGTTTTAGGGTTGTAGGACCAGGCGACGATGTTGGGCGGGTTGCGGCTGGACGCATCCTGATGTCCTCCAGGGACTGCTCGGCTGGATCACGACTCTGGGTCCTTTTGGTCGGGAGCTACTTCGGAGAGGCTCGGACGGCGTTGGAGGCGTTCAACCGGGAAACATTAGGGACCCCGTTTGTGCTTGCGCCAGCCATTATCCGGATCTGGTCGCCTTTCGGGTTTCTCCACTCATCCCTCCCTCGCGGGGGTCGCGGTAGAATTACAAGGGGCCGGTTGGCCTGCCAGGGGCGCTCTGCGGCGGTTTCAAGGGCCCCTCCGTTCGTCTGTACCTTACTTTACCTTCATCTCTCCCTTTGTCTATCTGTTAACAGTATAACTCAAAAATGAAATATCGTATAAATACCAAACTTGGTATTCATACTCAGCATCTTCCATGCATGCACCACAAAGTTTTCAAGAAACCCCACCCACCCAATCTGCTCTTCACACGGACAGCTTTTCGTAATTTTTTATCTTATGAAATATGACTAACGAGTTTGTTTAAGATATTTACGTTAAAAATAAAACGATCTTGCATTTTCTGTGAAGTCAATTTTTTATAACTGGTGAACCATAACAGTCAAAATATATAGATCCCTTTAAACTACACAGTCTATTTCAAATATATTTTTCGTGGCATCAGCTATTTGCGAGATATTCGTTATTATAGCTCTGAATTTATCAAAACTTTGTCATTCTTAAGGAACGTAGTGTCACTGTACAGTTACTTTTCGCAATATTCTGTAAAGAGTAACAAAAATGAACGACAGGGTGTGAAGAAAATAATGGAATGCACAGATCAGATTTGTTTGTCTGCTGCATTGTGATAAAGTTAGAATTATAAAAGTATTGCAGTATCTTTAAATTAGAATTGACAATATACGAAAATTACTGAATTAACTATTTTGAAAAATGTAAACAATTAAACTGAACCTTTTATTGCAAATTTGTTCAACTGGTTATAATAAAAAAGAATTCTGTGTTACACTCACATGAATTTCTCTACTCTTGTACAAACTATTTTTACAAACGCTTATTGCTAATTGTCTCGTAGCTGCAAGGGGAATTGGTAGGCTTCAAGCGATAGACAAACGTTTTAAGAGTTGGTTGCTATGTGGAGAATTCCATTCTCTTTGCATTACCAGGAAAAAAAATGAATAACGAATTTGAGAAAAACTATAAGTATTGGAAAATTTAAGGGAATAACAAGCAATATCTCGAAAATGGTTCACTCAACAAAAAAATTGTATATGGCATAAATTGTGTATTTTAACGCTATCTACAGTTTTGTGTAGTAAAATTTTGTCTATCTCTTATGCTTTACCAGTTATGCAAAAGTCGTTCACAATGAAGAATACTTTTGGAGACATTCCCAGAAAATTCAAGATATACATTTCATTTGTCATTAAAATATCTTAAACATATGATATTTTAATCAAAATCTTTAGAGCCATTTTTGAGATAATTAAAATTTTCAAAAAATGTTCTATGTAAAGGGTAATCTGGGGTGTGGAGATTTTCTTGAAAACCTTCGTGTCCTTTCTCTGGAAGATACTGAACCTAAATACCAACTTTGGTGTTTATTCGACTGTTCGTTTCTGAGCTATGCTGTTCATAGACACACAGACAGACACACAGACACACACACACACACACACACGGACATGTTTCCAAAAATGCTTTTTTTTGGATTCAGGGGGTCTCAAATCATGTATTTCCGGTGAAATCTCTGTATCAAATTTTTGGGTAGAATACAATACTTCCCCTACTTACTATACGTAGTAGAGAAAGTAAATACAAATAACGAATTCCCATTTGTGAAAAAGGTAAGTATTGGAAAATTGAAACAAATAACAAGGAATATCTCGGAAATGGTTCACCCCACAAAAAAATGTATATGACATAAATTGTGTGTTTGAATGAGATCTATATTTTTGTGTATAAAACCTTTATCTATCTCTTACGGTTTACCAGTTTTGCAAAAACCATTCACAATGAAGAATACTTTTGGAGACATTCCCAGAAAATTCGAGATATACATTTCATTTGTCATGAAAATATCTTAAACATATGATATTTTAATCAAAGTGGTGAGAGCTATTTTTGAGAAAATTAAAATTTTCGAAAAATGTTCCATGTAAAGGGTAATCTGGAGTGGGGGTTTTCTTGAAAACCGTCGTGTCGCATCTCTGGAAGATACTGAACCTAAATACCAAGTTTGGTGTTTATCCAACTGTTCGTTTCTGAGTTATGCTGTTCACACACACGGACATGTTTCCAAAAACACGTTTTTGGATTCAGGGGCTCTCAAAAGATATATTTCCGGTGAAATCTTGGTATCGAACTTTTGGATGGAATACAATATTTCCCCTACTTACTATACGTAGTAGAGAAAGTAAAAATAACAGCAGTAATTTCTGCGACACCTATAAGAAGTTCCTCGATCAGACGCGACAGCTCAAATGGTAGAGCATCTTCACGGCTATTCCAGGACTCGCCGCTCGCTTACCAGTGTTTCTGTCGCAATACTGTAATAATTCATTTGAAACAATCTCCCGAGATTGTAGAGTAACAGTTGAAACAATTTAGAAACCTGAGCTTATGCAACAATGAGCAACGCAAACAACTAACATTAACGAAACACATAATATTTATTATAATGAAACGTATAATTCTGTCATTAAACTTCACGCGTTAGGCCTTAAGCTCTGTTCCTATTTCACAGTCAATTATTAATTATTTGGCGTTTAAGATTTTGTTCTTGATACGACTCTGGCTCAAGGTCAACAACTGGACATGCGCCAACTAGTAAAATGCTCTATGGGTATCCTGTTGTTGCAGTACTCCTTTCACTTATAACGTTGATTTTCATTGCACTGCGATTATATAACCTGGTGCATGATCAGACTCTTCCTGCACAATGAACATCATTTAACGAACGGAGCCATTTCCATATTTTCTTAACCTCGCATCATAAAGAATCTTTTCCAACACAATTACTCTAGCCTTTACAATTTTATTTGGATTTCTGTTGTAACGAGAGGGGGCGACCAATCAGACCGAAGGTTCTTTTGCGGTTTTCCCTGGTCGCTGAGCAAACACTGGGTTGGATGATTTGATCCGCGAAATGTCCTATCATCCCCTTTATCAGTGCATTTTTTCCTTCTTCTTCACCGCCATACCAGACATTAGGCTGATCTCCCATCCTGGATATGCTGTGATCCAGAGTTTGCTTGCTCCTGGACAGACTACTGACACAAGACAATGGGCTGATCACCCATCCTGGATATGCTATGATCCAGAGTTTGCTTGCTCCTCGACAGACTACTGACACAACACTTTGGACTGATCACCCATCCTGGATATGCTATGATCCAGAGTTTACTTGCTCCTCGACAGGCTACTGACACAACACATTGGACTGATCACCCATCCTGGATATCCTATGATCCAGAGTTTGCTTGATCCTCGACAGGCTACTGACACAACACATTGGACTGATCACCCATCCTGGATATGCTATGATCCAGAGTTTACTTGCTCCTCGACAGGCTACTGACACAACACATTGGACTGATCACCCATCCTGGATATGCTATGATCCAGAGTTTACTTGCTCCTCGACAGACTACTGACACAAGACATTGGACTGATCACCCATCCTGGATATGCTATGATCCAGAGTTTGCTTGCTCCTCGACAGACTACTGAAACAAGCCATTGGACTGATTACCCATCCTGGATATGCTATGATCCAGAGTTTACTTGCTCCTCGGCAGGCTACTGACACAAGACATTGGACTGATCACCCATCCTGGATATGCTATGATCCTGAGTTTGCTTGCTCCTCGACAGACTACTGAAACAAGCCATTGGACTGATCACCCATCCTGGATATGCTATGATCCAGAGTTTACTTGCTCCTCGGCAGGCTACTGACACAAGACATTGGACTGATCACCCATCCTGGATATGCTATGATCCAGAGTTTTTTTGCTCCTCGGCAGACTACTGACACAAGACATTGGACTGATCACCCATCCTGGATATGCTATGATCCAGAGTTTACTTGCTCCTCGACAGACTACTGACACAAGACATTGGACTGATCACCCATCCTGGATATGCTATGATCCAGAGTTTGCTTGCTCCTCGACAGTCTACTGACACAAGACATTGGACTAATCACTCATCCTGGATATGCTATGATCCAGAGTTTACTTGCTCCTCGACAGACTACTGACATAAGACATTGGGCTGAATACCCATACTAGATATGCTATGATACAGAGTTTGCTTGCTTCTCGACAGACTACTGACACAAGACAATTGGACTGATCACCCATCCTGGATATGCTATGATCCAGAGTTTACTTGCTCCTCGGCAGACTACTGACACAACGCATTGGACTGATCACCCATCCTGGATATGCTATGATTCCGAGTTTGCTTGCTTTTCGACAGACTACTGACACAAGACATTGGACTGATCACCCATCCTGAATATGCTATGATTCCGAGTTTGCTTGCTTTTCGACAGACTACTGACACAACACATTGGACTGATCACCCATCCTGAATATGCTATGATTCCGAGTTTGCTTGCTTTTCGACAGACTACTGACACAAGACATTGGACTGATCACTCATCCTGGATATGCTATGATCCAGAGTTTGCTTGCTCCTCGACAGGCTACTGACACAACACATTGGACTGATCACCCATCCTGGATATGCTATGATCCAGAGTTTACTTGCTCCTCGGCAGGCTACTGACACAACACATTGGACTGATCACCCATCCTGGATATGCTATGATCCAGAGTTTGCTTGCTCCTCGACAGGCTACTGACACAAGACAATGGAATGATCACTCATCCTGCATATGCTATGATCCAGAGTTTGCTTGCTCCTCGACAGGCTACTGACACAAGACATTGGGCTGATCACCCATCCTGGATATGTTATGATCCAGAGTTTGCTTGCTCCTCGACAGTCTACTGACACAAGACATTGGACTGATCACACATCCTAGATATGCTATGATCCAGAGTTTGCTTGCTCCTCGACAGGCTACTGATACAAGGCATTGGTCGTAAGTCCTTGGGGGTGTAAGTTCTACTAGGTGAGGGTAATCCGAAGAAGAAGTTCATACTGTCGTCCGATTGAAATATATTTAATCTAGATTTGCGTGTATAGCGGTTACAATATACCAGAGGTTACTAAAGTTCAACTTTGACATTTTACCACCATTATGGGATAAGGCACTAGAATCTGGTGATATTCGGGTTGTAGGTTCCATTCATAACTGGCAACCCCTCCGTAAATACACACCTGTTACACGTATTGGGAAGGTTAGTTATATTGTATCTGTTACGTTTTAGCCCTGTTTTTATATTCGCAGGTGTTCATAATTGTGTTAATATTTATATTAGATTAGTTATAATAGTTTATTTTAAATTAAACATTCATATAATGCATTCACATAACTTTTTCTAACGTCTTCCTTTATTATTGGGTATACAAACTATTCTTACTAACGCTTATCTTTTTAACTACTACATTTTAATCCAAATAAACCTTTGCAGCAATAGCTACATTACACATTTCGTTATAAAAACAAAGAGAACGACGATAGTCAAATGTTTAACACAGGACGTTATATGCTGGCTTTAAAATTCCATACTGTTTCCATGACATCACGAGAAACAACTAAATGTTGAAAGGACTTTAAGAGAATGGCCAAGAAATAAACAAATAAAATCATTAATAACGGATATCTCAGAAATGGCTTATAGCCAAAAAAAAAGCAAATTTGAAATAAATTGTGTGATCCACATTTTATGTGTAGTACGTTTTCGTCTATCACTTAACGTTTATCAGTTATAGAAGACTATACAAAATATCTTCTGAAGAAATGGACTTTACGGGCTATTCCTAGAAAATTCAAGATACACATTTTATTTGTCATGTAAATATCTTAAAGATAAGGTATTATAATCAAAATTGCTAGGGATATTTATCTACCATACAGTAGTTTTCCTACAAACCATTCATAATTTTATTTTTGCATAAATCCCTATCCTCTACATCTTTATCTGTTAATTCACCATGCTTCTTCGGAGCCCATTGAAGCAGTGCGTTTTGATTAGCTAAATAAAATTACAATCGTAGGGAGAATGAATATCAATAACAGTAAGGATAGTGTTAAATAAAACTGGAAAGCGAGTGTGACTGTAAATATGTCGAAGGGTTGAGAGAGACAGTGCCATCAGCGGCCGGAAACGGGTGGTTTTTCCCTCTATTGTTAAGTGTCCCGTTAGGTTGCTGGAACACAGAGGTGTAGAAAAGCGTCAAGGTTCGCCAAAAGCCAGATAGCCTTAGGCCTCCAATGGAAGAATCTAGGAATCAGGTGATAGTGGAATGGGGAGATCTAGAACGTTTGAAATAGAGACACAGGAGATTTTAGAATACACACTTGGTCGTGGTGGCTCCTCGGAGATGTTTGTTAGAAAATGTGTAGGAATGTTTAGAATACACACTTGGTCGTGGTAGTTCCTTAGAGATGGTTGTTAGGAAAATGTGTAGGAAAGTTTAGAATACACACTTGGTCGTGCTAGTTCCTTAGAGATGGTTGTTAGGAAAATGTGTAGGAAAGTTTAGAATACACACATGGTCGTGCTAGTTCCTTAGAGATGGTTGTTAAGAAAGTGTGTAGGAAAGTTTAGAATACACACTTGACCGTTGTAGTTTCTGGGAGATGTTTAGAAGGAAAGTGTCAACGGATAGGCGCGATGATATGAAGCGTAACAAATAGGAAATGCGCGTGAGTGTGTCGAAGTATTGGCAGGAATCAAATGTTAAAAACGGTGACAGGAAATAAACTAGCAGGAAAACAAACAGTCGTATTCACCATTAACCCGAGATCCAAGATCCATGCAAGAACCCTGAGCTAGTACACATCCCGGGACCATTTCTACAAACCCTGTGCCGTAAAATAGACACATTCCACCGCAAATAGGTGAAATATTACCGCAAATTGGCGCCAATAAGGAACCACCGCAAATTGGCCAACCAGGGTGGTTCTAGAACCAAAATATTACCGCAAATTGGCGCCCAACGCTGGGCACGAATAAAATCGTCAAAGACTGCCGCACATTCTATACATTGTTCTCTTGATCTTCCACCTCCTCTGTTTCCTTCAGCTTCCCATTCTAGCACCATTCTTGCTGTTCTGTCGTTTCCCATTCTTTCCACGTGGCGAACAATTTTTATCTTCTTTCTTCTGCTAATTCCAATACCTTCTTTTTTACATCTATAATTTCCCGAATTTTTGTATTCCTAATTTTATCCCTTCTTGAGGTTCGAGAAGCCGTCCGCCAAAAATCCACCTCTGTTGTTAATAATTTTCTTTCTTTTTGGCTTCATTGTCCACATTTCTGTTCTATAGATTTAAAGGTAAGGGTACTGACGAACGGAGGTTCCCATGAAATCGGGGCAGAGCACCGCACGCAGACCATCCGGCACCCGGGCCTACCCACAAGTGCCTAACCTTCGGGGGGTCCCTTGAAGGAGCGCCTGCCCGAGAGCATCCAGAGGCGGATCCTAACTGCGGAGCCCCTAGACGACGCCAGGAAGAAATCTCCACAGAGCGCACAACCACGATCCAGCTGCAACCCGTCCAACACAGTCGCCTGGTTCCTACAATCCTTAAAGAGATGACAAGGAAGAGGATGGGCACAGGAGACTGGTGGTGAACCACCCCAGCATTCGCCTGCCGATCCGGGTAAGCCATCAAAAGCCTATGTGTCAGAGTGGAGGATCGAACGCGGAACCTCCCGAATGTAAGTAGCACACGTTACCGCTCGGTGCTCCATAGAGTAATATACTTTGTACTATTGAATTATAAATGAGCTTTTTAGTTACCTCTAATGCATTTTACTACGTTTGCCACTCTTCCTCTAATTCTTAAACCGGTTTAGATATCCCTGTCACATACATCCTAATATAAGCGATTCGAATAGCCGTGATCGTTAAAATGGATTGACCAGTCATTAAAAACCGGACGTCCTAAGTCCGAGTCCCAGCGACTGCAGTTAATGTGCCTGTGGTAAGGGATGGGGTGTGCCCACGTAAACTAACCGGTGTAATGGCACACGCGGATGATGACGGGGCTATATTTGACTGGGTTTTGTCTTTTGCTCTAAAAACCCACTACAGTAATACTGAAATAAATGTATATAATTATGATGTAAAATACCTACAGATATCTTTACTTAATTCTTATATGCCAGCATCAGCACTATGCATTAGAGTTAAAATGTTTCTGCTCCATAATATTGAGTTCAATATTACAATAATTTTTCTTAATTCACTTATACTTTTTTCTGTTTCTGATTTACTAGTTACATCTACTTCTATGATTTATCCCAAATACTTTAAGTTTATTGACCATAGCGCTATTTTGGGAGAAAAAAATATAAAAACTATCCATGAGAAGGGGAAGTCTGTTGTGAGGGAATTTCCTTGAATCCCTTAGTGTCGCATATTTGACAGATACGGAACCTAAATACACAATTTGGTATTTGTCAGAAAATTCATTGATTCAGAGAACCTCAAAAACCGAGGCGTATTCCAAAATTAAGTTCTGGTGAACAATACTTAACGGATGGTAGGTCCGAAGGAAGTTTCACGCCTGCAGCGCTGTCTACCAACTCCTGAGGAACCTACCTCAGTGTTTTTGTGACGCAGTAGGCGTTTGCCAGTCGCTGAGAGCAGATCGCAATGGACGCGACAATCGTAGATCCCGCCAGTTCTGAAGTGGGCGGTGTGATTAGATTTTTGCTGACAAAAAGATCGTCCGCTGCGGACATCCATCGTGAGTTATGCCTCGTGTATGGACCGGGCATAATGAGTGACAAAGGTTCGAATTTTGAAATGGCCGCATAAATGTGCACGATGAACAGCGAAGTGGTAGGCCCAGTATTTGGACCGACGACGTCGTTGAGCAAGTGAACCAAAAGCTTCGAAGTTACCAGCGTTTGGCGATTAGTGAACTGGCTGATGAATTACCAAATGTTGTTCGAATCTCACTTTACAGGATTATCACTGAACAGCTTGGATATTGGAAACTTTGTGCGAGGTGGGTGCCAAAACTGCTCACCGGTCAGCACAAAGGGCAACGAATGCGTAGTGCACGACAGTTTTTGGAGCGCTATAGACAAAATGGAGGTGGTTTGTTTTCCCACATTGTTACGGGCGACGAGACATGGATAGCGTACACCAACGCAGAATCGAAACAACAATGAATGCAGTGGCGCCGCTCCGGTTCACCCAAACCAAAAAGGTATAAGAAATCGCCGTAAACGAATCGCAAAATGATGGATACCGTGTTTCGGGACGAAAAGGACCTCCTTTTGATTGATTTCATGGACAATGGGTCAACAATTACAGCTGACGTGTACTGTGCAACGCTTACAAAACTGAGACGTGCGATCCAAAATCGACGCCGCGGGAAACTGTCACCTGGCGTCATCCTCCTGTACAACGCACGCCCGCACACCGCTGCCAAAACCAAAGAGAAGATTCAAGAGTTTCGTTGGAAACTCTTTGACCACCCTCCGTACAGTCCCGACCCGGCACCAAGCGACTATTTCCTCTTCTTGTATTTGAAACGGTGGACAACGATTTCAAACCGACGATTAACTCAAGACGAGCGTTACCAACTGGTTCCAGTCCCTGACGGCAGGCTTCTATGTCGAGAGGTTAAAGAAACTGGTGCAGCGTTACAGCAAATGTATAGATGGGATTATGTGGAAAAGTAAAGTATATATGTAGACACAAATTACTGTCAATAAAAACCTTGTCTCATGAGCGATGTTGTTGTTATGACCAAACGGAACTTAGTTTTGGAATACGTCTCGTAATTATCTCAGGTGAAGTTTTGGTAAGAATTTTTTGATGGAATGTAACACCTTCTCTGCCTATGTACGTGCTTTTTCAATAGTATACTTTTACTTTGACCTCAGTGCACAACGTGCATTAGTTTTCGTTTAACAGTTGTTTTATTTTGAGACGTGTTTCCTCACTTCCAAAATTGAACAGAAAGGACTGATGCGGGTCAGTCACGCAATGTACTATAGCTAGAAGGAGCCGTGAGATCGTAAATTACTTAGCCAATTGATTTTGTAATTTCCTTTGTAGTTAGTTGCAAAACTCCTGGGCCCGCAGTTTCACATTCGCCTAGAGCCACTATTGGGACACAAAATTCGTTCTACAACAAAATGCAGCACGCCACGAAGTGTAATTTGCAGATTGTATATCCACCCTATGTTGACGAGAGGCTTATATCTGTATGCGCTACGTGGTGTTAACAAATAGAGTGAAGGGAACTTTGGTCAGGTATGCAAGAAAGGTACATATACCTCTTATTAAAATTAAATTCATCTATTTTCACAGTGCACGTGCGTATGCACGTTATAGCTCTGCATGGGCTTGGGTCTCATTATAAAACATCTGATGTGCTGCATTTACATGGCTTTCTCTATCCTCTATAGCTTATTAGTGGGTATACAAATTATTCTTACGAAAGTTCATCTCCATGTCTGCTTCATTTTAATTGAGATAAATCTTTACAGAAACATCTACATTACAAATTTGGTTATAGATACAAAGAGAACAGCGATAGTCAAATGTTTAACAACTGGACGCTGTATGCTGGCCTTAAAATTCCATACTGTTTCTATGACATAGCGAGAAACAACTGAAAACCAACAGGAATTTAAAAAATGGCTAAGTATTGAACAATTCGAACTATTAGTATTGGATATCCCGAAAATGACTGATACAAAAAAAGTTATTTGATATAAATTGCGTGTTTTAAATAGATCTACATCTTTTATGTGTGTATGTTATACGTTTTCCTCCATCGCTTAACGTTTAGCAGTTGCAGAACATTATATAAAATTCCTTCTGAATGAAGAGAACTTCGCAGCCTATTCCCAGAAGATTCAAGATATTTGTTTTATTACTTTCTCTTCTACGTACAGTAAGTAGGGGAAGTATTGTGTTCCACCCAAAAATTCGATACTGAGATTTCACCGGAAATACATGTTTTGAGACCCCCTGAATCCAAACAAACGCATTTTTAGAAACATGTGGTGTGTGTGTGTGTCTGTGTGTCTGTCTGTGAACAGCATAACTCAGAAACGAACAGTCGGATAAACACCAAACTTGGTATTTAGTTTCAGTATCTTCCAAGGATGCGACACGAAGGTTTTCAACAAAATCCCCCCACCCCAGATTACCCTTTACATGAAACATTTTTCCGAAAATTTTAATTTTCTCAGAAATGGCTCTAACGATGTTGATTATAATATCATATATTTAAGATACTTTCATGACAAATAAAATGTATATCTGGAATTTTCTGGGAATGTCTCCAAAGGTACTCTTCATTGTGAACGACTTTTGCATAGCTGTTAAACCACAAGAGATAGACCAAATTATACTACACAAAAAATGTAGATCGCGTTAAAATACACAATTTATGTCATATGCGTGTTTTTTTGTTGAGTGAACAATTTTCGAGATATTGCTTGTTATACCCTTAAATTTTCCAATACTTATACTTTTTCTCAAATTCGTTACTCATTTTTTTTGTCCTGGTAATACAAAGAGAATGGAATGCTCCACATAGCAACCAGTTCTTAAAACATTTGACTATCGCTTAAAACCTACCATATTCCCCTTGCATCTACAAGAAAATTAGCAATAAGATTAACATCTCGATTAACATGAAACATATGGAGAATAAGCGTTTGTAGAAATGGTTTGTACAAGAGTAGAGAAGGTCATGTGAGTATAACACATAAGATTTTTTACATTTTAATTTCCTCAAACGACTGTAATGATATTGATTAAAACACCATATGTTTAAGATATTTACATAATAAATAGTGTTTATCTTCAGTTTTCTGGAAATAGCCTCGGAAGCACCTGCTCTTTATTCGGAAGGAATTTTCTGTAATCTTATATGACTGGTTAATGTTAAGCGATACACGAAAACAAAATACACAAAAAGAAATTGCATCTCTTTAAAACACACAATTTATTTCAAATAATTTTTTGTAGCATTAGCCATTTCTGAGATATACGTTATTAATGGTTCAATTTGTTCAATACTGTGACATTCTGTTTAGGTCCTGTTTTCAGTTGTTTCTTGGGATTGCATGCAAAATGTGTGGAAATTTAAGGCAGCATATAGCGTCCAGTTGTTAAACATTTGACTATCGCTGTTCTCTTTGTATCTATAACGAAACGTGTAATGCAGCTATTTCTGCAACGGTTTATCTGGATTACCCACCAATAAACGGGAAAGTCGTATGAATATCACACATCGCATATAAAATCAGAATTTGCCGATCAGCAGGGAAGCGATTCTGGGACTTTGTATTTAGAGGTTCTCGTCAGCAGGAACTCCTGAATAATCGCTACCAGAGATTTATATATAGCAGATTATCCCTATATTTGCTCCGCTGTTCTGTGTTCTTGTAATTTTCAAATCTCTAATATGCACTATACACTTATAACTCACTAGGGCAGTAATACAGGTCTGAAAGCTTATATTTCAAGCCCACGAATCATCCAGTTTGAGAGATTGAATTTACAGCGCGTTTATAATGCAGTTTTAAGAGAGTGCAAGAGAATATGCAGCACACCTCGGCACGGACGTATGGTTTGATTTATTTGTGCTTGTGGAGCGATGCCGAGCGGGTTTTGAAGGCTACCCTAATTGAACGCTCATCACATCATGTGGATGTTACAGCATCTCCAGTGTGAATTATTCATAATCACTGTACGGCGGCACGTCACGCGAACATGTAATGCGCGTGCGCATCTTGGTGAAAGGTAATGATATACAAGATCTGTGACCGGGAAATGCACTGAAGGACGCCTTTACCTTATACCCGTGTTAATGTCCTCTCACAACGTTCCTGGTTACCCGATTACTGTCTTATACCTTCAAGTTCTTAGACATTTTACTACAGCAGAGATATTAGAGACATGAAAACAATCTGGACCTAACACATAGTGCCATAAAGCACAGAGTGTACACTGGCGTACATAAAAATGGCCCTTTCCCCTAGATCCACTTTCAGGTAACCAACCTTGGACTCCACCCATTCAGTATCTGTTCTCTATGTGCCGTATTCATAGATTTCACGTTGGTCTGGTCTATCTCCAGATTCATTTGTCCGGATCAAAGGCCGACCAAGTTTTTGGCCATGGATCAGCAAGGAGAAAATGTTACACGGCGAAGAAACGTAGTTCTGCGCATGCGCGACTTCCATAGAGCAGTAAACTAGCCACTGCTACTTCCTAGTTTATAACTTTCTATGGTTGTTTCACACCTGTTTTTTTTTCACTCCTCATCCTCAGCAAACAATTGAGATAACCAAGAAGCGTGCATTAAAACTGTCGGAAGAGGAAAATGCCAGTTTTTCTTAATACAAAAAATGCTGGATATTATTCAAATTAAATCGGTTTCTACAAATGCAAACGCAAAAAATCTGATGTGTTACACTCACATGACTTTCTCTACTCTTGTACAAACTATTTTTACAAACGCTTATTCTCCATCTACTTCATGTTAATCGAGATAAACATGTGCAGACTCTATCTTATTGCTAATTTCTGGTAGATGTAAGGGGAATATAAATTTACAAGGGAAATATAGAAATCCAGTAGCCTTTAAGCACATACATATCTCTTAATAGCTGGTTGTTATGTGCAGCACCATTCTCTGTACCACAGATTAATACTCTGTGCATATCCAAGACAAAAAAAATGAATAACGAATTCCCATTTGAGAAAATAAGTATTGAAAAATTTAAGGGAATAACAAGCAATATCTCGAAAATGGTTCACTCAATAAAAAAAAAGTATATAACATAAATTGTGTATTATAACGCAATCTACATTTTTTGTGTGGTAAAATTTTGTCTATCTCTTCTGGTTTACCAGTTATGCAAAACTCGTTCACAACGAAGAATGTTTTTGGAGACGTTAGAGCCATTTTTGAGAAAATTAAAATTTTCGAAAATTGTTCCATGTAACGAGTAATCTGGGGTGGGGGGATTTTCTTGAAAACCTTCGTGTCGCATCTCTGGAAGATACTGAACCTAAATACCAAGTTTGGTGTTTATCCGACTGTTCGTTTCTGAGTTATGCTGTTCACAGACACACAGACACGGACATGTTTCCAAAAATGCTTTTTTTGGATTCAGGGGTTCTCAAAACATGTATTTACGGTAAAATTTCGGTATCGAATTTTTGGGTGGATTACAATACTTCCCCTACTTACTATACGTAGTAGAGAAAGTAAAAAGAGGAAGCATGGAGGGAGATAATACGAGTATATAGGCAGTTTTGTGCAGATTCCAACCTATTGCCACCACTCCCTTTTTGGAAACGTTCTTATCCACATGATGTTGTTGTAAGAATTTAAACTGCCGGAATATTAACTTTTAACCATAAAGTTACAGAATGAATTCGAATTTAAATAGCAAGCAACGTTTACTGTTATTAAAATGTATCTCACCCTGGATCTTAACCAAATAATTAAATATTGTGTGATAGTAATTATACAGAAATAATTACCTGAGGAAATAGGCACACAAATGAAACTACTAAACAGAACAATTCCGTAAATACTACCGTTGTCTACAGATACAGCACGCTTGATGCAGTAAACAGTCTTAGCTAATGAATAGGAGTCTACTGCTTGTCTCACGGTTTATTTACCCAGTCATCGGAGGTCCTAGTGTGTAAACAAAGAGTTTCTGAGGATCGATCTGTAAAACAAATAATCTAACGCTGAGCCCTGTAACGTATATGTTTCTGATATAAGCTGGCCAATGCACGCGATGAAAAATCCAAATTCGACGTGGTTTTAATACTCCATTTCTATTATGACGGTTATACCTTTATTTTACAAGAATATGATGAATCTAATTTTACGCAGTTCGACATATTCAGGACAAAATTTCTTTAAGTAAATCTATGAAATTTGCTTCAAATTTCTCGCGAGTTATTTCTCGGGTGCTTGTGTAAACAGAGGTTAGATCTATGATTTATAGAGGAAATGATCACCTCAGATTCATGGAAAGTTCGACATGTGGAGAGATTATGCAAATCATTTTAACGCCGTTTACGTCAGTGCTGTCTAAAGCACGTGTTCAATATACTTCTCGGATATTTAAACTTGCTTACCAGGACTCTGACGGTCGACTCTTTAAATTTATTTTGTGCTAGTTTACAACTACGACATAGGCCTCAGGCACGACGAAGATGGAACACCGGACCTCTTCCACCCATCAGCTAAGCTCAAAAGCTATCTAGCTCTCTCCCCCTTACAATGTAGCTTAGATTATTTATAAGTATTAAAGCCTCTTTTGGAGTCAGAATTACATTTCTAATAGTGTCACTGTTCACTACCCTCAGCTCCCCGCAACAGCTAACCCTCTCAATAAAAAATCTAATTGAGTTTTATTTATGAACATTCTTTAACTGCTGTGGTTCTTAGCGTCCCATTCTATATTGAGTGTGACAGATCGGTGATTTTGCTCAGAGGCCTCTTTATCAGGCTTTAGGTTCTTTTACGTGTCGTAAATCTACGACACAGGACCACCGCTTTACTTCCCTTTCGAACGAAGCCATGCTTAGGATTTTTACGCCCGATTAAATCCATCGCCATCCGCCGGGTTGAACCGCGAAACTCGGGAACTACAAGCTAATAAAACCCCCACAATGAAATCCCTAACTTATCCCTCTCACCCCTTTCCTTCCCGTCACCCCGGCCAGGGGATGTAGACGTCCCATGTAGTGAAGACGCGGTGGTGCCGTCACATCTGGTGGAGGCGCCGGTGCACAGGATTCGTTTAGGCAACAAAGTTTTCAAAGCAAGTTTCACAGCTTAAGAGTTAACTTACTCACCACCACCAGGCACTGCATTTTAAGGCACTCACCTGTGAACAAAGAAATACATCACTGTTAATAATTTTTCACTACATAAGTCGCTACATTGTTTGATAATTATGCTTTATATATAACCAGTGAGGAAAAATAAAAGTAAAATGAATTGACATATTTATTTCACAGTTTAAGAATATGTAATACAAGAAAGTAATTAATTTGAGTCAAACAATTTGAGTACGAGACTGATGAACTATGTATGTCATTTACTTCCCTACTACGCATAATAAGTAGGGGAAGTATATTGTATTCTCCCAAAAAATTCAGATTTCCCGAGATTTCACGGGAAAAATGTTTTGAAGCGCCCTGAAGCCAAAAAAAGGCATTTTTAGAAAAAGGTCCAATGTCTGTTGAAAGGTAACTCAAAAATGAAAAGTTGATTAAAAACTAAACTTGATATTTAAGTTCAGTTCCTTCTAAAGATACAACACCAAGATTTTCAAGAACATACCACCCCAGACTACCCTTTACATTGAACATTTTTCAAAAAAATTTGATTTTCTCAAAAATGGCTCTAAAGATTTTGATTAAAATATTATATGTTTAGGATATTTTCATGGCAAATGAAATGTATATCTTGAGTTTTCTGGGAATGTCCCCAAAAGTAATCTTCATTCTGAATGACTTTCACATAACTGGTAAACCGTAAGAGATACCACAAAATTTTACTACACAAAAAATATAGATCTCATTAAAACACACGATTTATGTCATGCACATTTTTTTTAGTGTGGAGTGCATCATTTCCGAGATATTCCTTTCTTGTCCTGGACATGCAAAGAGAATGGAATGCTCCACATAGCAACCAGCTCTTAAAACATTTGACTATCGCTTAAAGCCTACCAATTCCCCTTGCATCTACAAGAAAATTAGCAATAAGAATAGTTCTTCGGAAAATTTGCTCAGAAGTCTCTTTTTCACGCCTGAGGTATTTTAGGTACCGTAAATCTACGACACGGGTCCATCGGCTTTACCTCCCTTCCGAAGGAAGCCACGCTAAGGATTGTTACGCCCGGAGGAATTCATCAGCCTCCGCTAGTTTTGAACCCGCGACCTCGGGAACTAGAAGTTAGCATGCTACACGGAG
This sequence comes from Deroplatys truncata, assembly GCA_030765065.1. Classification (NCBI taxonomy): domain Eukaryota; kingdom Metazoa; phylum Arthropoda; class Insecta; order Mantodea; family Mantidae; genus Deroplatys; species Deroplatys truncata. The sequence goes on from CM060978.1 coordinate 21,131,063, forward strand.
GACGACTCAATCACTGCTGGTGATAGATCTCTGATCCTCAGTTTTTAGTCTTCCATATTAGCAGGTCTCGTAACATAGACTCTATATTTCAGATATAACCATAAAAGGTAATCAAGTGGAGAGAGATCTGTTCCCATAGCAACCAAACCTATTTCTTTTTAGGTAACTTTATCGCAACAGATTTGTTAGGTGTGTTGCGGATAGTCTTCTAGGTCTCATCCCTGTTCCATACCATCTTGCTTCGTCACGTGTACAGAGGCTTGTGCACAGCAACTTTACCTCTATTTCTGTAACGGGCAGATGACAACCTCTACAAGTGCCCACACAGACCTTAGTGATGGAAACTGTATCTCTGCTTTTATACGTGGCGCGGAGATGATATTAGGGTGCCATTCAGTCTATCTCCTTTAATTATCTGTAATAGATGGCAGAGATTCGCTGTTACCAACTATTTTTCAATTTTAATATTGGTTTAAAGCAAAACCACGAAAAAAATGCAGTCAGATTCGTCGACCCACGGGACTTGAACCCGAAACCATCTCGGTGAAATGAAATTTGCACTCAAATAAATTATCATAGTTTTCGGGAAAAACACGAAACAAAGTAATACACTATGTGATCAAAAGTATCCGGACATCCCCACAAACATACGTTTTTCATCTTAGGTCTGCTCATAAGCCACACATCCCGCAGGAAAGTGCCAAACGACGCCTCGCTTGGTGTAAGGAGCGTCAACATTACACGATTAAACAGTGGCAAAACGTTGTGTGGAGTGACGCATCACGGTGGCAATCCGATGGCAGGGTGTGGGTATGGCGAATGCCCGGTGAACGTCATCTGCCGGCGTGTGTAGTGCCAACAGAGAAATTCGGAGGTGGTGGTGTTATGGTGTGGTGGTGTTTTTCCTGGAGGGGCTTGCACCCCTTGTTGTTTTGCGCCGCACGATCACAGAGTAGACCTACATTGATATTTTAAGCACCTTCTTGCTTCCCACTGTTGAAGAGCAATTCGGGGATGGCGATTGCATCTTTCAACACGATCGAGCACCTGTTCATACTGCACGGGCTGTGGCGGAGTGGTTACACGACAATAACATCCCTGTAATGGACTGGCCTGCACAGAGTCCTGACTTGAATCCTATAGAACACCTTTGGGATGTTTCAGAACCTCGACTTCGAGCCAGGCCTCACCGACCTACATCGATACCTCTCCTCAGTTCCGCACTCCGTGAAGAACGGCGTGCCATTCCCCAAGAAACCTTCCAGCACCTGATTGAAAGTATGCCTGCGAGAGTGAATGCTGTCATCAAGGCTAAGGGTGGGCCAACACCGTATTGACTTCCAGCATTACCGATGGAAGGCGCCACGAACTTGTACGTCATTTTCAGCCAAGTGTCCGGATACTTTTGATCACGTAGTGTATGTTGCCATTTAAAATTTTTTCGAAACTGTGCAATAATGGTTGAAAGGAGCTAAATGTTCTTCCACACAAGCGGTGTGTTGGACAAGGTTGGAAAGCTACAATCAGACAACTGAAAAATTCAATGTCATAGCCGGGATTTGAACCACGTATCTCCCGGTCTCCTTAACCACTGAGCTACCATGGCAACATACGGGTAGGACATTAAATTCCCCAAATGATTTGCATGTTTCCTGGTAAACCACAAGGAGATCTCAAATTGTATTGAGATGACATACCCCAATGGCGACCTATCATGACCCATGTCATGTCAATACAATTTGAGATCTCCTTGTGGTTTACCAGGAAAAATGCGAATCAGTTCGAGCATTTAATGTCCAACCGGCATGTTGCCATGGTAGCTCAGGGTTAGAGCAACCGGACAGAGACCGGGAGATGCGTGGTTCAAATCCCGGCTATAGCATTACATTTATCAGTTGTTTGATTCTACCTTTCCAATGGTTGAAAGTTTTGGCTCTTTTTGTAAACTTTTCTGTTCAGAATATTATATTATGGAGTCAGAGCTTTTAAAAAACAGGGCATTGATTTTAGTTTTATTGACATTAATCCTTACTCATTAAAGACCCTGTATCCCTCTTATATCTGCCCTTTTATCAACGTTAAACAATGAGGAAAAAGCTGAGAGAAATCTCAGTCAGGGACGAGGAGTCGAACCGTGGGTCTCGTGAAACTAGCACAAAGCTCTCGGCTGTTCGTGCTGGTTGAGATAGCGGCTAAGGAAGTAACGAAATTACTTTTGGCTTGATAAAATCTGCACCGCACAGCACTACCTCTTATATAAGCTACATTAAACCTTTCATTTTCCATTTAATTCGTTTTTGTAAGGAAAATTAATAGATTTGTCACTCGTAACGACTTATACCATTGTATCTTAGACTAAAACAAAATAAATAATAAAGGTTATATAAATCTGCAGAACAAAAGAAAAAATTACCACGTAATAGGTATCAAACAAAGTCAGGATAAAAAGAAAGGAAAAAACAACAAATAGCAATGCATGAGATTCACTTTCTCTACAGCACAGTCGTCTATTCCATCAGCTAGCCACTAACTAAATTAAAATGGCTAATGTGAAAAATATAACAACTTATTTACAACGTGTTTGTGGCAAACTAAAAATCTAATATGTTATATTACCATGATTTATTAGTGGATATACAAACTATTCTTACTAAATCTTATTTTCCTATCTGCTTCATTATAATCCAAATAAACCTTTGCAGAAATAGCTACATTACACACTTCGTTATAGATACAAAGAGAACAGCGATAGTCAAATGTTTAACAACTGGACGCTATATGCTGGCCTTAAAATTCCATACTGTTTCCATGACATCGCGACAAACAACTGAATATTGACAAGACTTGAAAAGAATGATAGAGTATTGAGGAATTCAAACCAATAATAACGGATATTTTGGAAATAGATGTCACAAAAGATGTATTTGAAATAAATTGTGTGTTTTAAAGAGATTATATTTTTTGTGCAGTACATGTTCGTCTATCACACAACGTTTACCAGTTATACAAGATTATACAAAATTCCTTCCGAATGCAGAGGAATTTACGGTCTGTTCTCAGAAAATTCAAGATGTACATTTACTTTGTCATGAAAATATCTTAAACATATGTATTTTTATCAATATTGTTACAGCCATTTTTTTAGAAAATCATACCTTCCGAAAAAGTTACATATAAACAGTAGTTTGTGGTGGGGGCATTTTGTTGAAAATCTTCGTGTCGCATCTTGGAAGAGACTGAACTTGAATACCAAATTTGGTATTTATGCGATTTTTTGTTTTTAGTTATGATATTCACAGACACACACACACACATGGAACTTTTTCTAAAAATGCTTCTTATGGATTCAAACTGCCTCTAAACGTGTATTTCCGGTTAAGTCTTAATATCGAATTTTTGGGTGTAATTCAATAAAAAAAGAAGAAAAAATTCGATGTGTTACACTCACATGACTTTCTCTACTCTTGTACAAACTATTTTTTACAAACGCTTATTCTCCATTTGCTTCACGTTAATCGAGATATCGGACACAAAAATGAATGAATAACGAATTCCCATTTGAGAAAAAGTATAAGTATTGGAAGATTTATGGGAATAGCAAGCAATATCTCGAAAATGGTTCACTCAACCAAAAGCAATGTATATAACATAAATTGTGTATTTTAACGCGATCTACATTTTTTGTGTAGTAAAATTTTGTCTATCTCTTATGGTTTACCAGTTATGCAAAAGTCGTTCACAATGAAGAATACTTTTGGAGACATTCCCAGAAAATTCCAGATATACATTTCATTTGTAATAAAAATATCTTAAACATATGATATTTTAATCACACTCGTTAGAGCCATTTTTGAGAAAATTAAAATTTTCGAAAAATGTTCCATATAAAGGGTAATCTGGGGTGGGGGGATTTTCTTGAAAACCTTCCTGTCGCAGCTCTGGAAGATACTGAACCTAAATACCAAGTTTGGTGTTTATCCGACTGTTCGTTTCTGAGTTATGCTGTTCACAGACACACATACACGGACATGTTTGGGGGTCTCAAAACATGTATTTCCGGTGAAATCTCGGTATCGAATTTTTGGGTGGAATACACTACTTCCCCTACTTACTATACGTAGTAGAGAAAGTAATAAACAACATTAATATCGGGTGTATGAACCCTGAGCACCTATAACTGCCCTCATTTTCGGGTTACAGATGAAATAAAATCCTTGTAGTAACGTGGACGAGAAGCTATAACACTCCAGGCTGCTTGAATTTGTGCCCAGAAGTCATCTTTTGTCCTTTATTCGAGCACAGCTCCCTCTTCCTCTCAGCCCACACATTTTCAATAGGGTTAAAATCTGGTGAACAGGGAGGCCAGTCCATCACTCTGATATCCTGCCTCTCTGAGAAACAATTTGAAACCTTTCAATATATGTGGACAGGATGATTTCAACAATTCCATTAGGACATCTCATCCTCACAGAATGAATCAAAATATTCTCAAGTATTACCGTGTATTGCACACTGTTCAGTGTATCGTCAAGCTACCACAAGACCATCCAACAAGATACAGATATGTGACCATGATGAAATTGTGAAGCCACGTACTTTGTATCGTAATAACTATTCTATTATAAACTTTACCAAACACCGTGTATGAAATTGAGTATGTCGAAAAGAAGTAGTCAGTATGTGTTGATTAAACATTATTAACAGAGGTGTTTGTCACATGAGAGAAGCGAACCTATGGTCAAAAACACGGAAGTATCCTACGCTTTGCCACAGCGCTACAAAGAAGACACAAAGAAAGCAGCAAAAATCTTATTCTCCATCTATTTCATATTAATCGAGATAAACATTTGCAGAAACGATCTTTTGACATGCAAAGAGAATTACATTTTACACATAGCGACCAGTTCTAAAAATATTTGACTATCCCTTAAAGTCTACTGTGTTCCCCTAGTTTTATAATTGCAAGGGCAATATAGAAATACAGTAGCCTTTAAGCATATACATATCTCTTAATAGCTGGTTGCTAGGTGCAGCGCCATTCCCTTTCCCACAGATTAATAGTCTTTGCATATCCAAGACAAAAAAAATGAATAACGAATTCCCATTTGAGAAAATAAATATTGAAAAATTTAAGGGAATAACAAGCAATATCTCAAAAATGGTTCACTCAACAACAAAATACGTATATGACATAAATTGTGTATTTTAACGCGATCTACATTTTTTGTGTAGTAAAATTTTGTCTATCTCTTATGGTTTACCAGTTATGCAAAAGTCGTTCAAAATGAAGAGTACTTTTGGAGACATTCCCAGAAAATTCGGGATATACATTTTATTTGTCATGAAAATATCGTATACATATAATATTTTAATCAAAATCGTTAGAGCCGTTTTTGAGAAAATTAAATTTTTCGAAAAATGTTCGATGTAAAGGGTAATCTGGGGTGGGGGAATTTTCTTGAAAACCTTCGTGTCGCATCTCTGGAAGATACTGAACCTAAATACCAAGTTTGGTGTTTATCCGACTGTTCGTTTCTGAGTTATGCTGTTCACAGACACACACACACGGATATGTTTCCAAAAATGCTTTTTTTGGATTCAGGGGGTCTCAAAACATATATTTCCGTTGAAATCTTGGTATCGAATTTTTGGGTGGAATACAATACTTCCCCTACTTACTATACGTAGTGGAGAAAGTAAAAATTATTCGACCATTCCGCCTGATGATTATTCCACCGCAAAGAGTTATAGCCTATGCAGCGTTTCCTGAACCTGGAACACTGTCGGAAGGAAGTTAAGGAAGTCAGACGTTCCATCGATGTTTTACATCCTGGTGCTTACCTCCCCCAGGGGAAATGAATGAGCTGAAGCAACCACAGGAGACTATAGGCCGGCCGACAGGGATAAATCGCTCTTCCTCTGGCGGCACCGGGAGGTACTCGACCCACCGGAGGCGACACAGAGAAGGCTGCCGTATGGAAGGGCTAAGAAGATTTTACCAATGCGCTATCTGTCCGACACAGCCACTCTGAAACGTGAAAGTGGAAGCGGAATAATAGGAAATGAGGAAAAGGAAATTCGTGGCAGAAGAGAAACTACCCCAGCATTTAGCTTGCCAACTAGGGAAGACCACGAAGAGCCCATGGTCAGATTATGCACCCCAGGAATTGAACCCAGACTTACCAAATGCGAGGCTCGCACGTTACCGCAAAGCCTTCTCGCTTGGTATTTTATGAATATCAGAGGTTTGTTAGGAATGACGGGGTCTGCACGAAATTAAAGTTACTAGGGGAGAGGGAGGATTCGCCATTAAACCCCCCTAGAATATTGTATAATAATTTAATAAAGAAATGGGGGAAGTAAATGGAATTAACTACTTAAAAAGCTAACCCATGCAACGACCAAGCGGAGTGGCGTCGCGGTAACGTGTGCGACTTGCATTCGGGAGGTCCCGGTTCCGACCATCCACGCTGAAACATGTGTTTTTCTGGTTACCCCGGATCAGCAGGCGAATGCTGGGGTGATTCATATTCTATCACAACTTTCCTGTATCCATCATCTTCCTTGTCATCTGTTTCGGAGTTGTAGGACCAGGCGATTGGACGGTGGCGCGCGCTCTGTGGAGATTTCTTCCTGACGTCGTCCAGGGACCACTCCGTTGGATACCCGCCTCGGGCAGGCGCTCCTTCGGGGATTCCCGGAGGCTCAGGGCCTAATGTATGGGCTTGGGTAGCTTGCGTCCATCATTATCCGGATCTCCCCTCATCCATACCTCCCTGGGATCACGCATAGGCCGGTTCCGGGGCCCCTGCTTTCGTCACTACCAATGAACGTCAGGTAAGACATGTTAGTATCATATATAAATCCAACTCGTGATTTTGAAGTTCCTTGAACATTTAAAAAACCAGTAAAATCTCTTATGTTGAGTCGCACTTCTGGAATGCCCAATACGACGACGATTTCATTCCAAAAGCGTGACCTTCAGCGATGTAAATAAGTGTTATTCGCAGAAGCTACAAGTGCGAGTGTAATTAGTATTATTAATTTTAATGAGTTTACCGTTTCAGCTGATGAATGGTAAATGTATGCAACGCGGTGAAATAAATCAATCCTACGAGTGTTGAACAGACCATTTGTTGCGTCTCATCAGAGCATGTAAGGTCTCTAATAAATAACTTCTGATTGCCCAGATTACTGCTTCTATAAACCACACGATGTTAACTTGACTGCCTTTGTGTTCAGCATGCTAGCTGCTCAACCCAGATGTCCACGCTAGATTCTCGGGCTGGGAACAGAGGGATTTTTGTTATGCCGCATTGTGACGCAGCGGCTATGATCAAAGGTTATCGAGAGGTCGGCGCCGAGCGGTTGGGGTAAACAAGATAACGGCCGCCTGCCAGCGTAAACACCGGGAGCGCTATCGAGAGATAACTAGAACTTTCTGGAACGTTTATCTCTCCCCATCTCCATAGAGTGTGTCGAAATATTTCTAGAACGCTTGGAAACCTGTAAAAGATTCCAGTGTCTATATAAGCGAGTGCTCTCGCGGGCAGTCAATAAATCCGTGTCGAGTTTCGGCAGAGTGGAGTTGAGTCAGTCATTGAGCGAGCGACTGTGATTCTGGTGCTACATCAAGAGTGATTCTCCGAGCGAGTGGTGACGGCTGTTGTGGCATGCAGCGGGTGCTACTGCAGGTCGTTCACCCTACTGAAGTGAACTCCCAGTGAAGTTGAATCACATAAAACGAAACAGTGAGAACCGAGTGGCAGTTTAAAAACCAGACAAAAGTCACACTGGTGTCAGGAGTGGGATATAAAAGCCACAATGGGAGAAATACTTAAACAACTATTAAATGAACTGAAAAGTGTTAAGGAAGAAATGAAGATCGCGACGGAGAAATTGAAATCTGATCTCGTTGGTGACATCAACTCTGTAAAATCTGAGATAAATGTATCGGTGAAAGTCCTGAAAGACGACATTAAAAGATACTAAATCTGACATGGAAGATGGCAATAATGCGATGGAGGAGCGTCTAGATGACTAAGAGTGCTGCAGCCCTATAACCGGTCACGGTGCATTCTGCAAGTGGTTGGGACGAGCAGGCCATGAGGAGCTGAAGAGTCGAGAAATAAAGCCGGTCCTGAAGGATAAATAATCTGGCGTGCGACCTGCGTGGGCGGACGTTTCTTCCAGCTGTTGGACGCGTGGGACTCACTGGTGGTCAGGAACGGGATACCGAAGAGAATGTAGGAGATCGTAGGGCGGTGCTCCCAAAGAAGACTGTGGAGGAAGTCCTTAAGGAAGACCCATGCTAGCCTACCAGGGGGCGCCTGGATGCGGACCAGACCCCGAAGAAGCTATTTCGCCGATTCTATTGGCTTCATCTTCGAAGCAACGTGGATAGGTGCTGCCCGCCAAGCGACATCCCTGCAAAGATCCTAGGCCGAAGGGGGTCTGGTGGTAGTCCATTGTGATCGCCCTGCTACAGAGCTGTCCGGGTCGAACAATTCTGAGAAGGGAGTGACGCAGGGGCTATGGCCCAAGGTTATCAGGAGGTCGGCGCCGAGCGGTCCGAGTAAACAAGACAACGGCGGCTTGCCAGCGTAAACACCGGGCGCGCTATCGCTATTGACCCTAAAATGACCATTACAACGTCCTTCAAACAAAACATGACTAATGGCATTTACTTTCCCCCATAATATCAAGCAACTTTTATTAAAGACATTTCTTTCTACAACACTTAGTTTTGGAGATATTGTACAGTCTCAAATGGCCCTTCAAAGCAGGTGCTTGTATGCTTGCGGATTCGCATGCCCGAATTATACAAACAGCATTCAGAAAGAATGTTCATAGAATATTAATTGCAGCTAAGTCAAGATATACACTTTATTTGTCATACAAATATTCTAAAGATATAGTTTTTAATCAAAGTCGTCGGAGGTATTTTGAGAAAAAAAACGAACTTTTTTTCATGTAAAGGTGGGATTGAGATGGAGAATTTTCTTGAAAATCTTCGTGTCGTATCCTTGGAAGATGCTGGACTTAAATACCAAGTTTTGAAGAAGGTTTGTTGCTGCTACGTATGGAAAGTCAGCTTGAAGAAGATGTATTATATTTCGACTGTTGGGGAGCCGAACTTGAAGTAGTTGCAACCGCACGTATGGTAAAACGTTTCCAGTGGCCTTTGCCCCAAAAATGTTTAAAAAATATTAACTTTGTGATTTTGACTGTTTCTTTAAATATTATATATTTATGTTTGCCTCAGCTGCGTCAGTATTTGCATTTTTTTAGAGACATGAATGTCTTAGCAGGGAGTTGTGCGACTGAAAAATGTAGGCTTACACAGATTTTAAGTTTTTCTTCACTCCGCTTATTAATGCTTGACACGATTTAAGTAACACTTTACTGATATAGAGAGCTGTGAGATTCTTTTGTTAATTACTTGCACTTTTTAAACACGTAAACTATTTTCGTCTCACACAAAATACGTATTAAACCTCTCGAGGACGCATCTCGCGTTCCGGTTAGCAACACTGTTTATAAGCAACTGACTTCTGAATTTGTAAACTTTGCTCCATTTTAGTTTCTGATTGGCTAATCCTAGTCCAATAGAATACATTCATTTAAATAAAGATTTTCCTGGTTGTTGATTGGCTATTTTATAAACTGTCACAAAAATTACATTATTGCTTCCAAGAATTACAAATTTCATTATTGCCTCAAGGTTACCTCATTGTTACCTCATAGTTAGCAACTTTTGACCTATTATTCTCACAGCTCCTACATTATTAAATTACGTAATACATTCACATAACATTATTAAACATGTATATATTAATATAAACATATACAATGACTGTAATATATACTTTTTATATATTGTTACACACATATTGCTTTAAGGCGGGCTATTATTGAATTTATATTATATAATTAGACTGAAATCATTTAAGTGTTAAAAATACTGCCTCAGTTTGGATGGAACGTTTTCTAAAACTTATTTGTCTGGCTTCACGAACCTCAAAACGTGTATTTCCGGAGAAGTTTCGATAGCGAAATCATGGGTGTAATGCAATACTTCCCCTGTTTACTATAGGCTAGCAGTAGAGAAACTAAAATCGGTTCACCACTCTTGATCAGACGCCATTGAGATGCGCAATAAATAGACATCTATTTTAATTTTGTTTTGCTTATTCAGTTCCAGGAAGACAGCAGTCTATAATAGACTATTGTATTTAAAAGCGCGCTGCTTGACCTCGTATACTGCCAAGTATTGAGCGTTATTTCCGCGTTATAAAAACAGTTAAAGAGGTTTTGAGAGAAAGGCCCTTTCATTTAAACAAGAAAACAAAGCGTAGTAAACACAGGGATATGCCATTGTTTGTGGTCATTATGGCTGATGTTCCTTACGGCTCTCATTTGTTTTAATGCATTCTACAAGACTGCATAGTTGTAAAAACCTCAAGTGTAGTATTCATATGACTTTCTCTACCCTCTGTCATTTATTACTGGGTATAAAAATTATTCTTACAAAAGATTATTTTTTCATCTACTTCATTTTAATTGAGATAAACCTTTACAGAAACAGCTACATTACACATTTCGTTATAGAAACAAAGAGAACAGCGATAGTCAAATGTTTAACAACTGGACGTTATATACTGGCCTTAAAATTCCATACTGTTTCCATGACATCGCGAGAAACAACTGAATGTCGACAGGACTTTAAAATAATGACAAAGACTCGAATATTAACTGGTCTGAAATCTTCAATAATTTATCATAGTTTCCCGTATACTGTTTCAAGGCCAGCATATAGCAAATCACATTTATACATGTGACTATCGCCACGGTTTCCTGTATCCCTCTTGCACCTACATCCGAAATGTGTAATGTAACTATTTCTGCAAAGCCTTATCTCTAACTTGCTTTCGTAAAAATAGTGAGCAGAAAGTACATAAAAAAGTAAGGGATAGAGAAAGTTTATGGTCCTGGGTTCGATTCCCGGGCATTTCCTACTCATGCCGTGACTTCTGGGATGGTTTTTCAGCGACCACGACTTCGTTTCCCTGCATTCCGTTTCGTTCTGATGTTTCAGGTGTGCCCCTAGTTTTCCTGGGGTATGGCGGTGCCGGGCAGATGGCGCGGATGAACGATTAGACACTAGAGGGCTGCTTGGTCCACGGGTCGCTCATCGCCCTCTCTAGGCAACCTCAGTATCTTCGAGCCTGGAACTGTTAGAGCCTTCTGCACGTCTCTGTGGCCTGCGCGAGTCCCTCCCGATGGGGAGTGGTTTGGATTGGGTTGGACTCGACGAGGCAGCGGTTCCCGATACCCATGGGTGATTGGGTACGCCTGGCTAGTTTTCCGTCCAGGCGGGGTTGTGAGACGCCCCGGTGTTCTCCGGCACCAACCATGAGTGAGAGTTGGTAGACGGCATGCTTGGAGGGGCACTCGGACGGCTCAAGCTCTGGGTATAGGAGGCGGGGGGGGGGGGGTGCACGGCCTTAGGCTCTTGCCCTGGTAGATCTTCACTCAACATTTAGGCTCCTGTGATTGCCTCACTTCATCCCTTCCTCCTGGGGGCTAAGTGGCGAGGTGTTCCCCTTCGTTATATAATCCTAACCCTACAGCATACTTGTTCGCAAATCAGAACAAATATGTTACATCCAAGTACACAGCCGAAAATTGAACCTAGGACCTGTGGGTGAGAAGTCAGCACGCTGACCAGAACACAGATGACCGAACAAAACAATAGTTCCATTGTTAACGCGCACAAAGTGTTCAGGTCGAGGGTAATCGAATGTGTGTTCGCGCGTACCTTTTGTGTTTCTCTTTGCAATAGAAAATGGGCTGATACAAGCCACTTGTCTCCTACAGGAAACGCCCTTAGTAGCGATAATAACGTGATTTAACTCAATGACATTGCTGAACGATGTTATCTGAGGAAGCTAATGTACAGACTGGAAACAGGTTCCAATCAGCCTAAAGCACTCCGCTAATGACGTATTTATTTAACGCTACACTTTAAATGAGATTCCAATAACACCTTAAACTTATCCTTAACGAAAACACCCACTAGAGTTGCCATATATTCTTTTTTACTTTCTCTACTACGTTTAGTAAGTAGGGGAAGTATTGCAATCCACCCAAAAATTCGATATCGATTTTTTCACCACAAATACCTGCTTTGAGGTGCCCTGAATCCAAATAAAGCATTTTTGGAAAAAGGTCCGTGTGAGTCTGTGAACAACATAACTCAAAAACGAAAAGACGGATAAATATCAAACTTGGTATTTAGGTTCAGTATCCTTCAAATATGCGACACGAAGATTTTAAGGGGACAGGGTAGTCTGAACACATGGTTTTTTCTGAAACTCTTCTGAATTATTTTATAAATTATGACAATTATTTCAAGTAGTTGTTTGCATTGATAGCATATATAGCTGAACCCATAAAAATTATTTCATTCAGCAGAAAGATAATAAAATGTACTGTTAAAACATGTGAAGTCATGTAACTTTTTCTCTGATACTGCTTGCAATACAGAATTACACACACTTTTGCATGCTTGTTCTTAGTATAATCAACTATCTTCTGGACCTTAATTTTGTAGCTATGTATATCAATTCATTATAATTTGCAAAAAATATTTGCAAAGTCAAAAAAATAAAAAATTGGAAAATTTGTAACGTTGTTGCTCTCTTAATATCACTAATATACATTATAAATTATGATTTTGGTTCAGAAAGTTTAACTATGTGTTGTATATATGTACTGAAAATTTCAGCTCTCCACCTCTCATACTTTTTGAGAAAAAGGTACATAAGTATCCAAAAATGTTGTTTTGAGAAAATTGAATTTAAAGTCTGAACATTAAAATTCTGATACACTTCAGTACATTCTAGGATCATAATCATCTGCATCTTCATTCCTGGATTGCTTCAGCTTTTCTGATTGCCTACTCTTGGTCCTGCCCTCTGCTGAACTGCTCGCTGGGCATGGTATAGTCGTTCGTTGTTGAAACATACAAAAATGTTCTAAAAAGGGGCGTTGCATGGCAGCTTTAAAGCAATACAGACTAGCATTTAGATGATATTTAAATGTCTTAAAGTATGTATTTTTTGAAACCGGAAATAATAGAGGTTGTTTTAGTGCTTAAAACAAAACAAAAATGTTATTTTTGGCCATTTCAGAATATCTTGTCCCCTTAAAGAAAATGCCTCACCCCTGACTACTCTTTACATGGAACACTTTTCGGAAATATTGATTTTCTCAAAAATGGCTATAACGATTTTGATTAAAGCATCATATATTTAAGATACTGTTGTTGAAGTATACACCTTGAATTTTCTGAGAATGTCCCCAAAAGTCGTCTTCATTCTGAATGGCTTTTTCATAACTGGTGAACCGTAAGAGATAGACAAAAAAACTACGCAAAAAATGTACATTCACGTTAAAGCACACAATTTATATCATATACATTTTTTTCCAAGTGAACCATTTCCGAGATATTCCTTGTTAGTATATTTTTGAATTTTCCAATACTTATAATTTTTCTCAAATGGGAATTCGTTTGTCGTTTTTTTATATCCTGGATATGCAAAGAGTATGGAATGCTCCACGTGGCAACCGGCTCTTAAAACATTTGACTATCGCTTAAAGCCTAGCATATTCCCCTTGCACCTACAAGAAAATTAGCAATAAGATTTTTATTTAAGCGTTTGTAAGAATAGTTTGTACAAGAGTAGAGAAAGTCATGTGAGTGTAAGACATCAGATTTTGTTTATATTTAACTTTATCTCTAGCCTTTGCCATGATATTTTGTATTGATATTTATCTCTGGCCATTACCATGATCTGCTTTCTAAGGGTGCTAATGACCTTGCAATTGAGCGCCCTTAAACACGAATAAAATAAAAGTAAAAAGCAACAGATCAGCTCACTCACGCTGGCGGAGGGTGGGGCTACATTTGTCATTACCAACATAATCAGCTACGTTCCATTATGGGTCACTTTTTACGCACTTAAGTATACGTAATAAACCATTGCCGTTGTTAGTATTCAGAAATGTACTTCAGATTAATAAAGCGCTATTTACACAGAAACGCAGAGACTTCCGGTGCTGTGCTCCTAAAATGGCAGTGGTCAAGTTCACGTTTGTTTACAGCCGCTAGTCTAATTTCCTAGCTTAAAAAGGGCAGAGAGGGACAGTGATTAATGTATAGCTCTCAGCCTCTAAAAACAAGAAAGTAAACTTCAAATTTGGTCCAGAGCTATGAAAGACTTTCACGCGAGTCCAATTTACTCCATGACTAAACCGTTTCCCGACATAAATTGACAGAGGCGCATTAAAATGAATGAGAAACAGTGGCTGACCGGCATGAATCGTAAACTAAATAAAGAAATCAGCCAATTCTCGGGCTGTGTTCCACATTCAGTAGGAGAATACTGGGCATGTCTGCCAACCTTAAAAAGGAAAGTGTTGTACTTCAAACGTATGATTTTTCCTCCAATTATCCTACGTTAAAAAAGGAATTTTATTACCCACGACACTATGATGTACCAGCTTTACAGATATTGCTGTGTCGACATTTAACGTTCTTCAATGAAAATCGCATGTATTTTGATAACAAAGGTCTAAAATAATCTTTCAAGCTAAAACACAGTGTTAAAACTGACTCTACCGAAATTATTTATAAAACCATAAGCGTCTGTTTTTTACTTTCTCTACTACGTATAGTAAGTAGGGGAAGTATTGTATTCCACCCAAAAATTCGATACCGAGATTTCACCGGAAATACATGTTTTGAGACCCCCTGAATCCAAAAAAAGCATTTTTGTAAACATGTCCGTATGTGTGTCTGTGAACAGCATAACTCAGAAACGAACAGTCGGATAAACACCAAACTTGGTATTTAGGTTCAGTATCTTCCAGAGATGCGACACGAAGGTTTTCTAGAAAATCCCCGCACCCCAGATTACCCTTTACCTTGTACATTTTTCGAAAATTTTAATTTTCTCAAAAATGGCTCTAACGATTTTGATTCAAATATCATATGTTTAAAATATTTTTATGACAAATAAAATGTATATCTTGAATTTTCTGGGAATGTCTCCAAAAGTATTCTTCATTGTGAACGACTTTTGCATAACTGGTAAACCATAAGAGATAGACAAAATTTTACTACAGAAAAATGTAGATCGCGTTAAACTACACAATTTATGTCATATACATTTTTTTTTGTTGAGTGAACCATTTTCGAGATATTGCTTGGTATTCCCTTTAATTTTTCAATACTTATTTTCTAAAATGGGAATTCGTTATTCATTTTTTTGTCTTGGATATGCAAAGAGTATTAATCTGTAGCAAAGAGAATGGTGCTGCACCTAGCAACCAGCTATTAAGAGATATGTATGTGCTTAAAGGCTACTGTATTTCCAAATTGCCCTTTTAAATATATATTCCCCTTACATCTACAAGAAAATTAGCAATAAGATAGACTCTGCAAATGTTTATCTCGATTAACATGAAGTAGACGGAGAATAAGCGTTTGTATAAATAGTTTGTACAAGAGTAGACAAAGTCATGTGAGTGTAACACATCAGATTTTTTTATAAAGGAAAGTATTACATCCTTATTTCACTTAGCTCAGCACAAGACTGTTTTCCTGCTTTTACAATACCCTTTCTTGTTATATATTCCTTCCCACTTTACTTTGGATGTTTCCTTTTTAAATATTTTCAATCATTAACATTTATTTTACATCTATGGCCTTTAATATCTAAAAGTGAAGATCTAGCGCAAGTACTGTCAGCCATTGTGAATGAAGTTATACCCTTTCTCCACAAAGTGTAATTTCTAGATGGCTGAAGTGTTCCACCTAGTTCAATAATGTGTCATAAGATGATACTGTAGTGTGGAATAGAAATATTACATCTTATTTCCACCAACATCTCATTTTCTACAGATGCGTTGGTTACACCCTTATTTCACGGACGTCTTTAATTTATGAGTTGACATTACAAGGTGTTTTATGGCACATGTCCATCAGAAAGAATAGGGAGGGCTCTACAATAGTGAAAGCGTTGTCAATAACACACATATACATTTTCTCTCTTATTAGTATAGATTTTTTCACTTTCGAACATCATACTGGCGTTAAAATTATCATATGCCCCCTATAATTATCGTTTAGGTTGATGCTGGACTATATCCAGAAACACTGACGCCTTGCAACAGACTCGAGAAAATGAATGCTATAGAGAAGATGAACTGAATCTGCAGTAAGTGGGGAGATTACTTGAAGGTTATTGAATTAACAGAGCGTGTCAATGGCTCAAGTAAAAGTTTTCAGGTCATGGATGATGCCTAACAGAACTGTGGGACGTTTATTAGGACGTCCCAAGTATTTTATCACAAATGGAAACCGTGGTAACCTGCAAGGCTCGCATTTGGGAGATCCTGGGCTCGATTCCTGGGAACGGCCACTCTAATCATGGGTCATGATTTTCCCTTATTGGTAAGGCGAATGCTGGGGTGGTTTCTGTTCTACTACGGATTCCCGTTCTCTCATTTCGCTTCCTCTTTCGTGTTTCAGATAGGTTTAGGGGTTTCGGTCGGTCGGTTTCGGACAGATGGCCAAATTCTTGCTCGCTGGAAAGTACTTCTCGGTCCTCCCAGATGACAACCTTCTCAGAGCCGCTCAAGTGGGTCGAATTCTCCCCGCTTCTGCCAAAGGGAGGCCTTCAGCCCGATTGGTGTGATCGGGTCATCAAGCTTGGAGCCGTTAGAGACCTCTGCGCGTCTCTGTCGGCCGGCCTATAGCCTCCTGCGGTTCTTTCACCTCATCCGGGTAAGCACAAAAGATTCGCGTTAGGTCGAGCTGCCACATGTCCCCTCCGTTCCGGGACATACTCATAATCAGAAATGAAAATACAAGGAATATCTCGGAAATGGTCACATGAAAACGACTTTTGTGGATACTACTAGAAAATTCAAGATATACATTCTTCTTTGAAAGATACTGAACCAAAATACTAAGTTTGTTATTTATCCGACTATTCGTTATTGAATTATGCTGTTCACAGACACACATCCACACAGACACATACACGGATCTTTTTCTAAAAATCCTTTTTTTGGATTCAGGACGCCTCAAAACGTGTAGATCCATTGAAATCTCGGTAACGAATTTTTTGGTGGAATGCAATACTTCCCCTACTTACTACACTAGAGAAAGTAAGCTAGTCAAGCAAAAGCCTTAAAGATGTATAACTAAGCCTAGAGGTACGAGAAACCTGATATAAATGTGACTGTATTCTCATTTGAAAGCTTACCTACAACAATAGCTTTTTCGACCGCTTGGATATCGTCCACTAAGACTTCTGTAAGTCTGACCGGCAGTTGCAGAGAGCCTAATTCCACCCTCTAGTACTTTATCTCCCCCAAACTCTGGCCCAAATGCCGGGCAGACCACCGCAAGTAAGCCGCAACGCCCCTTTTTTCTTCTATCCTGGCCCCTAGGAGGTAGGGTTGAGGGGAGAGACCCACCAGACCCAAAATGACAAGACCAAGTATGGACGGGGTCCCTAACGTTTCCAGTTCTAAGCATCCGAAGCCACCACTCATAATCTCGGAACTGCCGACGGTGCCCCTTAGTGGGGCCCTCTCTCAGATGGGACCTAACTGAGCAGTCCCGCAACGACGCTAGGGAAGAAACCCTTACAACGATACTCCGCCACCCTCAAACAGATGTCAATAAGGCAAATGATGTGTACAGGAGAGTCATGGTACAAGAGGAAGAACCCCAGCTTTCACCTGCCGATCCGGGGAAACCACAAAAGCCCATGGGTCAGAGTGGGCGGTCGTCGGGGATCGAACCCTGGGTCTCCGGAAAGCGAGTCGCACACGTTACCGCGATGCCACTTCGCTGGGTAAGTCATATCCGTATTCAGTTGTTTCCCCCGATGTCATGGAAACAGCATGGAATTTTAAGGCCAGCATATAGCGTTCAGTTGTTAAACATTTGACTATCGCTGTTCTCTTTGTATCTGTAACGAAATGTGTAATTTAGTTACGAGGGCGGATCGAAAAGTAACGGACAATAATTTTTTTACAAAAAAGATTAATAGTTAAAAAAATCACAAATGAACTTACATATTTTACCTACTTTTAGACATATTCACCACGTTTCTCAACACATTTCTTCCATCGTGACACCAGTTTCAATATGCCCTGTTCGTAGAAGTCCGTTTCCTTGGAGTATAGCCATCTGCGGACTGCTGATTTCACTTCCGCATCTGTCGCAAAGCGTTGGCCGACCAGGAGTTTCTTTATGGGACCAAACAGATGAAAGTCCAACGGTGCAAGGTCCGGACTGTATGGTACATGCTGGAGCGCCTCCCAACCAAATTTGGTGATTTTCTGACGAACAGCAGCAGCAACATGGGGGCGTGCATTGTCATGAATAATTTTGACATCGTCAGCACTCATGTTGTGGCGTTTGTCACGAAGGGCACGACACAACTTCACCAAAGTTTTCATGTAGGCTGCAGCATTCACAGTGGTGCCGTGTTCAGCAAAGACCACCAATACATCACCATGCATATCCTAGAACACCATCACAAGCACTTTTCTAGCAGAGCGAGTCACTTTTAATTTTTTCTTCACTGGGGAACCAGCATGTTTCCACTCCATACTTGCCTGCTTGGTTTCGGGCGTGTAGTGGTATGCCCACGACTCATCACCAGTGACGATTCCTTTTAGACAGTCATGCCCTTCTGCGGTGTACCGCGTTAGGTGATCCAAGCTCGTCATCATTCGCTGGCCCTTGTGGTTGTCTGTCAGGTTCTTAGGCACCCAGCGAGCACTATCTTTACGAAATTTCAACGTGTCATGAACAATATCGTACACTACACCACAGGAAATGTTGAACTGTTGCGATAAGGTTCACAGTTGCATACGCCGGTCGTTCAAAATTGCCGCCCTCAATGCCTCTGACATTCTGCGGGGTTGCAGCTGTTACCGGCTTTCCGGAGCGTGGCGAATCACTAAGGTTCACACGGCCCTTTAGGAAGAATGCACACCACCTGGAGACATTGCTACGGTGCATACAATCATCCCCATACACGCCACGCATGTCCCTGTGAATATTACTCGGTTTATGCCCTTTGGCCCACAAATATCGAGCCACACCTCTCTGCTCTTCACACGTGGACGACATCTTTGTTGCGCAGTTCATGCTTCTCTCGCTAGTGCTGCACGTGAAACAAAACATACCCTCAGTAGTGCAAACTTAAAACTATATCTGTGTGAAATTGAAACATTCCAGCGACAATACCAAGGCAGGAAAAAATTATTGTGCGTTATTTTTCGATCCGCGCTCGTATTTCCCGAAAGGTTTATCTCGATTAAAATGAAGTAGATGGGAAAAATAAGCTTTAGCAATAGAGGATAGAGAAAGTCATGTGAATCTAACGTGTCTTTTTTTCTGAATGGGCACGACTGTTAAGAGGAAAACCCTGATTCTCACTTGTTTACTGGAGCGAACAGGCCTGGATTCCAGATGTCGATCAAAGAGGAAATAACTGCAGAGAAACTTAAGCCTCGAAGCGGAAACTGAAAAAAGAAGAAAGATCCGCATCGTTCTTTCTTTTTCCTTCCTCTGATGTAATTATCGTGTGCATTACGACGACGGCGACGAATCTTTTCTTGCAGTGAAATGGTACACATTCCTGCCTGTAGGCAGATTTAAGTGTTGCTGTGTGGGGGGTAATTAATCATTCGTGCCGGTTTGTAAGCGGTGTCCGCATCGTCCCACAAATATGAGAATGATCTACCAAATGGACCGGCTAAAATTGCTTACTTTCCACGATGGCGTTTGCTTTACAAGAAACGCACTCAGAAAAAAAAACCACACACACACACACAACGTGTAATTCATGAGCAATTGAGTGTGAAAGTGAAAACGAAAGGAAAGTACAGCAGAGATCGCATGCTGTAACGCTCATGTTATTTTAAATGTCTGCACATTAAAACGGTTGGGAGGTGCAGCTTTGAAAGTAAAAGTATTTCTTTTTTTGTCTTTATTCCGAGGGAAAGCGATAACATCTGAGGACGAGTTATCTAAACTCGATTGTTCCTACAAAACTTTGGTGCAGTGTTTCAAGAAATGCTGGCCTTGAACTTTTATACCCTTGCGAGAAACAACTGAAGAGCGACATCCTTTAAATATGACAAATACTGAAAAATTCAAAACAATAATTATCTACGGGTATCTCGGAAATGACTAGACGGATTTTAAATAATTTTATTTTCTCACACACGCACACAATATGTTACAATCACATGCTTTTCTCTACCCATTCTTCAACAAACTGACTACAAAGGCGGAAACAGCCCAAAGCCTTCCCTCCGTAACCGAGGACTCACACATGCAGGACGTATGACAACGCCTGACGGGGACACAGGGCCTAATCAGGGTGGTTGATCAGCCCGCACTCTCGGGATGAAAGCGAGGAAGCGAATGAGAGATGAAAGAGTGATGATAGAGCACCGGTGGAATAAAACAGGCGGCGGTAACTGGAGAACTCTGAAACCCCCTCCAGAAGCCGCTTTGTCCACCACAAATCCCACATGCAGATCCCTGGGATTGAACCTGAGCTGCTTAGTGAGCGCCGAGACGTCTAACCACACGGCCAGGGCACATGACCAAGAGGAAAAGAAATGAAAGAAAGGAAAAAAAAGAAAAAGAAGGTTAATTATCCTCTTGTGAAAAATATAATCGTTTGAAAATTCAAAGAAAAAAATAGAAAAACCTTACGCGTAACATTCACAAACCTTCTCTACCCTTTATCGTTTTTAGTGGGTATATACATTATTCTTACGAAAATTTATTTTCATATCTGCTTTATTCTATTCCAGATAAATATTTGCAGAAATAGCTACATCACACACTTCGTTAGGATACAAAGAGAACAGGATAGTCAAATGTTTAACAACTGGACGATATATACCGGTCTTAAAATTCCACGATGGGAGTTAGAAACAATGACAAAGTATTGGGCAACTCGAACTATTAATAATGGATATTTCAGAAATGGCTGACGTCACAAAAAAGCTTATTTGAAATAAATTGTGTGTTTTAAAGAGATCTATATTTCTTGTATAGTACGTTTCTGTCTATCCCTTAACGTTTACCACTTATACAAGGTTATACAAAATTCCTTCCGAATGAAGAGGACTTCACAGGCTATTCCCAGAAAACTCAAGGTATACGTTTTGTTTCTCATGTAAATATTATTAATATATGGCATTTTAACCAAAATCGTTACAGCCATTTTTAAAAATAAAAATTTTAGAAAAATGTTTTGTAAAGGGCAGTCTGGGCTGGGTGGGATTTTCTTGAAAATCTTAGTGTCGTATCTTCAGAAGGTACTTAACCTAAATATCATTTCGTATTTATCCGACTTTTTTTTTAGCTATGCTGTTCACAGATCCGCATACAGATCTTGTTTAGTATTCAGCGAGAATCAGAACGTGTATTTCAGTGAAATCTCAGTATTGAATTTTTGGGTGGAATGGAATACCTTGTGTACCTACTAGGTACCTGATAGAATAAGTGATATCTCGGAAACCTTTAACGCCACAAAAAATTTATTTGATATAAATGGTGTGCCTTAACGGGACCTACTTTTTTGTGAAGCAGGAATTTCTAACGTTTTACCAGATATGCAAAAGTTATTCACAATGAAGAGGGCTTGAGAGGCTATTCCCAGAAAATTGAAAATATTTAGATTCAGGTGATTAATGAAGACCTGGCACACTTAATTCCTTAATTGTTTCAAAACGAGTTATGTTAGTGACAACTTATTATACCTGAAATTCAGAGGAATTTTGGGAGATTATTTACCTCTATAGCAAATGTTGAAAATGTCCTCCTTCCTGCATAAGACACAACTCAACACGTCATTCCATGTTACTGGCCACTCGTTGGAGGACTCCGTTGTCAATAGCTTGAATCTCCTGTGTAATGTTGTGCTTCAGATCGTCCAATGTCTGGGGACGTGTGGCATAAACCCTGTCTTTTAAGTAACCCCATAGAAAGAAGTCCGGCGATGTCAAATCCGGAGATCTTGGTGGCCACAGGTTCTTGGAAATTATCCGGTCGTCAAAGAAAATTGCAGTTAGTGCCACGGATTCATTTGATGTATGGCATGTAGCGCCGTCCTGCTGAAAATATCCTTGACCCAGCTGTACATCGTCTAGTTGCTCAGCAAACTCCATGAAAATCCGTCGGTACTCTGCAGTGTTCACATTGTTTTCAAAACAATTGGTCCCACTATTCACTGTGCGGATATTGCGCACCAAACTCCGATTTTAACCGGGTGCATAGATGCTTCAGGAATAACATGTGGATTTTCGCTGGACCAATAGCGTGAGTTATTTGAGTTCACATAGCCGGATAAACGGAACCATGCTTCATCTGTGAACCATGGACAATATAACAGGATTTTGCACAATGAAAGCCTGAAACCAACGACAGTAATTCAGTCGTCTATCCTTATCTGGTTCCTGTAACTGATGGACAAAAGTAATCCTATACGGCTTTAGGCCTACACTTTTCACAGCTCTCTGACACATTGACTAGCTGTACCCTGTCTCCTGCGACAAACGTCTTAGTGATTTTTGGACGACTGATCCAGTCGTGCTATTGCGTCAACAACCGTGGAAAGTCTAGATGAACGAGTTTTGCGTTTTTCACTCCCCAGAGATCCAGTTGTTTTCAATTTGTTTACCAGTGCTAGTATTGTGTTTCTTTGGGGAGGATTCCGAACACCAAATTCTCTCTGGTATGCCCTTTGAGTAGCTGTAATTGAATTCGTAATCCAGTATTGCTTTACAAGGTAGAGACATTCATTTAATGTGTACTCCATTTTCACGTTGACTGGAACAAAATCTCAAAAACAGTTGCCGACAATAAAACTAACAATTTCGAATAAAACATGAACATCTAGTGACATGCAATCGAAACTCCAGAACATTCTGCTTAATTTGGTGCTAAAATTGGGGCATTGAGTGAATTTCGAACAGGATAAATAAAGAAAGAAATGTGTCAGTTCTTCATAAATCACCCTGAATATATTAAGAATGTGGCAGTTTAATAAAATTGTTAGACCTATTTTGAGAAGATCAAAACCTTCCAAATATTTCAATTCAAAGGCTAGTTTAGAGTAAGGGATTTTTTTCTGCAATACTTTCTCGGCCCATAGGCAAGTATTAGAGTGTGGAAGAACATTATTACTACGGTTCATATAGTTGAGCGTTTGTTAAATACCACACACAACATGAGGCAATAGACATACCTACATAACCAGAACTACATATAGCGCGGGGGAGTTACCGTTACCTCGCGGCACAATCCCTACATTGCATAACACATCGTTACAGGAATACGCGTAGTGCTGTGAAGAAACACTTATAGAAGTTGCTGCCTTGTGCAGTTCAACGCGGTAACGTTCATATAATTCACGCAGGAGGCCTTAGGCAAATTCATCTACGGCGCTTCCACCAATACGAGAGACAGAGAATTGCTACAAACACTTAAATCGGTTGCGGTAGTATTAGTGTGTGTGTGTGTTTGTAATAATAGTTTATATGTAATGAACTTTTAATGTTTTTATTAATTATGATTTTATTTAATTTATGCCTCAGCTGCGTCAGTTATATCTGGTAGAGCAAGTATCTCTTAACAAGGGTGGTACGGCTGCAGAATTACACAAATTATAGTTTTAAATTCTCACTTCTTTATTACTTCTTCAAGGCTGTTGAATAATATATATATATATATATAATACTTTATTGTAGTATTTACGTATGGGGCTGTAATATTAAGTTCTATATGTGTGCTAGCAAACTGAAGTTTACAGAGAATTTGAGTTCTTTGTTCGCGTTAAAAAGAATCCGATGTGTTACACTCACATGAGTTTCTCTACTCTTGTACAAACTATTTTTACAAACGCTTATTCTCCATATGCTTCATATTAATCTTATTGCTGATTTTCTTGTAGATGCAAGGGAAATTGGTAGGCTTTAAGCGATAGTCAAATATTTTAAGAGCTGGTTGCTATGTGAAGTATTCCATTCTCTTTGCATTATCAGAACAAAAAAATGAATAAGGAATTCCCATTTGAGAAAAAGTATAGGTATGGGAAAATTTAAGGGAATAACAAGCAATATCTCGAAAATGTTCTCTCCACAAAAAACATGTATATCACATAAATTGTGTATTTTAACGCGATCTACACTTTCTGTGTAGTAAAAGTTTGTCTATCTCTTATGGTTTACCATTATGCAAAAGTCGTTCACAATGAAGAATACTTTTGGAGACATTCCCAGAAAATTCGAGATATACATTTCATTTGTCATGAAATTATCTTAAATATATGATATTTTAATCAAAATCGTTAGATCTTGAGAAAATTAAAACTTTCGAAAAATGTTCCATGTAAAGGGTAATCTGGGGTGGGGGGATTTTCTTGAAAACCTTCGTGTCGCATCTCTGGAAGATACTGAACCTAAATACCAAGTTCGTCCGACTGTTCGTTTCTGAGTTATGCTGTTCACAGACACACACACGGACATGTTTCCAAAAATACGTTTTTTGGATTCAGGGGGTCTCAAAACATTATTTCCGGTGAAACCTCGCTATCGAACTTTTGAGTGGAATACAATACTTCCCCTACTTACTATACGTAGTAGAGAAAGTAAAAATTAAATTGACTCTATATGACCACCATAACGTCCTCCAAACGAAACACGCTCAATGGCACTTACTTTCCCCCATAATATCAGGCAACATTTATTCAAGACATTTCTTTCTACAACGCTTAGTTTTGGAGATAATGTACAGTCTCAGCTTAAATGGTCCATCCTATATATGATCTATGACAATGACTCATAATACTAGTAGAAGACCGAAATACTGCGTCTTTAATAAACAGGTTGTCCGGTGATTTCTCTGGTTATATATCTAGTGACTCAAGTTAGAACGACGTGATCGACCTGACATGCGGAATCAGCCATCTTGGTTTTGTTAGTAACCTCACTTAGGCTGCGTCCCATATAGTTTGGGTCTCTCTTTCGATACAGAAATAAGTTAATTCCTGTTTTTCTCAAATTTGCTCCTTCAGTTGGAAGAACATTCTATAGAAGTCTGAAAGGGTTAAGGGGTGAAACTTTGGCAATTTTAGGTCAAAATATGTAATTAAAAATACTAGACACTCCGAAGTAAATGTAGGCTAAGTATCAAAACCCTACGGTGCCCGCAACTTGCGCTAGTTACTTCATACTTAAAGGTTTACCTTTATATTTTTGAACACACTTTAACCGCTGTAGTCCTTAGCGTCCCATTCTATATTGGGCATGAAAGACTGGAAATTTTGCACAGAGGCCTCTTTATCAGGGCTTGAGGTTCTTTTACGTGCCGTAAATTTACGACAGGAACCACCGGCTTTACTTCCCTTCCGAAGGAAGCCATGCTAACGATTTTTACGCCCTAAAAATTCATCGTCCTCCGCCGGGTTTGAATCCACGACCTCGGGAACTTGAGGCCAGGAAGTACCCCTAGACTACGGAGGACGAATGTAAAGGTCTGTGGCATATATTCCAATTTTTATTAATATTTAATTTTCTCACATCAAAATTTTAATTTCATTATTATATGCTACCTATATGTTTCCTTTACTCCCTGAAAGCAACAGCAACATTTGAATTCGATTATATACATAAGATGGTAGAAATCTGCAAGTCATTTCGCACGTGTCTAACTGCTGTCCGCCAAAATACAGCCATTATTTCACGGCTGGAAACATGCTTATAGTGGAGTGTGGCTAGAACACCTGCGTAATCTGCTTCGTCTGTGAATTTGGATGGGGTGGGCCCACGTTAAATAATCGGTAGTACGCTATGCTTGGATGATGACGCGGCAGGTAGAAACATTCAATGTGAGGCCTGTTTTATAAATGTTGTAATTTGTCTTGTCGTTACTTAAAATAATTAACAATTTCAGCAGAATAACATATGTTGTCTGAGATATCCGGAAACTTTTAACCTGCAGTGTAAATCGTAGGTTAGGATTCGTGTAGTTTGAAAATGCCTAAGCGAATAGAGTATATAAAACATTGTATAAATATGGCAAAGAGAAGCAGAGGAAAGGAACTTGTATAACCTGGACACATCTAGAATGAGGTGTACACAAAACTACATGCATGTTTAAAAGTTCTTTTTCGTTACTTTAATACATTGCTCCGCATTCAAAACCTTAAAGGATATAGGTACCAGAAAGCTTAATATTTTACTGAATATTCTCAAAGACATGAAATTTGTGATTAGATTAATACTTCTTAATTAAAAAAATAAAATATCTGGATAAACGATCAAAATTAAGGAAAAACCTCCTCTGCGGTGGATATTTTGTTTTTTTCTCAAATAATTTCAGTAATTTTGCTACAAAAATTTTGGGACAGCATAGATGTTCAAATATGCAAACCTTCTAATAAAAATTTTCAGTTACTCAAAACATAATTAACCTGCAAAGCCACTCCAGATACGTGCACAAAAGCGTACTCATTTAGTGTCAAAAAAAGAAATTTCACCATCACCCCGCATGGTGGCGTGTTAACTCTGTGATGCGATCTCACTGGCGAAAATTTCGCCCTGCTGATTGGAAAAATACTGAATATCCTTAAAAGTGTGACAAGATTATAAAGGAAAGAAAGTAGCGTCATCACCGTCATCAGGTTCCTGTAAACCTGTTCTCCCACGCTGATGCTGGCCTGTTCCAGCCATCATTTAATAGTTAGCAATGTGCTACAGTTTGGTCTAGACATCGTCCGAGACGAACGTCTGCCTACGTCGCGGTGCTCCTAAATTCTTAAGTGTTACATTCACACGACTTTCTCCACCCATTCTTAAACTACTATTACAAAAGCTTGTTCTTCTATCTACTTCATGTCACTACCTATAGTAGTAGAATAAGTATTGCAATCCACCCAAATTTGATACCGAAATACGTGTTTTGAAGCCACCAAATCCAAAGAAATAATCTGATGTGTTACACTCACATGACTTTCTCTACTCTTGTAGAAACTATTTTTACAAACTCTTATTCTCCATCTATTTCATAGTAATCGAGATAAACATTTGCAGAAATGATCTTTTGACATGCAAAGAGAATTACATTTTACACATAGCGACCAGTTCTAAAAATATTTGACTATCGCTTAAGGCGTACTATGTTCCCCTTGTTTTGTATTTGCAACGGCAATATAGAAATACAGTAGCCTTTAAGCACATACATATCTCTTAATAGCTGGTTGCTAGCTGCAGCACTATTCTCTTTGCCACAGTTTAATACTCTTTGCATATACAAGACAAAAAAATGAATAACGAATTCCCATTTGAGAAAATAAGTATTGAAAAATTTAAGGGAATAACAAGTAATATTTCGAAAATGGTTCACTCAACAAAAAAATGTATATGACATAAATTGTGTGTTTTAACGCGATCTACATTTTTTGTGTAGTAAAATTTTGTGTATCTGTTATGGTTTACCAGTTATGCAAAAGTCGTTCACAATAAAGAATCCTTTTGGACACATTCCCAGGAAATTCAAGATATGCATTTTATTTGTCGTACAAATATCTTAAACATATGATATTTTAATCAAAATCGTTAAGAGCCATTTTTGAGAAAATTAAAATTTTCGAAAAATCTTCCATGTAAAGGGTACTCTGTAGGGGGGATTTTCTTGAAAACCTTCGTGTCGCATCTCTGGAAGATACTGAACCTAAATACCAAGTTTGGTGTTTATCCGACTGATCGTTTCTGAGTTATGCTGTTCACAGACAGACACACGGACATGTTTCCAAAAATGCTTTTTTTGGATTCAGGGGGTCTCAAAACATATATTTCCGGTGAAATCTCGGTATCTAATTTTTGGGTGGAATACAATACTTCCCCTACTTACTATATGTAGTAGAGAAAGTAATAAGCATTCTAGAAACATGGTTACATGTGTGTGTCTGTGAACAGCATAACTCAAAAACGAAAAGACGGATAGATACCAAACTTAGTATTTGAGTTTAGTATCTTCCAAGATGCGACACGAAGACTTTCAAGAAAATCCCCCCCACCAGACTACCCTTTACGTGGAATATTTTTCGAAAATTTTGATTTTCTCAAAAATGGCTCTAACGACTTTTATTAAAATATTATATGTTTAAGATATTTATATGGCAAATGAAATGTATATCCTGATTTTTTTGGGGAATGTCCTAAAAGTCCTCTTCGCCCTGAATGACTTTCGCGTAACTAATAAATCGTAAAATTCAACTACACAAAAAATGTGGATCTCGTTAAAACGCACAATTTATGTCATATGCAGCTTTTTTGTCGAGTGAACCATTTCCGAAATATTCTTTGTTATTTCTATGAATTTGCAACACTTACATTTTTCTCAAATGGCAATACGTTATTCGTTTTTTTGTCCTGGACATGCAAAGAGAATGGAATGCTCCACATAGCAACCAGCTCTTAAAGTCTACCATATTCCCCGTGCATCTACAAGAAAATTAGCAATAAGATTAACATGTCGATTAACATGAAGCATATGGAGAATAAGGGTTTGTAGAAATAGTTTGTACAGGAGTAGAGAAAGTAATGTCTTTATTGTCAATGCCTTTTGCATAACTTAGTAAACCGTAAGAGATCGATAAAATCTTACTGCACAAAAAATGTAGATCTCGTTAGACGACACAATTTATGTCAAATATATGTATTGTTTCGGAGTTAGCAGTTTCCGAGATATTCCTTGCTACTGATTTCAATTTTCAACACATCTGCTTCTCTCAATGTATGGAATTTCAAAGCCATTACACAGTGACCCGCTTTCACTATCGCTCAAAACCTACTGCATTCCCCATTGTAACTACTAGGTACAATTTCTGTAAATGTGTTTCTCGATTAACATGAAGTAGATACAAGAATAAGAGTTTGTAAGAAATAAGTCAAGTATTGTAACAAATCAGATTTTTCTCTGAAGTGCAGAACACATGGGACAAAATGCCAGTGTAAAAGATATATTTAAAATTTAATTATCATACATACAGATAAAATACAGGGTTATTAAAAAAGAAGGAACATACTTTAAATATTTATTTATAATGAATGACAATAGATAGCGACACAGACGAAACAGCATTGAATAGAAGAAAGTTTTAAAGTTTTAAGCCCCACCTATTAGTTCCATTAGGTGCCTGCAGCGGTACTGTGTTTGTTTACGAGAAAATGGCGACGCCACAGGAAAAGACGTTTTGTGTGCTGCAGTATGCAAAGAGTGAATCCATTGTCATAAAAATTGTACAACTGATACAATAAATTCGTAGAAAACGGTTGCGTATGCAAACGGAAATGCACTGGTCGTCCTCGCATAACAAATGGTGCTCATTTTGAACATATAAAATACAATTTTGAACTTTTCTCTATTCAGCGATGTATCGCATGTATCGCTACCTATTTTCGTTCATTAGAAATAAATATTTAAAGTCCGTTCCTTCTTTTTAAATAAGCTGTATATATAAAATCACAGAGGTAATTCCCATCAATAATACTGTACAAAAAATCTAAAATAGCAATTTATGTATCAAGTACGCAAAATAAGCTTGCGTAAGTGGTGCGTACAATAGTTTTTAGTAAGAACCTCTAAATTATATTAAATTAAATAAATAAGTGTAATACAAGTACTGTATAAATATAAAAGACACAATCAGTCACTTGTTGACATATTTTTACAGCCACTTGAATCCTACGCTATGAACCGTACCAACGCCTCCTAGAAAGCGTTGACCGCAACAATACGAGATGTGGATATAGTGCATATTCTGAGCGCTGGTTTCTAAACATCAAGCTTGTGACTGAGAATATGGGTGACAATCCTGAGGAAATTTCAATCCGAGCCAAAAACATTGAATCGAGCAGTAGAATCTCGGCAGCAGTTTGAGATGGAACATACTGCATTTAAAGACTGGTGCTGTGTTTCTCTTGTGGACAAGACGTGATCACTGACGTCTGGGTTTTCTTTATTATACTACTAAAGGTTTCTATGACCGTGCGAGGTAGTGTGCGACTGGCATTTGGGAGGTCCCGGGTTAGATGCCCGGCGATCTGATCCATGGGGTTTTCCCGGGTCGTCAGGCGAATGCTGGAGTGATTTCTTTAATCCCTCGAATTTCCTGTCCCTTCATTTCGTTCCATTAATCATTTCATTCATCCTTTACCCCCTTTGGTCTGTTTCAGGGTTGGAAGTGTCGGCGATGGTGTTTCGGTGCAGCGTGGCAGAGAAGAGATTGCTCTCTGAGAGCTTTCTCCGTCCCACAGCCTTCGGCTGCTTGCCGAGTTTTAAGGACCGATCCTTGGGGCGGGGTCCCTTGTCTGACTATCCAACTGACGGGGCGTCTCAATCTAGAAACTGTAGGGACCCTGTCATTGCTGTAACGTCATTCCTGATTCCGGCCGCCCGATGTCTCTTTTCA
Organism: Deroplatys truncata; assembly: GCA_030765065.1. Taxonomy (NCBI): domain Eukaryota; kingdom Metazoa; phylum Arthropoda; class Insecta; order Mantodea; family Mantidae; genus Deroplatys; species Deroplatys truncata. The sequence continues at coordinate 21,161,656 of CM060978.1, forward strand.
CTTCAGGCCTCCCTCCCGGGCCTCTTCGTTCCTGGATCACAGGGGAATCCCTTTACAATTAAATCAAAGATTTCTAAACTAATCATGATAACCAGTATCGACCAGGTATGACCTTTGTGAGAGGCAGTTGTGTTGTCAAATGGTACAGATGCTTTACATAGCAGAATTTTTCTAGGGGCAGGTATCTGAGCTTCTGAACGCCTAGGCCTAGGCCAGGTGGATGTTGCGATATCGGAAGGTTTCCAACGACCTAGAGATGAGCGGAATCTGGAACGCGGATCATGGCTTCGAAGGAAGTATACTTCCTGGCTTTAAGAACTTTATCGTGCTAGCTTTGTATTTAAATCTCACAACAACTGTTTGCTGCCACGAATCCTGGAAGCCAGTAAACACTGAAAATAAACCTAGGGGTGGTCACTATTCTTAAACTTGGTTATAACATCTACTACATATAGTAAGTAGGGGAAGTATTGCATTCCACCCAAAAATTCGATGTCGAAATTTCGCCGGAAACATATGTTTTGAGGCACCATGATTACAAAACAAGCACTTTTATAAAACGTTCAGTGGTGTGTGTGTCTGTGAATGGCATAACTCAAAAACGAAAAGTTGAATAAATACCAAAGTTGATATTTAAGTTCGGTATCTTCCAAAGATGCTACAAGAAGGCTTTCAAGAAAATCCCCCCACCCGCAGCTACCCTTTACATAAAACATTTATTTACTGAAAAACAAATAATGTATATCTTGAATTTTCTGGGAATAGCCTATCAAGTCTATAGCCTAGTGAAGGCATATAGCTTACACAAAACATGTAAGTCTCTAAAACACACACTTTATTTAGAAAAACTTTTTTGTGGCATACGAGGACAATCAGAGAAGTACGCCACCTAACAAAGAAAACACAAAAATTTGGGGAAAAAAACATCTGTATTTCTCTACATAGTCTCCTTTCAGCTCGATACACTTTTCCCAGCGATGTTCAATAGCTTCGATACCCTGTTTATATGAGAACAATCGAGTTCTGCAAAATAACCAGCAACTGCAGACTCCACCTCTTCATTGTTGGTAAATATTTTACCACAAAGACATTTCTTCAACTTTGGAAACAGAAAATAATCAAAGGGGGCTAAATCTGGCAAATAGGGTGCATGAGGAAGCAATTCGAACTTTAACTTATTGAATGTTGCCATGGCGATAATGGATGTGTGAACTGGTGCAATGTCTTGATGAATCTACCTTTCTTTTTCGCTACATGCGACCGGTTTTGCTTGATTTCATCATTCAATAAATTTGCTTAATACTCGACATTAATTGCTTTTCCTTTTTGAAGATAATCAATGAAATTATCCCACACACATTCCAAAAAACCGACATGACCTTGCCTGCAGATGGAACCGTATTCGCCTACTCTGGAGCCGATTCTCCCCTTTCAATCCACAGCTTTGACAGTTCCCTCGTCTCAGGTGTGAAGTGATAGACCCATGTTTCATCCATGGTTATGAATCGACACAAAAACTCGGCTTTAATGCAGCAAAACATCGCCAAACACTCGACTGACTCATCCTCACGACGCTGCTTTTGTTCCATTGTGAGTAAACGCGGCACTCATCTTGCGCACAGCTTTCTCATCTATAAATTTTCCATTAGTGTGCGATGTACAGCACCTTTTGAAATGCCTACGATGTCTGCTAGCTAGCGCACTTTCAGTTGACGATCATCCAATACCATTTTGTGGATTTTTTTCACAATTTCCTTGCGTGGTCACCTCATTTGATCGACCACTGCGATGTTCGTCTTGGCAGCTCATACGGCCTCGCTTAAACTCTGCCACCCAATATTTTACTGTTGTAAACGAAGGAGCAGACTCCCCCAGAGTAGAATCTAGCTCAGCTTTAATATTAGTTGGACTAAGACCTTTCAAATGAAAGTATTGTATCACATAACGATGACCAGTTTTATCAATGTTTACAAATTCGCTGAGAGGTCACTATTGATGGCTGCCAAACAATTACTAACAAACGTAGTATCGTCCAACTTCAAATTTAAGCCTTATAAGGGTGGTACTTTCTACCATAGTCATTTGTTTGAAACAGCAACCGTTATATATTCCTGGGGTAGAGAAAGTCGTGTGAATGCAGCATGAGATTTTTGTATTACTATCGTGTAATTTTTTGAATTACGCAACTTTTCAGATATAAATAAACACACACTTTCCAACTGAGAGAAAGAATCACGAATAGTGCTCACTTCCTTGGAGTTGGTCCTACACGCGACATGAATCTCTACGTTGGTGGCATTTGCCTGCGTATCAAAGGCAATCGGACATACGCCGCAAATTACGTGTTACATAAAAGCCTTATGGCGAAGCGGAGGCTGTTACGGGTAATAACCGGTAATTATATTGCATTCGCAGAATCAGAGGTAAATACACCGAGCCGCTGGCGGTAAACGCGTTTTCATTTCTTATCAGCCCGTAACGGCAAATGACTTTTGTTCCGCTGCCGGTCTTTACTACGGATGTAGGACGCGAGCGAGAAGATCGCTTGTATTTCGATTATAACAAAACCACAAATTTTATTGAACAATATTTATTTGAATTTTTCACTACTTTGTCATTTTTGAAGTGCTGTCCACATTCAGTTGTTTCTCGCAATGTCATGGAAAAGTGTGAAATTTCAAAGTCAGCATCTAGCGACTCGCTTTTCAACATATGACTATCCCTTTTTACTTTCTCTACTACGTATAGTAAGTAGGGGAAGTATTATACTCTACCCAAAAATTCGATACCGAGATTTCACCGGAAATACATGTTTTGAGACCCCCTGAATCCAAAAAAAACATTTTTGGAAACATGTCCGTGTGTGTATCTGTCTGTCTTTCTGTGAGTCTGTGAACAGCATAACTCAGCAACGAACAGTCGGATAAACACCAAACTTGGTATTTAAGTTCAGTATCTTCCAGAGATGCGACACGAAGGTTTTCAAGAAAATCCCCCCACCTCAGATTACCCTTTACATTGATCATTTTTCGAAAATTTTAATTTTCTCAAAAAACGTCTCTAACGACTTTGATTAAAATATCATATGTTTAAGATATTTTCATGACAAATGAAATGCATATCTCGAATTTTCTGTGAATGTCCCCAAAAGTATTCTTCATTGTGAACGACTTTTGCATAACTGGTAAACCATAAGAGATAGACAAAATTGTGCTACACAAAAAATGTAGGTTGCGTTAAAATACACAATTTATGTCATATACATTTTTTGTTGTTGAGTGAACCATTTTCGAGATATTACTTGTTATTCCCTTAAACTTTTCAATACTTATTTTCTCAAATGGGAATTCGTTATTCATTTTTTTGTCTTGTATATGCAAAGAGTATTAATCTGTGGGAAAGGGAATGGTGTTGCACCTAGCAACCAGATATTAAGAGATATGTATGTGCTTAAAGGCTACTGTATTTCTATATTGCCCTTACAATTACAAAACAAGTGGAACATAGTAGGCCTTAAGCGATAGTCAAATATTTTTAGAACTGGTCGCTATGTGTAAAATGTAATTCTCTTTGCATGTCAAAAGATCGTTTCTGCAAACGTTTATCTCGATTAACATGAAGTAGATGCAGAATAAGAGTTTGTAAAAATAGTTTGTACAAGAGTAGAGAAAGTCATGTGAGAGTAACACATCAGATTTTTCATTTAATTACTATTTCAAGAGAAATGTATTCAAAGGACCATCCCTAGCCTCTGAAAGAACATAACGAGAGTCACTTCCAGATGCACACGTATGAATAAAGTAGGTAACTAACTAAGCGGCAGTTTGGAATACCTGAGACACGCAGAGAGGATTGGCCCAGTTTCCTGGACTGTCGTGAATCTCGTTCACAATCGACTCCATTCCTTATCGATACTTTGCTTCCGTTCTATCTAAGGGAGTGAAAGCAAAACCTGATGGTATCACGTTTCTGGTACTGTAGCAGAGATGCTGAATGGGCAGGCCCCTAGCGGCCTTCTTCTCCAAACAAAACACTCCAGCATCCTGTGTCTAACATCTCTGTTGTAATTCGGGAAGCGTTAACAATTTCCGTCACAGAGAGCTTGATTGTTTTGGGGCCTTCAGGTATTACGTAAACGCTTAGAGAAAACGGAGCAGGTTCCTGGGGTCAAAACAACCCTGCCAGGACACGGACATCACTTTCTCTACCCATTCTTCAACAAATTATTCTTATAAAAGTTTATTCTTCCATCTACTGCATGCTAATCTAGATAAACATTTATAGAAAATGCATACTCCTTGTAGCTACAATGGGAGTAGGGGTTTACAGTAGGCTTTAGCCATAGTCAAATGTTTTAACACAGTGTCGCTATGTGATGACTTTGAAATTCCATAATATTTAAATGTTCACCCGAAAAGAAAATTCTGATGTGTTATATTCATATGTCTCTCTCTACCGTCTATCTGTATTAGAGTGTATACAAACTATTCTTACTAAATCTTATTACTTTCTCTACTACGCATAGTAAGTAGGGGAAGTATTGTATTCCACCCAAAAATTCGATACCGAGATTTCACCGGAAATATATGTTTTGAGAACCCCTAAATCCAAAAAAGGCTTTTTGGAAACATGTCCGTGTGTGTGTCTGTCTGTGAACAGCATAACTCAGAAACGAACAGTCGGATAAACACCAAACTTGGTAGTTAGGTTCAGTATCTTCCAAGGATGCGACACGAAGGTTTTCAAGAAAATCCCCCCACCCCAGAGTACCCTTTACATGAAAATTTTTCGAAAATTTTAATTTTCTCAAAAATGGCTCTAACGATTTTGAATAAAATATCATATGTTTAAGATATTTTTATGACAAATAAAATGTATATCTTGAATTTCCTGGGAATGTCTCCAAAAGTATTCTTCATTGTGAACGACTTTTGCATAACTGGTAAACCATAATAGATCGACCAAATTTTACTACACAAAAGATGTAGATCGCGTTAAAATACACAATTTATGTCATATACATTTTTTTGTTGAGTGAACCATTTTCGAGATATTACTTGTTATTCCCTTAAATTTTTCAATAGTTATTTTCTCAAATGGGAATTCGTTATTCATTTTTTTGTCTTGGATATGCAAAGAGTATTAATCTGTGGCAAAGGGAATGGTGCTGCACCTAGCAACCAGCTATTAAGAGATATGTATGTGCTTAAAGGCTACTGTATTTCCAAATTGTCCTTGTAAATATATATTCCCCTTACAACTACAAGAAAATTAGCAATAAGATAGAGTCTGCAAATGTTTATCTCGATTAACATGAAGTAGATGGAGAATAAGCGTTTGTAAAAATAGTTTGTAGAAGAGTAGAGAAAGTCATGTGAGTGTAACACATCAGATTTGTTTTGTCTATTTACTGCATTTTAATCTAAACAAACCTTTACAGAAATAGCTACATTACACATTTCGTTATAGATACAAAGAGAACAGCGATAGTCAAATGTTTAACAACTGGACGCTATATGCTGGTCTGAAAATTCCATACTGTTTCCATGACATCGCGAGAAACAACTGAATGTTGAAAGGACTTAATCACTAAGTAATGAACAATTCGAACTATCAATAATGGATATCTCACAAATGCCTTATGCCACAAAAAGCTTATTTGAAGTAAATTGTGTGTTTAGACTGATCTACGTTTTTTGTATCGTACGTCTTCGTCTATCGCTTAACGTTTATTAGTTACATAAGGTTATATAAAATTCCTCCCGAATAAAGAGGAATTCAAAGGCTATTTCTATAATATTGAAGATATAGATTTTATTTGTCAGTAAATATATTTAATTATGTGGCATTTTAATCAAAATCGTTAGATCCATTCTTTTAGAAAATAAGAAGTTTAGAAAAATGGTCCATGTAAATAGTAGTTGGCGGTGGGGGATTTTGCTGAAAATCTGCGTGTCGGATCCTTGGAGGATACTGAGCTTAATTACCAAGTTTCGTACTTATCTGACTTTTAGTTTTTGAGTTAGGCTGTTCACAGACACACACTCACGGATCTTTTCCTAAAGCGGATTTTGGATTCAGGGGGCCTCAAAACAAGCATTTCCCGTGATATCTTGGTATTGAATTAAAGGGGGGAATGCACTAATAACGACTTCCCCTTTGATACAAATATTGTGATCGCGGCGGGAAATTAGCTACGGGCCGACGGTGCGAGCGCATCCCGACGTGCCTGCCCTTCAGGATAATAGTAGCGTAAACGAGCTCATTATGTACCACTTTCACCCAGTTTAGGTAATTGCTGTTCTAGAAGATTCCTTTGGGCCGGTTCTAGTAGTCTCCCTTTCTAGAACGTTCCGCTTTGTATGCGGGTCCTATAATAGGAATTGCGTTTTCCCGGACAGGGCAGTTCAGTTAGTTAAAATGTGACGAAGGAAAAGTGGACAGTGCCAGTGTAACTTAGTTGTGAGTTGTGATTGCATGGATCAGTTGCGTTTTGTTCCGAGTGTGCGCCTGAAGTGACGTAAGTATAAAGTTTGGCTATCAAGTGTGTATCAAGTATCAAGTGTGTTTCACACCAACTGTTCACATTTGTTACAAATATAAGTATTTGAAAATTCAAACCAATAACAAGGAATATCTCGGAAATGAATAAATAATTTGACAAAGTGTCTGCTTTAACCAAATTTACATTTTTTTGTGTAGTAAGGTTTTGTCTATCGTTTACGGCTTACCAGTTACGTATAAATCATTCAGAATAAAGAGTACTTTAGAGGTTACTTCCAAACAATTCAAGATATATATTTCGTTTGCCATGAAAATATCTTAAACGTATGGTATTTTAATCAAAGTCGTTAGAGCCCTTTTTGATAAAAAATTACAAAAAAAATCTGATATGTTACACTCACATGACTTTCTCTACTCTTGTACAAATTATTTTTACAAATGCTTATTCTCCATATGCTTCATGCTAATCGAGATATTGAGATGTTAATCTTACTGCTAATGTTCTTGTAGATGCAAGGGGAACTGCTAGTCTTTAAGCGATAGTCAAATATTTGAAGCTGGTTGTTATGTCGAGTATTCCATTCTCTTTGCATTACCAGGATAAAAAAAATGAATAACGAATTCCCATTTGAGAAAAAGTATAAGTATTGGAAAATTAAGGGAATAACAAACAATATCTCGAAAATGGTTCACTCAACAACAAAATTTATGACAAATTGTGTACTTTAACGCTATATACATTTTTTGTGTCGTAAAATTTTACCTATCTCTTATGTTTTACCAGTTATGCAAAAGTCGTTCACAATGAAGAATACTTTTGGAGACATTCCCAGAAAATTCGAGATATACATTTCATTTATAATGAAAATATCTTAAACATATGACATTTTAATCAAAATCGTTAGAGTCATTTTTGAGAAAATTAAACTTTTCGAAAAATCTTCCATGTAAAGGGTAATCTGGGGTGGGGGGATTTTCTTGAAAACCTTCATGTCGCATCTCTGGAAGATACTGAACCTAAATACCAAGTTTGGTGTTTATCCGACTGTTCGTTTCTGAGTTATGCTGTTCACAGACACACACACAGACACACACACGGACATGTTTCCAAAAGTGCTTTTTTTGGATTCAGGGGGTCTCAAAACATGTATTTGCGGTGAAATCTCGATATAGAATTTTTGTGTGGAATGCAATGTTTCATCTAATTTATGTAGGTAAATTGCAGAGAAAGTAGAGATGAAACGCATTTTAGTTGTTCCATTTCGATAGGCATGAAATCCACTTAGTTATGAACGCAGTCCCAAAAATGCGACAAACATAGAGAGACCGGAAAAGGTTTGTCGTCGTCGATGTTAGGCTTGTTGCACAGTGTCGTAAACGTGTTTGCAATGCTTGATGAAACTCAAGTAGGTAGTTTAAGGTTGGTCGTAAGGATTCTATCAACAAATACAGGGTGTCCCACTTCAAATACCAATAAAATAAATGGTTATAGCTGGGAATGTATAAGCCATATAGCGAGATTTGGTAGTGTAGATCTTGCAATTTGTGTAACAATGGTTGCCACGGAGTTGTGACATTGAGAAATAAATAAACAACAGCAAACTGCTGATTCTGTGAAACTAGCCATGTGGACTGTTCAGTAGAAGGTCTCGTGTGTTCTTTGGCTGCCAGAAACAAAGTTTGTGAAGCATGTTCAACGCCGATGGTTGACCTAATGTGCAGGATTTTGATCCAGCCTTGCTAGCCAATGTAAATTGTGTATCTTCCCGTTTGGTACAGCTTTCCTTAGTTCTGGGAATTCTAGTAGGTGTTCTCCATTGCAAATCTTAAATGCTTTTTCATTCATAAAACCAAATGTATGTACATGTTCGGTCAGACAGTCATGTCTAGTGCCTAATCTATATCTGCTTCTTTCCTTGAGACATTTTTAATTTTTTTGTACTATTTCTTTTATGTTGGAGTAAATTTTGTTAGTAATTTCCTTTTGGATATTATATTGGTATTTTTGTTCTATATTAATTTTGACTATTTTTATAAATTCTTATTCTCCGTCTATTTCATATTAATCGAGATAAACATTTGCAGAAGCGATCTTTTGACATGCAAAGAGAATTACATTTTACACATAGCAACCAGTACTAAAAATATTTGACTATCGCTTAACGCCTATTATGTTCCCCTTGTTTTGAATTTGCAAAGGCAATATAGAAATACAGTAGCCTTTAAGCACATACATATCTCTTAATAGCTGGTTGCTAGGTGCAGCACCATTCTCTTTGCCACAGATTATTACTCTTTGCATATCCAAGACAAAAAAATGAATAACGAATTCCCATTTGAGAAAATAAGTATTGAAAAAAGTAAGGGAATAACAAGCAATATCTCGAAAATGGTTCACTCAACAACAAAAAATGTATATGACATAAATTGTGTATTTTAACGCGATCTATATTTTTTGTGTAGTAAAATTTTGTCTATCTCTTATGGTTTACCAGTTATGCAAAAGTCGTTCACAATGAAGAATACTTTTGGAGACATTCCCAGAAAATTCAAGATATACATTTCATTTGTCATGAAAATATCTTAAACATATGATATTTTAATCAAAACCGTTAGAGCCATTTTTGAGAAAATTAAAAATTTCGAAAAATGTTCCATGTAAAGGGTAATCTGGGGTGGGGGGGATTTTCTTGAAAACCTTCGTGTCGCATCTCTGGAAGATACTGAACCTAAATACCAAGTTTGGTGTTTATCCGACTGTTCGTTTCTGAGTTATGCTATTCACAGACGACACACGGACATGTTTCCAAAAATGCTTATTTTGGATTCAGTGAGTCTCAAAACGTGTATTTCCGGTGAAATCTCGGTATCGAATTTTTGGGTGGAATGCAATACTTCCCCTACTTACTATACGTAGTAGAGAAAGTAAGAATTACCGAGGCATACATATATAATATTTAAATAAGCGTTAAAACACAAGGTTGATTTCCTAAACGTGGGGCGAACACTGCTAGAAACATAGCTGCAGCAACAACACTCTCAAGTCACATTTCCATCTTAATTGTCAGTAGTAGCGACATACATATTAAAGACTCGATGAACATAACAGAAGGCGTTGGCGTCTTCATTCTCCAAGATGCAGCGGTTTTTAATTGTAAGTGTTTGAGCGATGAGGTTTTCTTCTTATTTACAGCGCAGTAGCAGAAGTGCAATAATTTTCCATGATGTTTTAAGTTAATTAACTTTTATTAGACACTTCGTAGCAATTCAGTGTATTTATTATACCAACTTTTTATTATACACTGTATTTCGATACAGTGACTTCATAATGTTCATTAGGATGCTTTCACTTTACCCGTGATTTCTCCCGACGTGTAGTGATGCAGTATTTTTAAAGCTTAATTGATTTTCAGTCAAATTATATATGTAAATTCAATAACAGCCCGCCTTAAAGCAATATGTATATGCAACAATATATAAAAAGTGTATATTACAGCCACTATATTATTGTATACATGTAATAATGTTATCTGAATGTATTACGTAATTTAATAATATAGGAGCTGTGAGAATAATAGGTCAAAAGTTGCTAACAAATAGGTAACAATGAAGTAACCTTGAGGCAATACTGAGTAAGAAGGTTTAATGTTGCTACTAGTCATTCTTGGAAACAATAATGTAATTTTTGAGACAGTTTATAAAATAGCCAATCACAACCAGAAAAAAACTTAAGTAAATAGAAGTGTTCTATTGGATTAGGAATAGACAATCAGAGACTTGAAATACAGAAATTTACAAATTTAGGAGGTATCAATCAAATCAGTTGCTTGTAGACAGCGCTTATAACTGGACGCGTTGCTAGCAGACAGTGTTACTAATCAGACGGGAAACGCGTCCTCGAGAAGTTTAATACGTATTCGTGTGATACAAAAATAGTTTACGTGTTAAAAAGTGCAAGTAATTAACAAAAGGAATGAAGTACAAATTATAATCAGTGTAAGCCTACATTCTTCAGCCGCACCACGCCTTGTTAAGACATTCAAGCCTCTAAAAAAATAAATACTGACGCAGCCGAGGCAAACATAAATATATAATATTTAAAGAAACAGTCAAATTACAAAGTTAATATTTTTAAACTTGGGGCGAAGGCTACCGGAAACTTTATACCTACCATACCTGCGGTTGCAACTACTTCAAATTGGCTCCTAAAGCGTGGTGCTAAAAATAACAATACAACAAACCTACTACTTCAGTAGTAAGGTGTCTTCCTACAACACGTTGTCAACCTCGGTGGTCTAGCGATACCATTCTAGGCTCTAGTTCCCGCGGAGGACAATAGATGTTTTTTGGGCGTAAAAATTATTAACATGTTTTCCTTCGGAAGGGAAGTAAAGCCGGTGGTCCCGTGTCGCAGATTTACTGCACGTAAAAGAACCTCAAGCCTGATAAAGAGGCTTCTGAACAAAATTTAATTTCCTTTCTACTTTCTCTACTGCGTATAGTAAGCAGAGGAAGTATTAAATTCCATCCAAAAATTTGATACCAAGATTTCAGGAAATACATGTTTTGAGGTGCGCTGAATCCAAATAAAGCATTTTTGGAAACATGTCCGTCTATGTGTCTATCCGTGAATAGCATAACTCAAAAACGAAATGTCGGATAAATACCAAACTTGGTATTAGAGTTTAGTATCCTCCAAGGATGCGACATGAAGATTTTAAAGAAACTCCTCAAAGCCAGACAACTCTTTACATGGAAAAGTTTTCAAAATTTTGATTTTCTCAAAAATATCTCTAACAAATTTCATTAAAATATCATACGTTTAAGATATTTTATACGGCAAACGAAATGTATATCCTTAATTAACTGGTAAAACGTAAGAGATAGACGAAAGTTTGCTGCACGAAAAATGTAGATCTCATTAAAACACAAAATTTATGTCATATACCGTTTTTGTTGTTCAGTGAACCATTTACGAGATATTCCTTGTTATTATTTCTTAATGGTTCACTCAGTAAAAACAAAACAAAAAGTATATGCCATAAATTGTGTTTTTAACGAGATCTACATTTTTTGTAGTAAAATTTTGTCTATTTCTTACCGTTTTCCAGTTAAGCAAAAGTCATTCAGAATAAAGAGGACTTTTGGGGATATTCCCAGAAAATTCATGATATACATTTCATTTACCATAAGAATATTTTAAACACATGGTATTTAAATCAAAATCGATAGAGCCATTTTTGAGAAAATCAAAATTTTCGAAAAATGTTCTAGTCTGGGATTGGGGATTTTCTTGAAAGTCTTCGGGTCGCACCTTTGAACGATACGGAACCTAAATACCAAGTTTAGCATTTAACCGACTTTTCGTTTTTGAGTTATGCTGTTCACAGACACAAAGACCTCTTTCTAAAAATGCTTTATTTGGATTCGAGAGGCCTCAAACCAAGTATTTCCGGTGAAAGCTCCGTATGGAATTTTTGGGTGGAATGCAAAACCTCCCCTACTTAGTATACGTAGTAGAGAAAATAAAAATTATGAAAATTACATTGTAAGAAGCATTTTTTCTGTAAAAGAGCTTAAATTTAAAACATATAATTCAGGAAGGACTTCTTATAACCGCAATGTCTTCTACAGACATGTGGTAACATATTCAAAACACCCAGTACAATATTTTGTGTTTTAGAATATTCAAAGGTCGGTTCCCTTAAACCAAATGGCACCAACGACAGCGGAAAGAAAATGATAATGGAGCTGCGGTTTTGTTTTTTCCAAGGCTGCTACTAGAGAGAGCTCTAGTGGCTGTTATAGGTCACGGCCTCCTTGGCTGTCTTCTACAATGAAAAGAGGTGTGCCAATGAGCATACGGGTTACTCAAAAGAGAACGGGAAACGCGAATCTCGACCAGGTTTTCTCTTGCCGTTCCCGGGCTCTGGAGAACTTTCCGTTGATTGAGCATGCTCACATTAATAGTCGATTGTATTAGGTTTTTAATTCCCCACTACTCACCTATAGTAGGTAGATAAAGTATTCCATTTCACCAAAAAATTCCATATTGAGATTTGAACAAAAATATACGTTTTGGTGCCCCTCCAAATAAAAAATTCTGATGTGTTACACTCACATGACTTTCTCTACTCTTGTACAAACTATTTTTACAAACACTTATTCTCCATATGCTTCATGTTAATCGAGATAAACATTTGTAGAAACTATCTTATTGCTAATTTTCTTGTAGATGCAAGGGGAATATGGTAGGCTTTAAGCGATAGTCAAATATTTTAAGAGCTGGTTGCTATGTGGCGTATTATATTCTCTTTGTATATCCAGAACATAAAATTAGGAATAAGGAATTCCCATTTGAGAAAAACTATAAGCATTGGAAAATTAGGGGAATAACAAGCAATATCTCGAAAATGGTTCACTCAACAACAAAAAATGTATATGACATAAATTGTGTATTTTAACGCAATCTACATTTTTGTGCAGTAAAATTTTGTCTATCTCTTATGGTTTACCACTTATGCAAACATCGTTCACAATGAAGAATGTTTTTGGAGACATTCCCAGAAAATTCGAGATATACATTTTATTTGTCATGAAAGTATCTTAAATATATGATATTTTAATCAAAATCATTAGAGCCATTTTTGAGAAAATTAAAATTTTCGAAAAATGTAATCTGTGGTGGGGGATTTTCTTGAAAACCTTCGTGTCACATCTCTGGAAGATAATGAACCTAAATACCAAGTTTGGTGTTTATCCGACTGTTCGTTTCTGAGTTATGCTGTTCACAGACACACACACACAGACATGTTTCCAAAAATGCTTTTTTTTGGATTCAGGGGGCCTTAAAACATGTATTTTGGGTGAAATCTCGGTATCGAATTTTTGGGTGGAATACAATACTTCCCCTACTTATATATGTAGTAGAGAAAGTAAAAAAGCAATAACGAATTCCCATTTGAGAAAAAGTATAACTATCGGAAAATTCAAACAAATAACAAGGAATATCTCGTAAAAAAAAGTATATGACAAACAGCGTGTTTTAACGAGCTCTACATTTTCTACGTAGAAACTTTTTGTCTATCTCTTACGGTTTACCCGTTATGGAAAAGCCATTCAGAATGAAGAGGACTTTTGCGGATATTCCCGGAAAATTCAAGATATACATTACATTTTAGCATCATAACTTAAAATGTTGTACACTTCATGTGTGTAAAAAGAATAGGTTTGTTGTACATAATTGACAAATTTTGTAAAATTCTGACACTGTTTGCGTGCAAGTGAGGATGCAAGACCTTGTGCAGTGATACAAGTTTTATTAAGTTCAATTCAGGCAGTATTTTTAAAATTTAAATGATTTCAGTCTAATTATATAATATATAATTCAATAACAGACCGCCTTAAAGCAATATGTGTATGTAACAATATATAAAAAGTGTATATAACAGTCATTGTATATGTTTGTATTATTGTATACATGTTCAATAATGTTATGTGAATGTATTACGTAATTTAATAATGTAGGAACTGAGAGAATAATAGGTTCAAAGTTGCTAACAATGAGGTAACAATGAGGTAACGTTGAGGCAATAATGAATTTGAAAGTTTAAATGCTACTAGTCATTACTGGAGCAACAATAAAGTAAATTTTGAGACTGGTTATAAAATAGCCAATGAAAAAACAGAAAAAGCTTTAGTTAAATGAAGGTATTCTATTGGACTAGGATTAGCCAATCAGAGACTTGAAATACAGAAATTTACAAATTTAGGCGGTAGAAATCAAGTCAGTTGCTTCTAGACAGCGCTCATAACGGACAACGTTGGTTGTAGACAGTGTTCCTAACCGGACGCGAGAGGCGTCCTCGAGAAGTATAATACGTATTCAGTGGAAGATGAAAATAGTTTACCTGTTAAAATGTGCAAGTAATTAATTAATAAAATAATCTCACAGCTCTCTATATCAGTGAAGTGTTATTTAAATCGTGTCAAGCATTAATGAAAGGAGTGAAGTAAAATTATAATCTGTGTAAGCCTACATTCTTGTCACACCACAACCCTGCAAAGAGAAACATGTCTCTAACACTAATACTGACGCAGCCGAGGCAAACATAATTATATAATATTTAAAGAAACAGTTAAATTACACAGTTAATATTTTTAAACATTTTGGGGGGGGGCAAAGGCCACCGGAAAGTACATTTGGGGCGAAGGCTAATGGAAAGCGGGTACTATACGTGCGGTTGCAACGAACTTCAAGTTCGGCTACCAACAGTTGAAATAAAATACAACTGTTTCAATACAACCTACTTCAAATTGACGCCCAAAACGTGGGGCAAATAACGTAAAGTTACTATCTACTTCACAATACAATGCAAATATAAAAAGCTTTTGACATGTCTTCTGTTCAAGGCCTTTTGGCCATCAAAGAACCTACAGAACGCATTCTAATCTAAACTTTCGATGACGTCAAACTCTGCACAATAATGGTGAAATTTTTGTTCCGTTTGGTAAAATTTTTCTTTCAAAATATTAAATTTCACGTGTCCGAGTATTTTTACTTTCTCTGCTACGTATAGTAAGTAGGGGAAGTATTGTATTCCACCCAAACATTCGATACCGAGATTTCACCGGAAATACATGTTTTGAGACCCCCTGAATAAAAAAAAACATTTTTGGAAACATGTCCGTGTGTGTGTCTGTGTGTGTCTGTCTTTGAACAGCATAACTCAGAAACGAACAGTCGGATAAACACCAAACTTGATATTTAGGTTCAGTATCTTCCAGAGATGCGACACGAAGGTTTTCAAGAAAATTCCCTCCTCCCCAGAGTACCCTTTACATGGAACATTTTTCGAAAATTTTAATTTTCTAAAAAATGGCCCTAACGATTTTGATTAAATTATCATATGTTTAAGATATTTTCATGACAAATAAAATGTATATCTTGAATTTTCTGGGAATGTCTCCAAAAGTATTCTTCATTGTGAACGACTTTTGCATAACTGGTAAACCATAAGAGATAGACTAAATTTTACTACACAAAAATATAGATCGCGTTAAAATACACAATTTATGTCATATACATTTTTGTTGTTGAGTGAAGCATTTTCGAGATATTGCTTGTTATTCCCTTAAATTTTTCGATACTTATTTTCTCAAATGGGAATTCGTTATTCATTTTTTTGTCTTGGATATGCAAAGAGTATTAATCTGTGGGAAAGGTATGGTGCTGCACCTAGCAACCAGCTATTAAGAGATATGTATATGCTTAAAGGCTACTGTATTTCGGTACTGCCCTTGTAAATATACATTCCCCTTACATCTACAAGAAAATTAGCAATAAGATAAGAGTCTGCAAATGTTTATCTCGATTAACACGAAGTAGATGGAGAATAAGCGTTTGTATAAATAGTTTGTACAAGAGTAGAGAAAGTCATGTGAGTGTAACACATCAGATTTTTTTAAAACAAATTTAGTTAATTTTAGTTCTATTTGCATTATTCCACACCTATGAAAGTCCCTATTTAATATAATGGTTGATTCTTTTTGTGAACCCCGCAGCTCTAATGATGAAACATAACCTCACTTTTGTCTGTGCAT
The DNA here is from genome assembly GCA_030765065.1 of Deroplatys truncata. NCBI lineage: Eukaryota > Metazoa > Arthropoda > Insecta > Mantodea > Mantidae > Deroplatys > Deroplatys truncata. The sequence goes on from CM060978.1 coordinate 21,177,763, forward strand.
ACCTTTAGTTGTGTCCAGGAAGGCTGTGGTTCATAATGAAAATTCAGAAATGGGTCGTTGCATTGTGTTTTATTTACGAGTGAAAGATTTACTTGGAAAGTGAGGCGCTTTCCTGAGCAATAAAATAGACAACATATTTGAAAAAGTGAACGTGTAACTAATGTGTCCCTGAAAGTGCCATCACTAATTTGTTATACTTAAGGGATTACGTTCTGTTCAGACACGTGATCCACGTCTTTAGCCATTGAACACTTTCACTTTTTTTTTTTTAATCTCCTTGACGACAACGTGTAGCCCGGACTTGCGTACCACACGAGGATCGGAACAGTGTTTCTTCCAGAGAGTATAAAACAGCAGGGAAAAGTACAATAGTTCAATAATGCTGTCTTATTGTGTATAGTGCTGTAAGTGCTTATGAGCGTGAAACAATATTACTCTATACCCGGCCTTGTACGGCTACCTTCCAAAACTGATACAGAATTTAAATGAGTTGAAAGAGACGTGTGAATTTAAATGATTTAAAAGCAAGTAAGAGATAACAATACTTGACATTTCAACATATATTATTGTGTTCATTTTTTTCAATTAAGAATGGTTAGAAAATACTATGTAAAAGATTTGAAATATTTGCAAAGATGGTTTGTCTTATAAATTAATTTATTTTATATAAAAAAAATAAGGAGAAGAAAAGTGACGAAAGCTATTAAGCAAAAAAAGTTAATCTGAAAAAACGAAAACAATGCATTTGCAAAAAAATCTGTGTTACACTCACATGACTTTCTCTACTCATGTATGAACTATTTTCACAAACGCTTATTCTCCATCTACTTCATGCTAATCGAGATAAAGTTTGCAGAAACATATCATATGTTTATGCTATTTTTAGGCCAAATGAAATGTATATCTTGAATTTTCTGGGAATGTCCCCAAAAGTTGTGTTCATTCTGAATGAACTTTACATAACTGGTAAACCGTCTCAGATGGACAAACTTTTACTACACAAAAAATGTAGATACACAATGTTAAACTACACAATTTATGTCATATATAATTTTTTTTGTTGAGTGAACCATTTTCGAGATATTGTTTGTTATTCTTTTAAATTTTTCAATACTTATTTTCTCTAATGGGAATTCGTTATTCATTTTTTTGTCCTGGTAATACAAAGAGAATGGAATACTCCACATAGCAACCAGCTCTTAAAACATTTGACTCTCGCTTAAAGCCTACAAATTCCCGTTGCATCTACAAGAAAATTAGCAATAAGATTAACATCTCGATATCTCGATTAGCATGATGCATATGGAGAATAAGCGTTTGTAAAAATAGTTTGTAGAAGAGTGGAGAAAGTCATGTGAGTGTAACACATCAGACAACTTTTTGATGACAGGGTAAACAAAAGAAACTCGACAGAATTTCACAAATCCTGCTCTAGGGAAACGCACACACATGGAACATTTGAACTAGAGAGCTAAACCTCCTGCGGTGTATTTACAACCACGTGTAAATTTGGGACGGAACCAGATATTTTGCTGAAGAAAATCCGGGTTCGCCGTTTCGTTGTTTTCTTTACGAGGCACAAAAAGGAGCTCACATAGTCACGGAGGCTGAGGTTAGTGGTAGAGTTGGCAACATGACATAACGCTGTGACAGTTCAGGTTTATAGCCGCGAAATGTCAAGGTTATTATTTCTTTTTTCGCAGCGGCTTACACACTTTGGGCGTATCGAGTTTCTTTGTAGGAACGATAAACTTTACGTTTGTAGATGTGCGTAGCCTCGATACATCCTAGCTACTGGGTACATACAACCTTACATATAGAGTAGGTACGTTGGTATTAACATGACCCACATGGCTGCTGCTAAAAGGTACTGTGGAGTTCATAAGAGAAGAGGGTTTTGATTTCTTAACGAATCAGATGAAACATAAATGAGCCACAACCTCGGTATTCCTACCCTAATATCTTCTACTACTGTTTGAGAACTCAGATGGGATGATACAAGTGACCTTTTAGCTAAAGGTGTCTGAGAGACGGAGCTCCAATCGGGTACTTCCGTGAGCGATCGGGACTGCCAGGCTTTGTTCACAAAACTGCATACATTCTTAGGGGAAGGGCTACGACCCCTTAGCTATCGTGGTACCTCTGACGTCACTAGAAGTACGCTGGGCCGAACATTCGAGCCCCTCCCAATAGGCAGTTGTTCGGATTGGGTTGGACTCGGCGGGGTAGTGGTTTTTACCCATGGGTGATTGGGTATGTGTGTCTGGTTTCCACCCAGGCGGGGTTGTGAGACGCCTCGAAGTTCTCCGGCACCAACCATGAGTGAGAGTTGGTAGAGGGCCAGCTAGATTGCTGTCGGCGCTACCGAGGTTTTCGGTAGTCATCCTTTTTAAGACAGATGTTTCAGAGTGTTTCAACATTGAATATTTCTAACCAAAGTATACCTTTTTACTTTCTCTACTACGTATAGTAAGTAGGGGAAGTATTGTATTCCACCCAAAAATTCAATACCGAGATTTCACCGGAAATATATGTTTTGAGGCCCCCTGAATTAAAAAAATCTGATGTGTTACACTCACATGACTTTCTCTACTCTTGTAAAACTATTTTTACAAACGCTTATTCTCCATATGCTTCATGTTAATCGAGATATCTATCTTATTGCTAATTTTCTTGTAGATGCAAGGGGAATATGGTAGGTTATAAGCGATAGTCAAATATTTTAAGCGTTGGTTGTTATATGGAGTATTCCATTCTCTTTGCATGTCCAAGACATAAAAAATGAATAACGAATTTGAGAAAAAGTATAAGTATTGGAAAATTTAAGGGAATAACAAGCAATATCTCGAAAATGGTTCACTCAACCAAAAAAATGTATATGACATAAACTGTGTATTTTAACGCGATCTACATTTTTGTGTAGTAAAATTTTGTCTATCCCTATTGGTTTACCAGTTATGTAAAAGTCGTTCACAATGAAGAATACTTTTGGAGACATTCCCAGAAACTTCGAGATATACATTTCATTTGTCATGAAAATATCTTAAACATATGATATTTTAATCAAAATCGTTAGAACCATTCTTGAGAAAATTAAAATTTTCGAAAAATGTTCCATGTAAAGGGTAATCTAGGGTGGGGGATTTTCTTGAAAACCTTCGTGTGGCATCTCTGGAAGATACTGAACCTAAATACCAAGTTTGGTGTTTATCCGACTGTTCGTTTCTGAGTTAAGCTGTTCACAGACACACACACACACACACACACACACAGACACACGGACATATTTGCAAAAATGCTTTTTGTGGATTCAGGGGGTCTCAAAACATGTATTTCCGGTGAAATCTTGGTATTGAATTTTTGGGTGGAATACAATACTTCCCCTACTTACTATACGTAGTAGAGCAAGTAAAACGTAGAAAAGGCGCCGTGCCTGATTATTTGTTTGTCGTTAACAAACCCAACTTGGAGACAGGTCCACTCATTGTTTTTTGTCACGGACTCCAGCTTGTTGTGAGGACACGCTGCCATGCACTTCTATTGTTTCTGACACACGTACAGTACGTGGTCTTCCACTTCCCACTTTCCTTCTGATAAGACGGATGAAGTGTTAGGACATTTGACTAGGTCTGATATAGCTCATCGTTGCTTGTCTTCCTGTGCTACAACACTCTTTATCATCTATTTAGGACAGAGTCGCTCAGGTTCACTTGCGTGACCCCAGGAACGAGATCGACAAATTTAAATTACCTGTATTATAATCAGAGCTAGGACAAATGGGGTGCCACAGGTAACCTGGAACTGCAAACAGAAGCGTCAGGGATAGAACAGAACATAAACAGAGAGCTCACAGAGAGCAGCTCTACCATACCAGAAACCCAAGTGAACTATAGACTGTCAACTGTGCAGCCCCCCTGGATCGTTTATTTAGCACGACGTCACGTGTTCCAGGGAGGGTGGCAGTTACGTTGTTCTTCGCTCAATGGATATTTGTCCTATAGCTTGTCTCAACCTTTAAAACAGTACGGAGGTAAGTGGAATATCTCTCTCTCTAACTAACCATACATGTTCCTATTTTCTACTGTCGCGCTGTTGCCAAGTTGATAATAAGTAATAAGTTATCACGTAGTTACTAATCAACTAAAGGGTTGAACGCAACAGTGTTTTTTCTTAGCTAGAGTAAACTAGTGTACTGATATTTTCGGAATATTCAACCAGCGAGAAACCTTTGGGTTTACAACTGGGACCAAGCGAGAGAAAATGTTGAGGAGGGTTGGAGACAGTTTTTAAAAGAAGCCGGAAACCTGTAACTTCTTGCATTTATTGTAAACGTCAAACAAAAGTCATCCATCTATTCAACAGGTGCCACACAAGACAGAAGGCAGTATCAGGTGTAAGGAAGTGGGTACGTTTATAGTGTCAAGTGTTATTTATTTAATATTTTAGGTGTCTATGGAGGGAGAAGCTACGAAGGGACGAAGTGATGGTAATAATGAGTGTGTTAGATTATTATTCAAGTAAAACGAGTGTTAGTAAGGCAGTAAAAGAAACAGCTATGGCTACTCGAATGTTTCAAAAGAATAGTGTATAGGATAAAAAAGTAAGGAATGTAAGGAACCTCTAAGCATCCATCAAAATGAATGCAAAAAAGGTCAGGAGAAACAAAAACGTGCTAGGTTAACGCGATATAATGAAATAGCGTAAAGCGGAGTGAGGCGCATTGTTCATTCTTTGCTGTTTGAAAACATTCCACCCATCCTTCTATATCTGCATATTTATTTGATAATATACATGTTTATGCATGTAAAGTGGAACTTCGAAGTACTAAATATACAAAGTGGAGACATAAAGTGCAGATATTTCACTATTTGGTGATGTATCATTCACAAGATGATATTAAATTGGTAGACCATCGCAGCTGGGCTCCAAATTTGCGAGCGCACGTAGAGTACATGTGGCAACAGTGCGTTCCATTTAACAAGCACTGTCTTTTAAGCGTGAGACGCGATATAGCTCTAATGTAAAGCACGTTGTGCAAGATCTAATTTTTGTCAAACTGAGGCAGTATTTTTAACACTTAAATGGTTGTAGTCAAATTATATATGTAAATTCAATAACAGCCCGCCTTGAAGCAATATGTGTATGTAATAATTTGTAAAATGTATGTCACAGTCAATGCATATGCTTATATTATTGTAAACATGTTCAATAATATTATGTGAACGCATTACGTAATTTAATAATGTAGGAGCTGTGAGAAATAGGTCAAAAGTTGCTAACAAAGAGGTAACAATGAGGTAACCTTGAGTCAATAATGAGTAAGAAAGTTTAACAGTACTACTTGTGATTTTTGGAGTAACAATAATGTAATTTTAATGACAATTTAAAAATAGCCAATCAACAACCAGAAAAAGCTTTAGTTAAATGCAGGTATTCAATTGGAGTAGGATTAGCCAATCAGAGACTTAAAAAAGAGAAATTTACAAGTTTAGACGGTTGAAATCAATTCAGTTGCCTGCAGACAGTGCTCATAACTGGATGCGTTGCTTGTGCGTCCTCGAGAAATTTAATACGCATTCGTGTGAAACGAAAAATAGTTTACGTGTTACAAAGTGTAATTAATTAATAAAAAGAATCTCACAGCTCTCTATATAGTGAAGTGTTATTTAAATCGTATCAAGGATTAATAAAGGGAGTGAAGTAAAATTATAATCTGTGTAAGCCTACATTCTTATCGTATCACAACCCTGCTAAGAGAAACATGTCTCTAATGATAATACTGACGCAGCCGAGGCAAACATAAATATATAATATTTAAAGAAACAGTAATTTTATTTTTAAACTTGGGCAAAGGCAACCTGAAAATATATTTGGGGCGAAGGCTACCGGAAACTATCTACTATACGTGCGGTTGCAACTACTACAAGTCCGGCTCCCCAACAGTTGAACTACAATACAACACCACAATAAAAATCTGATGTGTTACACTCACATGACTTTCTCTACTCTTGTACAAACTATTTTTACAAACGCTTATTCTCCATCTATTTCATATTAATCGAGATAAACATTTGCAGAAACGATCTTTTGACATGTAAACAGAATTACATTTTACACATAGCGACCGGTTCTAAAAATATTTGACTATCGCTTAAGGCGTAATATGTTCCCCTTGTTTTGTATTTGCAAGGGCAATATAAGCACATACATATCTCTTAACAGCTGGTTGCTAGGTGCAGCACCATTCCCTTTGCCACAGATTAATACTCTTTGCATATCCAAGACAAAAAAATGAATAACGAATTCCCATTTGAGAAAATAAGTATTGAAAAATTTAAGGGAATAAAAAGCAATATATCGAAAATGGTTCACTCAACAAAAAAAAAATGTATATGACATAAATTGTGTGTTTAAACGCGATCTACATTTTTTGTGTAGTAAAATTTTGTCTATCCCTTATGGTTTACCAGTTATGCAAAAGTCGCTCACAATGCAGAATACTTTTGGAGACATTCCCAGGAAATTCAAGATATACATATTATTTGTCATGAAAATATCTTAAACATATGATATTTTAATCAAAATCGTTAGAGCCATTTTTGAGAAAATTAAAATTTTCGAAAAATGTTCCATGTAAAGGGTAATCTGGGGTGGGGGGATTTTCTTGAAAACCTTCGTGTCGCATCTCTGGAAGATACTGAACCTAAATACCAACTTTGTTGTTTATCCGACTGTTCGTTTGTGAGTTATGCTGTTCACACACACACACACACACACACACACACACGGAGATGTTTCCAAAAATGCTTTTTTTGGATTCAGGGGGTCTCAAAACATGTATTTCCGGTGAAATCTCGGTATCGAATTTTTGGGTGGAATACAATACTTCCCCTACTTACTATGTATACGTAGTAGAGAAAGTAAAAATTAAGGGAATAACAAGCAATATCTCGAAAATGGTTCACTCAACAAAAAAAAATGTATATAACATAAATTGTGTATTTTAACGCGAGCTACATTTTGTGTATAGTAAAATTTTGTCTATCTCTTATGGTTTACCAGTTATGCAAAAGTCGTTCACAATGAAGAATACTTTTGGAGACATTCCCAGAAAATTGAAGATATACATTTTATTTGTTATAAAAATATCGTAAACATATGATATTTTAATCAAAATCGTTAGAGCCATTTTTGAGAAAATTAAAATTTTCGAAAAATGTTCCATGTAAAGGGTAACCTGGGGCGGGGGGATTTTCTTGAAAACCTTCGTGTCACATCCTTGGAAGATTTTGAACCTAAATACCAAGTTTGGTGTTTATCCGACTGTTCGTTTCTGAGTTATGCTGTTCACAGACAGACATACACACAGACACACACACGGACATGTTTCCAAAAATGCTTTTTTTTTGGATTCAGGGTGTCTCAAAACATATATTTCCGGTGAAATCTCGGTATCAAATTTTTGGGTGGAATACAATACTTCCCCTACTTACTATACGTAGTAGAGAAAGTAAAAATAACTTCTTCAAATTGGCTTCCATACGTGGAGCTAAATAAATAAACAACTCTAACAAACCACCTCTTTCAAATTGACGGCCAAAACGTGGTGCAAACAACGTAACAACGTAAAGAAAACCATGCTTCTTAAAACTCAATGCTGTACAAGACTTTTCAAGACATCACAACTTTGCTTGCCAAATTGCTTCCAAAACTTTGAAAGTCTTGAAAACAAATAAGGACATGCTGTAAATGGTCAATGACCTGGTGGCTTTGGCCAATGAAATGCGAGTATTTAGAGTGAGTCAATCTCCAACAGGCTGAAATCAAAAGGTAAACAAAATTGCTCTCTGGGCAAGGGATGTCATATACAAGCTGATTAGGTTATACTAAAGCTGGTCATGCCTGTATGTTGTGGGTTCCGTGGATTACCATAAGACGAGGACATATGAAAAAATTACCGGGCAGATTATATAGTATAGTTAACCTATTACTTGTGTTATTTCTATTGTGTCGCTTAACCATAATCTAATTTCATGAGTTATAATATGTAAAATGTTATGTAATTACTAAATAAACATATTAACCTTGCAAATTTTTATCGCCAATAGTAAATTAATTTGCACGTAATCAATTAATCAAAGTGTTCTAGAGGGCCTCAGTCTGACAAAAAGATAACGTGTAAAGATACACGTTTGTGGCATTGTCAAGTCTTGCCAGATCTTCTCGAGTCTTGTCCAATTTTGACAAATACTCTTCAATACTTGACAATTATTTACTTTCCCTACTACGTATAGTAAGTAGGGGAAGTATTGTATTCCACCCAAAAATTCGATACCGAGATTTCACCGGAAATATGTGTTTTGAGACTCCCTGAATCCAAAAAAAGCATTTTTGGAAACATGTCCGTGTGTGTGTGTGAGAACAGCATAACTCAGAAACGAACAGTCGGATAAACACCAAACTTGGTATTTAGGTTCAGTATCTTCCAGAGATGCGACACGAAGGTTTTCAAGAAAATCCCCCCACCCCAGATTACCCTTTACATGGAACATTTTTCTACAATTTTAATTTTTTCAAAAATGGCTCTAACGATTTTAATTAAAATATCATATGTTTAAGATATTTTCATGAAAAATAAAGTGTATGTCTTGAATTTTCTAGGAATGTCTCCAAAAGTTTTCTCCATTGTGAACGACTTTTGTATAACTGGTAAACCATAAGAGATAGACAAAATGTTACTATACAAAAATGTAGATCGCGTTAAAATACACAATTTATGTCATATACATTTTTTTGTTGAGTGAACCATTTTCGAGATATTGCTTGTTATTTCCTTAAATTTTCCAATACTTATTTTCTCAAATGGGAATTCGTTATTCATTTTTTTATGTCCTGTTAATGCAAAGAGAATGGAATACTCCACATAGCAACCAGCTCTTAAAATATGAGAATAAGCGTTTGTAAAAATAGTTTGTACAAGAGTAGAGAAAGTCATGTCAGTGTAACACATCAGATTTTTTTTGTAAACCCTTGCACATTCTTGAATTGAAAAACAAATTTGATCATATACAAGTGGGAAGCTTTTTCGGGCACGGATATTAAATCCATATTGCGCCTATTAGATAGACTCCTCTTTGTAGAAGTTATTCAAGGCGGCCATGATACGAAACTTCCTCTCTGGAAGTAATTCCAGTAGGCAAATGTGCATCCCGAGACACATCCTGACTGAGCCATGGTTCCAGCGAAAGCTTCATCTGTGTTTTGTAACTCAACAGTAGCCATTGTCTTAAAAACAATAGCAAAACCTACAAAGAAAAGCAAAAACCAGTAGATATTAACAAAGAATAACAAACAACTTTAATGTAATTAATTATTCCTTCACACAAGTCGGGTGTAGGACAAGGTTGGAAAGGTAGAACCAGACCGGAAAATTCAATGCCATAGCCGGCTTACGTCCTGTTGCTTTAACCAACTGAATTACCATGATAACATGTCGGGACGACATTAAATTCCCGATCTGAGTCACATTTTCTTCCAAACAAATCTCCAAGAAAGGTTGCACAGGAATTTAATAAACCTCGGCTTGAAATATCACTAAACTTTTAGAATTAAAATCCTATAAGATACGAGGGCACTCCCAGAAGTACCCAACCTGACGTATATATAGCGGTTGTTGTTTCAAACAAATGACTGTGGTAGAAAGTACCAACCTTATAAAGCTTAAGTTTGACGATGCTACGTTGTTTAGTAATTGTTTGGCAACCATCTATAGTGAACTCTCACAGCGAATTTGTAAACTGGCCATTGTTATGTGATACAATACTTTCATTTGAAAGGTCTTAGTCCAACTAATATTAAAGCTGAGCTAGATTCTACTCTGGGGGAGTCTGCTTCTTGTTTACAACAGTAAAATATTGGGTGGCAGAGTTTAAGTGAGGCCGTACGAGCTGCAAAGACGAACATCGCAGTGGTCGACCAAATGACGTGACCATGGCAGAAATTGTGAAGAAAATCCATAAAATGTTATTGGATGACCACCAACTAAAATTGCACGAGCTAGCAGACATCGTAGGTATTTCAGAAAGTGCTGTGTATCACATACTAACTGAAATTTAGACATGAGAAAGCTGTACGCAAGATGGGTGCCGCGTTTACTCAGTTTGGAACAAAAGCAGCGCCGTGAGTATGTTTCAGTCGAGTGTTTGGTGATGTTTCGCTGCAATAAAGCCGAGTTTTTGCGTCTATTTATAACCATGAATGAAACATGGGTGCATCACTTCACACCTGAGACGAAGGAGAAGTCAAAACAGTGGATTGAAAGGGGAGAATCGGCTCCAAAGAAGGCGAAGACAGTTCCATCTATAGGCAAGGTAATGGCGTCAGTTTTTGGGATGCTCTTTTCATTGATTATCTTCAAAAAGGAAAAGCAATCAATAGTGAGTATTATGCAAACTTATTGCAGTGTTTGAATGATGAAAACAAGCAAAAAAGGCCGCATTTAGCGAAAAAGAAAGTTCTGTTTCATCAAGACAATGCACCAGTTCACACATGCATTGTCTCCATGGCCAAAATTAATGAGTTAAAAGTTCGAATTGCTTCCTAATGCACCCTATTCGCCAGACTTAGCCCTTTCTGATTATTTTTTGTTTCCAAAGTTGAGGAAATGTCAGGTGGTAAAGATTTGTCAACAATGAAGAGGTGGAGGTTGCAGTTGATGGCTATTTTGCAGAACTCGACGGTTCTCACTATAAACAGGGTATCGAAGCTATTGAACATCGCTGGGAAAAGTGTATCGAGCTGAAAGGAGTCTATGTAGAGAAATAAATATGTTTTTTTCCCAAAAGTTTTGTGTTTTCTTTGTTAGGTCGGGTACTTCTGGGACAGCCCTCGTAACTGTAGTTCAGGAATCGCAACCAAGTAAGAATCTGAGTAGAGTTTCCGTAATTGAGTGTTGAAAGGCGGAGAGATATATGGACATCATTTCCAACATCTTACGGCGAAAGTATGTGGTTACAGTACTTATAATTTGCATGCTCCTGAATTTAAGGGTCTATGAATATCGGACTCCGCCAGCAAACAGCTGGGCGGCACCGGGTTCCCGCATGCGAGCACCCCCGGTACCACAAGAGCAGCTCAACTCCTTCACAATCCTTCCAAGAGTTGCTAGGAAATAAAATTCGCAATAGCACCCTCAATAATAATAAAAAAAATAGTTTTAGAAAACACGTAAAACTAGCGGTGCAGAAGTGCCGTTACACCCCCATTGCGGGTAAGTACGCTTTATAACGCTTTATCGGTCTGCCCTCAGCCTGCCAACTCAACTCAGACTCGGAGCCAAGAAAATTCCCGTTAGGCCGGCTATGGCTCTGTGTTTATATAACATCCTATCACACAATGCAACCGTAAAATTCCCACACGGATAGGTACACTTGCAAAATGTAAAACACACATAGATACTTAGGCTGACCAAACCCGAGCGGAGATGGCTCGGGCGGTAACGTCTGTGGTACGCATTCGGGAGGTTGAGGGTTAGATTCCCGTGGCCGACCTTCCTGACCCATGAGTTTTTCACTTTCTCTACTACGTATAGTAAGTAGTGGAAGTATTGTATTCCACCCAAAAATTCGATACCGAGATTTCACCGGAAATACAAAAGCATTTTTGGAAACATGTCCGTGTGTGTGTGTGTGTGTGTGTGTGTGTGTGTCTGTAAACAGCATAACTCAGAAACGAACAGTCGGATAAACACCAAACTTGGTATTTAGGTTCAGTATCTTCCAGAGATGCGACACGAAGGTTTTCAAGAAAATCCCCCACCCCACATTACCCTTTACATGGAACATTTTTCGAAAATTTTAATTTTCTCAAAAATGGCTCTTTCGATTTTGATTAAAATATCATATGTTTAAGATATTTTCATGACAAATTAAATGTTTATCTCGAATTTTCTGGGAATGTCTCCAAAAGTATTGTTCATTGTGAACGACTTTGGTATAACTGGTAAACCATAAGAGATAGACAACATTTTACTACACAAAAAATGTAGATCGCGTTAAAATTCACAATTTATGTCATATACATTTTTGTTGTTGAGTGAACCATTTTCGAGATATTGCTTGTTATTCCCTTAAATTTTCCAATACTTTTTCTGAAATGGGAATTTGTTATTCATTTTTTTACGTACTAGACATACAAAGAGAATGGAATACTGCACATAGCAACCAGCGATAAAATATTCGACTATCGCTTAAAGGCTACCATATTCCCCTTGCATCTACAAGAAAATTAGCAATAAGATTAATATCTCGATTAGCATGAAGCATATGGAGAATAAACGTTTGTAAAAATAGTTTGTACAAGAGTAGAGAAAGTCATGTGAGTGTAACACATCAGATTTTTTCAAGGGTTTTCCCGCGTCGCTAAGCGAATTCTGGGAAGGTTAATTACATCCCCCGAATTTCCTGTCGCTCCATATTCTTCTTTATTCTCATTTCACTTCACCTTTCATCCGCTTGGTCTCTTTCAGGGTTGCAAGTGTCGGCGGGAGGTCTCGGCGTGTGCGTGGCAGGGGAAAAGGATCTGTGGAGATCTTCATCTCCCGGCTTCCGGGCCCCCCACGGATGTGTAAGCCCACAGGGGCGAGGGGATCAGGTTGCACCAGTGCCCATCCAGAGTTTAAATCTGTAAATGGTGGGGATCCTGTACTCTGCCTGTTGTGCACCCTGGTCCGGCCACACTATGTCTCCTCTCAGCTCATCCTTTCCTCCGCGTTGAATCCTAATCCTAATCCTTGGTTGACCAAAACATTCTATACCCAAACGTTTATGTTTATCAAGGTTATGTAAATTATTTGCAGAGGCCATCTAGAAGAATATTATAGACTAGTACCGTAATTATTGACTGGAAGATATAAAGAATTAAATAAAAATACTCGCAATTGTAAAACTAATTTCTGTATATTAAATCAATATATAATGTAATAAACTTGAGTTGAAAGCTTTGTCCGAAGGAAAAGGTAATTAGCGAGCCGTGTTAAGTGAAGTCATTAGTAACAGCGCGAGAAGTGAAAGCATTAGCTTAAAGATTCTTGGAATGCAGTTTGGTTATAAGTTCAGTACGTTTGAACAGTTACATAGGCGGACTGCTGAAAAAGAGAAAGGTGATGAAATTCTGAGAGACGGAGAGCTACCGCCTAGCAGCAGTGCCATGCATACGTAGGAGTTTTAAGACTGGAGCGCATATAAAGTAACTTGATGGGGGAGTGATATGTAGCCGGAGCTTAAGTAATAAAAGAGCGTGTATTGCTAAAATTAGCGTCTTTTCTTTCTTCGTAAACATCCTTTGGGGCTTACTGTCTTTTACGGGCAGTTCGCAGTGCTTAAGACCACGCTGGGTTAACAGTTACTTAGCGGCCATAGTGACTGGGCAACTTACGCTGCTAGATTTTATTGCGGAAAGTTACTTCAAACGGTAAATTGATAATGCGGAAGTTGGTAAGTATAATAATTCAGTTGTTATAGTTTCGAGTGCTACGATTTATAATCAGCGTACGGCTTCAAAAGTGACGACCATCGCCCGGCCTCAAGGTTATACAAAGGAGGGGGATACCTCGGGCACTGCGACCCATATAGATCTAAGAGGAAGCAATGAAGTGAAGGAGGTTACAGGGAACACGCAGACAGACCACAGAGACCCGCGGAGGTCCCTAACATTTCCAGGCTCGAAGAGTAATCCCACTGCTAGAGCTGAGAGTTATTTTCCCTTTAAGCAAGCATTCGGACAAACTGTCCGAGACCACCATACGCAACAAAACCTGGAAGCACATGGTAAGCCAAGAACTACCAGAGCAAGACCCTTAGCTCAAGCCCCCTCGAATCCCAGGGCTAGCACCAGCCGAGTGGCTCCCCAACCGTGGGGGTTTCCCACGAGGTCAATACCTTGAGTCTACAAAGCCCCCCACTTGCGCAGAGATGGAAGTGGATACGCCACTTAAGCGCGTCAACCCCAAAGGGCGACTACCGATAACCACGGTGGGGACGACAGCCATCTAGCATGCCGTCTACTGGCTCTCCAGGACGGTACCGGAGGACATTGAGGCATCTCACCACTCCGCCTGTACGGAAACCTATGCAGACGTACCCGATCTCCCATGGGTATCGGGAACCACTGCCCCGCCGAGCCCAACCCAATCCGAACAGCTCCCTATCGGGAGGGGCTCGAATGTTCGGCCCGGCGTACTTCTAGTAACGTCAGAAGTACCACGAGTGCTCAGGGTCCCTAGCGCCCACACCACGGCAGCTGAAATGGTCCTAACCCCTACCCTACGGGGAACCTGGAAGCACATCCGAAACATGAGAAGGAACGGAATAAAATGAAAATTAGGGAAAGGAAATCGTGGTAGATGCGAAACCACTCCAGCATTCGCCTATCGATAAGGGAAAACCACTAAAAACCCAAGGTCAGAGTGGACGGTCGACGGGAATCAAACCCGGGAGCCTCACACGTTACTGCGGAGCCATTTATCACGTTTAGGAGTACTATATCGATTCCGTAGGTAAACGAAAATGTCGAATCTGTAGTTAGTGGGATTCCTACCCAGGGACTAGGTAAATGTGTGCAAAGGAAGGTATAACAAGACATGAAGATGTGTACAAGATGATGGTGATAATGATGATATAATAATGTTTGTATAAGCAGAAAACAGGAATAGAGGGCAACAAAAAGTGGTTTGGCGAGAGAAACAATATTATAATGACTGGCAGTCAGTCAGGTCGGAGTGAAGTAACAGGAAGTGGTTTAAACTTAAAAGATCCGGTCAAATTCCTAGATCTGACATCCCCTGAGAAAGCTAAGCGGTGTCACTTTACCATTTCACGCGCTGAAGAATCGTATAAAAATATTACCAGTTTCTTCTCGTCATTCGATCTTGAAGCAGACGTGAGAGAGTCGAGGGGTATCCGTTTTCAAACACTTGGCAAGCTGCGGCTTTGGTGCTGGCGGGTGCGAGTTTGATGACAAACTTGCCTGTCTTTACAAAGAGGCTTAGGTCATTAGCTCCTGCCAAAAATGTATCCACACAATTGTATGAGTTACATTTATATAACTTTCTATTACCTTTGTTCGAGAAAAACCTTTGTAGAAACAGCTATATTACACATTTCGTTATAGATACAAAGGGAACAGCGATAGTCAAATGTTTAACAACTGGACGCTATATGCTGGCCTTAAAATTCCATACTGTTTCATGACATCGCGCTAATGAATGAATGACAAACTATTGAACAATTCGAACCATTAGTAATGGATATCTCGGAAATGGTTTATGCCACAAAAAATCTTATTTTTTTTTAAAAATGTGTGTTTTAAAGAGAACTATGACTAATCATTTATTAGTTATACGAGAGTCTACAATGTTTCTTCCAAATGAAGAGGACTTCACAGAGTATTCCCAAATATTCAACATAAACATTTTATTTGCCATGTAAATATATTTAATATACGGCATTTAAACCAAAATGTTTACTCATTTTTTGAGAAAATCAAACATTTCGAAAAAGGGTAGTTGTGTTGGGGGGATTTTCTTGAAAATGTATGTGATACATTTTTGGAAGATATTGCACCTTATACCAAGTTTGGTACTCATCTGAGGTTTCATTTTTGAATTACGCCATTCACAGGCTCAAACACATACACAGGAACTTTTTTCTAAAAACGCTATTTTGGATAGTCAATAGTTTCTCTACCTACTATGTATATAATAGGGAAAGTAAAACAATCTTAAGTGTTACATTCATATGACTTTCTCTAACCACACTTCTAGAAACTATAGCAGAAAAGCTTATTTATAGTTTCTATACTGCTTGCCTACAGTAAATAGAAGAAGTATTGTATTCCAGCCAATGGACAATTCACTGGAAACACACATTTTGAGGTCCCTGACTTAAAGATAATTAGGAAACGGTGAGTGTGTGCGTCCGTCTGTTTGTCTGTCTTTAAATACCACAGTCAAACAACGCAACAGAAAAGCGTTCAAGAAACTCCCATCCAAAAGTGTTCCTTTAGATGGGAAAGTTTTTTTATTTTTTAATTTTTTAAAAAATGGCTCTAACATTTTTGATTAAAATATCATATGTTTAAGATATTTTCATGACAAATGAAATGTATATCTTGAATTTTCTGAAAATGTCTTCAAAAGTATTCTTCGTTGTGAACGACTTTTGCATAACTGGTAAACCATAAGAAATAGACAAAACTTTACTACACACAAAATGTAGATCGTGTTAAAATACACAATTTATGTCATATACATTTTTATTGTTGAGTGAACCATTTTCGAGATATTGCTTGTTATTCCCTTAAATTTTCCAATACTTATTTTCTCAAATGGGAATTCGTTATTCATTTTGTCGTCTTGGATATGCAAAGAGTATTAATCTGTGGCAAAGAGAATGCTGCTGAACGTAGTAACCAGCTATTAAGAGATATGTATGTGCTTATATTGCCCTTGTAAATACAAAACAAGGGGAACATAGTACGCCTTAAGCGATAGTCAAATATTTTTAGAACTGGTCGCTATGTGTAAAATGTAATTCTTTTTGCATGTCAAAAGATCGTTTCTCCAAATGTTTGTCTCGATTAATATTAAATAGATGGAGAATAAGAGTTTGTAAAAATAGTTTGTACAAGAGTAGAGAAAGTCAGGTGAGTGTAATACATCAGATTTTTCTTTCTATACTGTATAAAATAGGTAGGGGAACTACTGTATTCCACCCAAAAATTTGATACCGAGATTTCGCCAGAAATATATGCCCCCTGAATCCAAATAAAGCATTTTTGGAAACATATCCGTGTGTGTTGCTATGTGTCTGTGAACACGATACTTCGCTTCAGTACTTTCTGAAGATGTGAGAGAAAGAATTTCAAGAAAATTCCCCCACCCCAAACTACCCTTTGCATGTAACTTTTTCGAAATTTTTCTTTTTCTAAAAATGGCTCTAAATTTTCATTAAAATACGATATATTAATGATATTTACATGGCAAATTAAACGTATATCTTGAATTTTCTGGGTTTAGCCTTTGAAGTTCTCTTCATTTGGAAGGAATTTTGTGTAATCTTGTATAACTGATAAACGTTAAAGCGATAGACAGAAACACACGCCCACACACACACACACACACACGTGGAAATGTTTCCAAAATGCTCTATTTGGATTCAAGGCACCTCAAAATATGTATTTTCGGTGAAATCTCGGCATAGAGTTTTTGGTCGAAATACAATATTTCCCCCAGAGATACAAATAAGGTTTAGTAAGAATAGTTTTGTATACACACTAATAAGCGATAGAGGGTACAGAACGTCATGTGAAAGTAACACATAAGATTTTTTGGGAATAAATATTTTTCAAAATTACTAACCGGCACTGTAGCTATGTTAAATATTTACTAATGTTTATATGACAGCAGTGTTTGCAGAAAATGGTCGATTTTTAGGAATTGCTTGAGGCAATAACATAGCCATATGAATGTAGTATTTGCTCGACAATCATGAAGGTTCTGATTAAAGAATTACGCAAGAATTTGGAAAATTGTCCCGATATAATACGGTCTTCAATACAAAGCTCTTTTACTGTTGTTAATGCATTCGTGTTAACCAGGATCAAATATTAAATACTGTGGCGTGTATGTGTGTATTGTCACGCCAGATACATTATTGCGTCGTGGCGACAGTATTGTTGAGGTAATTCTTTCGGCTGGGGTTTTGAAGTTCGTTTGGCGTGGCAACTCTCGCCACTGTTTAGCTTGCAGTGGGGGGAGTGAGCAGGATTCCTTTGTCTTTTGTGTGTTGGCGTCACTTCAAGTCGAGGGTCTGGTGTGGAAAGTCTATGTTAATTGTGTAAATGTAATCG
Organism: Deroplatys truncata; assembly: GCA_030765065.1. NCBI lineage: Eukaryota > Metazoa > Arthropoda > Insecta > Mantodea > Mantidae > Deroplatys > Deroplatys truncata. Next base: position 21,195,670 of record CM060978.1, read on the forward strand.
CGTGTGTGTAGCATCTCCCTTCAATTTCTTCCTTTTTATCTTGTGTGTGATGTAGGGGCACACGTTTTATTGAATATACCACAGGTAATGTGATTAATGTGAAATTCTGTGTATTTTGTGATAACTATCCCACGCCTGCTCTGGAATGTGTAGTTAACGTTTCTGGTCCTCTCGCTACCTCTGCAGTCATGCTTCCCAATGTTTATACTGGGGCAACTAAAATTTAATATCTAGCTGCAAATCTTTTGGCCTCATCCCGCAATATTTAAAAAGTAAACGAGGCAGCAATTGGGAAGTTTTAGTTTAAAATATACTAATTAACGAAATATGTAATAATTTACATGATTTTATTATAATAATCTGAGAAAGTCTGTATACATTTTTTTAAAACTCCCTAAAACCATAATTTATTTCAAATAAATGTGTGACATTAGGCATTTCCGAGATGTTTGTTGTTATTGGTTTAAATTGTTCAATACTTATCACTTTTTCTAAAATTCTGTGGCTGTTCAAATTATGATTTCATGAAAGAGTATGAAATTTCAAAGCCAGGATCCGCTTTTTAAACATTTGACTGTCACTTCAACCTCCTGAAGAGGTTCCACTCACAACACAATGTGTTCTGCGAACGTTTATCTCACTCAACAAGTATAAGATAGTAGAGTGGATGAAGAAAGTAATGTGAATGCAATAACACACCAGATATTAATCCGTTAAGCAACCTCTGACCCTCTTAGGAGTTATTTGATCCAGAACGAATGGAAGAAGCCCTTAGCGAGCGCGTGGAATTCCGTGTTCCCAGCAACTCTCGGCGCAATTATTGTCAATACAACAGCTGTAACGTTTCCGGTAATTTTAAATTGCTTTTTTAATCCGGCAATAATTCACTCCACTAATTCTGTAAACTGTTCCGTCACACTTGTTTGCGATATATGTTAACTATAAATTACGTTTCCTTGCCTTTCCATTAGAGGCAATTTCATGCGATTCTGAGCGGTGAAAATTATCTTCAATTATGTTGTGGCACTCCTTCGTGCGTATATTATTGCGATTTATGTGTATCTTCTTTCTAACGTATCCGTCTGTGGTCTGCCATTTTTATACCACAAAGGTGCTCTGAGTCCTTCGAGTTCCTCGCGGAACAACACCAAGTACTTTTCCTCTATTTATTTTACGTCGTTTCAACTACGCAGTAATATCACAAACGTATCTGAGCGAGATCCGTGGATCGAGCGGTTTGGCTCAGGCGACCAGCATTCGGGAGGTCGGGGGTTCGATTACCATGGCCGACCTTCCTGAACCATTGTTTTTTTCGGCATTTTCCCCGGGTCGCGTGAATGCTGCGAAGGTGTTCTGTCCTTACATTTTACTTCACCTTTCGTTTACTTGGTCTGTTTCAGGGTTGACGCTGTCGGCGTTGCATGACAGAGGAAAACGATGCTCTATGGGGCGGTCTCCAAATCCCGAACCCCCAGTGGGATATGCAAGTCTGCAGGGGTGACAAGAGCCGGTTACCCCAAGCTGCCATCCGGGAAGTTTGAATCTGTATAAGGCAGGGATCCTGCCTTCTGCCCTGCTGTGCTTCCTAATCCGGCCTCCCTCTGTCTCTTCTCACCTCAACCCGTCAGAATCTTAGGCACAAAGAGTCCTATACCTAGCCCAACTCCCACTATTAGCCTTCTACGTCTCATCTCTGTACCATGATTCTTGCTTCGTCACGTATTCACAGAGGCATGTGGATAGCAACTGCACCTCTGCTTCCTATACATGCGAACAGATGACAGTTTCGACAAGTGTCCACAGAGACCCTAGTGCATAGTAACTGCATCACTGCCTCTACACGAGACGGGCAGATGGCAGCTTCGACACTTGTACACAGAGGTCTTAGTGCATAGCAACTGTACCTGTGATTCTGCACATGACGGGCAGATGGCAGTTTTGACATGTGTCCACAGATGCCTTAGTGCCAGACAACTGTACCTCTGCTTCTGTATGTGACAGGCAGATGACAGCTTTGACATGTGTCCACAGATGCCTTGGTGCCAGACAACTGTACTCTGCTTCTGTATGTGACGGGCAGATGACAGCTTTGACATGTGTCCACAGATGCCTTGGTGCCAGACAACTGTACTCTGCTTCTGTATGTGACGGGCAGATGACAGCTTTGACATGTGTCCACAGATGCCTTGGTGCCAGACAACTGTACTCTGCTTCTGTATGTGACGGGCAGATGACAGATTTGACATGTGTCCACAGATGCCTTGGTGCCAGACAACTGTACTCTGCTTCTGTATGTGACGGGCAGATGACAGCTTTGACATGTGTCCACAGATGCCTTAGAGCCAGACAACTGTACTCTGCTTCTGTATGTGACAGGCAGATGACAGCTTTGACATGTGTCCACAGATGCCTTAGAGCCAGACAACTGTACTTTTACTTCTATATGTGACGGGCAGATGACATTAGGATGCCGTCCAGTGTACCTACTTACATTATATGTAGATAGATGGCAGAGCAGTTGCTTTTCCCATTTATTTTCATTTTTACTATTTTCTTTAGACTTAAGATGGAGCTTTGGGTCCGGATATTAAATACCCAATCCGGTATTTACTTTGGCGACAGCGAAAACACGATTTGAACCTGGGACGTACGAATGAGGTCCGCAGACGTTACCGCCTGAGCCATGTTCGGTACAAAATACTTGTTTTAAAATCACCAGTATTTTATAAGGGAGGCTCAGATACAAATAGTAAGGTGTGTTGTGGCGGTATTATTAATGTTTGTAGTCGAAAGATGCTACTGTTTATTTGCCGCATGTATAAAAGACAATTTATCGCGGTCACTTCGTGTTATCTTTTGCTGAGCGCCTCTTATTGTATTTAATTTTGGGTTCACTGTCCTCCGGCTAGCTATGATTTCTCGGTCAAGCACTTATCTTATACAGGTGTGTAAACGGAAAGGAGTTTTTATCCAAAGATAACACTGATAAAAGAATTTGTTTTATACTTTTATTGTCGTAACACATTATTCACTTTCACATATTAGTCTTGACACTCGCCAAACTGAAACTGTTATAATAACTTCTTTACTGCCCATTATTTATTCGCGTACCTCAACTTTTTGTGTTATTAACTTTACGACACGAGAGATTTTTCACAAATTTTGCTACGCGTAACCTTGATGAACTTCGTGCGATGCATACTCCATGAATGCCTCCGTTGAACTACGTGAAACTTGATTCTGACACTGAATTTATACTTCCTCACCCCAATATGCCTAAAGATTATAACCGAACTGCTATTGGTTAATAAAACGCGCCAACATTAGCGTCTATATTTATATCCAATGAAAATTACGAAAACATATGCTCTGGGGAAAATGTTCCAGCAAATTCTAAGAAAAACACGCCACTCTGACGTCATTTGCTCGTCTCTAATAATGATAAACAACTCACCCCCTCGCTACATTATTGCACGCTATTATTCTCAGTTTCAGTAAGGCCGTATAAACCCACTTCTCGACAATAATTACCATCAACAAACATCTCAAATCAATGTCACACAACAATGCATATTCACACTACAATCACTCTGACATTCACATAATTTGTGATACAAATTATTGCGTCAGTGTGCATTTAGAAGACGGTTTTTTTTTTAGTTTTTTATTTATGTACGCCCTTTAACTGCTGTGGTCCTTAGGTTCCATTCTATATTGAGTGTGAAATACCGATAATTTTGCTGAGGCCTCTTTATCAAGCTTGAGGTTCTTTTACGTGCCGTAAATCTACGACACGGGACCACCGGCTTTACTTCCCTTCCAAAGGAAGCCATGCTAAGAATTTTTACGCCCGAAAAAAATCCATCGCCCTCCGCTGGGTTTGAACCCGCGACGTCGGAAACTAGAGGCTAGCATTGTAACCACTACACTACGGAGGACGACAGGAAACCTTCCTTCACATATTCGTTTCCTCCTAAGTTAACACTTTTCACTTTCCCTACCACTTCCTATAGCAAGTAGAGGAAGTACTTTCCACCTACAAATTCGATACCGAGGTCACCGGAAATACGCGTTTTGATACTCCCTGAATTCAAAAAGGGCATTTTTTTATAAAAAGTCCCTGGTGTGTAATTATGAACAGCAAAACTTAGATACGAAAAGTCTATTAAACACCAAATGTGACACGAATATTTTCAAGAAAATCCCTCGACCCAAACTACCCTTCACATGAACATTTTTTTTTAAAAAATGGCTTTTAACAATTTTGATTAAAATAGCATCTGTTTTATGACAAATGTGTATGGGGAGTAGTTTCTGAAATCCTACTCATTGTGAATGACTTTCGTATAACTGGTAAACCGTGAGAGATGAATTGAATCTTACTACACAAGAGATGTAGCTCTCGTTAAATCAAATAATTTTCTTTTTGTGGCGTTAACCGTTTGCGACTTACTCTTTATTACAGGTTTGAGTTGTCAAATACTTTACACTACAGTTACAAAGTTGCTATTCGTTTTTTTTTTCACCTTCTTTTCTTCCCCACACCCCACCCTGATCATGCAAATAGAGCGGAATTTCAGGGCTTTCATATAGCGACCAGCTCTAAAAAGATTTGACTCTCTGTTAGGGTTTACAAATCAGGGCACCGGGGTAGCATAGTGTGTTTCATTCCAGGCTTGGGGTGGCGATTTTAAGTTGGCCCTGTCCAAGCCTTCAACTCTGATTTGATCATGCGAAACAACCGCAAGGCTCAACGTAACCACGGTAAAAGCTGTAGGCCCTGTCGTTCCACCGCCATCCCCATATCACCGTACCATCAGAGGTAACGGGTTTGGCCTCAGAAACGGGTTCAGCGATCGCTTGGTGAGTTGAGGTTATAAGCAATATTATAGTTATGTAGAGCGTTAGAGACGACGAGTTATAAAATATCATTCGGACTGAAGACAACTTCACAAGCTATTCTCAGAAAATTGACGTGAAAAATTATTTTAGAATGACATTTAATATATAGTATTTTAATCAAAATTGACTCAGTTTTCACAAAATCAAAAATTACGAAGGTTTTTGCATGTTTAGGTAGTTTGGGGTGGGGAGGTTTTTCTGAAAACCTTCGTGTCGCATCCTAAATACTAAATTTGGTATTTAAGTGACCCTTGGTTTTTGAGTTATATTGTTCACAGACACATGGACACACACATAAGAGGTTTTTTGACTGTTTTTAATTTTTATTTATTTAGAGGACCTCAGAACGTGTATTTCCGGTGAAGTCCCTGTAACAAATTTTTAGTTGGAATGCACTCGATAAAGTAAAAATCTGCCTGTCGCTTTAGCTAAACTATATTCACTCTTAGATTGATCCGCGGCAAAACAAACCCACGTGGTCAGTGCACCGTGTTGCAACACGGTAGCAATGCGCCAAGGAATGTAGTCCCATGCTAATCTCTGAATTTTAGAACGCATTTATCCTTAAATAGTATAATATTCTATACAAATACCTAAGGTTTTATTTAACGCTGATTTATACCGTAAAACAGAGCTACAAGTCCCATGATGCAATTTGTATGAGTCACCTGACATCCGGGTAGGCGCAGAATATTGTTTACAGCCAGAAACGAGCAGTTGTGTTGAGTATCATGGAGGACGGTGAATTTGCTCTTGTGTTTTCGTTCGAATTACGTAAAGCATTAGCCGCGCAAACCATTGACTAGTGGTGAAAAAACAATAGTGTTGAATCTTTATTGTAAGTTATGTGAGAAATATCCAACACTTTCCGCGAAAGAAATGGTGAAATTAACTTCTGAGTTCACCGGTGTTTCGAGTACAAGTATAAACAGTGCTTTTGCAGAAAAATCTGAAACGAGAAAAGTGGTTACACCCGGAAAAAAAAGAAAAAGAAAGCATATGAAATACACGATGCAAGAATGTAGTGATCTTGAGAAGAATGCAATTCCCGTAACAGTGCACAATTTATTTTTTAAACTGAGCCGCCAACAGTTAATAAAATGCTGCTTCCAAAGAGCGAATAAATTAGGTTATCGCATACCTGTTACTTTATTTTTCGCTCGTTTATTTTACAATTAACTATTATTATACGTGCAAACGTTTGTTGTATTACAACTATCAATCTTATCACCTTTAACCCTAAACAGAATATGCTAGTCACCGCACATGGTCTGAAAGTGTGACAGTATTTCTGGTGCGAATGGCGGAAGGATACATTATAGCGGTGTACTGGTCACCTGGGGTTTGTTTTGACGCGGATCAACCTAAGAGTGAATATAGAGTGTATCCTTAGAAGAGTGAGTAGAGAAAGTCGTGTGAGTGCAGCACATGAATATTTAGCTGGTGCGAGGTGTGTGAATTTTTGGAGGCCAAGTTGTATCTAATATCTTGCGGTTTTGACACTCTTCTTGAAGAGGAATCCGAGCGTGACCAGGTTTATCCCAGAGGCATGACAGGAAACTAAATAATTCTCCTCGCCGTGTGAAAGCGTGGCAGCGCTGAGGATCCTGCTTGCGGCTAGCATGCACCATTACACGTTTATTTCTATGCATAGTGCTTGTTACCTTACAAACAGCGCGTGTTTCATTCCTAAAATACTTCCCAAATATTCCTTTTACATGTCAAACTGTCTCACATTTATGAGAGGTTTAAGCCAATCATAATTTCATTATTTTTGTTATTCAGTAATATTGTTTATTAATGTTTGGAGCTCTGAGCCAATGATCTTCGTTGACAACATACCGTCATTCCTTTTCTAACGTGCTTCTTCTTCATTTTAATCCAAGTAAACCTTTACAGAAACAGCTACATTACACATTTCGTTATAGCTACAAAGAGAACAGCGATAGTCAAATGTTTAACAACTGAACGCTATATGCTGGCCTTAAAATTCCATACTGTTTCCATGACATCGCGAGAAACAACTGAAAATCGAGGAACTTGAAAGGAATGACAAAGCACTGAACAATTCGGACCATCAATAACGTATATCTTGGAAATGGCTGATGCCACGAAAAAAGTTATTTGAAATAAAGTGCGTGTTCTAAAGAGATCTACATTTTTTGTGTAGTACGTTTTCGTCTATCGCCTAACGTTTACCAGTTACATAAGAGTGTATAAAATTCCTCCCGAATGAAGAGGACGGCACAGAAAACAAAATCGTTAGAGCCATTTTTGAGACGATAAAAATTTCCAAAAATGTCCCATGTAAGGGGTAGTTTGGGATGGGGGATTTTTATTGAAAATCAACATGTTGCATCTTTGGAAGATGCCGAACCTAAGTACCAAGTTTGGTGTTTATCCGACTTTACGTTTTTGAGTTATTCTGGTCACAGACACATACACGCGCGCGCGGAGTTTTTCTAAAAATTATCTTTTTATTCAGCTGACCTCAAAACATGTTTCCAATGAAATCTCGATACAGAATTTTGGGTGGAATGCAATACCTTCTCTGCCTACTAGGCACGTGGTAGAGAAAGTAATAACACAATTAACTCTAATGGTGGTTAATTATAAACAAAATCAATAAACACTTGCAACATTGCAAGTCATCTTTGAGGCATCGTACCAGTAATATTATAGATCGCCCTGAAGTTATATCGCGAAACTTGAATCAGATGAGAAGCTTAATACACATACGGGTATTTCACCATAGTAGCTCAAGCGATAAGAGCATCGGAACAAGAATATTGTGATTCCAGTCCGATTCAGCTATGATCATCATAATTCTGCAATATAAATGTAAAAGGAATTATTCCAAGCTAGATAAATGATATACTGACTTATAAAATATAAGTTGCTAAAAAAGTTTAATAATGCTTGTTGCATTGCAAACGGGCTCTTATCCTCAAAATGCTCCTCGAAAATGTGTGTTTATCTTTATTCTGTAATGAGAGAGTATACGCTGATTTTCAGAGCCCTTACGTTAACGAGCTGTTAGGATTGGGTTGGTCTCGACAGGGCAATTAGTACCGAAACCTATGGGAGATTGGATATTTATATGGGTGATGATGCTTGAGCGGGGTTGTGAGATGGGTGGTAAAATGCTGCTTGGCTCTGTCGACCTGATAGAGGTTTTTCTGTTAATCTTTCCTTTGGTCCAAGCTCGATCAAGTTTGTGCGTCGTTTGAAGCGTTATTTAGGACTTGCAGCACATAAGTAAGTCTGTCATTTAGCTCTGTGTTAAGAAGATATCCGTTTTGTTTACCTTCTGTAACGGAAGATGCGTGTCCCATTGAAAAGTATAACAGCGCTTTCCTCGGCCTTCAAATGGTTCACGCACTGAATACGTAAGCGATGATTAAACTGTCGCTTCTGTTGGTGACTAACTGGGTGTCCTTCTGGACCGACAGAAACAAAAACTTAGGTTTCGTTGATCTGGGCTGGTCTGATGCTGTAACAAATCTTCATGCAGGCTTTACATTTCAATAACATAAGATTTACAGTATGCACACGTTACTGTATGTACAGCGTCTTTCATAACTAAGGCAAAATACAAATAAAACCAACATTAGGTCATCATTACCTTCAATACCACGTAAATAGTAAATAGGGGAAGTATTTCATTCCACCAAAAATTTGATACCGAAATGTTTTGAGGCCCCTGAATCCGAACAAAAGCATTTAAAAAATCTGATGTGCTACACTCACATGACTTTCTCTACTCTTGTACAAACTATTTTTACAAACGTTTATTCACCATGTGCTTCATGTTAATCGCGATATCCAGATGTTAATCTTATTGCTAATTCTCTTGTAGATGCAAGGGGAACATGGTAGGTTATAAGCGATAGTCAAATCTTTTAAGCGCTGGTTGCTATGTGGCGCATTCTATTCTGTTTGCATATCCAGGACATAAAAAATTGAATAACGAATTTGAGAAAAAGTAAAAGTATTGGAAAATTTAAGGAAATAACAAGCAATATCTCGAAAATGGTTCACTCAAATAAAAAAATGTATATGACATAAATTGTGTATTTTAACGCGATCTACCTTTTTTGTGTAGTAAAATTTTGTCTATCTCTTATGGTTTACCAGTTATGCAAAAGTCGTTCACAATAAAGAATACTTTTGGAGACATTCCCAGGAAATTCAAGATATACATTTTATTTGTCATAAAAATATCTTAAACATATGATATTTTAATCAAAATCGTTAGAGCCATTTTTGAGAAAATTAAAATTTTCGAAAAATCTTCCATGTAAAGGGTACTCTGGGGCGGGGGGATTTTCTTGAAAAGCTTCGTGTCACATCTTTGGAAGATACTAAACATAAATACCAAGTTTGGTGTTCATCCGACTGTTCGTTTCTGAGTTATGCTGTTCAAAGACAGACACACACACACACACACACACACACACACACACAGACAGACAGACACACACACAGACACACAGACAGACAGACACACACACGGACATTTTTACAAGAATGCTGTTTTTGGATTCAGGGTGTCTCAAAACATATATTTCCGGTGAAATCTCGGTATCGAATTTTTGGGTGAAATACAATACTTCCCCTACTTACTATACGTAGTAGAGAAAGTAAAAATGAATAACCAATTTGAGAAAAAGTATAAGTATTGGAAAATTTAAGGGAATAACAAGCAATATCTCGAAAATGGTTCACTCAACAAAAAAAAATGTATACGATATAAATTGTGTATTTTAACGCGATCTACATTTTTTGTGCAGTAACATTTTGTCTATCTCTTATGGCTTACCAGTTATGCAAAAGTCGTTCACAATGAAGAACACTTTTGGAGACATTCCCAGAAAATTCGAGATATACATTTCATTCGTCACGAAAATATCTTAAACATATGACATTTTAATCAAAATCGTTAGAGGCCATTTTTGAGAAAATTAAAATTTTCGAAAAATGTTCGATGTAAAGGGAATCTGGGGTGGGCAGCTTCTTGAAAACCTTCGTGTCGCATCTCTGGAAGATACTGAACCTAAATACCAAGTTTGGTGTTTATCCGACTTTTTGTTTCTGAGTTATGCTGTTCACAGACACACACACAGAGACACACACACACGGACATGTTTCTAAAAATGCTTTTTTTGGATTCAGGGGGTCTCAAAACATGTATTTCCGGTGAAATCTCGGTATCCAATTTTTGTGTGGAATACAATACTTCCCCTACTTACTATATGTAGTAGAGAAAGTAAAAATGTTTGGATAACATAACTCAAAATGAAAAGTGGGATAAATACCAAACTTGATATTCAGGTTCAGTACCTTCCAAAAGTGCGACACGAAGATTTTCAAGAAAATGACCCCAACCCAAACTACCCTTTACATGGAACAGTTTTCGAAATTTTTGATTTTATAAAAAATGCCTGTGTTGATTGTGATTAAAATACGATATATTAAAGATATTTACAAGACAAATAAAATGTATATCTTGAATTTTCTCAGAATATCTTGTGAAGTCCTCTTTATTCGGTGGGAATTTTGTATAATCCTGTATAACTGGTAAACTTACTACACAAAAAATTGAGATCTCTTTAAAACACACAATTTATTTCAAATAACTTTTTTTATGGCATCAGCCATTTACGAGGTATCCGTTATTAATGGCTGGAATTGTTAAATATTTAGCCATTCTTTTTAAGTCCTTTCGACATTCAGTTGTTTCTCGCGATGTCATGGAAACAGTATGGAATTTTAAGGCAGCATATAGCGTTCAGTTGTTAAACATTTGACTATCGCTGTTCTCTTTGTATTATAACGAAATGTGTAATGTAGCTGTTTCCGAAAGGGTTTATCACGATTAAAACGAAGTAGGTATGAAAATAAACCTTCGTATGAATAGTTTGCATACACAGAGATAGAGGGTAGAGAAAGTAATGTGACTGTAGCATAGATTTTTTTTAGAATGTCCCCGCGTGTATGTGCCTGTGAACAAGATAACTTAAAAACGAAATCTGGAATAAATACCGAACTTGGTATTTAAGTTCAAAACTTACCAAAGATGCTACGCACGGATTTTCAAGCAAATTCCCTATATCAAATTACCCTTTACATGGAACAGTATTTAAAAAATTTTATTTTCTAAAAAAATGCCTCTAACAATTTTTATTAAAATACCATATATAAAAGATATTTACATGACAAACAAAAGGTATATCTTGAATTTTGTGGGAATATCTTTGAAGGCCTCTTCATTCGGAAGGAATTTGGTATAATCTTATATAACTGTTAAACATAGACAATAGACAAAAACGTGGTATACAAGATTTCCAATAACTTTTTGTGGCGTTAGCCATTTCTGAGATATTCGTTATTAATGGCTAGATTTGTTCAATAGTTTTGTAATTCTTTTGAAGTCCTCTCGACGCTCAGTTGTTTCTCACGATGTCATGGAAAGAGTATGGAATTTTAAGGCAGCATATAGCGTCCAGTTTTTAAACATTTGACTATCGCTGTTCTCTATAACGAAATGTGTAATGTAGCTGTTTCTGTAAAGGTTTATCTCGATTAAAATGAAGTAGGAAAATAAAACTGTAGTGCTGTTTGTGAACATATATATATAGCAATGCAGCGTTTGGATATCCTGTCCAGTTTCCTGCAACTCCAAACCTGTAACATAACAGCATCGGTACAGTCTTTATTCATCAGATCTGTTGCTAGAGTTTGTACGTGACCGACTATATTTCCCTCCTGGTGCAAAGCAAGGTTTCAGAAATGTCCTCCTCTGGCTTCATCAGAATTCATGTCATCTCTAAGGTTGTTGAGTTCAATCAACCTCGAGTGTGGAGCGCATTTCTAATGTGAAATTGCATATCAGGAAGTATTTGCATTTCTCCATTCATTGACATCCAATGTCGTGCAAAGGCTAGGAGGTACTGATCCTGAATAACCAATTACTCTTCCGATCGACCTGTAAGGGCGATATGAGAAAGGACCTTTTGGCGAGGACAATCCTAGGCCATGAATCCCTTGTCGGGAAGATTCAAGCAGAATAAAAATCGGCAAACGCTGAGGGTTATTACGATTTCGTGTGGAAAAGTGTCAAAAAGGGTCTCGAGTGCATCCAAATGAAACTCTGCCAAGCCTGGTCATCTGGAATGTCGAAAAGTGTCATTCCAGTTTCTCGTAAACGACAAGATCCCGTCTTTGGAACCATTCATTAAGACAGGCGCCACGTGAGGGGATACACAAACTATTCTTACGAAAGCTTATTTTTCTGTATACTTCATTTTAATCGAGATAAACCTTTACAGAAACAGCTACATTACACATTTCGTTATAGATACAAAGAGAACAGCGATAGTCAAATGTTTAACAACTGGACGCTATATGCTGCCTTAAAATTCCATACTGTTTCCATGATATCGCGAGAAAACAGATCAATGTCGACAGGACTTCAAAAGAATGACAAAACTATTGAGCAAATCCAACCGTTAATAACGAATATCTCAGAAATGGCTGATTCCACTAAAAAGTTATTTGAAATAAATTCTTGTTTTAAAGAGATCTACACTTTTCTTCTGGTGCGTTTGTTTTCTATCGGTTAACGTTTATCGGTTATACAAGGTTATATAAGTCCGAATAAAGAGGACTTTACAGGCTATTTCCAGAAAATTCAAGATACACATTTTATTTACCATGTTAAATATTTTTACTTTCTCTACTCTCTATAGTAACTAGGGGAAGTATTGTGTTCCAGCCAAAAATTCGACACCAGATTTCACGAAAATATTTGTTTTGAGAACCCCTGAATCCAAAAAATCTGATGTGTTACAATCACATGACTTTCTCTACTCTTGTACAAACTATTTCTACAAACGCTTATTCTCCATATGCTTCATGTTAATCGAGATATCGAGATGTCAATCTTATTGATAATTTTCTTGTTGATGCAAGGGGAATATGGTAGCTTTAAGCGATAGTCAAATGTTTTAAGAGCTGGTTGCTATGTGGAGTATTCCATTCTCTTTGTATGTCCAGGACATAAAAAAATGAATAACGAATTTGAGAAAAAGTATAAGTATTGGAAAATTTAAGGGAATAACAGGCAATATCTCGAAAACGGTTCACTCAACAAAAAATATGCATATAACATAAATTGTGTATTTTAACGCGATCTACATTTTTGTGTAGTAAAATTTTGTCTATCTCTTATGGTTTACCAGTTATGCAAAAGTCGTTCACAATGAAGAACACTTTTGGAGACATTCCCAGAAAATTCGAGATATACATTTCATTTGTCATAAAAATATCTTAAACATATGATATTTTAATCAAAATCGTTAGAGCCATTTTTGAGAAAATTAAAATTTTCAAAAAATATTCCATGTAAAGGGTATCCTGGGGTGGGGGGATTTTCTTGAAATCCTTCGTGTCGCATCCCTGGAAGATACTGAACCTAAATACCAAGTTTGGTGTTTATCCGACTGTTCGTTTCTGAGTTATGCTGTTCACAGACACACAGACACACACACACACACACACACACACACACACACACAGACACACACACACACGGACATGTTTCCAAAAACGCTCTTTTTGGATTCAGGGAGTCTCAAAACATGTATTTCCGGTGAAATCTCGGTATCGAATTTTTGGGTGGAATACAATACTTCCCCTGCTTACTATACGTAGTAGAGAAAGTAAAAAAGCATTTTTGGAAAGATGTCCGTGTCTGTATCGGTGTGTGTGTGTGTGTGTGTGTGTGTGTGTCTGTGAACAGCATAACTCAGAAACGAACAGTCGGATAAACACCAAACTTGGTATTTAGGTTTAGTGTCTTCCAGAGATGCGACGCGAAGGTTTTCAAGAAAATCACCCCACCACAGATTACCCTTTATATGGAACATTTTCCGAAAATTTTAATTTTCGCAAAAATGGCTCTAACGATTTTGATTAAAATGTCATATGTTTAAGATATTTTCATGACAAATAAAATGTATATCTCGAATTTTCTGGGAATGTCTCCAAAAGTATTCATTGTGAACGAGTTTTGCATAACTGGTAAACCATAAGAGATAGACAAAATTTTGCTATAGAAAAAATGTAGATCGCGTTAAAATACACAATTTATGTCATATACATATTTTTGTTGAGTGAATCATTTTCGAGATATTGTTTGTTATTCTCTTAAATTTTCCAATACATATACTTTTTCCAAAATGGAAATTCGTTATTCATTTTTTTGTCCTGGTAATGCAAAGAGAATGGAATACTCTACATAGCAACCAGCTCTTAAAACATTTGACTATCGCTTAAAGCCTAACATATTCCCCTTGCACCTACAAGAACATTAGCAATAAGATAGACTCTGCAAATGTTTATCTCGATTATCATGAAGTAGATGGAGAATAAGCGTTTGTGAAAATAGTTTGTACAAGAGTAGAGAAAGTCATGTGAGGGTAACACATCAGATTTTTTACTTACTTATACTTTTCCTATTTTTTTGTTGTTTTAATCTCGTAGTCATGCAAAAAGAGAACTGGTTTTCAAAACCATCACATAATCCTATCGTATTCCCCTAACTCCATTGTACCTATAAAGAAATATGCAATAAAACCATTTTTTTCTGCAAATGTTTGTCTTGATTAAAGAAGTAGATAGAAAAATAATCTTCTGTAAGAATAGCTTGTTGCGGTACTAGTAGTGAAAGTCATTTGAATGTAACACGTCAGATTTTTCCATATTATCACATCCCAGTGCTTCCACAACAGAAATAAATACAAACGTAATAGATCTAATCGGTGCTGAGTGCGCCAGTTTCGGGAAGGTTAAGTTGCTTGCCAAAACTGCTTGGTCTTGACTAACCTTCGATCAATACAAGGTTGTTTCGAATGGTTGAAGGATGACTAGGAAAAAACAGCAAGTGCTCGTGAAATGTCTGCTGCTGGTGGTTAAATGCTTGGGTAGATTTTGTAAACTTTTCGTAAATGAGCAACATTTTACACGGTGAAACAATTCTTGAGATCCAGTGCTTTTACCAAAGACTTTGTGTCGTGAAAACATGCACTAAAGCTAATGGAGATGGCATTTTGGGGCGATAATTTCCGTATAACAATTACTTACACTAGCTAGAACAAGTATTGCAGTTCACCCAAAAATTCGATACCGAGGTTTCACCGCAAATACATATTTGCAGGCTCCGCGCGCGTGTGTGTCTATGAACAGCATAACTCAGATAAATATCAAAACGCTATTAAACTTCAACATCTTCCAAACAATGCAACACGAAAATTTTCAACAAAACTCCTCCAACCCAACTAGCTTTGACATGCAACATATTTAGAAATTTTTTATTTTCTGAAAAATGGTTCTAACGATTTTAATTAAAATACCATATGTTAAAGATATTTACATGAAAAATTAATATATAGCTTGAATAGATAAGACGAAAACGTACTACACAATAAAATCTGATGTCATACATTCATATGACTTTCTCTACCACCTATGCTTATTACTAGATATACAAACTACTCTTACTAAAGCTTATTTTTAGATCTACTACATTTTAATTCAAATAAACCTTTACAGAAACAGCTACATTACACATTTCGTTATAGATACAAGAGAACAGCGATAGTCAAATGTTTAACAACTGGACGCTATATGCTGACCTTAAAATTCCATACTGTTTCCATGACATCGCGAGAAACAACTGAAAATCAATGGGAGTTAAAAACAAGTATTGAACAATTCGAACTTTCAATAACGTATATCTCAGAAACGGCTTATGCCACAAAAAGCATATTTTAAGTAAATTGTGTGTTTTAAAGGGATCTACAATTTTGTTGTTGTAAGTTTTCGTCTATCCCTTAACGTTTACCGGTTATACAAGATTATACAAAATTCCTTCCAAATGAAGAGCACTTCCCAGAAAATTTAAGATATTTTATTTGTCATGTAAATATCTTTCATATACGGTATTTTAATCAAAATCGTTACAGCCATTTTTTAGAAAACCAAAATTTTCAAAAAATGTTCCATGTAAAGGGTAGTTGGCGTATTGCATCCTTGGAAGATACTAAACTCAAATATCAAGTTCGGCATTTTTCCGACTTTTGATTTTCGATTTATGCTGTTCACAGGCAGACACACAGACGCACCGGCACACTAACAGACATATTTCCCAAGAGCTTTATTTGGATTCAGGGAACCTGAAAGCATGTATTTCCAGTGAAACCTCGTATTGAATTTTTGGGTGGAATGCAATACTTCCCCTACTTACTATACGTAGTAGAGAAAGTGAAAATGTAGATCTCTTTAAAACACACAATTTTTTTCAAATAACTTTTCTGTGACATAGATGTCCTTATTAAAGGTTTGAATTGTTCAATACTCTGGCATTGTTTTAAAATCTTCACATTCAGTTGTTTCTCGCGATGTCATGGAAACAGTATGGAATTTTAAGGCCAGCATATAGCGTCCAGTTGTTAAACATTTGACTATCGCTGTTCTCTTTGTATCTATAACGAAATGTGTAATGTAGCGATTTGTGAAGTAGTTAGGAAAACAATTTTTCGTACAATAACAAAATTTTACTTAATTTACACTCAACAAAAAAATTAACATAAACAATTTTATAAATTTCAAATTATATCGATTTGCAAATTTCCAAAAGCTTCTTTTTTCCGCTTTCATGAGAAATAACATGTGGAATTATACCAAACCCATATTTTCTGTACCCAGCAATAAAGAACAGAAGGTAGAGAAAGTCATTTGAATGTAAAAGATCAATTTTTTTTTTATTTCTTACGATTTACACGTTATACAGAATTGCTTCCACTAAAGAGGACTATTCCCAGAAAGTTCAAACATTTCATTTTTAATGTGAATATCTTAAATATTAATAAATAGTTTCATAGTTTCGGGTGGGTGGATTTTCTTGAAAATCTCTGTGTTCCTTAAATGCCCTTTTTTGCATTTGCGGTGAAGCCTCAATATCGAATTTTTGAGTGGAATGTAATACCTCTTCTATCTACTAGAGGCGTAGTAAGGAAAGTAAAAATGTAAACTAAATGCATTGAAATTTGTAGAAACTACGAATTTCGGTGTCAAGTGCGTTTAAGCGGACAAGGTGCTCTGAAATGGTCAAAAAACACATTTTATGTTTTAGGCACTTATAAAACCTCTATTATTTCTAGTTTCAGAAGATATATACTTTTTGGAGGTTAAGAGGTTTTTAAGACACTTAAATACCAATTAAATGCTAGTCTACATTCCTTTAAAGCTGTCATGCAACGCCCATTTTTAGAACATTTTTGTATGTTTCAACAACGAACGACTATATCATGTCCAGCGAGCTGTTCAGCAATTAACAAAAGAGACCAGGACCAAGAGAAGGCAATCAGAAAAACTGAAACAATCCAGGAATGAATATGGAGATGATTATGACCCTGGAATGTACTGAAGTGTGTCAGAATTTTAATGTTCAAGCTTTAAATTAAGTTTTCTCAAAACAACATTTTTGGATACTTATGTACCTTTTTCAGTACATGTATGCAACACATAGTTAAACTTTCTGAACCACAATCATAACTTTATAATGTATATTAGTGATATTAACAAAGCAACAACATTACAAATTCTCCACATGTTTACTTCTTTGACTTTGCAAATAATATTTTTTTTAATTTCTAGAGAAATGATATACATAACTAAATAATTGAGGTTCAGAAGATAGCTGATTATACTAAGAACAAACATGCAAAAGCGTGATTCTGTATTGCAAGTAGTATCAGACACAAAGGTACATGAATTCACATGTTTTAAGAGTAAATTTTATTATTTTTCTGCTGAATGAAATAATTTTTACGGGCTCAACTACGTAAGCTATCAATATAAACAACCACTTGAAATAATTGCCATTATTTATAAAATAATTCATAAAAATTTCCGAAAAAACCATTGAGAACCTTAAGAGCAGTGGTAATTTAACACACTTGAGGTGTAATTTGCGTGTTATGACTACCTTGTCTCCTTAAGGCATTGTAACAGAAGTTTATTCCCACATGTAGTCCTCTGAAGAGCGAGTGATAAAGTTTTCTTGACAAAACTGTACTCAACTGACTACCTCTCAGCCTTGCTTGAGGCTCATACCTCGGAAGATTCATCTGCTGCAACTTTCCAATCGTGAAGCTCGCAACAGGGAACTGTGTGAAGGTGTCACGATACGGTGGCTGTGAAAAGTTCAGCTCTATGAAGATGTAGGGACGGATTCTGATGTAACCAGCATCTCACGCCCGCTAATGCATTTGGAGTTCTCCCGGACAAGGTTGCTGGGTTGCACGTCACAGATTGTCCTTGAGCGCGAGGTGTGGCGCGAGTCGGGTAAAACTGGAGCGTGTGTGTGTGTCAGCTTCCTAGACCAAATGTTACGGAAGTCACGCCAGTTTGATCATCGACACTCGCTAATCACAGACAAACTGGAGACTTCCACACATTTCCGTACATGAAAACAACCCACGTGCCTGGGGCAGGCAATAGAGACATTACTTTCACGCAAGCGAATTTCTTTAAAAAATCTGATATGCTACATTCACAGGACTTTCTCCACCCACTAGCATTTATTTTTATATAGCTTCCACAAACTATTCCTACTAAACCTTTTTATTTTCTGCAATATATAGGTACTTAGAGACAGGAACTATTGTACTCCACCCAAAAATTCGATACCAAGATATCACCGGAAATACATGTTTTGAGGTGCCCTTAATCCAAATAAAGCATTTTAGGAAACATGTCCGTATGTGTCTATCAGTCTGTGAACAGCATAACTCAAAAACGAAAAGTCGGATAAATAGCAAATTTGGTATTTAAGTTTAAGTTACTATTTCCAAAAGATGCGATACGAAGATTTTGAAGAAAATCCCTCCACTCCAGACTACCCTTTCCATAGAATATTTTTCGAAAACTTTGATTTTCTCAAAAATGACTAACGATTGCATTAAAATATCACATGTTTAAGAACTTTTCATGGCAAATGAAATGTATATGTTCAATCTTTTGGGAATGTCCCCAAAACTCCTCTTCATTCTGAATGACTTTCTTATAACAGGTAAACCGTAAGAGATACTACACAAAAATGTAGATCTCGTTAAAACACACAATTTATGCCCTACACCTTTTTTGTGGAATGAACCATTTCCGAGATATTCGTTGTTTTGTTTTTGAATTTTCCAATACTTATGCTTTTCTCAAATGGGAATTCGTTATTCGTTTTTTTTTGTTGTTTTTTTTTTGTCCTGGACATACAAAGAGAATGGAATGCTCCACATAGCAATCAGCTCTTAAAACATTTGACTATCGCTTAAAGCCTAGCAATTCCCCTTGCATCTATAAGAAAATTAGCAATAAGATTAACATCTCGATTAACATGAAGCATATGGAGAATAAGCGTTTGTAAAAATAGTTCGTACAAGAGTAGAGAAAGTCATCAGAGTGCAACATTTTAACTTTTTGGTGTAAGCGTTGTCTGTCTGTGTGAGGTTTCATTTTTAGAGGAAGAAGTTTTGTGTAGAAGAAAACTCAAGAAATGTAATTGTTTGGTTTAGCCAAGTACACCGAAATCCTATTAAAACGTAACTATAAGTAGTTCTTCATACTATTACAGTAGAGTAATTTCTAACGTTTAATAACATACACGTGTTATATAAATGAAGTCCATAGCACGGTTCAGTGCTTAATTAACACTTAATGTACATCCAGGTTATAGGTAATCAGCGATTATGGCGGAGAAGGAAGGTGATTGTAAATAGGTTGTCTGGTGATTTCTATGGTTATACGAGGTGTGATCAAAAAGTTTCCGGAATGGCTTCACAACAATGCTGACGCTGAGGTTTTTTAATACTTACCCAGATTGTACATGCAGCGTTCCTTCCCGATAAAAATGAGAGGTCCCTGACTTCCTATGACCATGTAGTGACGAGGTAGACGCTCTGAAGTGAACACGTGTTTTGCACGTGCTGCTATTTTTCCGTGTAGCAAAAATGTCATATTACGAATAACAAAGAACGAACATCAAATTTTGCTTTAAACTCGGTAAAACTGCAACAGTATCCTATGAAATGTTAATAACAGCTTATGGGGAGGAAGTTATGGGCAAAAATGAAACATTTGAGTGGTTTTCGAAATTTAAAAGTGGCATGACATCAGTTAAAGATGCAGATCGTTCGGGGCGACACTGTTCCAGCAAAACTGAGGAAAATATCAATCAGGTGAGGGAAATGGTCTTAAATGATAGGCGCATTACAATAAGAGAACTTTCAGACTCATTACGACTCCCCTTTGGAAGTGTTCAAAGCATTTTGAAAGATAGTTTGGACATGTTCCTGCATCATGACAATGCGCCCGCGCACAAAACCCTTTCTGTTCGCCAATTTTTTGATAAAATAGGATAAATACTGTTCCCCATCCCGCATATTCTCCAGATTTGGCACCAGCGGACTTTTCCCGCGACTTAATATGGGGCTCCGAGAACACCGTTTTGAGGGCATTGATGCCATCCATCGCGAATCGCAGAAGGCTCTGAACATGTTGAAAGAAGAGGACTTCCAGAGGTGCTTCCAGCAGTGGCAGAAGCGCTGGGACAAGTGTATCAACTCCCAAGGAGACTACTTCGAGGGTGACAGTGCAGATTAGACAAAACAAACTGTTATGTAGTATTTATGATGTCATTCCGAAAGTTTTTTGATCACACTGGTATACTGGTATACTGGTTCCACTCACGAGAATGTGTCTATAAGGAATGTGTTGACATCAACAATTCTATCACTGAAAAAGATTACACCTCTACTTTCAACATATGAACAGGACTTAAGGCATCTTAGAAAACATACGCTCTTACTAGCAGTGCCGAATGACCAGTTGCTTTTGTTTGCTTTCCTCGTTATAGATTTTAAAAAGTTAGCAACTATTTCTTGGGCTTCACTATGTACAGTTCTTCTTTTCTTACTGGGCATTGTAAATAACTAGAAATCACTAACGCCGGAATACTAACATTGCGCGATGTTTTTAATGTAGATAGATCTATTTATGACTTCTTCGTGAGCTGCCAGGTTTTACTATCACCCCCTCACTCTTCCGGAGAGCAGAACACCCTGCAAACGTTTTCTCGTCAGAGTCCTACAGTATCTAGTGACTCAAGTTAGAAAGTTGGCCAGCCCTGATATGCGGCGTCAGCCATCTTTATTTTCTAGAAATCTGAGTTATACCCCGCCTCTTATAATAAGCGAGTGGACGATATATTTGGCTTCGGATATCCGAGGGCAGTCCTAGAAGTACCCGACCTGACGTATATATAGCGGTTGTTGTTTCAAACAAATGACTATGGTAGAAAGTACCATCCTTATAAAGCTTAAGTTTGAAGTTTGACGATGCTACGTTGTTTAGTAATTGTTTGGCAGCCATCAATAGTGAACTCTCTCAGCGAATTTGTAAAGATGGATAAAACTGGTCATCGTTATGTGATACAATACTTTCATTTGAAAGGTCTTAGTCCAACTAATATTAAAGCTGAGCTAGATTCTACTCTGGGGGAGTCTGCTCCTTCGTTTACAACAGTAAAATATTGGATTGCAGAGTTTAAGCGAGGTTGTACGAGCTGCCAAGACGAACATCGCAGTGGTCGACCACGCCAGAAATTGTGAGGAAAATCCACAAAATGGTATTGGATGACCATCAACTAAAAGTGCACGAGCTAGCAGATACCGTAGGCATTTCAAAAAGTGCTGTACATTGCATATTAACTGAAAAATTAGACATGAGAAAGCTGTGCGCCAGATGGGTGTCGCATTTACTCACAATGGAACAAAAGCAGCGTCGTGAGGAGGTTTCAGTCCAGTGTTTGGCGAAGTTTCGCTGCAATAAAGCCGAGTTTTTGCGTCGATTCATAAATATGGATGAAACATGGGTCCATCACTTCACACCTGAGACGAAGGAGCAGTCAAAACAGTCGATTGAAAGGTGAGAATCGGCTCCAAAGAAGGCGAAGACAGTTCCATCTGCAGCCAAGGTAATGGCGTCAGTTTTTTGGGATGCGCGTTGGATAATTTTCATTTATTATATTAAAAAAGGAAACGCAATCAATGATGAGCATTGTACAAACTTATTGCAGTGTTTGAATGATGAAATCAAGCAAAAACGGCCGCATTTAGCGAAAAAGAAAGTTCTGTTTCATCAAGACTATACACCAGTTCACACATCCATTATCGCCAAAATCAATGAGTTAAAGTTCGAATTGCTTCCTCATGCACCCCATTTGCCAGACTTAGCCCCCTCCATTTATTTTCTGTTTCCAAAGTTGAAGGAATGGCTTGGTGGTAAATGATTTTTCAACAATGTAGAGATGGAGTTTGCAGTTGATGGCTATTTTGCAGAACTCGACGGTTCTCATTATAAAAAGTGTATCGAGCTGAAAGGAGACTATGTAGAGAAATAAAGATGTTTTTTCCCAAAAGTTTGTGTTTTCTTTGTTAGGTCGGGTACTTCTGGGACAGCCCTCGTATTTGGCTCCGGATATAGCTACACAATTGTGTGCAAGTTCTGCTTGCTTGTGGGTAATGAAAGGTTTAAGGCAGGCCGTCAAGCACTCTCCTGCTCATGGTGGAAAATATAATAAATCCGCCCCTAAACGTAAGGAAAGGACATCAACTCAAAGGAGGAAGAAAAGGCTTAGCGATGATTATAGCTTTTGGTACCTCTTCACCTCATTCTAAAAGCACGCTGCGAATAAAAATGAAACTGGCAATTTTAGAAGATTGATGACCTTAAGAGAAAATCGAATACCTACTCTTCCATTATTTTGAAATAGTTCTAGGCGAAATACAGTAACACATACCTACATTTGAGATTTAGCATATCAACCTGCAGGTTAGGTTAAAGGTATCGAATTAAAGGGAAAATAGCATGAGTAATGAATTCAATGCAGAAAATCTCACGACATCTCATAGGTCTCTCATTTCCATGAACTATAAGTAATCGAAGTTTTATACTTTTCTAAACAAAGGCTTACAAACCATACCAAAAGAAATTTGATGTGTTACATTCACATGAATTTCTCTATCTATAATTATTCTTACTAAGGCTTATTACTTTCTCTACTACGTACAGTAAATAGGGGAAGTATCTATTGCATTCCACCCAAAATTTCGATACCGAGATTTCACCGTAAATGCATGTTTTGAGGCCCCCAGAATCCAAATAAAGCATTTCTAGAAACATGTCGTGTGTGTGTGTGTGTGTGTGTGTGTGTGTTTGACTTTTAACAGTATACCTCAAAATCGAAAAGTCGGGTTAAGTACCAAAATTGATATTTAAGTTTCAGTATCTTCCAAGGATGCGACACGAAGATATTCAAGAAAATACTCTAACCCAAACGTACCTTCACATAGAACATTTTTCCGAAATTTTGATTAAAATACCATAGGTATATTAAGATATTAACATGACAAACGAAATGCATATCTTGAATTTTCTGGGAATATCCTTTAAAGTCCTTTTCATTCGGAAGGAATTTTGTTAAATCTTGTATAACTGATAAACGTTAAGCGATAGACAAAAGTGCAGATCCGTAAAACACATAATTGGTTTCAAAACGCTTTATGGAGGCATAAGCCATTTCTGAGATATCCGTTATGCTTCGAATTGTTCATTTCAACATTCAGTTGTTTCTCGCGATGTCATGGAAACAGTATGGAATTTTAAGGCCAGCATATAGCGTCCAGTTGTTAAACATTTGACTATCACTGCTCTCTTTGTATCTATAACGAAATGTGAAATGTAGCTGTTTCTGCAAAGGTTTATTTGGATAAAAATGTAGTAGAAAAAAAAACCTTTAGTAAGAATAATTTGTATATACACTAATAAACGATAGAGGGTAGAGAAAGTTATGTGAATGTATCACATCAGATTTTTTTTATCATTTATTTAGTTTTAATCGAGATAAATCTTTGCAGAAATAGCTGCATTGCACATTTCGTTATAGATACAAAGCAAATAGCGATAGTCAAATGTTTAAGAGCATGTGCTGTCCTTAAAACACCATTCTCTTTCCATGACATCGCGAGAAACAACTGAATATCGACTGGACTTCAAAAGAATGACAGAGTACTGAACAATTCGAATCATTAATAACGGATATCTCAAAAATGCCTGATGCCACAGAAAAAAGTTGTTTATATAAGATTATACAAAATTCCTTCGGAAAGAGGACCTCACAGACATTCCCAGAAAATTCGAGATATACATTTCATTTGTCATGAAAATATCTTCAATATATGATATTTTAATCAAAATCGTTAGAGCCGTTTTTGAGAAAATTAAAATTTTCGAAAAATGTTCCATGTAAAGGGTAATCTGTGGTGGGGGATTTTCTTGAAAACCTTCGTGTCGCATCTCTGGAAGATACTGAACCTAAATACCAAGTTTGGTGTTTAGCCGACTGTTCGTTTCTGAGTTATGCTGTTCACAGACACACACACACACACACACACACACACACACACACACACACACACACACACACACACACACACGCACACAGACATGTTTCCAAAAATGCTTTTTTTTATTTAGGGGGTCTCAAAACATATATTTCCGGTGAAATCTCGGTATCGAATTTTTTGGTGGAATGCAATACTTCCCCTAATTACTATACGTAGTAGAGAAAGTAAAAATGCTTTTCTTTTTGGGGGGTTTCGGGCGCCTTTAAACATATATTTCTGGTGAAATATCGACATCAAATTTTTGGGTGGAATACAGTACTTCCGCTACTTACTACCTATACGTAGTAGAGAAAATGAACTGCTGGTCATTATTCCAGTATAACACCAAGGTCTACTAGGAAGAAAGCCTCCTCAAGAGACCAAATTTATGGGTCTGTTTCCTGTATTCACTATCACGTACTATCTAAACGGTGTGGCGCACTCTTATAGGAGTCCATTTGTTATTCTAATATCCAGCTTCCGCGCGTTTAAAATAGGCCCTGGGCGTAAGAAACAATACGATAAATCAAAGTGCCACAAAAATAGAGAGTGAGAAGTAGATTTGCTATTATTATCGATAATAATGGTATTTTGGCGCTGTTCTTCTGATTATTTATACATTATATTTTCTTCCTAGATGGCAGCAGAGATTCCAAGCATTTGCCATTGGAAATAAATGCTTTTATATGGCATTTCATGTGATTATATCACTGCTGCCTTCAAGGAAGGAACATATAAAATGAGAGAGAGGTTATTTGTTACTTTCAGAGATAATATCAATATTCCTGATTCTATTACACCTTGCAGGAGGGTAATTTATTCATAGATAGGTGCCTCGAAGAAACCTAAGAATAAGCTTGTGACATAAGAGTCTAGTTCTCTCTTGACAGGCTCAACGCGCCAAGCACAAGGTCGATCACTCAAAACTTGAACGCTTGAAATTGGCCCTAAAACTGTTTCAATATTTTTGAAAAGCACACCCCTTATCTTCTTAATCCGAAAGAAATCTTCAAACGAGTTTTGGATTCTCTGAATCACAATTTTTAGAGAAAAATGTACCTCTGTGTGTCTGGGAACACCACAACTCAAAAACTAAAGGACGAATAAATGCCAAACTTGGTATTTATTGTCACAATTTTTATTAAAATACCACATATTAAAGATATTAACATGACAAATAGAATGTATATCTTGAATTTTCTAGGAATAACATTCAGAAGGAATGTTGTACAATCTTGTGTAACTGGTAAACGTTAAGCAATAGACGATAACGTACTAAAACAATAGATCTCATTAAAACACAGAACTTATTTCCAGTTTTCCATTGTTTCCATAATTTATTTCCATTTTTTTTGTGGCAGAAGCCATTTCCGAGATATCCGTTATTTATGCTTCGATTTGTTGAATATTCTGTCATTCTTTGAAGGTCCTGTCGATTTTCAGTTGTTTCTCGCGATGTCATGGAAACAGTATGGAATTTTAAGGCAAGCGTATAGCGTCCAGTTGTTAAACATTTGACTATCGTTGTTCTCTTTGTATCTTTAGGACAGGCCCGGGCCCGATCGTCTAATTTTGTTTTAATTAAACCTTATTTTGCAGTTGACATTATTATTATTATTATTCCATGAAGCGCTGCTGCCTGCGATGTTAAGGGACTCGGGTTCGATTCCGGTACCTACATGGGAATTTTTTCCTCTGCTAGGAGGTCTGGTATTGGTCCTTGGTACAAATTAAACAGTCACTTTATACGAACAGTGAAATCCGCATGTAGTAAGCGGCATATCGCCCTTATTACTGCACTCACACCAGCATGTCCTGGGCGTGGGTGGACGGAGGGAGTCGGAGTTTGCACCTGCGGTACTGTCCTAAAGTTATTCGGAAATGGCCGAAGCGAGCACTTATTTATTGTTATTACCATTATTTCTGCGATGGATGTATTCATTCCTCAATAGTTATTCTGCTATTCCGGGTGGCTTAAAGTTGTGGATAATTAAATTTTTCCGTCTTCATTTTTCGTTTCCTAAAAAAAGACGTTAATAATTTTTTACTAAAGTACCATACGTTTCAGATATTTACAAGACAAATATAATGCTATGTGGAATGTGGTAAATTAATTCTTCTTCGGCTGTGCCCGCGCAGACCTCTACTCTGCTTGTTTGACGGGTTGTTCATCACCACCTCAAGGAGGAGTCTTTGAGTCAGTAAGTGTTAGTGACTTCCGCGCGTCTCTGTGATCTGTCTGCTGTGCGACCCGCATTCGGGAGGTCCCGCGTTCGATCCCGCCTGCTTTGACCCATGGGATTTTTGTGGTTTCCTTCGGTCAACAGACTAGTGCTGGGTGGCTCATCTTCTACCACGACTCTCTGCCCCCCATTTCATGTACCCATCATCTTCCTTGGCTTTAGGACCAGGCGACGATGTTCGGCGGGTTGCGGCTGTGGAAGCTTCATTCTGACGTCGTCCAGGGACTGCTCGGCTGGAACCCGCCTCTGGATCCTTCTTCATCAATACGTCACGTAAACTCTACTTTTACACAAATCTACTTGTCATCCTGTGCAATTTTCTTTGTGTGAAGGCCTACCTTGGTGCAGTACTTTTAAAACTTAAATGATTTTAGTCTAATTATATAATATATAAATTCAATAACAGCCCGCCTTAAAGCAATATGTGTATGTAATAGTTTGTAAAATGTATGTAACAGTCATTGCATATGCTTATATTATTGTAAACATGTTCAATAATGTTATGTGAATACATTACGTAATTTAATAATGTAGGAGCTGTGAGAATAATAGGTTTAAAGTTGCTAACAATGAGGTAACAATGAGGTAACCTTGAGGCAATAATGAGTAAGGAAGTTTAAATGCTACTAGTCATTATTAGAGCAGCAATAATATAAATTTTGAGACAGTTTAACAAAATAGCCAATCAACAACCAGAAAAAGCTTTAGTTAAATAAAGGTATTCTATTGGACTAGGATTAGCCAATCAGAGACTTGAAATACAGAAATTTACAAGTTTAGACGGTTGAAATCAAGTCAGTTGCCTGCAGACCGTGATAGTAACCGGATGCGTGATGCGTCCTCTAGAGAAATATAATACGTATTCGTGTGAGACGAAAAATAAGTATACGTGTTAAAAAGTACAAGTAATTAAAGAATCTCACAGCTCTCGATATCAGTGAAGTGTTATTTAATTTGTGTCAAGGATTAATAAAAAGGAGTGAATTAAAACTTAAAATCTGTGTAAGCCTACATTCTTAGTCGTACCAAAACCCTGCCAAGACCTCCATGTCTCTAACAATAATACTGACGCAGCCGAGGCAAATATAAAACATAAATATTTAAAGAAACAGTAATTGTATTTTTTAAACTTGTGGCAAAGGCCACCTGAAAGTACATTTGGCGCGAAGGCTACCGGAAATTGTTTACTATACGTGCGGTTGCAACTACTACAAGTTCGGCTCCCCAACAGTTGAAAAATAATACAACTCCTACTTCAAATTGAGGCCCAAAGCGTGGTGCAAACTCCTACAACAATAAAATCTACATCTTCAATCTACATTCTGGGTTAAGGGACTTGAAGCATCTCTTGTAGAGGCTGACGTTGAAAGGCCACACCTGAAAAGGAGGAATTGCTTAATGCTATTTGAGATAAACTCTTCATAAGCTAGTTCAAGGTAAAATACCTACAATTGTTTTCCTCCTCCGTTTGGCTCGGATCCCGTGCGACCTTGCCATTTCTGTGTCATTTGGCAGTGAATTTGCTTCCAAATAACCATTGGATTGAGACGGTGTCAGTCGGGCAAACCGACAAGTAGAAATCGTAACAAATTGGCTATGCATTTCACGATACCCACAACTGCTCGAGTGTGGAATCCTTTCAATTACCATACCTATATAGTATACTTTCTTTCTTGCTGGTTTCAGTAGCATTTGAAACTCGCTGCGAATACTTTCTCTGCTACCTATGGTAGGATTACGATTAGATTCAACGCGGAGGGGGCACTCAGCACTTCAACCTACATAGATCTTATTTACCTATGCCCGGATGGGAGGAAGCGCGGCCGGACCAGGGGGTGCGGCAGGCATAGGGCAGGGTCTCTACCATTTACAGATTTAAACTCCTCGGATGAGCACTGGTGCAACCGACTCCCTATTCCCCACCCCATAGGGGGGTTTCGACGCCTTCAGCTGCCGTGGTGCGGGCGCTGCGGACCCTTAGCACTCGTGGTACTTGTGACGTCACTAGAAGTACGCCGGGCCGAACATTCGAGCCCCTCCCGTAAGGGAGTTGTTCGGATTGGGTTGGACTCGGCGGGGCAGTGGTTCCCGATACCCATGGGCGATTGGGTGCGCTTGGCTGGTTTATCCGCCCAGGCGGGGTTGTGAGACACCTCGAGGTTCTCCAGCACCAGCCAGGAGGGATAGCTGGTAGATGGTTACTAGGTACTGTCGCCCCCACCGAGGTTGTTCGGTAGTCTCCCCAGTAAGGTTCGCCCTACTGGCCTGACGCGCGTAAGTGGCGTATCCACTTCCGACCCTGTTTGGAAGGGTGGGCAGGATGAGTCCTAGCCTAAACTTGACTAGATAGGGGGGGCGGGTTTTAAAATAGGTATCGCCCCTAATGGATGGGCCCAGAGCAATCCTGGGTCATGGGAGGGTGTGGTCTCTGCGTAGGCAGACCTGGTCCCGTGTTTATAGATGTCCCCATTCTCCTGTGAGCTTACACATCCCCTTAGGGAGCCCGGAACTTGGAGACCGCCCGCATCCCGGGGGATGAACTTTCCACAGAGCATCGTTTTCCCCTTGACATGCACACGCCGAGACCTCCCGCCGACACTTGTAAACCTGAAAGAGATGAAACGGATGAAAGGTGAAGTGGAATGAGAATGGAGGGACAGCAAATTCGGGAGACTTATGTTTGGTCATTCCCAGCATTCACTTAGCGACTCAGGGATATCCGGAAAAACCCCATGGGTCAGGAAGGTCGTCCACAGTAACCGAACCCACGACCTCCCGAATGCAGGCCACAGACGTTACCGCCTGAGCCATCCCACTCGGTACTACGTATACTAAGAAGGAGAAGTATTGTACTCCACCCAAAATTCATAACGATGCTTGACCGGAAATTTCTGTTTTGAGGTCCTTGAAACCCCCTCAAAAAGTTTTTTCACTTTCTCTAACGTGTACATAGTAGATAGAGAAGGTATTGCATTCTATCAAAAAACTCTATATTCACCGAAATACATGTTTTGAGGTCTCCTGAATCCAAAAAAGGCATTTTTACAGAAAGCATAACTTAAAAACAAAGTCGGATAAATACCAAACTTGGTATTTAGGTTCAGTACCTTCCAAAGATGCAACACGAAGATTTTCAAGAAACTACCCCTACCCCTAACTACCCTTTGCATGGAACATTATTCAAAATTTTTGATTTTATAAAAAATTCTCTAATGATTTTGATTAAACTAACACTTTACATGACAAATAAAACGTATATCTTGAACTTTCTGGGAATAGCCTGTGAAGTCCTCTTATTCGGAAGGAATTTCGTATAATGTTAAGCGCTAAGCGATAGACGAAAAGGTACCCACAAAAAATATAGATCTGTTTAAGAGGCAGCATTTACTTCAAATAAATATTTTTTGTGGCATCAGCCATTTCTGAGATATCCGTTATTAAAAGTTCGAATTGTTCGGCACTTGGTCATTCTTTTAAAGTCCTCTCAACATTCAGTTGTTTCTCGCGATGTCATGGAAACAGTATGGAATTTTAAGACCAGCATATAGCGTCCAGTTGTTAAACATTTGACTATCACTGTTCTCTTTGTATCTATAACGAAATGTGTAATGTAGCTGTTTCTGTAAAGGTTTATTTGGATTAAATGTAGTAAACAGAAAAATATGCTTTAGTAAGAATAGTTTGTATACTCACTAATAAACGATAGGGGTAGAGAAAGCCATGTGAATGTAACACATCAGATTTATTTTCTTACATTATGTAGGCCACAAGCCCTAGCAGTTCCAGGATCGAAGGCCCGTCCCACTGCTGTAGCTGTTTAGAGAGGGCGATGAAGACCCGTCGACCAAGCAGCCCTCTAGGGAGTACCTACTCTTTCATTTGAGCAAACATTCCGTGCAATGATCCAGCACCGCCATACACCACGAACCCTAGAGGCACACCTGTAAGATGAGAAACCATTCCAGAATTTGCCTCCCGACCAGGGAAAACCACGAAAAATCTAAGACCAGAGTGCGTGGTCGACCACCAGCCATATCGCTCCGTTATTAAATATATAAGTTTGTTATTGAGGGACTGGAAAGGAACCGTGATCATGCTGTCATATACGTCTCAGTGTCCTCAACGTTGCTATACACGCTCTAAGGTGAACAGAGAGGATGATTTATGTAGCCTCTGTAGCAACCTGCCGTTAAGTTAAAAATAATTCACCTTTTCTCTGCACGCGGGAGGCAAGAGTTAAAAGTACTAATTAAAACATGCATTTAACGACCGACCTTTTGCATTAGCATACAGTATCCTTTCAAAATTTGATGATTATCTACCTTAACCCTTTTCGCAACAACCTCAGGTACAGTATAATAACGATACGAACGACCTTGAAAGGCAAGCAGGTGTACCACTACTCAGGAACAAAAAAACGCTAAGATAGCGTGTCTTTGAACTCCAAAACATCTTACCTTGTCCGCTCATGTTGACATTCATGCTATTTGAAAAGCTTGAAACGCGTTTGCTGCCGCAGAGCACTTATTACAGTTGCTTTGTCAAAAAAATCCCTTTTGTAAAATTCCCGTGCTTGTGTGTGTCTGTGAACAGCATAGTTAACTCAAAATCGAAAGTCCTAGGTTCAGTACCTTCCAAAGATGAGACACAAAGGTTTTCAAGAAAATCCACCCACCCCTAAGTACCCTTTACATGAAGCATTTTTTCAATTTTTACTTTCTCCACTACGTATAGTAAGTAGGGGAAGTATTGTATTCCACCCAAAAATTCGATACCGAGATTTCACCGGAAATACATGTTTTCAGACACCCTGAATGCAAAAAAGCACTTTTGGAAATATGTCCATGTGTGTGTCTGTCTGTCTGTGTGTGTGTGTCTGTGAACAGCATAACTCAGAAACAAACAGTTGGATAAACACCAAAGTTGGTATTTAGGTTCAGTATCTTCCAGGGATGCGACACAAATGTTTTCAAGAAAATCCCCCACCCCAGATTACCCTTTACATGGAAGATTTTTCGAAAATTATAATTTTCTCAAAAATGGCTCTAACGATTTTGATTAAAATATCATATGTTTAAGGTATTTTTATGACAAATAAAGTGTATATCTTGAATTTCCTGGGAATGTCTACAAAAGTATTCTTCATTGTGAACGACTTTTGCATAACTGGTAAACCATAAGAGATAGACAAAATTTTACTGCACAAAAAATGTAGATCGCGTTAAAATACACAATTTATGTCATATACATTTTTTTGTTGAGTGAACCATTTTCGAGATATTACTTGTTATTCCCTTAAATTTTTCAATACTTATTTTCTCAAATGGGAATTCGTTATTAATCTTTTTGTCTTGGATATGCAAAGAGTATTAATCTGTGGCAAAGGGAATGGTGCTGCACCTAGCAACCAGCTATTAAGAGATATGTATGTGCTTAAAGGCTACTGTATTTCTATATTGCCCTTGTAAATATATATTCCCCTTACATTTACAAGAAACTTAGCAATAAGTTAGAGTCTGCAAATGTTTATCTCGATTAACATGAAGTAGATGGAGAATAAGCGTTTGTAAAAATAGTTTGTACAAGAGTAGAGAAAGTCATGTGAGTGTAACACATCAGATTTTTTTATTTTCTAAAAATATCCCTTACGATTTTTATTAAAGCACCATATATTAGACATTCACATGGCAAATAAAATGTTTATCTTGAATTTTCTGGGAATAGTCAGTGAAGTCCTCTTCAATCGGAAGGAGTTTTGTATAATCTTTGGTAACTGGTAAACGTTAAGCGACTGAGGAAAACACACTACACAAAAAAATGTAGATGTCTTTAAAACACACAAGTTATTTAAAATAAGTTCTTTTGCAGCATCAGCCGTTTCCGAGATACCGTTATTAATGGTTGGAATTGTTCAATATTGACATCACATGCAGACCAGCTCTTAGAAGATATGACTACGCTTAAGGCTGTTCCGGTAGAGCAGCAGTCTGGACTTGGGTTTTAGGACATTGTCCTACTTGAATACCTACCGGATGGAATCCTCCACACTCTGATGTTTTACATTTGAATCTACCTAAGGTGACTGATAATGGATGCCTACAAACGCTGGACAATCCATCTGATTGCATGATGCTATTCTGACTTTATAGTGTGTAAAAGATGATACATAAATTATCATCATCATCTTTCATGGTTTAAACCCTTTGGCTTGTTCCGTCTCATCATTTAAACTGTTCCGTCCATCTTCTTTTAGGTCTGCCGATGTTATATCTTAAAACCAACTTCGTATAACGGTTATCATCCATCCTTTCCACATGTTGTTTGGGTTTTCTTTAATTCTTTCTAGTAATTTGAAAATTCTTAATTCTCTACGCATGTCTTCATTTCTCATTTTATCTTTTAAAGTATATCCTGCTACATGTCTTAAAAAGTGCATCTCTGCTGCTTCTATCTTTCTTTCCATTTGTTTGGTCACTGTCCAACATTCGGATCCATACGTTAACACTGGAACAGCCATCATTTTCTGGAATTTTATTTTTGTCTCTTTCTTGGTATTTTTACTTTCTCTACTACCTATAGTAAGTAGGGGAAGTACTGTATTCCACCCAAAAATTCGATACCGAGATTTCACCGGAAATACATGTTTTGAGACCCCTGAATCAAAAAAAAGCATTTTTGGAAACGTGTCCGTGTGTCTGTGAACAGCATAACTCCCAAACGAAGAGTCGGATAAACACCAAACTTGGTATTTAGGTTCAGTATCTTCCAGAGATGCGACATGAAGGTTTTCAAGAAAATCCCCCCACCCCAGATTACCATTTACATGGAACATGTAATGGCTCTAACGATTTTGATTAAAATATCATATGTTTAAGATATTTTCATTACAAATGAAATGTATATCTCGAATTTTCTGGGAATGTCTCCAAAGGTATTCTTCATTGTGAACGACTTTTGGATAACTGGTAAACCATAAGAGATACAAAAAAATTTACTTCACAAAAAATGTAGATCGCGTTAAAATACACAATTTATGTCAATTACATTTTTTTTTGTTGAGTGAACCATTTTCGAGATATTGCTTGTTATTCCCTTAAAATGTTCAATACTTATTTTCTCAAATGGGAATTCGTTATTAATTTTTTTGTCTTGGATATGCAAAGAGTATTAATCTGTGGGAAAGGGAATGGTGCTGCACCTAGCAACCAGCTATTAAGAGATATGTATGTGCTTAAAGGCTACTGTATTTCTATATTGCCCTTGTAAATATATATTTCCCTTACATCTACAAGAAAATTAGCGATAAGATAGAGTCTGCAAATGTTTATCTCGATTAACATGAAGTAAATGGAGAATAAACGTTTGTAAAAATAGTTTGTACAAGAGTAGAGAAAGTCATGTGAGTGTAACACATCAGATTTTTAAAATTTCTTTTGATGGTGTTGCAAATTTGATTGAATTTGTTAATTTTATTTATTATGTCATCATTTTTTAAGTATGAGACGTTACAGCCTAAACAATTAAAACAGTTTATTTGTTGTAATATTGTCTCTGGTATTACTCTTTTTGCTCTTAATGTTTCGCGTCCTCTAAAAGCCAATGGTTTACTTTTGTGTGGTGATACATAAATTATAAATCACCAAAAAAGAAGAAAAAGTTAAAAAAAAATAAAACCTTACCAACCGCATAAAAAATGGTTACAATAACTTTTTGTGGCAATAGCCATTTCCCTCCTTCACCCTCAAAAAAGAAAAGAAAAGCGTGGTATAGTAAAAGAACCACACAGTTCAAAAAAAAGTACAGAAAAAAAAGAAACATGTAGTAAGGTGTGAAGTTTGTTTGGAAAAAAAAGAAGGTTATGGTATTCCCCTATTCATATTGTACATACGAGGAAATATGTAATAAAAGCATTTCTACAAGTGTTTATCTAGATTAACATTAATTAGATAGAAGAATAAGCTTTTTTAATAATGTGTTGAAGAATGGATAGAGAAAGTCATGTGAATGTAACACATTATAATTTTTATGGGCTAAATAATAAGTTAAGGGACGAAACTGCATTACATACTTAAATTAAATTTAGCTACAAATTGGGTACATTAACCCTCGTAAAATTATAGTACTGAGGTATATTTCTTTCTGTATCGTTAAGGGGAAATGTCTAAGGTGGTTCAGAATAAGAATCTATGCAGCGGTGCTACTTGTGAACCATTGTAATTTATTACGTCAGGTTCATGAACCGTGTTTTCTTAGCACACTCCAAGAAATACGGCGCCTGTTGGTCTTAACGACCATTAAGGCCTATAATACAAGTAGTCTTTAATAAATCCTGTACCAGCGCAGGACAGTTCTAATGTGGTACTCTTGAAACGCTTTAAACGTGCTTTAGAAACTTAAGACATCTATTTTATCTCGCCAAGATGCATCTATCTTACACTTTCTTCTAGTGAAATTGTAAATAAGTTATATTCTTCTGATGCTTTCGTATTGGCAAGTAACGATTATGAACTACCCTTTACAAAAACAAAAAAATAAATAAAATAAATAAAATAAATAAAATAGCATAACAAATAATATAAATATGTAAACCAATATCTGATATATGTATTCACCTGGTTTACCATATTCACAAAATCTTATTTCTTTTATATACTCCTTGTTAATACAGATAAACTTTCATTACATATTTCGTTGTGTAATAAAGGTCTTACTACTTGAAAAAATCTGATGTGTTACACTCACATGACTTTCTCTACTCTTGTGCAAACTATTTTTGCAAACGCTTATTCTCCATATGCTTCATGTTAATCTTATTGCTAATTTTCTTGTAGATGCAAGGGAAATATGGTAGGTTTTAAGCGATAGTCAAATGTTTTAAGAGCTGGTTACTATGTGCAGTATTCCATTCTCTTTGCATTACCAGGACAAAAAAAAAATGAATAACGAATTCCCATTTGAGAAAAAGTATAAGTATTGAAAATTTAAGGGAATAACAAGCAATATCTCGAAAATGGTACACTCAACAAAAAAAAATGTATATGACATAAATTGTGTATTTTAACGCGATCTACATTTTTTGTGTAGTAAAATTTTGTGTATCTCTTATGGTTTACCAGTTATGCAAAAGTCGTTCACAATGAAGAATACTTTTGCAGACATTCCCAGAAAATTCGAGATATACATTTAATTTCTCATGAAAATACCTAAACATATGATATTTTAATCAAAATCGTTAGAGCCATTTTTGAGAAAATTAAAATTTTCGAAAAATGTTCCATGTAAGGGGTAATCTGGGGTGGGGGGATTTTCTTGAAAACCTTCGTGTCGCATCTCTGGAAGATACTGAACCTAAATACCAAGTTTGGTGATCCGACTGTTCGTTTCTGAGTTATGCTGTTCACAGACACACATACGGACCTTTTTCTAAAGATGCTTTTTGGGGGCTATTCAGGGTACCTGAAAATATGCATTTCCGATGAAATCTCGATATTGATTTTTTTTTGGTAGAATACAATACTTCCCCTACTTAATAATCTTTTGTAAGAATAGTTTGTAGAAGCTATATAAAACAAATCTAAGATGTTAAATTCACATGATATTCTCTACCCATTCTTCAACAAAATTCTTCTTTCAAAAGCCTATTCTTGTATCTACTGCATGTCAATCGAAATAAACATTTGCAGAAATTGTTTTATTGAATATTCCCTTGTACGAGTAACTACAACTGGATTAGGGAAAAGCGATAGTCAACTCTTATAGAGCAGATCGCTATGTGATGAGTTGATGACTTTGAAATTACCTTCTCTTTGCAAGGCCGAAAAAAAACAATAACTAAGAATATATCGGAAACGGGTAACACCACAAAAATTGTATTTTAGGTAAATTGTATGCTTTAACTAGGTCTTAATGTTTTATGTAATAAGATTTTGTCTATTTCTTACAGTTTACCAGTTATGCAAAAGTCATTCAGAATGAAGAGGACTTCGGGGCTATTTTCAGAAAATCGAGATATAAATTTAATTTGTCATGAAAATATCTTAAACATATGATATTTTAATCAAAACCGCTGGTGCCATTTTTGAGAAACCCTAACGTTTTGAGAAATTTTCAATATAAAGGGCAGTTTGTGGTGGGAGAATTTTCTTGAAAATCTTCGTAGGGTATCACTGGAAGGTGTTTCACTTAAGTGCCAAGTTTGACATTTGACCGACTTTTCCTTTTTTCACAGACACACACACACACACACACACGGGATATTTTCTAAAAACATTTGGGGGGGTTTCAGGGGGTCTAGTAACATGTATTTCCGGTGAAATATCGCTACTGAATTTCTGGGCGGAATACAATATTTCCTCTACTTACCGTAAGAACGTAGTAGAGAAAGTAATAAACGATTGTGGGTAGAGAAAGTAAGGTGAATGTAACGCAGAACAACGGATTTTGCTGATTTGAAGTGTAGTATATTCTGTAAGGCAGTTGGTTTAATTGCGCCATTAGAGGCTCAAATGAAGGTAAAAACAAGAGAACATAGTTACAAGAAGACAGGGTTTGAGCAACGTTAAGGTTTTCCTGACCGCCCGCCGCATCGTGTTACATACCAGCTATGGCCACTGCCCTACTCCATATCCCACCTTCATACCGCCAGCAGACCAAGGTCGGCCAGTTGCTGCAAATCAGGACTCGAAGCTGAGACCACCTTCAACCAGTTCACTTCTCGCTCAGACGTATTCCTATGCCACAAAACACCATCTTGGTATACTTTTGCCTTATACTATCGTTGGAACCGTGAAACAACCCTCAGGATGCAGCTAATGAAGAAATCAGCAATGAAAAGTTCAATTTAAACCGCTTTACCATCGACGTGACAGGCAATGTGGCATGTTTTTACGAATATTAATGAAATAGTTCTATCAACAACATTTAGAGATATATTTCAGACTTTAAGTAGCATTTAATTAAGCTATTTCAGTATATATTGAGTGCAATATGTAAAAGTCTACAAAACAAAATCTACCCACTCTTATACAGTCAAATGTTTAACAACTGGACGCTATATGCTGACCTTAAATTCCATACTGTTTCCATGACATCGCGAGAAACAACTGCAACTCGGCAGTGTTTTAAAAGAATGACAAAGTACTGAACAATGCGAACCAGTAACAACAGCTATCTCATAAATGACTAAGCCACAGAAAAGTTATTTGAAATAAATTGTGCGTTTTAAACAAATCTACGTTTTTACCTTCTCTACTACGTAAAGTAATTAGGGGAAGTATTGCATTCCACCCCAAAAATTCGATACCGTGATTTCGACGGAAATACACGTTTTGAGGTTTCCTAAATCCAAATAAAGCACTTTTGTCCATGTGTGTCTGTCTGTCTGAACAGCGTAACTGAAAAACGAAAAGTGGAATAAATACCAAACTTGGTATTTGAGTTTAGAATCTTTCAAAGATGCGACACGAACATTTTCAAGAAAATCTCTCCCACCGCAGACTACGCTTTACATGGAGTATTTTACGAAAATTCTGATTTTCTCAAAAATGACTAACGATTTTGATTAAAATATATGTTTAAGATATTTTTATGCAAATCAAATGTATATAATAAATTTTCTGGGAATGTCCTCAAAAGTTCCTCTACATTCTGAATGGCTTTTGCTTAACTGGTAAGAGATAGACAAAATTTTACTACACAAAAAAATTTAAATCTCGTTAAAACACACAAATGATGTCATATACACTTTTTTGTCGAGTGAACCACTTCCACGATATTTCTTGTTATTTGTTTGAATTCTCCAATACTTATACTTTTTGTCAAATGGGAATTCGTTATTCGTTTTTTTATGTCCTGGACATACAAAGAGAATGGAATACTCCACATAGCAACCAGCGCTTAAAACATTTGACTATCGCTTAAAGCCTACCGTATTCCCTTGCATCTACAAGAAAATTAGCAATAAGATTAAGATCTCGATTAACATGAAGCATATGGGGAATAAGCGTTTGTAAAAATAGTTTGTATAAGAGTAGAGAAAGTCATGTGAGTGTAACACTCAGGTTTTTTTTAGTTATGCCCTTCATAGACAGACACACACTAATACGGACATTTTTCTAAAAATGATCTTTCATTTCCTTTTATTTCGATTATAAACAAATGGCTTTTTTCTTAAAATTAAGGTAAAGACGACATGTCTAGAATGTTCATAGACTGTAAAGAAATGGTAAAAAAAGAACACTGATAGTCTCTTTTCACCGTCAACAGAGCTGCAACGTCTATAAATGCAAATGCTACAGTTGCTAGCCTTGAGAGATATATAGTGTCAGTGGCGTGCATACTCTTTTAAAGCTTTAAGCGGATCTAAAACTCAGGCATGAATATTGTGTTTCAGGTATGTGGAAGATACATATTGTCTTCTAGGATTGGTCCTAAGTCCTGCTCTTATAATTCAAATTTCGAGAACTTTAAGTGCTATTTTTACTCATGTTTTCATGTAAAATATATGCAATTAGATGCCGTGACTTCACTGGTAATACATTTTTAGTCCCCTGAACACAAAGGAAAAGCAACTTTAGAAAAAGGTCCCTGTCTTTAAATAGTGTAACTCAAAAACGAAAAGTCCGATAAATACTAAACTTAGCATTTAAGCTCAATATCGTTGAAAGATGCGACACGAAAATGTTAAAGAAAATCTCCCCACCACAAACAGCCCTATACATGAAAGATTTTTCGAAAGTTTTTATTTTTTAAAAAACGGCTTTAACGATTTTGATTAAAATAACATATATTAAATATAGTTACATGACAAATAAAAAGTGAATCTTGAATTTTCTGGGAATAGCTTGTGAAGTCCTCTAAACGTCAAGCGATAGACGAAAACGTACTACACAAAAATTGTATATCTCCTTAAAACACATAATTTATGTCAAACACCTTTTTTGTGGCATAAGCCATTTCTAGGATATGCGTCATTAATGGTTCGAATCGTTCATTACTTGTTCATTCTTTTCAAGTCCTATCAACATTCAGTTGTTTCTCGCGATGTCATGGAAACAGTATGGAATTTTAAGGCCAGCATATAGCGTCCAGTTGTTAAACATTTGACTATCGCTGTTCTCTTTGAATCTATAACGAAATGTGTAATGTAGCTATTTCTGTAAAGGTTTATTTGAATTAAAATGAAGTAGATAGAAAGATAAGCTTTAGTAAGAATAGTATGTATACCCTCTAATAAACGATAGAGGGTAGAGAAAATCACGTGGGTGCAAATTTGTTGGTGTTGTACAACGGGTAAATAGATGAAAACACACAGTTTATATCAAAACGGTTTTTTTTTGTAGCATTAGTCATGACCTTCGTCATTTTCTACAGGTGCTGAAGCTATTCAGTCATTTCTCGTGATATCATGGAAAGAGGTGCAGTTATAGCGTTACTACTTTTTGAAACATCTGACTATCGAATCAAGTTCCTCTATCTCCCTTATATATACAAAAACGTGTAATTAAAGTATTTCTGCAAAAGTTTATCTGGATTAATATGAAGAACAATCTGTAGAAGTATATAAAAATAAGTGATAATGGGTAGCGAAAGTAATATGAATATAAGTTTTTTATTGCTTTGTTAAGAGACAAAAATTACCGCACAATGGAGAGGTTCCGGTTCAAAAAGGAATGTTAAATTCAAGTTTTAAGCATGGGCAAGACATTCAAGTGTATAATGTTAAACAAACACAGGCCAGTACAGATGAATTACTTAACACAGACAGAATTACTGTAGGATGGGGCGTAAAAAAGAAAGAAGCATTACAAAAATCCTTAAGAATAACACATTCCATAGGTTATTATGCTGAGTTACATTTTTGAAGCGTAACGTGGGGGAAACTGATGGACTGTACGATATCACCGATTGTGCATCAGAAATGTATGTGTATGGCTCTTTAGTGACCGATCCAGTGAGCAACATCTCGAATTTTACACCCTTTATCACCTACCTAAGTACTGTACTAGACCCAAAAACTCGATATCGAGATTTCACCAGAAATACATGTTTTGAGACCCCTGAATCCAACAAAAGCATTTTTGGAAACATGTCAGTGTATGTGTGTGTGTCTGTGAACAGCATAACTCAGAAACGAACAGTCGGATAAACACCAAACTTGGTATTTAAGTTCAGTATCTTCCAGAGATGAGACACGAAGGTTTTCAAGAAAATCCCCCCACCCCAGATTATCCTTTACATGGAACATTTTTCGAAAATTTTAATTTTCTCAAAAATGGCTCTAACGATTTTGATTAAAATATCATATGTTTAAGATATTTTTAGGACAAATAAAATGTATATCTTGAATTTCCTGGAAATGTCTCCAAAAGTATTCTTTATTGTGAACGACTTTTGCATAAGTGGTAAACCATAAGTGATAGACAAAATTTTACTACACAAAAATGTAGATCGCCTTAAAATACACAATTTATGTCATATACATTTTTTGTTGTTGTTGAGTGAACCATTTTCGATATATTACTTGTTATTCCCTTAAGTTTTTCAATACTTATTTTCTTAAATGGGAAATCGTTATTCTTTTTTTTTATCTTGTATATGCAAAGAGTATTAATCTGTGGCAAAGGGAATGGTGCTGCACCTAGCAACCAGCTATTAAGAGATATGTATATGCTTAAAGGCTACTGTATTTCTATATTGCCCTTGCAAATACAAAATAAGAGGAACATAGTACGCCTTAAGCGATAGTCAAATATTTTTAGAACTGGTCGCTATGTGTAAAATGTAATTCTCTTTGCTTGTCAAAAGATAGTTTCTGCAAGCGTTTATCTCAATTAATATGAAATAGATGGAGAATAAGATTTTGTAAAAATAGTTTGTACAAGAGTAGAGAGTCATGTGAGTGTAACACCTCATATTTTTTGTGGCAGTAACCATTTCCGAGATATTCGATGCAGTACTTTCACATTGTTTAAAGTGCTAAGACACTATTCATTTGTTTCCTCGTTTTCGTAAAAACAGTATACAAAAATTCAAAGCCAGCATATTGTGATCCTGTATCCCTCTTTGCGTAAATAAACCATTTCTGCAAACTTTCGTCGCGGTTAACATGAAGCACAAGCTTGTTTTAAGAATAGTTTGTAGAAGACTGGACAGAGAAGGTAATGTGAATAATAAACATCATAGTTTCTACTTTGTCTACCACGTACCTAGTAGGTAGAGAGAAGTTATTGCATTCCACCTAAATATTCGATACTGAATTCACCTGAGATACATGTTTTGAGGTACCCTGAATAGAAAAAAGAACCTTTTTACAAAAATCTCTATGTATGTGAACAGAAACGA
This sequence comes from Deroplatys truncata, assembly GCA_030765065.1. NCBI lineage: Eukaryota > Metazoa > Arthropoda > Insecta > Mantodea > Mantidae > Deroplatys > Deroplatys truncata. The sequence goes on from CM060978.1 coordinate 21,237,719, forward strand.
AATGTTAAATACCGAATTTATTAAGGTTCTGCATCGTCATCCAAGGATGTGACACAAAGGTTTTTCAACAAAATCCCCCATCCTCTATATTGTTTAAAATACCATGCATTTAAGATAATATGAGATACACACAAAATATCTCTTGGACCAAATTTGTGTCTTTTTTGTGGCGTTAGCCTTTTCCGAGATATTCTTTATTATTGGTTCGAATTTCCAAATACACATCCTTTTCACTAAAAAATTCAGTACCAAGATGTCACTGGAAATACATGTTTTGAGGCCCCCTGAATCCAAAAAAGAGCATTTTTAAAAAAAGGTCAGTTTATGTCCTATGTGTCTGTGTATCTGTAAACACAACTCAAAAATGAAATGTGCGATAATATCAATCTTGGTATTTATTCAAATCTTTAAATGGTGCGACACCTTTACATGGAATATTTTTCTAAATTTTCGTTTTCTCAAAAATAGCTCTAACGATTTTGATTAAAATATCATATATGAAAGATATATACATGAAAAATAAAAGGTATATATTGCATTTTTTTTGGAACAGCTTGTGAAGTCTTCTTCACACGGAAGGAATTTTGTATAATCCTGTTAAAGTTAAACAATAGGCGAAAACGTAGTTCACAAAAAATGTAGATCTCTTTAAAGCACACAATTTACTCCAAATAGCTTTTTTCGTGACAACAACCACTTCCAAGATATCCTTATTATTGGTTTGAGCAGTTTAATATTTTGTCATTCAAGCCCTGACGATATTCAGTTGTTTCTCGTGGTTATATGGAAATAGTATGGAAGTTTAAGGCCAGCACATAGCGTTCAGTTCTTAAACATTTGACTATCGCTGTTCCTTTTGTATCTATAACAAGATGTTTGTTATTTTTACTTAGGTTTGTCTGGATTAAACTGAAGAAGAATAGTTTAAATACCCATTAATAAATGATAGAGGGTAGAGAAAGTCATGTGAATATAACAGTTGGAAAATTGCTATGCGTTTTTCTTGTGGCCATTCAAAGAGCATGGAATTTCAAAGCCGTTGCATAGCGACACGATCTTTAAAAATTTGACTATCGCTTCACCTACTGTATTGGAAATATGTAATGAAAGATTGTCTGTATTAACAAGTTGTTAGAGGAGCGAAACAAAGTGTTTATTGTTGGAAATGTACGCTTAGAAAGTAAAGTCCGATCCACAAAGGAACGGTGTCTGCAGCAAACCGCATCTGTTCTGTTTCGTAATACGAGAATCAGGATTTGAGAGAGTGATCTTCAGATACAGCTGTCAAGAAGGCGAACCTACCTGCTCCGAAGTCCTCCTGCTCTGCTGCCGCTTGGTAGCGCGGCAGAGATGTTCTTGCTGAGACCCGACAGCGTCCTGTTCTGGGGAGGAACAAATCCCGAGGGACTGCTGCCGCTGGTGCGAGGCGTCCTGCCAGCGGGATTAGCTCCGGGAGTCGCCTGGACGCAGGACAACGCCACCAGGAGTATCAGCAACCTTTTCCTCATGTTCCACTGTCACTGGTATCACTTGCACTCGTTAGAAAGAGGTCTTAGAACACACTGATAACAATTCGCAACGTCTTGATCCCGCCCGCCTACTGAAGCTTCAGACACAGTAATACTGGAACAGGCAGCGGTTGGAACCAATTGTCGGCGAACTTTCACTCAGGCAAATATCGCTGTGGCGGGGCAGAGGGAGGGGGACCTGCACGAGGAGTGGGGTTCTCTTCGTCTCGTCATTAACTGGCGAATGTTTTTCTTGTCGCAGCCTCCCGAGATCTGTTTACATTTCTCAGTCTTTTATCACAAGGTGAGTCTTCGAGATCATCATCTTCTTGACAGCGAGGAACAAGATTACATAACGTCCATCGTTCTTCTGCCGGGGGCAATGCAGCAACCGTGGAAAATTAAGTTTTACGTTTAACGTTACCTCGAGAACCAGTCAGGACCTCCTTCCTTCAAATGCCAACTCAAACCTGTTGCTTATCGTAAACAATTTGAGACCATTTTACTCAACATCTTATAAAAATCTGATGTGTTGCAGTCAAAGGGAACAGCGATAGTCAAATGTTTAACAACTGGACGCTATATGCCGTTTCCATGTATTAAACAATTCGAACCATTAATTACGAATATCCCGGAAATGGCTTATGCCACAAAAATATATTTGAAGTAAATTGTTTGTTTTAAAGAGATCTACATTTTTGGGGTAATTCGTTTTCGTCTAACAGTTATACCAAATTCCTTCCTAATGAAGTGGGCTTCACAGGTTATTTGCAGAAAACTCAAGATGAATTTTATTTGCCTGTAATAGAAGATTATGATAGAAGGAGCAAAATAAAACAATTTCTAACACGTATGCTATATACGAGTACTATTAACTTCTCTACTATGTGTTGCAAGTAGCAGAAATACTGCATTCCACCCAAAAACTCGATATGGAGATTTCACCGAAATACATGTTTTGAGGTCCTCTAAATCTAAAAAAATCTGATGTGTTACACTCACATGACTTTCTCTACTTTTGTACAAACTATTTTTACAAACGCTTATTCTCCATCTACTTCATGTTAATCGAGATAAACATTTGCAGACTCTATCTTATTGCTAATTTTCTTGTAGATGTAAGGGGAATATATATTTACAAGGGCAATTTAGAAATACAGTAGCCTTTAAGCACATACATATCTCTTAATAGCTGGTTGCTAGGTGCAGCACCATTCCCTTTCCCACAGATTAATACACTTCATGTTAATCGAGATAAACATTTGCAGACTCTATCCTATCCCTAAGTTTCTTGTAGGTGTAAGGGGAAAATATATTTACAAGGGCAATATAGAAATACAGTAGCCTTTAAGCACATACATATCTCTTAATAGCTGGTTGCTAGGTGCAGCACCATTCCCTTTCCCACAGATTAATACACTTCATGTTAATCGAGATAAACATTTGCAGACTCTATCCTATCCCTAAGTTTCTTGTAGGTGTAAGGGGAAAATATATTTACAAGTGCAATATAGAAATACAGTAGCCTTTAAGCACATACATATCTCTTAATAGCTGGTTGCTAGGTGTAGCACCATTCCTTTTGCCACAGATTAATACTCTTTGCATATCCAAGACAAAAAATGAATAACGAATTCCCATTTTAGAAAATAAGTATTGAAAAATTTAAGGGAATAACAAGTAATATCTCGAAAATTGTTCACTCAACAAAAAAATATATATGACATAAATTGTGTATTTTAACGCGATCTACATTTTTTGTGTAGTAAAATTTTGTCTATCACTTATGGTTTACCAGTTATGCAAAAGTCGTTCACAATGAAGAATACTTTTGGAGACATTCCCAGAAAATTCAAGATATACATTTCATTTGTCATAAAAATGTCTTAAACTTATGGTATTTTATTCACAATCGTGAGCCAGTTTTGAGAAAATTAAAATTTTCGAAAAATTTTGCATGTAAAGGGTAATCTGGGGTGGGGGATTTTCTTGAAAACCTTCGTGTCGCATCCTTGGAAGATACCGAACCTAAATACCAAGTTTGGTGTTTATCCGACTGTTCGTTTCTGAGTTGTGCTGTTCACAGACAGACCTGCACACAGACAGACAGACACACACACGGACATGTTTCCAAAAATGCTTTTTTTTGGATTCAGGTGGTCTCCAAATCATGTATTTCCGGTGAAATCTCGGTATCGAATTTTTGGGTGGAATACAATACTTCCGCTACTTACTATACGTAGTAGAGAAAGTAAAAATAATTTTTAGAAAAAGGTCCTTGTCTGTGTTTGTGAACAGCATAACTCAAAAACGAAAAGTTGGATAAATACCAAACTTGGTTTTTAGGTTCAGTATCTTTCAAAGATGACACGAACATTTTCAAGAAACTCGCCCAAACCCAGTCTACCCTTTACATGGAACATTTTTCGAAAATTTTGTTTTTTTCAAAAATGGCTCTAACGATTTTGATGAAAATATCATATGTTTTAGATCATTTCATGGAAAATGAAATGTATATCTTGAATTTTCTGGGAATGTCCCCAAAAGTCCTCTTCATTCTGTATGAATTTTGCATAACTAGTACACTGTAAGAGATGTACAATGTGAGAATGATATAAGTTTTTGTACTTTTAGTATAATCACTAAAGTGCTTACAATGTGAGAATGATATAATTTTTGTACTTTTGGTATAATCAATAAAGTGGTTACAATGTGAGAATGATATAAGTTTTTTGTACTTTTAGTATAAACACTAAACTGGTTACAATGTGAAAATGATATAATTTTTTGTAGTTTTAGTATGATCACTAAAGTGGTTACAATGCGGCGAGAATGATACAAGCTTTTTGTACTTTTAGTATAAACACTAAAGTTTTTACAATGCGAGAATGATATAATTTTTGTATAGTATGATCACTAAAGTGGTTACAATGCGGCGAGAATGATACAAGCTTTTTGTACTTTTAGTATAAACACTAAAGTTTTTACAATGCGAGAATGATATAATTTTTGTATAGTATGATCACTAAAGTGGTTACAATGCGGCGAGAATGATACAAGCTTTTTGTACTTTTAGTATAAACACTAAAGTTTTTACAATGCGAGAATGATATAATTTTTGTATAGTATGATCACTAAAGTGGTTACAATGCGGCGAGAATGATACAAGCTTTTTGTACTTTTAGTATAATCACTAAAGCGTTTACAATGGGAGAATGATGTAAGTTTTTGTTTTGTACTTTCAGTATAATTACTAAAGTGGTTATAATGCGAGAATGGTATCATTTTTTTGTCCTTTTGGTATAATCACTAACCTGGTTACAATAAGAGAATGGTATCATTTTTTTGTCCTTTTGGTATAATCACTAACCTGGTTACAATGAGAGAATGGTATCATTTTTTGTACTTTTAGTATAATCACTGAATAGGTTACAATGTGAGAATGATATAAGCTGTTTTTGTAGCTTTAGTACAATCGCTAAAGTGCTTACAATGTGAGAAAAGCATTTTTATGTACCTTTAGTATATCACTAAAGTGCTTACAGTGGAGAATGATATAAGTTTTTTTTTTCTTTTCGTATAATCTCTAAAGTGTTTACAATGGGAGAATTATGTAAGTTTTTTGTACCTTTAGTATAATCACTAAAGTGTTTCAAGTGGAGAATGATATAAGCTTTTTGTGCTTTTGGTATAATCTCTAAAGTGTTTACAATGGGAGAATTATGTACGTTTTTTGTACCTTTAGTATAATCACTAAAGTGGTTACAATGTGAGAAAGATATCATTTTTTGTACTTTTAATATAATCGCTAAATGCTATTTCATCTCATATTATGGGGCGTTAGAGGTTGTACTGCTTCTTATATATTTTCAATTCGCAGATCATAAATCTCGCCATGTTTAAAATCTGTACCAACCGCCGACAGTGAAAAGGGAAATGCACCGTAATTGGCTTCCTAGAGCACATCGAATCGAAGCAATTTTTATACAAATAAATAACTTATGTGTTACATTCGCATCACTTTCTCTACTCATTCTTCAACACTCTATAGCTAGTTATTGCTTATGCTTGTTCTTCTATCATGTTAATTTCAGATAAATATTTGTTGAAATGGTTTTATTGCATAATTCCTTGTCGGTACGAGGGGATTAGGAGAATATAATGCGGCTTTAGCGATAGTTAAATTTTTTAAGAGCAGTTGGCTTTGAAATGTTCTCATTCCATGACCAGAAGAAAAAAATGAGCAGCGAATTTGCAGGTGAAAAAGTATAAGTATTCGAAAATCCAAACCCATAAGATATCTCGGAAACGGTTAACATTACAAAAGAAATGTGATGTGTTACATTCAGATGATTTTCTCTACCGTCTCACGCTTATTAATGGATATACAAATGAACAGCGAATTTGCAGGTTTATTTTCCTATCTACTTCATGTTAATCAAGATAAACCTTTGCAGAAACAGCTACATTACAATTTCGTTATAGATACAAAGGGAACAGCGATAGTCAAATGTTTAACAACTGGACGCTATATGCTGGCCTTAAAATTCCATACTGTTTCCATGACATCGCGAGAAACAACTGAATTTTGACAGGACTTTAAAAGAATGAGCAATAAATGAACAATTCGAACATTTAATAACGGATATCTCAGAAATGGCTTATGCCACAGGAAACTTATTTGAAATAAATTATGTGTTTTAAAGAATCTACATTTTTCTGAAATACGTTTTCGTCTCGGTTAACATTTACGAGTTATATAAGGTTATACAAAATTTCTTCCCAGAAAATTCGAAATATACATTTTATTTGGCATGTAAATATCTTTAACATATGAAATTTTAAACAAAATCGTTAGAGACATTTTTTAGAAAAACGAACATTTCGAAAATTGTTCCATGTAAAGGCTAGTCTGTGATGGGGGATTTTGTTAACAATGTTCGTGTCGCATCTTTGGAAGTTACTGAATCTAAATGCCAAGTTTGGTATTTATCTGACTTTTCTTTTTGACTTATGCTGTACAAAGATCCACACACAGGTAGTCACACACATCTAAAATTGTGATGTGTTGCTCTCACATAACTTTCTGTGCTCTTGTACAAACTATTTTTACAAACGCTTATTCTCAACCTACTTCATGTTAATCTCGATTAACATGAAGTAGGTGGAGAATAGGCGTTTGTAAAAAAGATTTCTTTAGGTACGCTGTTCACGGGCACAAACACAGAACTTTATGTAAAAATGCTTTTTTTTACTTTCTCTACTAAGTATAGTAAGTAGGGGAAGTATTGTATTCCACCTAAAAATTCGATACCGAGATTTCAACGAAAATATATGTTTTGTGACCCCCTGAATCCAAAAAAAAGCATTTTTGGAAACATGTCCGTGTGTGTCTGTGTGTGTATGTGTCGGTGTGTGTGTCTGTGTGTCTGTGAACAGCATAACTCAGAAACGAACAGTCGCATAAACACAAAACTTGGTATTTAGGTTCAGTATCTTCCAGAGATGCGACACGAAGGTTTTCAAGAAAATCCCCCCACCCCAGATTATCCTTTACATGGAACATTTTTCGAAAATTTTAATTTTCTAAAAATGGCTCTAACTATTTTTATTAAAATATCATATGTTTAAGAAAGATACTTTCATGACAAATAAAATGTATATCTTGAATTTTCTGGGAATGTCTCCAAAAGTATTCTTCATTATGAACGACTTTTGCATAACCAGTAAACCATAAGAGATAGACAAAATTTTACTACACAAAAAAGTACATCGCGTTAAAATACACAATTTATGTCATATATTTTTGTTCTTGAGTGAACCATTTTCGAGATATTACTTGTTATTCCCTTAAATTTTCCAATACTAATACTTTCTCTCAAATTCGTTATTAATTGTTTTTGTCCTGGTTATACAAAGAGAATGGAATACTCAACATTGCAACCAGCTCTTAAAATATTTGACTCTCGCTTATAACCTACCATATTTCCCTTGCATCTACAAGAAAATAAGCAATAAGATTAACATCTCGATTAACATGAAGCATATGGAGAATAAGAGTTTGTAAAAATAGTTTGTACAAGAGTAGAGAAAGTCATGTGAGTGTAACACATCATATTTATTTAAATTTGTTTCGTATTCAGAGATCCTCAAAACATGTGTTTCCGATGAAATCTGGGTATAGAATTTTTGAATAGGGTGCAGTAAGTAGGTGATAGAAAAGTGAAAAGTACAACACAGATTTTGTCAAATTAGGCTACTCTCTCTCTCCCCCTCCCTCCATTTTCACCAGTACCTGTAGATATAGATTAGAAACACCACTTCCAGACAAAAAGTTTTTTCTGAAGTACCGCAAATGGATCCAGAAGATGCAAAAAGAAGTTAAAACTATTTGTGTTGAAAGGAAGTATCGTCATGCACGTATAGCAGACATCAATCTGTGTGTCTGACACGGATAAGGAAATTGTCTGCAGTTGTTACACGCTGGGTGCTGCCTTGTTCATGTCGGACCACATTTATTTAGTATCAACTTTTTGTGGCAGCAGATGCGGAGTAACGCCCCGGAAAACTCTGACGTCACTGTAAGCTAAAGGGGCCCCCGCACCGCACGTAGGACAATTGTCGCATCCTGCTTCTATGTGATCCCTTGGGAAGGAGGGATGACGTGCATAATCATGGACAGGGTCCCTAACCTTTCCACCACGAGCGCAACCGACGCCGCTGAAGAACATCCACAAACTCCTGATCCCCGGGTGTCCACTGAAGGGTATCCCGCCCAAGAATACCCGACGCCAGGAAGAAACCTCTATAAAGCGCCCCTCCTAGGGCCCAGCCACAACACGTTGTGGCAGTATTTTTAACACTTAATTGATTTCAGTCTAATTATATAATATATAATTCAATAACAGCCCGCCTTAAAGCAATATGTGTATGTAACAATATATAAAAGGTGCATATTACAGTCATTGTATATGTTTATATTATTGTATCCATGTGTAATAATGTTATGTGAATATATTACGTAATTTAATTATGTAGGACCTGTGAGAATAATAGGTTAAAAGTTGCTAACAATGAGGTAACCTTGAGGCAATAATGAATTTGAGAGTTTAATAATACTACTTGTGATTCTTGAAGCATTAATGTAATTTTTGTGACAGTTTATAACATAGCCAATCAACAACCAGAAGAAGCTTTAGTTAAATGAAGGTATTCTATAGGACTAGGATTAGCCAATCAAAAACTAAAATGGAGCAAAATTTACAAATTCAGAAGTCAGTTGCTTGTGGACAGTGTTTCTAACCGGATGTGAGATAACGTCCTCGAGAAATTTAATACGTATTTTGTGTGAGACAAAAATAGATTACGTGTTAAAAAGTGCAAGTAATTAACAAAAGAATATCACAGCTCTATATATCAGTGAAGTGTTATTTAAATCGCGTCAAGCATTAATAAAAGGAGTGAAGTAAAATTATAAGCCTACATTCTTTAGTCGCACCACTCCCTGCTAAGACATCCATGTCTCTAACAATAATACTGACGCAGCCGAGTCAAACATAAATATATAATACTTAAAGAAATAGTCAAAAATTACAAAGTTAATATTTTTTAAACATTTTTGGGTCGAAGGCTACCGGAAACATTTTACCATAGTGCGGTTGCAAATACATTAAGTTCGGCTCCCGAACAGTTGAACTACAATACAAAAAAAACCATCTTCTCAACGTGAATACCATTGTCCTATAACCCTGAAACAGATGATGATGAGGCAAATGAGGGAAAGGAAAGTCGTGGTATAAGAGGAACTACCCCAGCATTCGCCTACACCCAGAAAAATCACGAAAAACCCATGGCCAACGGGTGGTCGCTGGGAATAGGAACCGGGACCTTCCAAACGCGAGTCTCACATGTTACTGTGGAGCCATCTCGCTGTACGAGCTTGACTAATAATTGTTTTAGAGAAAATGATTTTATCTGCTATGAATGTCTTACACAAACAGAAAACACATTTAACATCTAAAATTCCACAAACTATTTCTCAATCCACTTGTTAAATGAGATAAATCTTTACAGAAATAGCTACATTACACATTTCGTTATAGATAGAAAGAGAACAGCGATAGTCAAATGTTTAACAACTGTACGCTATATGCTGGCCTTAAAATTCCAAACTGTTTCCATGACATCGCGAGAAACAACTGAATGTTGACAACTGAAAGAATGACTAAGCATGGAACAATTTGAACTATTAATTACGGATATCTGGGATACAGTTGATGTCACAAAAAAGTTATTAGACATAAATTATGTTTTAAAGAAATCTTCATTGCTTGTGCAGTATGGTTTCCTCCATACTGTATTTTAATCAAAATCGTCACTCAATTTTTTAGAAAAACAAAAATTTCGAAAAAATTCCATGTAAAGCTTGGTTTTGATTGGGGGATTTTCTCGAAAATCTTCGTGTCTATCCTTGAAAGATACTGAACTTAAATACCAAGTTTGGTGTTTATCCGACTTCTAGTATTTGAGTAATGCTGTTCATTCACACGTGACATTCTCTACTCTTGTAGAAACTATTTTTACAAACGCTTGTTCTCCATATGCTTCATGTTAATCTTATTGCTAATTTTCTTGTAGATGCAAGGGGAATATGGTAGGTTTTAAGCGATAGTCAAATGTTTTAAGAGCTGGTTGCTATGTGGAGTATTCCATTCTCTTTGTATGTCCAGGACATAAAAAACGAACAACGAATTCCCATATGAGAAAAAGTATAAGTATTGGAAAATAATTACAAATAACAAGGAATATCTCGGAAAGTTTCACCGACAAAAAACACGTATATGACATAAATCGTGTGTTTTAACGGCATATACAGTTTTTGTTAATAAAATGTTGTCTATCTCTTACGGCTTATCAGTTATGCAAAGTCATTCAGAATCAAGAAGAATGATGGGGACATTCCCAGAAAATTCAAGATATAAATTTTATTTGCCATGAAAGTATCTTAAACATATAACATTTTAATCAAAATTGTTAGAGCCATTTCTGCGAAAATCAAAGTTTTCGAGAAATGTTCCACGTAAACGGTAGTCTGGGGTAAGGGGATTTTCTTGAAAATCTACGTGTTGCATCTTTGAAGGTTAGTGAACCTAAATACCAGGGTGTGGTATTTATCCGAATTTTGTTTTTGAGTTATGCTGTTCACAGATACAGACACACACACGGGCCTTTTTCTAAAAAAACATTTTATTTATTCAGGGGCCTCAAAACATGTATTTCCGATGAAATCGTGAAATGGAGTTTTTCTCTACCAACTAGGTTCGTGGTAGAGAGAGTAGAAACTAACATTTTGTTAAATATCAACCTTGGTATTTAGGTTCAGCATTGTCCAAGAATGCGACATGAAGATTTTCAAGAAATTTCCCCTACTCCAAACTACCATTTTGATAAAAAGAATCTTATTTTTTAAAAAATGGCTGTAACGATTTTGAACCATATATTTAAGATATGTGCAATCAGGTGCAAAAAAAACCTGCCGATATGAGGAACCGCAATTTAAGTTGGCAATCAATAATTAACACGCCTTCCATCCCTCAAACTAATGCTTGAATGCCGAACCAATAAGAGGCGGAGTCATTCAGGAGCTAGTATGGACAGTCTTTGGGAGGCATGTTCTTTCAACCATTCAGGTGACATATCGATTCTCCACTCTTTCATCGCCCAGCTAGGACTGACCTCTCTTCATAGAGGATAGCTCACCCAAGGCAGGCGCGGAGCACAAATGATGAGCAGATTCTGCCAACATTCTAGAATGACTGTACATGACAAACAAAATGTATATATTCAACTTGGGAATTTCATATGAAGCTCTCTTATTTTGAATGACTTTAGTATAATTGCTCTTACAGATAACAAAATTTTACTACACACACACACACACACACACACCGAAAAAAATCAGATCTCGTTCAAGTAGACAGTTTATGCCAAATAACTTTTTTTGTGACCTTACGCATTCGATGATATTCCTTGTTTGAATTTTCAAGTAACTACTTCCACAAAAAAACTTTGTATTTAAGTTCAGTATCTTCCAAAGATGCGACAGGAAGATTTCAACGAAAATCCCTCATCTGATACTACCCTTTACATGGAACATTTTTTTCGGCATTTTTTATTTTCTAAAAAAATAACTGTAACGATTTTAATTAAAATATAATGTATTAAAGATATGTACTGAAAATAAAATGTATATCTGAATTTTCTGGGAGCCCTCTGTGAAGTCCTCTTCATTCGGAAGGAATTTTGTATAATCTTGTATAAGTGGTAAACGTTAAGCGATAGACGAAAATGCACGGTACAAGAAATGAAAACCTCTTTAAAATACATAATTTATATCAAATAACTTTTTTGCGACATCAGCTGTATCCCAAATATCCGTAATTAATGGTTGGAAATGTTTAGTACTTCGTCATTCTTTTCAAGTCCTGTTAATTTTCAGTTGTTTCTCGCGATGTCATGGAAACAGTATGGAATTTTAAGGCAGCATATAGCGTCCAGTTGTTAAACATTTGACTGTCGCTGTTCTCTTTGTATCTATAACGAAATGTGTAATGTAGCTTGATTAAAATTAAGTAAACTGTTATTTTTTCTGAAACTCTCCGTACATGGATTTTCAAGCACTGTGCTTATTGTTTTATTGAGGTGAAAGGACACAAAATACTGAAGCACCGAAGAAAGTGAAAACCTGATTCCAGTGAAGCGTTTACTGGGGCAGAAATCCTGCAAATAAAAATCTATAAAATAAACCTGAAATGCATTTCTTGGAATGCACAGAAAAATACAACGGCGTGAAGATAAAGAGGACAACTGGAATCAAGTGAAACGCTATACAGAAAAACAACAAGCAATGAAGCAAGGACAGCAAATAAGTAAGCACCCTTTACTCTTTTTGCACACTATACTTTGTATATCGAAGTGAGTCTCAGGAGGTTCGAGTTTCCGGGATCGTACCTTAGTAACGGTATAGCTTCGTCAACAACTCCATATGCATTTATGAAACACGATACACACCCACCTCTACATTACAGTATGATTAATGCTTAAACTGTACACCTTGGGCAAATGTGCGGATCCCTGGTGAGGAACTGTCACCACGGCCGTAAAACTGCCTTCATTATCTCTAATGCTTGATTGTCACTTGTACAAGCTTTCCCTTTAAGGCGCACGGGCACCCGGTGTTCTTCAGTATCGCAAAGTGAGCCAACCATTCCCGCTGCTTGTTTATTCCTAACAGTGTTGTATGTTTAGTATTACAAAGAATGCAGTGCATTCATAAGTCCGTGAGTAGCCTGGCCATAGGCGCCCGACTTAGGGGGGACAAGACACTTTCTAACACCGTAACTTACAGTGCCAGGCACGGCACGTAAAAGAACCTCAAGCCTGATAAAGAGACCTCTGAGCAAAATTACCGGTCTTTCACGCCCAATATAGAATGGGACGCTAAGGACCACAGCAGTTAAAGAGCGTCCATAAATAAAACTAACTTTAATTTTGTTCTCATTATAGAAACAAGCCTTGCACCTTTAAAACGCGGCGTGTTTTTAAACTAAATAGCGATAGTTTTTTTTAAAAAAACTTTGATGCATTACAATCGCATAACTTTCTCTACTCAGTACAAACTATTTTTAGAAACGCTTATTCTCCATATGCTTCATGTTAATCGAGATGTTAATCTTATTGCTAATTTTCTTGTAGATGCAAGGTGAATATGGTAGGTTTTAAGCGATAGTCAAATTTTTTAAGAACTGGTTGCTATGTGTAGTATTCCATTCTCTTTGCATGCCCAGGACATAAAAAAATGAATAACGAATTTGAGAAAAAGTATAAGTATTGGAAAATTTAAGGGAATAACAGGCAATATCTCGCAAACGGTTCACTCAACAAAAAATATGCATATAACATAAACTGTGTATTTTAACGCGATCTACATTTTTGTGTAGTAAAATTTTGTCTATCTCTTATGGTTTACCAGTTATGCAAAAGTCGTTCACAATGAAGAACACTTTTGGAGACATTCCCAGAAAATTCGAGATATACATTTCATTTGTCATGAAAATATCGTAAACATGTTATATTTTAATCAAAATCGTTAGAGCAATTTTTTAGAAAATTAACATTTTCGAAAAATCTTCCATGTAAAGGGTACTCGGGTGGGGGATTTTCTTGAAAACCTTCGTGTCGCATCTCTGGAAGATACTGAATCTAAATACCAAGTTTGGTGTTTATCGGACTGTTCGTTTCTGAGTTATGCTGTTCACAGGCACACACAGAGACAGATTTAGATTGAGTTTTATTTATGGACGCTCTTTAACTACTATGGTTCTTAGCGTCCCATTCTATATTGGGCGTGAAAGATCGGTAATTTTGGTCAGAGGCCTGTTTATCAGGCTTGAGGTTCTTTTACGTGCCGTAAATCTACGACACGGGACCACCGGCTTTACTTCCCTTCCGAAGGAAGCAATGCTAAGGATTTTTACGCCCGAAAAAATCCATCGCCCTCCGCCGGGTTTGAACCCGCGACCTTGGGAACTAGAGGCTAGCACGGTACCATCAGTCCACGGAGGACGACACATAGACACACACACACACGAACACACACGGACATAATTCCAAAAAATGCTTTTTTTTTGGATTCAGGGGGGTCTCAAAACATATATTTCCGGTGAAATCTCGATATCAAATTTTTGGGTGGAATACAATACTTCCCCTACTTACTATACGTAGTAGAGCAAGTAAAAATGTATATGACATAGATTGTGTGTTTAAACGAGATCTACATTTTTTGTGTAGTAAAATTGTGTCTATCTCTTACGGTTTACCAGTTATACAAAATTCATTCAGAATGAAGAGGACTTATGCAGACATTCCCAGAAAATTCAAGATATACATTTCATTTGCCATGAAAGTATTTAAAACATATAACATTTTATTCAACATCGTTAGAGCCATTTTGGAGAAAATAAAAATTCTCAAAAAATATTCAATATAAAGGGTAGTCTGGGGTGGGGAGACTTTTTTGGAAAATTTTCGTATCGCATCTTTGAAAGTTACTGAACCTAAGTATCAAGTTTGGTATTTATCCGACATTTCGTTTTTTGAGTTATGCTATTCACAGACAAACGGACCTTTTTGTAGAAACGCTTTTTTCGGATTCAGGGGGCCTCAAAACATGTATTTCCGGTGAAATCTCGGTATCGAATTTTTGGGTGGAATACAATACTTCCGCTACTTACTATACGTAGTAGAGAAAGTAAAAATGTGATGTAGTGCATTCACATGGTTTTCTCCAACCACTCTTCCAAAACTTATTGTTATCTTCGGTATAGCTTGTTTTATTAAAGGTTTCTTTAAGCTAGTTTTGACTACATGGACTTATCACGAATTGTTTCCATAAATATTAATTTTTTTTAAATTTTCAATTGCTGATCACGACTAAGTCCTATACAAAATTGCAGATAACAATAAAATACAATATCACTCTTAAAAAATACAAATTAAAGGGTATGTTCACATGCGAGTCCCCAAATCGAACACAAGTCAATGAGAAGAGAAAGTAAGGACAATGTTCTGTGGCTTCAGTCGAGGATCAGCACCTATACGGCATCACCAGGTGCTCACCAGGAAGGTGAGCATAGAGATGTGCTCTCAGATGTCGGTGATTTTCAATACACGGTGAAGTTGTGCATTCCGGATGTACCATGGAGCGTTCACAGATACCTTGTTCTGGAACACCTGAAGCCGTTGGATCTTAGTGGAAGAAGCACAGCTTTATATAGTACTGGCATACATGATGAGTGGCCGCGGAATGATCTTGTATAGCAGCAGAGTGGTCAAGCCAAAGAGAGTATTTGCTGTTTAGAATCGGATAAAGCTTCTGGAGACGAGAATATGCCTGAGTGAGTTTAGTGCTGATCGAGTTAGGGATTCAGTATCAATGAGAAGTAAAGATCACTGTATCGTCAGCAAACAGTGCTGTACCTGCTGTAGAGAATAGGGGCAACAATCGTACTCAGGGACGCATCAGATAGTATTTTACGGGGTGTTGGTCGTGCTGCTCCACGACGTGTAGAAAATTGGCGGTGCTGAAGATAACTGGTAATCAAGCGAAGCAAGTGAAGTGACAAACCAATGCCATGGGATGACACACTCTATCAAACGCCTGAGTGAAATCTAAAAACACCGCTACTGCAAGTTCTTTGGCTTCAAATCTACGGATTATGTGTTCAGTAAATCGTAAGAGCTGATGAGTGCTCAAATGGTGGTGTCGGAACCCAAACTGCTGAGGAAGGTATAACTGAGGTATCAGTAACAAAACGAAGGAGGCGTTTTTGAAGAAACTTCTCTAGCAGTTTTGACAGTCGGTAAGAGACTTATAGGCCGATAGCTTTGTGGGGAGCTGGCTTGCAAGGTTTGCATATAGCAATGACGTCAGCAAAAGCACAATATAATTCCACAAACATAGAGTTAGGTAAACCTTTACAGTAAATCAGAGAGTTTTGTATCCAGTAGAAACCGCAGCGTCCTCTTGAGCATGTTGGGTCTTAACTGCATTGGGAAGACTGGAAATGCCGGCCAGTTGTCCACATCTACTGTACTGTGGACGACCTATAAGGATGTGGTGAATGGTTAGAAGAATGTTACAGCTGGTACAGTTTGGAGGTTGGTCCTTAGTGAGAAGATAACAGTGCCCAATTCTAAGCCGGGTGATGATAACTTGATCTCTTCTTTTGAGGGTTAGGGAATGCAGAAAAGCTTTTGTACAGCCTGAGCTAGCTTCATGTTGATTGATGACCATTTTTTGCATGTGCATGTGTTTAATGGAACTGATGACGTCTTGGTGTGGAGAGGCAATCGATGAATCACTGACAGGATGTTTAATTGCTTCTTTTGCAGCTTCGTTTGCTGTTGTTTCGTTACCTTTTATGCCAATCTGAGAGGGAATCCACACAAAGGATACCCTTTTGTCGGTCTTATTTATATTTCAACTTGATCGGATTTCATAGATCAGTACGTGGTTCGTTACGGAATTTTGGGTGGCAAGTAGTATACTTAATGAATCGGTCATGATGGTGTAGTGGCGTTTAGTGGATGAACTAGTTATATGTGGAAGGGCTTGCTTAATGTATATAGTTCTTGTTAATAGAGATAAGCTTACACTACACATTTAAAATTTTCGTTGTAGGTATAAGAAGAATACAGTAGCTGAAACTTGGAAACTAAAACAAGTAACAAAGAGAGACTCGAAAATGGTTAACACCACAAAAACGTTTTATTTCACATACATTGTATACTATAATGAAATCCATAATTTTTTTTTACTTTCTCTACTACATATAGTAAGTAGGGGAAGTATTGTATTCCACCCAAAAATTCGATACCGAGATTTCACCGGAAATATATGTTTTAAGACCCCCTGAATAAAAAAAAACATTTTTGGAAACATGTCCGTGTGTGTGTTTGTAAACAGCATAACTCACAAACGAACAGTCGGATAAACACCAAACTTGGTATTTAGGTTCAGTATCTTCCAGAGATGCGACACGAAGATTTTCAAGAAAATCCCCCCACCCCAGACTACCCTTTACATGGAACATTTTTCGAAAATTTTAATTTTCTCAAAAATGGCTCTAACGATTTTGATTAAAATATCATATGTTTAAGATATTTTCATGACAAATAAAATGTATATCTTGAATTTTCGGGAATGTCTCCAAAAGTATTCTCCATTGTGAACGACTTTTACATAACTGGTAAACCATAAGAGATAGACAAAATTTTACTACACAAAAAATGTAGATGCGTTAAAATACACAATTTATGTCATATACTTTTTTTGTTGAGTGAACCATTTTCGAGATATTACTTGTTATTCCCTTAAATTTTTCAATACTTATTTTCCCAAATGGGAATTCGTTATTTATTTTTTTGTCTTGGATATGCAAAGAGTATTAATCTGTGGCAAAGGGAATGGTGCTGCATCTAGCAACCAGCTATTAAGAGATATGTATGTGCTTAAAGGCTACTGCATTTCTATATTGCCGTTGTAAATATATATTCCCCTTACATCTACAAGAAAATTAGCAATAAGATAGACTCAGCAAATGTTTATCTCGATTAATATGAAATGGATGGAGAATAAGCGTTTGTAAAAATAGTTTGTACAAGAATGGAGAAAGTCATGTGAGTGTAACACATAAGATATTTTGTATCTCTTATAGTTTACATATTATACCTGCAAAAGTCATTCAGAATGAAGAGGACCTCACGGCTAAAAACTCAGGCAGTTCTCAAGACACGTAATTGTAGTGAAACCTCGGTACCAAATTTTTGGGTGGAATGCGAGTCTTCGTCCAACTTACTACAGTACAGAAAGTAAAAATCTGATGTGTTACACTCACATGACTTTCTCTACTCTTGTACAAACTATTTTTGCAAACGCTTATTCTCCATCTACTTCATGTTAATCTTATTGCTAATTTTCTTGTAGATGCAAGGGGAATATGGTAGGTTTTAAGCGATAGTCAAATGTTTTAAGAGCTGGTTGCTATGTGGGGCATTCCATTCTCTTTGTGTGTCCAATACATAAAAAAAACAAATAACGAATTCCCATTTGAGAAGGAGTATAAGTATTGGAAAATTCAAATAAATAACTAGGAATATCTCGGAAATAGTTCAGCCGACAACAAAACTGTATATGACATAAATTGTGTGTTTTAACTCGATCTACATCTTTTGTGTCCTAAAATTTCGTCTATCTCTTACGGTTTACCAGTTATGCAAAATTCATTCAAATGAAGAGAAATTTTGGGGAAATTCCTAGAAAATTTAAGATACGTATTTGATTTTCCATAAAAATATCTTAAACATTGGTATTTTAATTAAAATCGCTAGAGGTATTTTTGAGAAAATCAAAATTTTCGAAGAATGTTGCATGTAAAGGGTAATCTGGGCTATGGAGACTTTCTCAAAACTTACATTTCCAGTGAAATCTCGATATCGAATGTTTGAGTGGAATACAATACTTCGCCTACTTGCTGTACGTAGTAGAGAAAGTAAAAATAGTATTTTGTAATTGTTGGATTTGGCAGTTGAGCAAACAAATATGTTCAGCAGGAGGATGTTTCGTATCATACATAAAGGAGGAAAACAAGTAAAAATTCTTCAGCAAGAGAAAAACGCAAAACAGTCCCATGGTGACATTCATAAAAAATATTTAGGACAGGATGGGTGGTAACTGAATCATAATCTTCCAGTTAAAAGAGAAGGAAAGGCTGATGTTACAAAATGCAGATACGCATAGCCTTCATTATAATAAAGGTAATTTAAAATCCCTTGCTTAGAACGTTGGCACACAATACTTATCTCATGTTTTGTCATTTTACTTTAGCTACTACGTACCTATTAGGTAGAGAAATTAGCGTATTAATTCCAAAAATTCAATACGAAGATTTCACTTAAAATGCATGTTTTGTAGCCCTCTGAATCCGATAAAGTATTTTAAAAACTGTTTATGTGTGTCTGTGAACACCATAACTTAGAAACGACATGTCAGATAAATACCAAAGTTGGTATTTAAGTTCGGTGCCTTCCAGAGATGCGACACGAAGATTTTTAAGTAAATACCCCTACCCCAAAATACCCTTTACATAGAACATTTTCGCAACTTTTTATTTTTTAAAAATGGATCTAAATAAACACGGCTCGCCTCTCATCGAGGCGGCCCGGGTTCAATCCCAGGGACCCGCATGTGGGATTTGTGTTGGACAAAGCGGCGTCTGGGCGGGTTTTCTCCGAGTTCTCCGGTTTGCCCCGCCATTCATTCCACCAACTGCTCCATCATCACCTTTTCTTTCATCCATTTAACCGTCATTTCGTTTCATCTACTTCCTTCATCCCATACCAGACATCGAGCTGATTACCCATCCTGGATATTCTGTCTGATCCATGAGTGTCTGCTCCTCGACAGACCTCTGATCCCAGGCACCCGCTTGTAAGTCTTGGGTGTAAGTCCTACATAAGAGGAGGTTAAACAGAGAAAGAAGAAGAAGAACTAAATAAACATCAAATATTACATATATTTATAAATATACTTTATATTTTGAATTACCTAGGAATAGTTTGTAAATTCCTCTTCATTTGCAAGGAATTTTGTGTAATCCTATAAACGTTAAGCGATAGAGGAAAACTCAACACGCAATGTAGATCTCTTTAAGACACACAATTTATTTCAAATAACTTTTTGTGGCATAAGCCGATTCCCAGTTATCCGTTATTAACGGTTCTATTTGTTCAATACTTTGCCATTCCTTTAAGTCCTGTCAACATTCAGTTGTTTCTCGCGATGTCATGGAAACAGTATGGAATATTAAGGCCAGCATATAGCGTCCAGTTGTTAAACATTTGACTATCGCTGTTCTTTTTGTATCTATAACGAAATCTGTAATGTAGTTGTTTCTGTAAAGGTTTATCGGGATTAAAATGAAGTAGATAGAAAAATAAGATTTCGTAAGAATATTGCATGTACCCAGTAATAGGCGATAGGACGTAGAGAAAGTCATATAAATATAGCCATTAGATGTTTTTCTGTTGATTATGCAAATAGCATGCAAATTCCAAGCCATCATATAGCGACACGCTCTTGAAGCATGTAGCTATCGCTATACCTCCGCATCCTACAATGAGCCGTGTAAATGTGTAGTGAAACTTTATTTGTATTAACAAGAAGTAGGTAAACGTAGATAGCTTGTGTAAAAATAGTTTCTACAAAGACATGTGAGTATTTTAAAAATGTATTTAAAACATAAGAACTGTGCCTACAACGTTAGAATACGATAAAATTAAAAGAGAAAATCGAATTTCTGAGACTGAAAATAAAAATTCTGATGTGATACATTCACATGATTTTCTCTACCCTCTATCGTTTATTAGCGGGTGTACAAACTAGTCTTTTAAAGTTTATTTTTCTATCTACTCCGTTTTAATCCAAATAAACCTTTATACAAACAGCCACATTACACATTTCATTATAGATACAAAGAGAACAGCGATAGTCAAATGTTTAACAACTGGACGCTATATGCTGGCCTTAAAATTCCATACTGTTTCCATGACATCGCGAGAAACAAGTGAATGTTGACAAGACTTCAGCCAGGTATTGAACAATTGAAACATTAATAAAGGACACCTCGAAAAAGGTTACTGCCACAAATAAATTATTTGAAATAAGCTGTGTGTTTTAAACAGATCTACATTTATTGTGTAGTACGTTTTCTTCTATCGCTTAGCGTTTACCAGTTATTCAAGATTAGAATACATTCCTTCCGAATAAAAAGGACTTCCTAGGCTATTCCCAGAAAATTCAAGATATACAATTTATTTTTCATGTAAATATCTTTAATAATATGGTATTTTAACAAAAATCGTTTGAGCCATTTTCAGAAAATAAAAAAAATTTGATAAAGTCTTGTGCCGCATGTAAATGTAAAAGACAGTATGTAGAAATGTAAAGGATGGATTGGGGTATGGGTTCTTTCTTTAAAATCTTTGTGTCGTATGTTTGGAAGGTACTGAACTTAAATACCAATTTTGGTATAGATCCGACTTTTCGTTTTTGAGTTATGGTGTTCACAGACACACACACACACACACGGAACTTTTTTCTAAAACCTCATTCGTGGCCCATATTCGGGTGGTCCCGGGATTGATCCCCGGCGACCGTCTTCTCTAGCCTATGGATTTTTCGTGGTTTCCGCGGGTCGCAGGGCGAATGCTGGGGTAGTTCATCTTCTACCTCGACTCTCCTTTCTTTCATTTCCTATACCCATCATCTGTTTCAGGGTTGTAAGACCAGGCGACGGTGTTCGGCGGTGGCTTGCGTTCTGTAAAGGTTTCATCCCTGGGGTCGTTGCGGTACCACTCAGTTAGTTCTCTCCTCAGCGTGGAGCTCTACCCTGGATGATGGCGCTTGTGGGCACAGACCGTGTGGTGTCGGATGCGTTCTATCTGGAAATGTTAGAGAACCCGTCCATGCTTGTCCCGTCGGCATCTGGTCGTCCTTCGGGCCTCTCCCCCCAGGGTCACGCTGGAAGCACAACGGGCATGCGTGCGGTGCTCTGCCCCGGTTCCGAGGGCCCCTCCGTGATAGGTACCTTTATACTGCTTCAAAAGTGTCGTGCCATCGAGCGAGTTTAAAAATCAAACATCTGAGGCAGTGTTTTAACACTTAAATGATTTCAGTCTAATTATATAATATATAAATTCAATAACAGCCCGCCTTGAAGCAATATGTGTATGTAACAAGATATAAAAAAATGTATGTAACAGTCACTGTATATGTTTGTATTATAGTGTACATGTGTAATAATGTTATGAGAATGTATTACGTAATTTAATAATGTAGGAGCTGTGAGAATAATAGGTTAAACGTTGCTAACAATGAGGTAACCTTGAGGCAATAATGAATTAGAAACTTTAAATGTTACTTGTGATTCTTGGAAGCATTAATGCAATTTTAGTGACAGTTTATAAAAGTAGCTAATCAACAACCAGAAAAAGCTTTAGTTAAATGAAGGTATTCTATTGGAGTAGGATTAGCCAATCAGAAACTGAAAAGGAGAAAGTGTTACAAATTCAGAGGTCAGCTGCCTGCAGACAGTGTTTGTAACCGGATGCGTGATGCGTCCTCGGGAGATTTTATACGTATTTTGTGTAAGAAGAAAATAGTTTACATGTTAAAAAGTGTAATTAATTAATAAAATAGAATCTCACAGCTCTCTATATCATTGAAGTGTTATTTAAATCGTATCAAGCATTAATAAAAGAAGTGAAGTAAAATTATAATCTGCGTAAGCCTACATTCTTGTTGCACCACAATCCTGCAAAGAGAAACATGTCTCTAACAATAATACTGACGCAGCCTAGGCAAACATAAATATATAAGATTTAAAGAAACAGTCAAATTACGAAGTTAATATTTTTTTTTAAACTTGGGGCAAAAGCTACCTGAAAGTACATTTGGGGCGAAGGCTACCGGAAAGCGGGTACTATACGTGTGGTTGCAACGAATTTCAAGTTCGGTTCCGTAACAGTTGAAATATAATACAACTCCTTCAAAACAAACTACTTTAAATTGACGCCCAAAGCGTGGTGCAAAACAAGTTACTACAAAATAACTTCTTCAAATTGGCGTTCATACGTGGGGCTAATAAATATCTATTTCACATCACACATACACACGCGCGCGCGCACACACACATATATGGGATGTTTCAGAAATACTTTTACAAACTTCGGGTATGGGTTCCTTACACCACAAGAAGAGAAAAAGTTCATATGAACATATGTCCCATAATCCTTTGTTTTCTCGTCAGGAAGTGTTCAACACAGTGGTACACTTATAACACACAAAACTCATAATAAATGCTCGAAATGTCCTCCTCTTGCTTCTATGCATGCCTGTACTCGTCGAATCATGGAATGTCGCACCCTGTCAAAAACTCCGGGATGGTGTCGAATGGTTTCGCAGGCTTCCATGACACGTCGATGAAGCGTCTCTGCATCCGGGATGGCTGCTCCATAAACCAATGATTTAAGATGCCCCCAGAGGTAAAAATCCACAGGATTGACGTAGGGAGAACGTGCAGGCCATGGAACTAGTCCTTTTCTGCCTATCCATCGGTCATGGTAGATACCAGTTAGTGCATCTTGAAGAATGCGACTAAAATGTCCCGGAGCCCCATCATGCATAAACCACATGTTTTTTCTTATTTGCAGGGACACATCTTCGTGAAGCAAGTCGGGAAGAGTATGCTGGATAAAGTCCCTATAGACAGCAACCAGTAAGACGTGCTGGTAAAACGTATGGACCTACCAGACAGTCACCTACAATGCCAGCCCACACATTCAGACTAAACTGTTGTGATGTCTAGCCTGATGTACAGCATGAGGATTACGATCTGTCCATACGTTTACGTCGTGGAAATTAGTAACTCCATCTCTCCCAAACGTTGCCTCGTCTGTAAACAAACCTGACGAGACAAACAATGGATTGACTCTTTGTGCTACAAACCATCGGCTAAAGTTACCCCGTGGTGGATAATCGGCAGGCGAAAGGCCCTGCACACGTTGAATATGATATGGATACAGGAGCTGCTCGTGAAGTACCCTCCATGCTGCCACGTGTGATGTACCAGATGCCACAGTCAATTGTCTTGTACTGATACCTGGATCATCTTCGACACACTTTAACATCTGTTCTTCGAGTTCCGGCGTACGAACAACTCTTGGACTTCCTCGATCAATAGTCCGTGGTGCAACGGTTCCTGTCTCAGCAAGGCGACGATAAACAGCGACAAAGGTTGGATGACTCGGTTGTCTTCGGTCTGGAAACTCCATGTGATAGAGCCGTGCAGCCTCGCGTCCATTACCATTCGCGCGACTGTACATAAAAATAATGTCTGCCTGTTCACGAAATGCATATCCACGAAACACGTGCGGTTAACTCACTATATGTACACAATTGAAACGTTGAAGACAAACTAATGACAAATGACAAACTAAAGTCTCCATGGCAACACTTCGCCATCTACCGTATGTAGTACAATGGGTCAACGCCTTCTATGAATGCATAGAAAGATGAAGTTTTGAGGTTGGACCCCGAAGGCCGTTGAACTCACAATTTCATTCTGACAGGAATAACGCAAAAACCAAGGATTATGGGACATATGTTCAAATGAACTTTTCTCCTTCTTTTGGTGTGAGGAACCCATACCCGAATTTTGTAAAAGTATTTCTGAAACACCCGGTATTTCCGGTGAAATCTCGGTATCGAATTTTTGGATTGAATACAATACTTCCTCTACTTACTATACATAGTAGAGAAAGTAAAACTAATTTTCTTACCCACGATACTATGATGTATCAGGTTTGCAGATATTGCTGCGTCGACATTTAATCTCTTCAATGAAAATTGCATGCATTTTGATAATAAAATTCTAAAATAATCTTTTAAACTAAAACACAGCGTTAGAACTGACTCTACCGTAATTATTTATAAAATCATAAGCGTTTGTTTTTTGCCTTAAAAGAGGAACTCTCATAGCAAACACGCATCACAACTAAGAAATGTGTGCTTATTTAAACATACTACCAACATCGAAATAACATAATAGTGATCATTTATCTTAGTATACGAGGTTAAGTCAATAAGTAACCGTACACTACGTACAATGACAAATGACAAACGTAAACAAGTCTCCATGGCAACACTTCGCCATCTTCCGTATGTAGTACAATGGGTCAACGCCTTCTATGAAAGCATAGAGAAATGAAGTTTTGAGGTTGGACCCCGTTGAACTCAAACGTACATTGTGACAGGAATAGCGCGAAAAGCAAGGATTATGGGACATGTTCATATGGACTTTTTTCCTTCTTTTGGTGTGAGGGATCCATACCCGAATTTTGTAAAGGTATTTATGAAACATAATTTTAAATCTGAAGATTTCTAATTTTTTATAAAATAGAAAACAAAAATTCCAATTTTTGAGGCATCTCGACCTCCCAGTAACCCCTCGCCTCTTAAGTATAAGTTTGGTGTTTTGGGATATTTCTCTCTCATTCACCTGATATTACATTTCGTTGAATCACCAAGCATGCTTCATATTTCACTCTTCACACAATCAAGTCTACTTAGATGTAAAAACAATACAAAACGTTCAGGTTTTGTTCTCGGTATTGGGTTACCGGCACTCGTGGGTGGGTTCCTCGAGGGTTCGCAGACAAGCACATTGGCTGAAGGACGGCAATAAATATTCTGAACGGAAGGAACGCTACTCAATCGTGCGTAAAAGGTATACATAATAATTGGTGATGGAATAAAACGCAGTGATGTATAAATCATCTTATGATATCTGAAAGGGAATGAAACGGCTATCTTTTGTATGCATGAGTGATAGTGAAACCGCGGCTCTAGGATATCCTTTGAATATTTCATGTGCAGCCCATCATTTGTTTCGAGCTTTAATCAGTGTTTCGGCCATACGTTTTGTTCCGCTCCTCCTCCAACTGACACACTTTTGACTTACAATGTAAGGACTGTACTACTTGACAATCATAACTAACGTCAGAATTTAAATTTCTTTACCACGCACTACATAGTAGAAGGAGAAGGTAGTTTTTGATTCCGTCTAAAAATTCCATATCGAGAATTCATCGGAAATACATGCATGAGGCTCCCTAAATAAAACAACAAAGCATTTTTAGAGAGAGGTCTGTGTGTTTTTGTGTAATAAAATCCGAACAATTACATTGTTGGCTAATTTTCTATATAAAGTAGTAGTAGTATTTAGTATTACATTAATTGCAAAACACAATCGCATGGGTCATAAGACCGTACATGCTCTCCAGAAAAAAATTCTGATGTGTTACTCTCACATGACTTTCTCTACTCTTGTAGAAACTATTTTTACAAACGCTTATTCTCCATCTACTTCATGTTAACCAAGGCTTTATGCGATAGTCAAATATTTTAAGAGCTGGTTGCTGTGTGGAGCATTCCATTCTCTTTGTATGTCCAGGACATAAAAAAAATAAATAACGAATTCCCATTTGAGAAAAAGTATTGGAAAATTTAAGGGAGTAATAAGCAATATCTCAAAAATGGTTCACTCAACAACAAAAATGTATATGACATAAATTGTGTATTTTAACGCGATCTACATTTTTTGTGTAGTAAAATTTTGTCTATCTCTTATGGTTTACCAGTTATGCAAAAGTCGTTCACAATGAAGAATACTTTGGAGACATTCCCAGAAAATTCGAGATATACATTTCACTTGTCCTGAAAATAACTTAAACATATGATATTTTAATCAAAATTGTTAGAGCAATTTTTGAGAAAATTAAAATTTTCGAGAAATGTTCCATATAAATGGTAATCTGGGGTGGGGGATTTTCTTGAAAAGCTTCGTGTCGCATCTCTAGAAGATACTGAACCTAAATACCAAGTTTGGTGTTTATCCGACTGTTCGTTTCTGAGTTATGCTGTTCACAGACACACACACGGACATGATTCCAAAAATGCTTTTTTTTTGGATTTAGGGGTCTCAAAATATATATTTCCGGAGAAATCTAAGCATCGAATTTTTGAGTGGAATACAATACTTCCCCTACTTACTGTACGTAGTAGAGAAAGTAATACCTGGTCTGTAAACGTGAATATTGCAGAATCGACTAGAAAACACCTATTTTATAATCACAACACTATATACATATAAAATGAAAAATAATGTGGATCACACACACACACACACAGACAAGTGCTCAAGCACCACATATATTTAAAGAAAATTTACATAGACACTCTTAGTACACGTACTTCCATTAAGTATGTGCCCAAGCTTGGCCAGTTTTGGCTGTTTAGAATCAAGTCCCAGCATGCTGTCCTCCGTCTGTTGGAAGCCAAAAATACTTCCGGTAATAATTTTTTCCTAATACTCTCCGTCTGCACGCATGCTGCCAAAATATGCGTCCAGTCTTCGTGTTCCCCGCATAATGGGCAAATCCTTCTGCCAGCATCGTCAACAAACTTGCAAGCTTTCCACCCTTCCAACCTAAGCCATGCTATCCCCGTCCTCTGTTTTATACCCAATTGAAAAATACATGTTTCTTTACCGCACCTAGTTTTTATTTCATTTTGTAGTTCCAATGTTGATCTTAGTCTACATTCAGATTGTATTTTCTGCCTGTTTATATCACATAGCCGTCTTTTGACTTTTTTCACGGCACTGTGTGTATTTTCGTTACCCCTTTGCCAGATATCGTTTAAGCCAATTTTTGATAATTCCCGTTGTAACCCCGCCGCCCACCATTTTGGATGCTCTATGTCGTTCATTTGCTAAGGTACGGACTAACGGAAGCACTCCCGAAACCGGGACAGAGCACTGCGAGTAGGTCACAACGGCCCTTTTTGCTTCTAACGTGACCTCTGGGAGGGAGCGATGAGGGGAGAGACCCAAAGGGCGACCAGATCCGGATGACGACGGGAGCAAGCATGGGCGGGTCCCTAACGTTTCCAGATCGAAAGCATCCGTCGCTGCCCGGGCTCATCCACAAGCCTCCTAAACCCGGGGATCTCCCAAAGGCGCCCTCGGAGGCCTAACTCAGCAGTTCCGCAATGAGGTCAGAGAAGAAACCTTTATAACGTGCACATCAGCCGCATTCCGCCGAAACCGTCACCTGGTCCTACAACTCTGAAACAGACGCCAATGAAGGAGATGATGCATTCGCCTGCCGACCAGGGGAAACCACGAAAAACCCATGGGTCAGAGTGGACAGTAGCCGGAGATCGAGAGTCGGACACGTTACAGCGGCGCCACTTCGCTCGTTTCTGTATAATATTAACTGGTCTTAATGTTTCGTAATTTTGATTATTATTTTTGTAATTTAGATTTCCATGACCACTTGGTTTCTTAGAATAAAAAAAATGAAATTAGTTCGTTAATAGAGTTTAAAAGGCCTACCATGTCACGTCGGCTAAGCTAGTTAGTTATGTTATGAAGAATAAGAAACCAGCACATAATTTCGGGTTTCTGTTCTTTATCATTCGGCTTCCTTACACTCCAGTCGCATACAGTTCAATAAGATATCTTACATACTATGGTTTTTCCAAACTTCACAGATGCATTGATTTAAAAACTTCATTTCGGAGGAGAGGATCTCACTAAAATCTGACCTTCGTCAGATACAGAGGCATAAGAGCGAAGTGGCGCCGTGTGCGACTTGAATCCAGGGGTTCCTAGGTTCGATTCCCGGGAGTCGTCCACTCTGGCCAATGTGTTTTTCGTGGCTTCCCCGCGGTCGGCAGGCGAATGCTGAGATCGTTTCTTCTCTACCACGATTTCCTTTCCATCGTTGACCTTTCATTCCCTTTCCTTCTCATCTTTCAAGTTTAATACACTTTGACATGGTCTATACAAGACGTATTGGAACAAAATTAACAGAACAAATGACGACTATGCGATAGTTGTGGAATTAGGCGTACACCGGAACAAATGTAACAGATACAATCAACATGTCTTAGAAGAAAGGAAATATATAGGATGATATACCCTGTATACAATATTTAGACATCCTGATTTAATTAAGCATTTACAACAACTAACAAGTTATATAAGTAAAACAGCGTGGGATAGATATATGTTACCAACAGTAAGGAGGGAACAATTTGAAGATGTGAGGGGATTACAATAATAAATCAAAATTTAGATATGGGAGAAGATAGAAATATAAGTGAAGAAATGGTTAGCTTACAAATGTTGACATTCACAAATAATTAAGAGGAGGAGGAGGAGGAATGGGTAGAGAGAGAAAGATTTTAATTAAGACAACGGGAAGGAGGGAAATGGGGGTGATTATAGAACTACGATAGAGGAAGAAGAGGAAAGGAGAGAAGACGACGGTGGTGTTGGGGGAGCAGTTAATATGCTTTGGGAGGGAGAGTGAGTGGTGATGTTAGATACATGGAGGCGTGAATTTGTTATGTTTCTCATAGGAGGGGAAGTTTGGAGTTTATGACGGTTAAGGGTGGAGTTGGTTTTAGAATAAAATGGAGGATGTGAGTGAAGTGAAATCATGTGGGGTAAAGTGAATGGATATGCAGTAATAGAAGAAAAAAGATTTAGTGTTTGGTTAAAACAGATAAAGATTCATTAGATAGTGATAAAATTTAAAATTGATATATAAAATTAATTAAAAGGAAATTAATAGAAAATTAATATGGAGTTTAAATAAAATATTATAAGGTAAATAAATTTAACACAAATGCATAAATAAATATATAAATCAATTAAATAGAATATTAAACTACTACATATCAAATAACTATTATAAAAACAATGAAATGCTATAAACAAAGTAGTTTAACTTTATAATTTTTAATTAGGAACATTTTAAATAAAATAGAAATATAAATAATCTTATTAAAATAATTAGTAGCTTAGTAGAAGTTTTTGTACTGGCTACCAGTTGCAGAGTTTGCTGGTTTCCAGCAAGTAGATATAGAATTTAGAATTGTAGTTAAGTTCTGTTTACGCCAATGCTCTAATTAATGATTTCTATTCTCTTTGTTTTATTTTTATTTATTATTTTGTAGACAATGTGTAGTTTGTAGTTATTTTATCTGAAAAAAATTGAAATAAATGTGTTTGTGAGAATAAATGTAAAGTATGTACTGGTGAAGTAACCAAGATGCCGGCTTAGTGTCTTCAGATTTTATTTATTTGTTTATTTATGTTTAAAGTTTAGTGGCGTATGGCGGGGCACGAATGTCTGCTAAATGAAAAGAGTACTCCCTGTGGACATCAGAGGGCTGCTTGATTGACGCGACGTTCATTGCCCTCTCTCGGCAGCTTCAGCAGTGGGAACGATCTGCAAGCTTGGAAATGTTAGGGGCTTTCGCGGGAGTCTGTGATCTGTCTGCCTAAAGCCTGTAGCTTCCTGTGATTCCTTATCCTCATCCCTTCCTCCTGAGGGGTGGTAGATCTTTGTAGGTCGCGATGCGCGAGGTGTCCTGCCCCCGTTGAATAACCTATACCTATAATGAGGCATAAAGTAAAGTTACGAGGCGTATTCCAAAACTAAGGTCCGGTGAACAATATTTAACGGATGGTAGGTCTGAATGATATTTCACGCCTGCAGTGCTGTCTACCGACTCCTGAGGAACCTACCGCAGTGTTGGTGTGCCGCAGCAGGCAAGATCAGATCACAATGGCCACGACAATCGTAGATCCCGCCAGTTGTGAAGTGCGCGGTGTGATTAGATTTTTTCTGGCAAAAGTATCGTCAGCTGTGGACATCCATCGTGAGTTATGCCATATGGACCGGACACAATGAATGACAAACAGGTTCGACACTGGTGTCGAGAATTTCGAAATGGCCGCACAAATGTGCACGATGAACAGTGGAGTGATAGGCCCAGTATTCGAACCGACGAGTGAACAAAAAATTTCGAAGTGATCGGCGTTTGACGGTTAGTGGTCTGGCTGATGAATTCCCAAATGTTGCTCGAACCTCACTTTACAGGATTGTCACTGAACAGCTTGGATATCGTAAACTTTGTGTCAAAACTGCTCGCTGGTCAGCACAAACAGCAACGAATGTGTAGTGCACGACAGTTTTTGGAGCGCTATAGACAAGATGGACATGGTTTGTTTTCCCACATTGTTACGGGTGACGAGACATGGATAGCGTGCACCAACACAGAATCGAAACAACAGTCAATGCAGTGGCGACGTTCCGGTTTATCCAATACAAAAAAGTGTAAGCAATCGCCGTACACGAATCGCAAAATGATGGCTACGTGTTTTGGGACGTAAAGGCCGTCCTTTTGATTGATTTCATGGACCGTGAGTCAACAGTTACAGCTGACGTGTACTGTACAACGCTTACCAAACTGAGAGGTGCGATTCAAAGTCGACACCGCGGGAAACTGTCGCCTGGCATGATCCTCCTGCACGACAACGCACGCCCGCACACCGCTGCCAAAACCAAAGAGAAGATTCAAAGAATTTCGTTTGGAACTCCTTAACCACCCTCCGTACAGTCCCGACAATAGTGGCTGGTTGGAAAACGATTTCAAACCGACGATGACCTCAAGACGAGCGTTACCAACTGGTTTAAGTCCCAGGTGGCAGACTTCTATGCCGAGAGGTTAAAGAAGCTCGTGCAGCGTTACAGCAAGTGTATAGATGTGAAGGGCGATTATGTGGAAAAGTAAAGTATATATGTAGGCACATATTAGTGTCAATATGAAATTGCCGGCCTTCGTAGCCATGGTGGCTGGAGTGTATAGCTTCAGCGCTCCGCCAAGCTAAGGGTTGCGGGTTCGAGGCCTGTCATGGGCATGGATGTTTGTGTGTGCGTTGTGCGTGTAATTGCAGTAAAGAAAACCGTACACACAGAAATCATAAACTGGGTAAAGCTAAAAAAAAAAAAGAAGAAGAAGAAGAAGTGAGCGATGTTATAACCAAACGCCTCTTATAAACACCATTATTTTGTAGAAATTTAGTTGTGTTTATGTTTAACAAAAGAAGAACGTGTGATTACAGAGCAGAAGGTATAATCGAGAGCACGCGGCTAGGAAGTGACCTGGAAAGCAGATATTTCACACGTTTAGCATGTGAATCATGAAGGAAGATTCACATGCGCTTGGGCGCTCTGCCAGGGATTCGCCGCCTCATTAAGCTGCGAATCGTAACGTACTTGCGATCGGAAACGTAGAGAATAACTTAGTCGTGAAAAACGATACGCAGGCTGTGTGTCGGTGAAAACACTTCCGTGTGGCTGTTAACTTTCCATGTGTCTGTCGGTCCGACCACACGCAACAATACATACCGTCACATCCGGTTCCACAAAACTGCAACTTGTTGCCACTTCATGGTCAGCGTCGCGTGCGCACACCCAACTTTATTCACGCGTGGTTCTTGCCACAATTTCTATTTTAAAACTTTTAACACGCCTGTAAAATGTTCATGGATGCATTTTACTTTCTCTACTACGTGGAGTAAGTATTGTGTTCCACCTAAACATTGAATGTCGAGATTTCACAAGAAATATATGTTTTTAGAGCCTGACCCCCCCCCCCGAAGCATTTTTACAAAAAAATCTCACATAACTTTCTCTACTCTTGTACAAACTATTTTTACAAACGCTTATTCTCCATATGCTTCATGTTAATCGAGATGTTAATCTTATTGCTAATTTTCTTGTAGATGCAAGGGGAATTGGTAGGCTTTAAGCGATAGTCAAATGTTTTAAGAGCTGCTTGCTATGTGGAGTATTCCATTCTCTTTGTATGTCCAGGACATAAAAAAAATGAAGAACGAATTCCTATTTGAGAAAAAGTATAAGTATTGGAAAATTTAAGGGAATAACAAGCAATATCTCGAAAATGGTTCACTCAACAACAAAAATGTATATAACATAAATTGTGTATTTTAACGTGACCTACACTTTTTGTGTAGTAAACGTTTGTCTATCTCTTATGGTTTACCAGTTATGCAAAAGTCGTTCACAATGAAGAATACTTTTGGAGACATTCCCAGAAAATTCAAGATATACATTACATTTCTCATGACAATATCTTAACATATGATATTTTAATCAAAATCGTTAGAGCCATTTTTGAGAACATTAAAATTTTCGAAACATTTCCATGTAAAGGGTACTCTGGGGTGGGGGGATTTTCTTGAAAACCTTCGTTTCGCATCCTTGGAAGATAGTGAACCTAAACACCAAGTTTGGAGCTTATCCGACTGTTCGTTTTTGAGTTATGCTGTTCACAGACACACACACACACACACACACACACACAGACACACACGGACATGTTTCCAAAAATGCTTTTATTGGATTCAATAAATAAATCGTATTGGTAATATTGCAATAATAATAATAATAATAATGCAAAAACATTGATCCACGTATTCAATAAATAAATAAAATCGTTCTACGTGGTCTAGGGGTGTCACGCTATTCTCTAGTTGCCAAGGTTGCAGGAAATATAAATATCAGTATCGTCTTAGGCCAAAATAACTCACATTTTTGCACTATAACATAAGATCTCAATCTGTAAACCCTATAGTGAGCTAGACCAGCTTAAAGAAAGCTAGTCTACTCTAGGATGTAGATTACGTCATAAATACATAATTAAATTCTGTACTTGTATGTAAATAACTTGTAGTTCTGAAGCAGAGTACGTTATAGCTAAAACTTTTTAACACAATATTATTAATACTTAATGTATTTATAAAATTCAGCAACATTGTACAGTCAGTTATTTTTTTGAATGAAAGAAATCCTCCTCTGTATAGAAGGTGTGAGTGATAATATATCTTTTCAATGCTAACTTGAATTTATTTTTATTAGTTTTCAGTTGCTTAATATATGACGGAAGTGAATTAAATAATACTATACCATTGTAGTAAGCCCCTTTTTGGAATACTTGTAGGTTATTGCTTGGCCTGTGCCCATTTCTGGTTTGTTTGCTATGTATGTCTGAATTTTTTATGAACACTTCTGGGTGGTCAACCATGGTTAAAATAGAGCCAGAATATACTCACAGGCTAATGGTAGAATTCCAAATGTTTTGAATAGTGGTTTACAATGAGTTGATTGCTTTACACCTGTCTTTATTCTTATTACCCTTTTATGCAAAAGAAATACTTTTTTGCGTCTACTGAATTTCCCCAAAATGTTATTCCTTAGGTCATAATTGAATGAAAATAAGCATAACATACTGTATATAGGATTTGCCGTCATAACAGCTTCGCCCTACCATTGAGTACCTGTAGTGAAAGATTTCTTATATGCGTAGGTGTGCTGTTAAAAGGCTTTATTGAAGTGGGGTAAATACTATTTACACATACTGTACTAGGTTGTCTCATAAGTAAAGTCGGTGTTTTATAAGACAGAATTGGTTTTCTTTGGTTCGCCAATGCTATTTACAGGATGCCAGTCGTGACAGTCGTCAGTTGTTAATACACAATCACAAAATGAAGTTACGAAGTTTCAATCTGAGAGTCCTTCTAAAGCACTACTGGAAACAAGATTATAAAGCTGCTGCTGCCGCGGCTCCAAAAATATGTGAAGTGGAAGGAGAAGGTGTCGTTAGTGAGCGTGTGGCACAACGATGGTTCCAACATTTCAATACTAGAGAAGAAAACACTAAAGATTTACTACGTTCTGGAAGATGGATATTGAGAATACACACAGAGTTTTGGAAGAAAATCCGCAAAAAAGTACTTGTAGGCTGTCAGAAGAACTTGGTCGATAAAAGATACCATACATCGCCAGATTAAGAAACTTGGAAAATCAAACAGAAGCTGTAGATCTGTACCTCATGAATTGACACCTCAACAGGTTCAACGTAGAGTGGATATCTGTCGTCAGCTTATCGGTAATCCCATGGATGATAGATTTATCAGGAGATTTGTCACATGGGATGAAAAATGGGTCTATTAGCGCAACCGTGACGCTTCGAAACACTGGCTCAGTCCCCGTCAACCTGCCAAAGTCAACGTTAAAAAAAATCGGTTCGGCCCCAAAGTAAGGCTTGTCTGGTGAAATTTTGGAGGAGTGATTCACTGGGAGTGTTCCAAACGGGCGTCCAGTCAATGCGGATCTTTATTCACAACAACTGAAACGAGTTGATGAAATTTTGAGATGGAGATACCCAGAATTACTTAACAAATAGAGTTCTCTTGCAGTAGGGCAATGCAACACCCCATACTGCACAAACAACCATGATAAAAGTTCAGGAATTGGAAGGAGTCGAACTGCTACAGCACCCAGCATACAGCCCTGATCTTGCGTTTTCAGATTACATTCTGTTTCGATCCATGGCCCATTTCTTGCGTGGAAGAAATTTAGAAAACATTGAAGCTGGAAGGTGGGTCTCAACGAATTCTTCGCATCAAACATCAAAGACTGGTACCCTCTTGAGGTAAAAGTCACAAGAAGTAACATCACTTATATGTTTCTTTACATGCAAGAGGCAGGCCAGAAGATGCTCGAGGGCAAGGTGAGTACACCAGATTGAATAAAAAGTAGTTTACAAGTGAAGCTCCATGTATTATTCTCAAAGCTCTCTTTTACAATATAATAAGTCTTGAAGCAGAAGCATGGTTGCCCCATCATAAAAGAACACAATTCTGATGACTGTGAATGTAACTACAATAGGTTGAAGTAGTTATTTTGTTGTATTGTTATTTACCCCACGTTTTGGGCGCCAATTTGAAGTAGGTTATTGCTTCATGTATGGAAAGCCAATTTGAAGTAGGCGTTGTATTGTATTTAAACTGTTGGGGAAGTAGTTGCAACCGCAGGTATGGTAAAAAGTTTCCAGTAGCCTTCGCCCCAAAAATGTTTAAAAAAATATTAACTTTGTAATTTGACTGTTTCTTTAAATATTATATATTTATGTTTGCCTCGGGTGCATCAGTATTATTGTTAGAGACATGGATTTCTTTGCAAGGAGTAGTGCGGCTGAAGAATGTAGGCTTACACAAATTATAATTTTTAGTTCATTCCTATTTATTAATTCTTGACACGATTTAAATAACACTTCACTGATATAGAGGGCTGTAAGATACTTTTATTAAATACTTGCACTTTTTAAACACGTAAACTATTTTCGTCTCACACTGAATACGCATTAAATTTCTCGAGGACGCATCTCGCGTCCGGTTAGGAACACTGTCTACAACCAACTGACTTGATTTCTACCGCCTAAATTTGTAAATTTGTGTATTTCAAGTCTCTGATTGGCTAATCCTAGTTCAATAGAATACCTTCAGTTAACCAAAGTTTTTCTGGTTGTTGATTGGCTATTTTATAAACTGTCACAAAAATTACATTATTGCTTCCCCAAGAATTACAAGTAGTATTGTTAAACTTTTAAATTCATTAGTGCCTCAAGGTTACCTCATTGTTACGTCATTGTTAGCAACTTTTAACCTATTACTCTCACAGCTCCTACATTATTAAATTACGTAATACATCCACATAAGATTATTACACATGTATACAATAATATAAACATATACAATGACTGTAATATACGCTTTTTATATATTGTTACATATACATATATATTATATATTCTATAGTTAGACTGAAATCATTTAAGTGTTAAAAATACTGCCTCAAGGTTGATATAAGTGATTCAATTGTTATATTGTTTTTAAGTGCTCTTAAAATAAGCAAGCCCTTACTTTCTTAGCAACATGTGCAATATGGGTTTGCCAGCACAAATTTGAATCAAGATACAAACCTAAGAATTTTACTGATTTGTTTTCATCTGAACTCTTCCTTAATTTAAAATACAATGTCTCAGTTTTTGTACCATTTAAAATTACATTATTACCATTATACCATATTTGAACACAATTAGTTAATCCATTGAGTTTATTATTCAATAAGCTAGTACTACCATCGATCCAAATCGTCTGCAAACATATATGTCTAAAAACAAGAACTACGAATAAAATTAGGGTGATCGTTAATGAATATTAAAAACAGTATAGTTTCCAAAATTAACCCTTGAGGTACTCCATATTTCAATGGAGCAGGATGGCTCAGGCGCTTACGTCGCGGGAGGTCGCGGGATCGATTCCCGGCGACCGCCCACTCTGGCCCATGGTTTTTTCGTGGTTTCCCCGGGTCGGGTGCTGGGGTGGTTCATTTTCTACCACGACTCTCCTTCCTCCCATTTCCTGTACCCATCATCGTCTTCCTTGCCATCCGTTTCATGGTCAGGCGACGCTGTTCGGTGGGTTGCGACTGGGGGGGGGTGGCTTACGCTCTGTACCTAGCATCACTGCACTACCGCTCAGTTAGATGTCTTCTCACTCCGCTCCGGAAGACCCTGGAGGTTGGTGGCTTGTGGGTAGGGACCGTGCGGCTTCGGATGCGTTCTATCTAGAAACGTTAGGGACCCCGTCCATGCTTGCGTCCGTTATCCGGATCTGGTCGCCCTTCGGGGTTCTCTCGTCATCCTTCCTTCCCAGGGGTCACGTTGGAAAGAAAAAGGGCCGACTGGCCTGCGTGCAGTGCTCTGCTCCAATACTGGGAGCATCTCCGTCATATGTACCTTTACCTTTACCTTTACGCCATATTTCAAGAGTTGATTATAATTTTAAAACACAGCTATCGCTGAGATAACAAAGTAAAAGATTTACACTAGTGTCATTAAATCCGTAGGCTAAGCGATAGACGAAAACGTACTACAGAAAAATTGTATATCTCTTTTAAAAACACAATTTATTTCAAATACGTTTTTTTTGACATAAGCCATTTTAGAGATATCCGTTATTAATGATTCGAATTGTTAAATCCTTAGTGATTCTTTTAAACTCCTGACAATATTCAGTTGTTTCTCGCGATGTCATGGAAACAGTATGGAATTTTAAGGCAGCATATAGCGTCCAGTTGTTAAACATTTGACTATCGCTGTTCTCTTTGTATCTATAACGAAATGTGTAATGTAGCCGTTTCTGTAAAGGTTTATTTCGATTAAATGTAGTAGATAGGGAAATAAGCTTTAGTAAAAATAGTTTTTATAGCCACTAATACACTATAGAGGGTAGAGAAAGTAATGTGAATGTAACACATCCGATTTTTTATAAATAAAAT
The DNA here is from genome assembly GCA_030765065.1 of Deroplatys truncata. Taxonomy (NCBI): domain Eukaryota; kingdom Metazoa; phylum Arthropoda; class Insecta; order Mantodea; family Mantidae; genus Deroplatys; species Deroplatys truncata. Next base: position 21,275,473 of record CM060978.1, read on the forward strand.
CGATATAACAAATATTCCTTGAGGTTGTGAATTTATTTCTCTTGCTAATCACTCGCGAAAGTATTTAATAATCTCGAAACCGTATGTTCCTTGCAGGCACATACCGATTATTTATTAGGTATGACTCTATTGTAAATTGGGGCTTTGGAAAATATAAAAAAATTATACCTAACTTTAAACCTTTCCACTGTCCCCAGAAGTATACGACCATCGACAGCAAAAAAGTGCTTTCGTATAGGCTGGGCGCGGTGCTAGAAAGTTGACTTGCCTTAAACAAGATATACTTACCAACATTTCAATTTAAATACCATATTAATAAATGCTAATAACAGTTTCATCTCAGTGAGAGCGAAATCCTGTAATAATTAGTGGCAAGTCTAAAGGCACTTAACATTTTACTGTTTAACTCGACAAATTATTTCTCGTTTTCTGTTCAAAACACTTCCGGAAAGAACTTAACTCCGATAGTCGAGGGAATTCTTTCTAATTCTGACATTAAATTATGTTTTGCTTTTCAACTCCTTATTTAGGGGAGAGAAGGATTTGAAAAAAAAAGTCTGATGTATTGCATTCACATGACTTTCTCTACCTTCTATCGCTTATTAGTGGGTAGGTATACAATTTATTCTTACGAAAGTTTATTCTCCTACCTACTTCATTTTAATCCAAATAAATCTTTACAGAAACAGCTACATTACACATGTCGTTATAGATACAAAGAGAACAGCGATAGTCAAATGTTTAACAACTGGACGCTATATACTGGCCTTAAAATTCCATACTGTTTCCATGACATCGCGAGAAACAACTGAATGGCTAAGTATTGAACAACTCAAACGTTTATGCTTTAAAGAGGTCTACATTTTTGTGCAGTACATTTTCGTCTTTATCTTAACCTTTACAAGTTATACAAGATTATATAAAATTCCTTCCGATGATAACTTCACAGGTTATTCCCAGAAAATTCATGATATACATTTTATTTCTCATATAAATATCTTTAATATATATTTTAATCAAAATCTTTAAAACAATATTTTAGAAAATCAAACATTTCGAAAAAGTTCTATGTAAAGGGTAAAAGTACGTATCACGGATGAAGTTGTATTGTTACGTTATTATTATTTGCCCCACGTATGGAAGCCAATTTGAAGTTGATGGTATCTTTAAATTTATTTGCACCACGCTTTGGGCGTCAATTTGAAGTAGTTTGTATTGAAGGAGTTGTATTATATTTCAACTGTTGGGGAGCCGAACTTGTAGTAGTTGCAACCGCACGTATAGTGAACAGTTTCCGGTAGCCTTCGCCCCAAATTTAAAAATATTAACTTTATAATTTGACTGTTTCTTTAAATATTATATATTTATGTTTGCCTCGGCTGCGTCAGCATTATTGTTAGAGACACGTTTCTCTTAGCAGGGTTGTGGTGTGACTAAGAATATAGGCTAATACAGATTATAATTTTACTTCACTCCTTTCATTAATACTTGACACGATTTAAATAACACTTCACTGATATAGAGAGCTGTGAGAATCTTTTATTAATTACGCGCACTTTTTAACACGTAAAGTATTTTCGTCTCACACGAGTACGTATTAAATTTCTCGAGGACACTTTTTTGCGTCTGGTTAGTAACGCTGTCTGCAACCAACTGAATTCTGAATTTGTAAATGTTTCTCCTTTTCAGTTTCTGATTGGCTAATTCTACTCCAATAGAATACCTTAATTTAACTAAAGCTTTTTCTGGTTGTTGGCTATTTTATAAACTGTCTCAAAATTTACATTATTATTGCTCCAATAATGACTAGTAATATTTAAACTTTCTTACTCATTATTGCCTCAAGTTTACCTCATTGTTACCTCATTGTTAGCAACTTTTAACCTCTTTCTCACAGCTCCTACATTATTAAATTACGTAATATATTCACATAACATTATTACATGTATACAATAATATAAACATATACAATGTCTGTTTTTCAAATTATTACATACACATATTGCTTCAAGGCGGGCTGTTATCGAATTTATATTATACAACTAGACTGAAGTTATTTAAGTGTTAAAAATACTGGCTCACGGAGGCCCCCCCCCGGAACCGAGGCAGAGCACCGCACGTGCTTCCAACGTGCCCCTAGGAGGGAAGGATGAGGGGAGCAAGCATGAATGTGGTCGCTAACGTTTCCAGGTAGAACGCCGCAAGGTCCCTGCTTACAGGCTACCAACATCTAGGGTCCCCAGCAATGGAGCCCCAAGCTGAGGAGAGACCTAACTGAGCGGGACGGAAGCGACGCCAGGGAAGAAACCATTACAGAGCGCAAGCCACCGCCCAGCCACAAACCGCCGAACACTGTCGCCTGGTCCTGCAATCCTAAAACAGATGACAAGGAAGATGATGGGTACAGAAAATGAGAGGAAGGAGAGTCGTGGTACAACCATGTAAAACCATGCACTGCAAAAGCCCCATGATCCAGAGTGGGTGGTCGCCGGCGTTCGATCCCGGGATCTCTCGATTGCGGGACACAGACGTAACCGCCTAAGCCATTCCGCTCGGTTGATGTAAAGGGTGTTTTGGAGTGGGTGGGTTGTTTAAAAATCTTCCTTTCGCATCTTTTGAAGGTAGTGAACTTAAATAGGCAGGTGCCAGTTTGGTGTGTGTCCGACTTTTGGTTTTTTGAGTTATGCTGTTCACAGGCACGCACACACACACACACACGGTCCTGTTTCTATAACTGCTTTTTTGGATTTGTGGGACCTCAAAATATGTATTTTAAGTGAAATCTCAGTATCGAATTTTTGGGTGGAGTGCAACACTTCCCCTACTTTCTATATGTAATAGAAAAAGTAATTAATTGTGATTTAAAATTGATCGGTTATCATTTTACATAGCTTAATAAAATTTTGTATGCACTATATGTTTTATGTTCTAGGTATATCGTAAAACAATTGAAAGCAATCAGAAGAAAGCTGTGGATGTTTCGATTTTCACAGATGCATTGTCTTAAGACTTGAGGCAGTATTTTTAACACTTAAATGATTTCAGTCAAATTATATAATATAAAGTCAATAACAGCCCGCCTTAAAGCAATATGTGTATGTAACAATATATAAAAAGTGTACATTACAGTGATTGTATATGCTTATAATATTGTATATATGTTCAATAATGTTATGTCAATATATTACGTAATTTAATAATGTAGGAGCTGTGAGAATAATAGGTTAAAAGTTGCTAACAATGAGGTAACCTTGAGGCAATAATGAGTAAGAAAGATTAATAATGCTAGTAGACATTACTGGAGCAACAATAATGTAAATTTTGAGACAGTTTAAAAACAGCCAATCAAAAGCAGAAAAAGCCTTAGTTAAATGAAGGTATTCTATTGGATTAGGAATAGCCAATCAGAGACTTGAAATACAAATTTAGGCGGTAGAAATCAATTCAGTTATTTGTAGACCGTGTTCCTAACCGGACGCGAGATGTGTCTTCGTGAAGTTTAATACGTATTCAGTGTGAGACAGAAAATAATTTCCGTGTTAAAAAGTGCAAGTAATTAATAAATAATCTCACAGCTCTCTCTGTATCAGTGAAGTGATATTTAAATCGTGTCAAGTATTAATAAAAGGAGTGAAGTAAAATTATAATCTGTGTAAGCCTACATTCTTCAGCCGCACCACTCCCTGCTAAGAAACTCATGTCTCCAAAAATAAATACTGACGCAGCTGAGGCAAACATAAGTATATAAAATTTAAAGAAACAGTCAAAAATTAGAAAGTTAATATTTTTTAAACATTTGGGGCAAAGGCCACCGGAAAGTACCTACATTTGGGGCAAAGGCTACCGGAAACTTTTTACCATACGTGCGGTTGCTACTACTTCAAGTTCGGCTCCCCAACAGTCGAACTACAATACAACCCCAACTTCAAATTGGCTTTCCATACGTGAAGCAATAACCTACTTCAAACTTCACCGATGAATTTATTTAAAATGTGTAGTCACCGGTAAACATAAACCACGTTATAATTCCATATAACAAGTAAACCTTGATTTACGTAATTCGACATTTCTCATTTCATTTTGCCCTATGTTTTGCAGATCAGAGCAGCCAGTCTGATTTATTTGTGGAGTCTAAGTAATCCAAACACAGCGTGAGGATCTAAGTGTAGCAATAGTCCTTGAGATTGTTTAACTTTGAGAAAAATTGTCGTGTCAGATATTTCTGCAACCGTAAATTGCGAATGACGTGAAAGAAGAAGGGAAAAAAGCGTGACTTGATCTTCCTCACGACTGCTCTTCGTCAGCACCCTTTGTAACTTCTCAGTTTCAATGGCATCTGTTTAAGGGAACATTAAATGGCCTATCTTACCAATCTTAAATCTGCTAAAGTCATGACTACACCACGGGTTTTTAGGACCTAAACCAATTTTGGGCACCTAAAATAGGCTCTCAGATTACAATAAAAGTCTGATGTGTTGCACACACACATGACTTTCTCTAATTTTGACCAAACTATTTTTACAAAAGCTTATTCTCATATGCTTCATGTTAATCGTGATGTTAATGTTATTGCTAACTTTCTTGTAGATGTAAGGGGAATATGGTAGGCTTTAAGCGATAGTCAAATGTTTTACGAGCTGTTTGCTATGTGGAGTATTCCATTCTCTTTGTATGTCCAGGACCAAAAAAAATCTGATGTGTTACACTCACATGACTTTCTCTACTCTTATACAAACTATTTTAACAAACGCTTATTCTCCATATGCTTCATGTTAATCGAGATGTTAATCTTATTGCTAATTTTCTTGTAGATGCAAGGGGAATTGATAGACTTTAAGCGTTTAAGAGCTGGTTGCTATGTGGAGTATTCCATTCTCTTTAGATTACCCGGACAAAAAAATGAATAACGAATTTGAGAAAAAGTATAAGTATTGGAAAATTTAAGGGAATAACAAGCAATATCTCGAAAATGGTTCACTCAACAAAAAATGTATATGACATACATTGTGTATTTTAACGCGATCTACATTTTCTGTGTAGTAAACTTTTGTCTATCTCTTATGGTTTACCAGTTATGCAAAAGTCGTTCACAATGAAGAACACTTTTGGAGACATTCCCAGAAAATTTGAGATATACATTTCATTTGTCATGAAAATATCTTAAACATATGATACTTTAATCAAAATCGTTAGAGCCATTTTTGAGAAAATTAAAATTCTCGAAAAATGTTCCATAATGCGTAATCTGGGGTGGGGGGATTTTCTTGAAAACCTTCGCATCTCTGGAAGATACTGAACCTAAATTCCAAGTTTGGTGTTTATCTGACTGTTCGTTTCTGAGTTAAGCTGTTCACAGACACACAGACACACACGGACATGTTTCCAAAAGTGCTTCTTTTGGATTCAGGGGGTCTCAAAACATATATTTCCGGTGAAATCTCGATATCGAATTTTTGGGTGGAATACAATACTTCCCCTACTTACTATACGTAGTAGAGAAAGTAAAAAGGTGTCATTGTTTCATATAAAACTCTGAGGTAACACCCCACTGTGCCCCCTCGTGGAAATATTTTCGATGTCAAAATTTGGAAGGTCACTTCTTGGCGTTTGGCTTTTTCTACTCATTTAAGAGATATACGCTTGTAACGCTCTATGTGGGCCATCTTGTTTATTACTACCGCCTCTAGGTGATCTGTGTTTATGGTAATAAAACATTCTATTGGAAGCGAAGCACATTTATTTACAGAACAGGTTCTATTATTATAATATTGTCGGACTAGAGCTTTGGTCGGCGATATTATGGAAATTAAGGGCAACTCTCACTTTATTATATTCTAGAAACACTCCGCTTTAACCTAAAATCGAGAAAATTCCGGCGGGATTTTCCAGTCATAAAGTCTAAAAGCCAGAAAGATTTGAGCATGAGTATAATTTTCCAAGGTTTTTACCCGCCACAAGTGGAAAATATACTCTTCATAAGCTTTGATGACATAATTCTACAGTGAACCGGAGGGGGGGATCTGACTTACTACCTTCACATGACATTGCCTATCCTCTATTGTTTATTAGTCGGTATACAAAATATTCTTCCGAAGTTCTTTTATATACTTCATTTTAATCAAGGTAAAAATAGCTACAGAAATAGCTACATTATACATTTCGATTGGATACAAAGGGAATAGCGATAGTCAAATGTTTTACAACTGTACGGTATACACCGCTTAAAATTCCTTACTGTTTCCACGCAACCGCGAGAAACAACTGAAAGGACTTTAAACGTGTTGAACAATTATAATCATTAATTACAGATATCTGGAAAATGACTATGTCAGAAACAGCCTCTTACTTTCTCTACTACGTATACAGTAAGTAGGGGAAGTATTGCATTCCACCCAAAAATTCGATACCGAGATTTCGCCGGAAATACATGTTTTGAGACACCCTGAATCCAAAAAAGGAATTTTTGGAAACATGTCCGTGTGTGTGTGTGTGTGTGTGTGTGTGTGTGTGTGTGTGTGTGTGAACAGCATAACTCAGAAACGAACAGTCGGATAAACACCAAACTTGGTATTTAGGTTCAGTATCTTCCAATAATGCAACACGAAGGTTTTCAAGAAAATCCCCCTCCACTCCAGATTACCCTTTACATGGAACATTATTCAAAAATTTTAATTTTCTCAAAAATGACTCTAACAATTTTGATTAAAATATCATATATTTAAGATATTTTTATGGCAAATGAAATGTATATGTCGAATTTTCTGGGAATGTCTCCAAAAGTATTCTTCATTGTGAACGACTTTTGCATAACTGGTAAACCATAAGAGATAGACAAAGTTTTACTACACAAAAAATGTAGATCGCGCTAAAATACACAATTTATGTCATATACAGTTTTTTGTTGAGTGAACCATTTTCGAGATATTGCTTGTTATTCCCTTAAATTTTCCTATACTTATACTTTTTCTCAAATTTGTTATTCATTTTTTTGTCCTGGTAATGCAAAGAGAATGGAATACTCCACATAGCAACCAGCTCTTAAAACATTTGACTATCGCTTAAAGCCTACCAATTCCCCTTGCATCTACAAGAAAATTAGCAATAAGATTAACATCTCGATTAACATGAAGTATATGGAGAATAAGCGTTTGTAAAAATAGTGTACAAGAGTAGGGAAAATCATGTGAGTGTAACACATCAGATTTTTTTCATTTTCTCTTACATGTTTCTCTATTTAACCTCCTCGTATGTAGGCTTACTCCCTCCAAGACTTACAAGCGGGTGCTTGGAGCCAAAGGCTTGTCGAGGAGCAGACACTTTAAATCAGATGGGTGATTCGCCCGATGCCTGGTATGAGAGCCAGGAAGCAGATTATATGAAATGTTGGTGGAATGGCTGAAAGAAAAGATGATGATGGAGCAGTTGGTGGAATAAATGGCGGGGAAAACCGGAGAAAACCCGCCCAGACGCCGCCTTGTGTACCACAAATCCCACATGCGGGTCCCTGGGATCGAGCCTGGGCCGCCTTGGTGAGCGGCGACCGTCTAAACACTGGGCCATGGCGCCGCCTTGAGATACTTACATGAGGAATATAAATGATTATCTTGAATTTTCTGAGAATATTATTTAAAGTCCTGCTCATTGTGAATGTCTCTTCTACAAGGTATAAGTGTAAACGTAAGAATTAAATTAAATTGAGTTTTGTTTATCACGCTCTTTAACTACTGTGGTCCTTGGCGTCCCATTTTATATTGGCCGTGAAAGATCGATAATTTTGTTCAGAGGCCTCTTTATTAGGCTTGAGGTTCTTTTATGTGCCGTAAATCTACGACACGGGACCACCGGCTTTACTTCTCTTCTGAAGGAAGCCATGCTAAGGATTTTTACGCCCGAAAAAATACATCGACCTCCGCCGGGTTTGAACCCCCGATCTTGGGAATTAGAGGCTAGCATGGTTACCGATACACCACGGAGGACGACGAAAAGTAAGAAACAAAATTTTTCTACACAAAATTTGTAAATCTCGTTAAATTTCACAGTGTATATAATGTACATTTTACTGTCTCTACTGCGTGTAGTGAATAGGGGAAGTATTGCATTCTACCTAAAAATTCGATATTGAGATTTCACCTGAAATACATGTTTTGAGGCCTCTGAATCCAAAAACAGCATTTTTAGAAAAAGGTCCATGTATGTGTGTGTGAACAGCATAACACAAATACCAAAAGTCGGATAAATACCAAACTTGGTATTTAGGTTCAGTGTTTTACAAAGATGCGATACGAAGATTTTTAAGAATATCGCCCCCACCCGAGACTGCCCGTTATATGGATAATTTTTCGAAAATTGTTATTTTCTCAAAAATCGATCTAACGATTTTGATTAAAATATCATATGTTTAAGATGTTTTAATAGCAAATTAAATGTATGTCATGAACTTCTTGGGAATGTTCCCAAAAGTCCTTTTTATTCTGAATGACTTTTGCATAACTGGAGAACATTAAGGGATAGAGAAAAGTTTACTAAACAAAAATGTAGATCTCGTTAAAACGCACAATTTATGTCATACAGATTTTTTGTTCATTTCCGAGCTATTCCTGGTTATTTATTGAATTCTCACAGCTCCTACATTATTAAATAGCGTAATACATTCACATAACATTATTACACATGAATACAATAATACAACAATGAGGTAGTCTTGAGGTAATAATCAGTAACAAAGTGTAATAATGCTACCAGTCCTTCTTGGAGCAATAATAATGTAATTTTTGTGACAGTTTATAAAATAGCCAATCAACAACCAGAAAAAAGCTAAAGTTAAATAAAAGTATTCTATTGGATTAGGAATAGCCAATCAGAGACTTGAAATACAGAAATTTACATATTTAAGTGGTAGAAATCTAGTCAGTTGCTTGTAGATAGTGTTCATAACTGGACGTGTTGGTTGTAGACAGTGTTCCGGACGCGAGATGTGTCCTCGAGAAATTTAATACGTATTCTGTGTGAGACGAAAAATAGTTTACGTGTTAAAAAGTGCAAGTAATTAATAAAAAAAATCTCACAGCTCTCTCTCTCTCTCTCTCTCTCTCTCTCTCTATATATATATATATATATATATATATATATATATTAGTGAAGTGTTATTTAAATCGCGTCAAGCATTAATATAAGGAGTAAAGTAAAGTAATAGTCTGTGTAAGCCTACATTCTTGTCACATCACAACCCTGCTAAGAGAAACGTGTCTCTAACAATAATACTGACGCAGCCGAGGCAAACATAAATATATAAAATTTAAAGAAACAGTCAAATTATAAAGTTAATATTTTTAAACTTGGGGCGAAGGCCACCGGGTACCATGCGTGCGATTGTAGCGAACCTCAAGTTCGGCTCCCAACAGTTGAACTACAATACAACTTGGAAAGTTAGAATCAGATGACTGAAAAATTCAATACCATAGTCGGGATTTGAACCACGTATCTCCCTGTTTTTCAGTCATCTGATTCTACCTTTCCAACCCTGTCCAACACACGGCTTGTGTGAAAGAACAATTAATTCCATACAATTCAACTTATACAAAACAACAACTTCAAACTGGCTCCCAAAGCGTGGGGCAAAATAACAATACAACAAACCAACTTTTTCATATGTAGGGGAAGTATTGTATTCCACCAAAATTCGATGTCGAGATTTCACCGGAATTATATGTTTTAAGACCCCCTAAACAATAAAAAATACACTTTTAGAAAACGGTCCGCATGTGTGTCTATGAACGGCATAACTCAAAAACGAAATGTCATATGAAGTCCAGACCTGGTACTTAAGCTCAGTGTCTTCCAAAGATTAAAAAACCTCCAAACCCAACTACCCTTTACATGGAAAATTGTTCGAAACTTCTTATTTTCTCAAGAATGGTTCCAACGAATTGGATTGAAGTATCATATATTTAGCCGAGCGGGATAGCTCAGCTCGAGATATACATTTCATTTGTCATGAAAATATCTTAAACATATGATATTTTAATCAAAATCGTTAAAGTCATTTTTGAGAAAATTAAACTTTTCGAAAAATGTTCCATGTAAAGGGTAATCTGGGGTGGGGGGATTTTCTTGAAAACCTTCGTGTCGCATCTCTGGAAGATACTGAACCTAAATACCAAGTTTGGTGTTTATCCGACTGTTCCTTTCTGAGTTATGCTGTTCACAGACACACACACGGTCATGTTTCCAAAAAAAAAATTTGGGGGGATTCAGGGGGTCTTAAAACATGTATTTCCGGTGAAATCTCGGTATCGAATTTTTGGGTGGAATACAATACTTCCCCTACTTACTATACGTAGTAGAGAAAGTAAAAAATGTCCATGTAAAGAGTGGTTAGGGGCTGGAAATTTGTTTTGAAAATCTTCGTATCGCATCTTTGGAAGTACCACTTTTGGTGTTTATATGACATTTCGTTTTTGAATTATGGTGATCACACACACACACACGTGCCTTTTTCTAAAGCTGCGTTTTTGGATTCAGAGGGCTTATAAACTGTATTTCTGGCGAAATTTTCACATCGCCTTTTTGGGTGGAAGCAATACTTCCACTACCTAATGGTAGAGAAAGTGAATATGCAGAATTAAATACCTTTAAGAAGACATTTAGCACTGGTATAAAGTTGGAATCAGTTTACTGGCTCAGGAAACCTTTCCTCCACGTCATGCAAAGCTGAGAATCACGAATTATGCAAAACCCTGACGCAAGGCCTTGCATTTGCATCTGTACGTTAGTAAACATTTCCTAAGGCTAGGAAGCACCGTATTATTGCGCTTTTTCAACTCTTCTCTCACAAAACAAAGGTTTCTTTCTCATTGTTATGGACCTCTACATAAGTCACATCGTTCCCTGGGCAGCTATTCATACGACCTACTGACTTCCTGAACTAAAACATTACAGTTTTCCCGCCATTTTTATTGCACTACACAGTAATTTATTTGCCTCATCCCCGCAGATGATGCAACATTATAATACCACTCGTTTGAATCAAAGCATAAAAGTGTTATTACGAGAGTGTGGAAATCCAGCTGACGACACTTCTGAAATCTTGCCAAAGTTCTAGTGAGGTTATAAATCCTGCAACACGAGCTAATATTTATGATACAGCATTAAAAGTAGGGGCGGCGCCGTGGCCTAGCGGTTAGACCGTTCGCCTCCCACCAAGGCGGCCCGGGTTCAATCCCAGGGACCTGCATGTGGGATTTGTGGTGGACGAAGCGGCGTCTGGGCGGGTTTTCTCCGGGTTCTCCGGTTTCCCCCGCCATTCATTCCACCAACTGCTCCATATCACCTTTCCTTTCATCCATTTCACCAACATTTCGTTTCATCTACTTCCTTCATCCCATATGATCACCCATCCTGGATGCTCTGTGTGATCCATGAGTGTCTGCTCCTCGACGGGCCTCTGACCCCAGGCACCCGCCTGTAAGTCCTGGGGGGTGTAAGTCCTACATAAGAGGAGGGTAAACAGATAATGAATGAATGAATGTTAAAAGTAGGGTTTTATTTTGCGAATAGCAATCTTCTTTCTCTGTTTACCTTCCCCGTTTGAAGGACTTAAACCCCCGGGACTTACAAGCCAATGCCCGCGGTCAAACGTCTGACGGAGAGCAGACAGTCTGTGGATCGGACAGAACAGCCAGGGTGACTGATCAGTCCGAAGCCTGGTAGTTGGTGGAATGAATGGCGGGAGAACCCGGAGAAAACCCACACAGACGCCGCTTCATCCACTACAATTCCCACATACGATTCTCTGGGATCGAGCCCCTTGGTGAGAGGCGAGCGGTCTAGTCCCTCAGACAATGCACTGCCACAAGTAACAACTCTACGATCAAAATAAAATCACTTTTAACATATGTGACATACAATATTTTTAGACCAGAAATTTGTAAAACAACAATAAAGTAATACAATGTCTTTCTTCCACACTGTGGCCACCGCACGTCGTCTCAAAGGCCGGCCGCCGTAACTCAGGCTCCCGCTGAAATAGTCACAATATCCCCGGAACCGCCTCACGTTCTCACAGTTACAATTACAATGATAACAAGTACATGCCTTATAAGAGATGCTGTCCTTCTCTATCCCCATATTTCTGGCAGCTTCTCAGTAACTTTTCATTTACACTCGGAAGTTCAATACTTAAAATTGAGTGAATTTCTCGCCTAATGTTTTCGTTTAGTTCTTTCAATGTATGGAGGTTTTTTGCCTCCATTAGTTTCGTCAATTAGACTTGTCCCTCATGGTCCAGGGCTCCCGATCCCCCTCTCCACCAACTTCAATTGATACATTTGAAGTCATTGAACAGGAAGTAAGTAATTAAAGTAGTGAATCTGCTATTCCAAGGGTGGTACTAATAGTAACCCAAAACCTCTTACTCAAACAGAACTTAATAATTTGGTGAGAGACTTGGAACTCTCAAAAGACGCAGCACAACTTTTGGGATCACGTCTCTGTAAAAAATTTACTTTCACGCGGTACATCACATTTAATGTACAGAAGGCTTTAGGGAATTCTTTTATTGGAGACGGTTTAATGATACTCTGTAAAGACATCGCCGGACTGTTGACAAAAATGGGAGTTCAAAAGTATGAGCAAGTAATGGAGGTTAGTTATGGATTCTTCGAAGCGAAGTTTGAAAGGCTGGCATCAATTCCAATTCTGTATTCATTATACTTAAAAGAGACGTATAGTACCATGAAAGTACTCTTTCAACATGTGAAGTATGAAGAACACCAGTGGCTTGTATGTGGTGACATTGAGGCAGTATTTCTAACACTTAAATAATTTCAGTCTAATTATATAATATATAACTTCAATAACAGCCCACCTTAAAGCAATATGTATATGTAATAATTTGTAAAATGTATGTAACAGTCATTGCATATGCTTATGTTATTGTAAACATGTTCAATAATGTTATGTGAATGCATTACGTAATTTAATAATGAAGGAGCTGTGAGAATAATAAGTTAAAAGTTGCTAACAATGAGGTAACCTTGAGGCAAAAATGAGTTTGAGAGTTTAATAATGCTACTTCTGATTATTAGAGCAGCAATAATGTAAATTTTGAGACAGTTTAAAAATAGCCAATCAACAACCAGAAAAAGCTTTAGTTAAAAGAAGGTATTCCATTGTACTAGGATTAGACAATCAGAGACATGAAATACAGAAATTTACAAATTTAGGCGGTGGAATTCAGTTCAGTTGCTTCTAGATAGTGCTCATAACCAGACGCGAGATGTGTCCTCGAGAAATTAATTATGTATTCGTGTGAGACGAAAATAGTATACGTGTTAAAAGAGTGCAAGTATTAAATAAAAGAATCTCACAGCTCTTGATATCAGTGAAGTGCTATTTAATTTGTGAAAGGATTAATAAAAAGGAGTGAATTAAAACTTAAAATCTGTGTAAGCCTACATTCTTCAGTCGCACCACAACCCTGCCAAGACTTCCATGTCTCTAACAATAATACTGACGCAGCCGAGGCAAACATAAATATATAATATCTAAAGAAACAGTCAAATTACAAAGCTAATATTTTTAAACTTGGTGCGAAGGCTACCGGAAACCGGGTACTATCCGTGCAATTGCAACGAATTTCAAGTTCGGCTCCCAAACAGTTGAAATATAATACATCTTCTTCAAACTGGCTTTCAATACGTAGCAGCAACTACCTAGATACTTCAAATTGACGTTCATACGTGGTGCAAACAACGTAAAGAAAACCCCTACTACAACATAGAAGTGGTGATCGGCATTCTTCTCGGCCAAGGTACACTAAGATGCCTTGCTATACAGAGTGTTTCAGAAATAGAGAGCATAGATTCAGGTATGCATTCCCCATATGTACACAATAAGAAAAGTCCATTACATGTGTATGAAATGCTTGGTTTCTGTGTTATGGCCTTCAAAACAGTGATATTCACCGAAACGCATTTCTTACCGCAGGTAGTTTTCTTTATATACGCTGTTCCAAGTGTCCACCTCCTGCTTGAATACAGATCTCATGGCCGTACGTACACGACCCCAATTTCCAAGAGTATTGCGTATTTCCTCACAACCAGCCACAATTCGATTCTGAAGGAATTCCATGTCAGGCACCAGAGACGGATACATCAACGCTTCTAAGTGGCCGTAAAGTAGGAATCGACAGGGTTCATATCAGGCGAGGTTGGTGGTCAAGCAATTGGGCCACCTCTACCATCCATCGATCAGGAAACCTTCTATCCAAATACGGTAAGCGGTACGACTGAACTGTGCAGGAGCGCCATCATACAAGAAGTGAGCTTGTTGACGTATGCTCAGTGGAGTGTCTTCGTACACATGAGGTATGGTGTTTTCCAGGAAGTTTGTGTACGCCTGCACCGTAAGTCGGTTTACAAGTGCATGGGATCCAACTAACCGATCACCAATGATACCGGCCCACATGTTGAGAATGATGGTGATGAGATGGAACAATTGCATGTGAACTTTCATATGCCCATACATGCTGATTGTAGAAATTTGTTGTCGTCCTCTGTAGTGTAGTGGTTACCATGCTAGCCTCTAGTTCCCGAGGTCAAGGGTTCAAACTCGGCGAAGGACGATGGATTTTTTCGGTCGTAAAAATCCTTAGCATGGCTTCTTTGGAAGGGATGTGAAGCCGGGGGTCCCGTGTCGTAGATTTACGGCAGTTGAAGAGCGACCATAAATAAAGCTCAATTTAATTTAATTTGTAGAAATTTGTAATGGCATCTCGTGTGAACTGTGCTTCATCTTTAAATAATACTAAGGCAAGAAAGCTTGGATTTGTAGCACACTGCTGCACGGACCACTGATAGAACATCAATCGAGCAGGGTAATCGCTGGTGAAGGGCCTGTACACGTTGCAAATGATAAGGATACAACTGTTGCACTCGCAACAGTCTCCGACAGCCGTATGAGGAACATCCACTTGCAACACTAACCTTCGTGTACTGATAGAAGTAGTCGTGTGCACAAAATCTCCCACTCTACATCTGGAGTTTTAGATCTTGATTGTCCCCTCTCCAAACCAGGAGATGTAAAGTTCCCGTGAGCGTACAGACGGCGATGGAGATCTTCCGATCTGGACATCTTCGCTGTGGGTGCCTCTCTTGGTACAAATGACGAGCCAGAGCAGCATTGCCGTCCGCCCTTACCTACATGAAGTGCATCTGTGCCAGCTCCTGATTTGAGTACATGTCGCTCAGTCGAACGCCAAACACAACACTCGCCTCGGAATGAACTGTCAGAGTGTGCTGTTAATACCTTCTGTTACGAAAATTACCTTGAAATTGAAGGTCTTAGCTCAGAAACCAAGCAGTTCCAGACACATGTTGTAATGGACTTTTTTGCTGTCTACATGTGGAGAATGCACACCTGTATTTATGCCCTCTGTTTTTGGAAACATCCTGTATGGGAGAATGGAGCATATCATGAACGTTGAAGTAGGAGAGAGTGGTCTAAGAGAGAAAACCTGCTAGTGGGATCGAAGAGCATTGTAAATGAGCAATATTTGATCCACATAACATGTTATTGTCTTCACTGCACATCTGATGAAGCCATATATGAGAGCATTGGACATAACAGGAAACTGTTTCCAATATCTGTGTAGCCAATTCGCAAATCTATCAGCTATAAGGTTGAAAGAAGGGATATTTGTTGGACCGGATACACGTGAGCACTAATGGCCTTATAGGTAAGTGCCTTAAATCATCATCCGGATATACGTAAGTTGATGTCTGATGAACACTTTGAAAGTAGAGTAACGGAAATAGAACAGCAAGCTTGGGGAAGTTTAAAAAATATTGTGCAGCATTTCGTTGGCAGTATAAGCAGCCTGATTACACGAAGCAGTGAGAGGTGTGCTACAGAAGTTTATAGAGCTAGGATGTTGGACCTAGACAATTTTCAGGATAATTTGGCCGACACATCTGAGGGACGTGGTGAAAGGTTCCATCAGTAACTTAAAACTCTGCAACGTCGTTATAAAAGTCGTTGGGAAATAAGCATGATAACTGACTACTGCTGGTGTGTTACTTCGTTACGCGTAAAGAAGTGACACACAGAAGGAAACGCATCAAGCGTTCATTCACAGGCAAACGTCAATGGATGCCTCCACCTGCCTGGTAAATGGCCATATTATCATATTTTACTTCTTCTAATATCATTGGTCTCTTACGTTACTTTCTTACATTAAATTGCCCCATTTTGCCTTCTTCTTCCTGTAATTACTTTCCGGTTTCATTGGGTACATGGTGATGATGAGTGTGGAATAATCTCACGTTATGTAGAGAAACAGGTATCAGTTTCGTGATCAGTGCAATCAATTTAGTCAGATAATCATATTTTCATGCAAATCCCAGACAAAAGGTAAAAATCTGATGACTTTCTCTATTCTTGTACAAACTATTTTTAGAAACGCTTATTCTCCATATGCTTCATATTAATCGAGATGTTAATCTTATTGCTAATTTTCTTGTAGATGCAAGGGGAATATGGTAGGCTTTAAGCGATAGTCAAATGTTTTAAGAGATGCTTGCTATGTGGCGCATTCCATTCTCTTTGTATGTCCAGGACAGAAAAAAATGAATAATGAATTCCCATTTGAGAAACAGTATTGGAAAATTTAAGGAAATAACAAGCAATATCTCGAAAATGGTTCACGCAACCACAAAAATGTATATGACATAAATTGTGTATTTTAATGTGATCTACATTTTTGTGTGGTAAAATTTTGTCTATCTATTATGGTTTACCAGTTATGCAAAAGTCGTTCACAATGAAGAATACTTTTAGAAACATTCCCAGAAAATTCAAGATATACATTTCATTTGTCATGAAAATATCTTCAACATATGATATTTTAATCAAAATCGTTACAGCCATTTTTGAGAAAATTAAACTTTTCGAAAAATGTTCCATGTTAAGGGTAATCTGGGGTGGGGGGATTTTCTTGAAAACCTTCGTGTCGCATCTCTGGAAGATACTGAACTTAAATACCAAGTTTGGTGTTTATCCGACTGTTCGTTTCTGAGTTATGCTGTTCACAGACACACACACACACACACACACACACACATAAATACACGGACATGTTTCCAAAAATGCTTTTTTTGGATTCAGGGGGTCTCAAAACACATATTTACGGTGAAATCATGGTATCGAATTTTTGGGTGGAATACAATACTTCCCCTACTTACTATACGTAGTAGAGAAAGTAAAAATGGTCTAGAAAAGTAAGAGACAAGGGCCGCTTAATGAGCGATAAGGCCTGGGAGCCAAGCAATCCGAGTGGCTCAATAAGAAAACGAGCACCAGGGAAATTGTACATAAGATGTAGAGGTACGAGTGATATATACTGTATAAAAATTGTAAAACAAATTGTACAATAAACTGGATTCATATCTGTCATGAAAAACGTCCAAAAATTGCTGTCTCAACGTGTTTCTGATGACAGAATAATTGTACTCACTCTGCAGATCTAAATCTATGGGATCATTATCTGTAGGGAATGCTTAAAGATAAAGTTTATGCAATAAATCGCCAAACGCTCGACGAATATGAGGGGCGCTATTTATATTTTGAGGTTTGGCAACCCTGAATGTTGTAAGTGACATCTGACGTTTCCAATGGAAAGTTTGAGGTTTTTGACCATAATCTACTTTAAATATTTTGTCAATACAGCGTCATTTGTTTTTTTTTTTTTTTTTTTTTTTTTTTTTGGCGACGAAGCTCCATCCTTTGCCACTGTGAAACGCTGGTATAACGAATTTAAACGTGTCCGCCGTTCACTCAATGATGAAGTTCGTGAAGGTCGTCCAAAATCAGTTGTTGTGCCAGAAAATATTAATGCCGTGCAAAATCTAATAATGAAAGATCGTCATACGACATATTTTGAGATTGAGGCAACCCTAGGCATTAGTTCCATCAGCATATATAAAATATTGCTTGATTATTTAGCCGTGAAAAAGGTTTCCTCTCGTTGATCCCACATAATTTGACGCAATATCAAAAAGATGCTCGTGTCGATTGGTGTACAAAAATGCTCAAGAAATAAAATGGCGGTGCCTCAAAAGACGTGTATAAGATTGTAACAGGTGACGAATCATGGATCTATGCATATGAGCCGGAACGTAAACAGCAGTCGACTGTATGGGTGTTTCAAGATGAAACAAATCCAACGAAAGTTGTTCGCACTCGAAGCAAATGGTCGCCTGCTTTTTCAGCAAAACTGGCCATATGGCATCAGTGCCTTTAGAGGAACGTAAAACGGTCAATGCCGAATGGTAAACAACCATTTTTTAGCCGGAAGTCTTCGGTGAAGTAAGGAAAACCAACAAGAACTGTAGGATCGTTCTTCATCAAGACAATGCGAGCGCACACACATCTCGTCTAACAACAGAGTATTTGAAGGCTCAAAAATCGAATTGATGGGTCATCCGCCGACTTCTTTTTGTTCCCGAACATCAAGAATAAATTGCATGGACAACGATTGTCATTGGCAGAAGAAGCCGTTGATGCCTTCAAAAACCCTGTTTTGGAGGTGTGTCTAAAAGACTGAAATAAATGCTTTGACAAATGGTTCAAACGGATGCAAAAGTGCATTTATCATAAAGGAGAATATTTTGAAATACAATAAAGCAGTTTTCAATCAGAAATTACTTTGTTTTAATTATTAGGCTCAAAATATAAATAGTGCCCCTCGTAAGAATGTAGTGTATGGCCTGCGTGTATTTCGGTTGCAAGAGAGTTCAATAATGTTTCAAAACTAGTGTCAGTCTTGTGGGATTGTGTAATTTCGAGCACCTTTTATCTGGATTTTGTTTATTAGACCGCTCTTCGACGTGTTAGCAGTCCGACAAGTAGTGTTTTAGAGAGCTTGCACTAAAAAGTTAATTTTTGTTTCAAGTTTTTAACTAAAATCATTATCTCATCGAGACCCTTTGCTATAAAATGTTAAGGTTATAACAACCTTTTATAGATGAACAAGGTGCGACTATTAATTGCAGTTTTTATGTCTTCGCGCAGATGGCACAAAACTGCCGGCACTATTCATTTTTAATGAAAAACGCTGTTGATAAAATCTCGTCACGTTCATGAAAACGAACAGAAGAAGCTATAGCATTTAAGACAGGCCATTCTGGCGCCTTGGGAAATCAGGTAGGTAGTCTGCCGCGTATTTAGGAGGCGTGAAAACATTGAAAAAAAGGTCTTTCAGACTTACACCGTTGCAATTTTAACTGCTTTACTTCTAGAAAGTTGAATTACATTCTTATTATATTTGTGGATATCAGAAAAATACTGTAAGCTAAAGCATAGTCAGACTTTTAAAAAGTGGATAGCCATGTGATGGCTTTGAAATTCCGCTCTCTTTGCATGACCAGGAGGAGAAAAAAAACGAGAAAAAAAGTATTGAAAATTCATACCGGTAACAAGGAATATTTTGGAAATGGTTAACTCCACAAAAAATATTCCACGTCAGATGTATCATAATTAACAGCGTAAACTGAAACGGTTGAACGCATACGATAATAGAAGTAAAAAGGTTCCAGTAAACATAGGTCCGCAAACAAGCCCTGTGCGAGATTTATTATTGCGAATGTGTGGTTATGAGCCGCCACTGACGATGTTCCCCTTGAGCAACGTCCGAGTATGTGGTACCTGCATGATGGAGCACAGGCACATTTTGCTGCTACTGTAAGAAGGCATTTAACGTGGAGATATGGTCAAAGATGGATAGGTCGAGGAGAGCTTGTACCTTGGCCTCCATGATCATCTGGATTTTTCTGTATGGGGTCACCTCAAAAGTGACTTATACAGCACTCCCGTTGATACCGTTGAAGTACTGGAGCAGAGAATTGCACGTGCCTGTCAAGAATTCAGATGATCCGGGGATGTTTGAAAGAATTCGAAACTCACTGCAGAGTGGAGTACAGTATTGCTTCCAGATGCAAGGAAAATACTTTGAACACCTCCTTTAACAGGGAAGAGTGTACAGTATTAATAACATGTAAAATACTGAAGTAGAACTGTATTCCTTGTTAACTTAAGCTATGAGTGAATTTTGAAGCAATTATTAAACGAAAAGTCTATTTCTCAGATTCATTTGTATGTTGCTTATTGAAGTCAGTGGCGGCTTGTAATCACACATGGATTGTTTGCGGACCCATGTTTACTGGAACGTTTGTGCTTCTACTATCGTATACTTTCAACCGTTTTACTTTGCGCTATTCATTTCATTCATTCATTATCTGTTTACCCTCCTCTTATGTAGGACTTACACCCCCCAGGACTTACAAGCGGGTGCCTGGGGTCAGAGGCCCGTCGAGGAGCAGACACTCATGGATCAGACAGAGCATCCAGGATGGGTGATCAGCCCGATGCCTGGTATGGGATGAAGGAAGTAGATGAAACGAAATGTTGGTGAAATGGATGAAAGGAAAGGTGATGATGGAGCAGTTGGTGGAATGAATGGCGGGGGAAACCGGAGAACCCGGAGAAAACCCGCCCAGACGCCGCTTCGTCCACCACAAATCCCACATGCAGGTCCCTGGGATTGAACCCGGGCCGCCTAGATGGGAGGCGAGCGGTCTAACCGCTCGGCCACGGCGCCGCCTACTTTGCGCTATTAATTATGATAAATATTGTGCTTTAACGAGATCCAAATTTTTGTATAATAAAATTTCGTCTATCTTTTACGGTTTACCAGTTATACAAAAGCCATTCAGAATGAAGTGGACTTCATAGGAAATTCCCAGAAAATTCAATATACCAGGTGTCCAGAGAAACAAGGATCCAATAATTACGGTGGAGCTTACAGCAAAATAAAAAACAGTAAACCTAATATCTTCAGATTTATAGTCTTATTTTGTACGAGGAGCACTTTGGCACGGAACAACTCAGAACACATTATACGTAGAGGTTCGTTAATACGAGGGGCACTATTTATATTTTGAGCCTTGGCAACCCTGAATACTGTAGGTGCCATCTGACGTTTCCAATGGAAAGTTTGACATTTTTGACCACAATCTGCTTCAAACATTTTGTCATTTTATTTGTCATTTGTTTTGTTTACACTAACTTGAAAATTGTGTGTCAACAAAACATGGAATTAACTCGTGAAAATGTTAGTGCAATGATTTATTACGACTTTCGACGTGGATTATCAAGACAAGAGTGCATCGATCAACTAACTTCCACATTTGGCGACGAAGCTCCATCCTTTGCCACTGTGAAACGCTAGTATAACGAATTTAATCGTGGCCGCCGTTCGCTCAATGATGAAGTTCGTGAAGGTCGTCCAAAATCAGTTGTTGTGCCAGAAAACATTGATGCTGTGCAAAAACTAATAATGAAAGATCGTCATGCGACATATTGTGAGGTTGAGGCAACCCTAGGCATTAGTTTTACCAGCATATATAAAATATTGCATGATTATTTAGCCGTGAAAAAGGTTTCCTCTCGTTGGATCCAACATAATTTGACGCAATCTCAAAAAGATGCTCGTGTCGATTGGTGTACAAAAACGCTCAAGAAATACAATGGCGGTGCCTCAAAAGACGTATATAAGATTGTAACAGGTGACGAATCATGGATCTATGCGTATGAGCCGGAACGTAAACAGCAGTCGACTGTATGGGTGTTTCAAGATGAAGCAAATCCAACAAAAATTGTTCGCATTCGAAGCACTTCGAAGCAAATGGTCGCCTGCTTTTTCAGCAAAACTGGCCATGTGGCAACAGTGCCTTTAGAGGAACGTAAAACGGTCAATGCCGAATGGTACACCGCCATTTGTTTGCCGGAAGTCTTCGGTGAGGTAAGGAAAACCAACAAGAACCGTAGGTTCGTTCTTCATCAAGACAATGCGAGCGCACACACATCTCGTCTAACAACAGAGTATTTGAAGGCTCAAAAAGCGAATTGATGGGTCATCCTCCATACAGTCCTGATTTGGCACCCAATGACTTCTTTTTATTCCCGAACATCAAGAATAAATTGCGTGGACAACGATTTTCGTTGGCAGAAGAAGCCGTTGATGGTTTCAAAAACCATGTTTTGGAGGTGTCTCAAGAAGACTGGAATAAATGCACAAACGGATGCAAAAGTGTATTGATCATAAAGGAGAATATTTTGAGAAACAATAAAGCAGTTTTCAATCAGAAATTACTTTGTTTTAATTGTTAGGCTCAGCACATCCTGTTTGCACATTGTGTATCAAACGAGAACAGAACACAAGAGTAATCAACCTACCAGTGCGCGCTACATACGTATTGCTCTATTAGTCAGGTATGTTATTTACGGCTGGTGTACGGTAGCGCTCAAATATCGCATGTTTTGTTGTGGCACTGCAGTATTGTAATTTCTTTTCTTGTCCTTCTCTGGACTTACAGCACCGGCCCATTTTCATCATAGGGTTAGGCAACAGCTAACACGAATCTTTCACGAGCGATGGATTGGTCGGGGAGGGCTAGTACCTTGGACTTCCGGTGCAGACACTACGAGAACGTGTGTTCTATGCCTGTGATGCAATCCTGCAACAAGCAGGGATGTTCCAAAGAATACGTGATTCCATGAGATACAGGGTGGAAAGCTGCATTGCAATGGATGGCGGCCACATCGATCACCTATTGTGAAGAGTAGATCGAAGACATGGTAATCACTGATGGTAGTGTAGTAGAACATAACTCAGTTTACGACCAATGTGTATAGGAACTGTTCTTTTGTTGCATACTACCTCCTGTGTAAGTATTGGAACATTTTTTCCCCACACTCTGTATACGTATTATTAGTTTCTCTACTACGTATAGTAAGTAGGGGAAGTATTGCATTCCACCCAAAAATTCGATACCGAGATTTCACCGGAAATATATGTTTTGAGATCCCCTGAATCCAAAAAAACCATTTTTGGAAACATGTCCGTGTGTGTGTGTCTGTGAACAGGATAACTCAGAAACGAACAGTCGGATAAACATCAAACTTGGTATTTGGGTTCAGTATCTTCCAGAGATGCGACACAAAGGTTTTCAAGAAAATCCCCCTACCCCAGGATACCCTTTACATGGAACATATTTCGAAAATTATAATTTTCTCAAAAATGGCACTAAAGATTTTGATTGAAATATCATATGTTTAAGATATTTTCATGACAAATAAAATGTATATCTTGAATTTTCTGGGAATGTCTCCAAAAGTATTCTTCATTGTGAACGACTTTTGCATAACTGGTAAACCATAAGAGATAGACAAAATTTTACTACACAAAAAATGTTGATCGCGTTAAAATACACAATTTATGTCATATACATTTTTTTTGTTGAGTGAACCGTTTTCAAGATATTACTTGTTATTCCCTTAAATTTTTCAATACTTATTTTCTCAAATGGGAATTCGTTAATCATCTTTTTTGTCTTGGATATACAAAGAGTATTAATCTGTGGGAAAGGGAATGGTGCTGCACCTAGCAACCAGCAATTAAGAGATATGTATGTGCTTAAAGGCTACTGTTTTTCCAAATTGCCCTTGTAAATATATATTCCCCTTACATCTACAAGAAAATTAGCAATAAGATAGACTCTGCAAATGTTTATATCGATTAACATGAAGTAGATGGAGAATAAGCGTTTGTAAAAATAGTTTGTACAAGAGTAGAGAAAGTCATGTGAGTGTAACACATCAGAATTTTATCATACAAACATCTTAAACATATGGTATTTTAATCAAAACGTTTACAGCGGAGCTTGAGAAAAATATAACAAAATATTTTTCATATAAAGGGTAGTTTGGGGTGGGGGATTTTCTTGAAATCTTTGTGTCGTATCCTTGGTAGACACTGAACTTAAATAGGGTAAAGGGGGGATAGATGGCGCACTTATAATACCTTACTGTTGATGTTTATATTTCTTTTGTTGTTCATAACATAACTTTTCAGCCCTGAATGAACGTTTTATGACATTTAAAGTAACATTCTTCGTCACTTATTAAGCAAAATTCCAATTTAAAATAAAAGTAACTTCTAGCCATCTCACCCCATTCTGCATAGGTAGCTATTTGCCTGGTTGATCACAAGATGTCAATGTTGAACTTAAATGCTCCATATATCAAAATGTAGGATACGCATCATCGACTTTCAAAACGACATAATTATAACTTGTATTAACGCTAATAAATGTCGTCTGATAGTATAACCTTCGCTCTTGGGCTTTACTAAACAGTTGAAATCTCAAGCGAACAATACACTCCTTATTGTTATAGTGTTATCACTTCCACAAAGAAAGCCAGCCGTCTTCTGCTTCTACCTTGCAGGTCAGTCACGTGATGCGCTATCTGTCCCACCTCTACCCTATAAGCTTGGTATTTATCCGACATTTCTTTTTCAGATATGCTTTTCACATCGTACGAGATGGCCCCGAGGCAAAGTGCGAGGTTCGCATTCGGGACGTCCCGAGTTCGATTTCCGTCAGACCTGCCATTCTGATCTTGGGTTATTTCGTGGTTTCCCCGGGTCTGTAGATGGATGCTGGGGTGGATCCTCTTCTACCACGAATTTGCAGTCCCCTCGTTCCCTTTCATGTTTCATGTGGAATCGTGCTCTCTCCCAATTCGCCAGAGGGAAGCCCTTTCTGAGCAGCCCGAGGTATTGTGAGGTCTTCAATCTCGGAACCGTTAGCGTCCTTGAGGTCTATAGCCTGCTGCTGTTCCTCCACTTTATCCTGGGGGTGGTAGCCACAAAACCTCCGTCTGGAGTCGAGGTGAACAAGGTGTTTCTATCCCTTACTTTGTCATAGTCATACGAGAGCGACACTGAACATTTTTAGAAAGTCAAACAAGGATTAGTTTTAAAATTTTTAAATGATTTTATTGCTTTTCAGTATATTTCCCTTCAACATTAATACATTTTTGCATTCGATGAAACCGTCCTTAAAGCAATGATGTCATTCTTCCTGAGGCACTTCAGAAACAAGATTTTTATAATGTTCCACTGCTTTATTTGATGACGAAAAAGCGGTTCCACGCATTTTATTTGAATTTTTGGAAACAAAAAGAAATCAGGGTTGTATGGTAGAGGGTTCATGGTGCTGACCTTCAGGGCATTCAGATACTCAGTTGTTAGTTTTGAGGTGTGCGACGATACATTGTCATGATGTAACATTATTTTTTCCGTTTGGACCTTTTTCTCAAACTTTTTCAAAACTTTGCGGCAAAAGAACTAGTAATCATCCGCCTACCAGCACCATAAATTCGTCGGACTGTTGTAGGCTTTCTGTTCGAAAGGCCCATTTAGCGGATTGGCTTTACTTTTCAGGATCATAACAATAAATTGTCGCGGTTACTTCGTGTTATCTATTGCTGAGCGCCTGTTATTGTTTTATTATTTTGCATTTTGGGTTCATTGTGCTCCGGCTAGCTATTATTACTCGGTCGAGCAAATCTCTTGAACATGGTGTGTACACGGAAAGGAGTTGTTAGTAAAAGGTAACACTTATAAAAGGATTGGTTTTTACACTTTTATTGCCGTCACACTTCCTTAATTTCACATATTTACTTTTGATACACGCTCGACTGAAACTGTTATATTTTAGAATGTAACTATTATCACTTATTTGCTGCACATTATTAATTCGGTATTTCACATCAGTAGGGTAGAATTGACAGTTCTGGCGCAGTTAATTTATGCATGGCTATTCATATGCAAATGAGCTCCCCCACCTCCTCCCTCCCCCACCTCCTCCCCCCTCCCCCCCGCTGTGCCTTGGTAGTTTTAGCTGCACCTGCGGTCGTAAATCATGTTGAGTACAATGGAGGCTTGACAGTTAGGTAATTAAGGCTGTCAATCAACTGTCAAAACGAACAAAGGGGTCATAAATTTAAGGTTCTGTAACAAAGGCGAGATGTTTTTCCTACCCATTCCACATCCGGCCACTTCTGCACCTGGTCAGTTACCCGCCCCCACTTCCATTGTGTGTGTCGAACACGTGGCATACTCGTTCCACTAGCTTTTAACAAAAGAACAATGCTTGCCCTTCAGCTGTCAAAATGAACAAAGCCCATGATGAATTAGGGTTGTAACAAAGCCTGACCCTTTCCATTGTGTAAGAGATTCTATTGTGTGTGCCTTTCTATTGTCCGATGCAAGCATTCTTTAGAAAGACCACCTGGCAACCCAATAACAAAGCCTGACCCTTTCCATTGTGTAAGAGATTCTATTGTCCTTGGCAAGGCTAGTTTAGAAAGACACCTGCAGCGTTCCCATTGTTTGGCCACCTGCTAGTTTAACAAAAGAATTCGAGGGTTGCTTTATACTCGTCCTGTCCTTGTTTGTGTGAAAGAGAGAGAAACTTGTTTACCAACTCTGCGTGACGTCATACTTTAGAAAGACACCTGCTCCATAACAAAGCCTGACCCTTTCCATTGTGTAAGAGATTCTATTGTGTGTGCCTTTCTATTGTTCTTGGCAAGGCTAGTTTAGAAAGACACCTGCAGCGTTCCCATTGTTTGGCCACCTGCTAGTTTAACAAAAGAATTCGAGGGCTGCTTTATACTCGTCCTCTCCTTGTTTGTGTGAAAGAGAGAGAAACTTGTTTACCAACTCTGCGTGACGTCATAGTCGGCCATCATGATTTTGCCTGAGGGAGTTCTCTCCGATGTTTTACGACCTCCTACGAATATATCCGAGCATAGTTAACAAGCATTCTGTTTCAGCCAACGACTCCGAAAAAGCGTCTAATATATATTTCATTACGTGCATTAAACCTCTGAGTGATATCCATAGATCGGTGTTCGATTCTTACTGTAATCAAAAGTTTATTGCTAATGAGAAATTAATGATTGATATTATTATATCATTACCCTAATTAATAAAAGTGCGTTCAGAGAATTCTAGCTCGAGTCTTACCAAGTGAAACTCTAACGCGTAATAACTATTAAACTATGCAAGGTCAGATTAAAAAAATGTATTTATCAATTATAATTTAATTTTTTATATATCATTACCCTAATTAATGAAAGGGTGTTCAGAGGGTTCTAGTTCGAATCTTACCCAACGAAACTCTAATGCTTAATAAATATTAAACTATGCAAGGTCAGATTAAAATGCATTTAACAAATTTAATTTTTATATATCATTACAATAATTAATAAAAGGGTGTTCAGAGGGTTCTAGATCGAATCTCTAATGCTTAATAAATATTAAACTATGTGAGTATTGCGCGGCCAGATTAAAACGTGTTTAACGAATATAATTTAATTAATGAAACGGTGTTCAGGGGGATCCTAGATCGAATCTGCGAAACTCTAATGCTTAATAAATATTAAACTATGCACGACCAGATTAAAATGTGTTTAACAAATATAATTTAATATACACGACATTACAATATTTAACGATCTGTATTCTTAGGAACCAGAGGTCCATAGTTCGAATCCTGCCCTGCGAAATGCTATAATAACTATTAAGTTATTGAAGCAGCGGGCGGTCGGATTAAAATTGCATTTAACAACTATAATTATTTATATTAAACCCTGATGCATACTTAGATATCTCGATGCCTAGACAACATTCTTTCTTCTTCTCCTCTCTTTTTCTTTCTATCTATCTCTTTCTTTCTCCACGACTTGTACACATTCAGGCGTTCACATATACACGAGCGCTTGTACACACATCAGCAAACATACACTGGTGCACGCATGCAAGCACACACACACACACACACGCAAGCACATACACCAGCACATACACACACATGCACATACATACACCAGCACATACACACACATGCACATACATACAACAGTACACACACACATACACCAGTACACACACGCATTCACGCACCTCATGCGTATACATACATACACCAGTACACACACGCATTCACGCACCTCATGCGTATACATACATACACCAGTGCTCTTACACTCACACATACATATACATGGACAAACACACACACGTGCAAGCACATATGCCTGTTCACTTACACCCAACAGCAGCAACCCACACACGCACACACCAACTCACCCGCATGTCCTGAATGAAAAGAGACAAAATGATGCAATAAAAACTAATTATAGCTCGGGATGCAAGGCTCCATTTACAATTGCTCGAAACCGGTCTTCTAATAACTCCAAACTTTTATGCCATTAGCTCGTTTCTTGTGCATGTATATTAGAGTCCAGGTGTCATGGGTTCGATCCTTAACTTTAAAATCTCAATTATCTCAGAAACTAGCAGGGATTAAGGTGCGGACCAAAGCACGATTTTTAGTTCCTACGATGAACAATTAATGCTTTATATAATTTCCAATCAGTGTCCCTAGCTCGAATCCCGATCTTTCAGTGACTTCCTTAATTTTCCACTGTGTTCTAGAATATATCACTTAGATCAATGTTGCAACTGCATACAGGTCTTTTAAACACAAGCTAATATTATAAATAATTTTGTTTCTGGCGTTCTGAGTTCGAATACCGATTCAATGAAGTTTACTTATAAATTTAATAACAGAAAATAATTAAGACAAAGGTACCAAATAAACCTATTACGTTTATGTCATCAGATAATATCTTGCGGGCGTATATTAGGGTACCTGACGTCCAGGGTTCGATCCTTAAGTTTAAATCTCAATTATCGCAGAAACTAGCAGAGATAGAGCTGTAGACGAAAGCATGTTTGATAGCTCATACAATGAACAATTAATGCTGTATATAATTTTCAATCAGTTGCTCCTAGTTCGAATCCCGATCTTTCAATGACTTCACTGATTTTCCTCTGTACTATAGAATACACCACTTAGATTGATGCTTTAACTGCATGCAGCTTTGTGTAACGACATTATGGATGTACTCTGTGTGAGAGAGAGCGAGAGAGGGGAGAGAGAGAGAGAGCGAGAGAGGGAGAGGAAGTGAAACAAGCAGGGATAGAAGTGCTGAGGGCCTCTGCGCATGCGTAGCAAGAGATGATGTCATTGGCTGCAATAATCACGTGACGTGTAAGCATCACAGCCATGATGACATGCAGGCATCGCCTGGAGGGGGTTTAGATCCCTATATAAACAGACATCTTTCCCATGTTAGAACTGTTGTGTACTTATTAACTTTACATTCAAGTTTTAAAGAGCTTTAAAAGCAACGTGAGCTGCAGGCCGTCTACACATTCAGCACATATCAAAACGGGGGCAATGCAAGGTGAGTTTTAAATAACTATACAAAATCACTGTTGGCTTTTACAATACATTTAATTTTATTTAAACGTTACAGTACATGAAAGACGATTCGTTACAAAGAGCATCATATTTTCTAATCTGTGCTTTACATTCACATGATATTCTCAACACACATTCTTCTGTAACATTTATATGATTTTCTCTACATCTTCTTTGTAAACATTCATACGATTTTCCCCTCATTCTTTGTTTCACTATACACTCACATGATTTCCTCTACTCATTCTTTATTCCACCTACAGGTTCATGCTCTGTTAACATTCACATGACTTTCTCTTCACATTCTTTGCTTCCATTAACATTCACATGATTTTCGCCACACCTTCTTCTTACATAAACATTCATACGACTTTACCCTCATTCTTTGTTTCACTATACATTCGCACACGATTTCCTCTACTCATTCTTTGGTTCTCTGCTGGCTCATCTTCAATGAACATTCACATGATTTTCTGTACTTATTCTTTATTTCTCTACACCTTCATAGGCTTACAAAACATGCACACCCTAGTTCTAATATAAAGAAGTGTATAACTCGTTCTTCAACTTGAATAATGTAGTGAAAATAATAATTCATGGCAATGTCTGTTACAGATTGTTTAGCTGATAGACTTAACAAGATGGTGGAAGAGCGCAGTTTCTTACCGACTCGTCGAGTTCAAGATCTCGAAATAGGTCTTAACTATGAGATAAAGTCCTTAAAGAGAGTTCAAACAAGATATGGTACCAGGATCGTATCTTCGCTGGAGGATTGTCAAGTGTTCTTGCCAGAGCGCTATAATTCGTTAACCGATCAAGAGATTGCAGAAATACCTGGGAGCGTATACCTACAGTATAATGGCATGGCAGAGACGGGGAAATTTAAGACATGTAAATTGTCTTTTTTACACGCAAAGAAGGTGCGTAGAAGTGTCAAACTTAAGTATTGAATGTTCTCCCATTTCACAATGAAAAATTCATAAATAAAACAACTGACTCATTGATATTACATATAAAGATACAAAAGATGCATATTATAGAATTTTATAAAAAATTAACGAAATTACAATATCACACGCTTTGAGTTTAATTATATCTAGCGCATTGAAATAACTCTAAATATCCGAATGTTTATACAAATCATTGTGCTTCTTTTACATGTGCCATATGCTTCATTTTACATGTATCATAACAAAAAATGTAATTCTTTCCAGGTTGCCTTTACTTGACCAAGATAGTTTTCTAAGACTTTCATTGTGCAATGTTTCAGGGTGTGCAATAAGAGGAAGAAGAAGAAGAGGAATAGCCTGCTGCCATGCAAAGGATGCTGACGCTATTGGAGGGTAGAATACCTGCAAGAAACATTTCGGCAAGAAACGGGTGCTGAGACATCTACATCACCGAAACACATTAAGACAGGATCCTTATATAACATTACAGGGTATACAATGAAAAAATACGGTCAATTTTGTATACAATTCAATGCATGGCTGAGAGTTAGCTCGAACTAGTCTCCCTATATTCACTGAAATTAAGCATTGTGAGCAATAATTTAAGTGACTGTGAAAATACTTTAAGTAATGGTGAAATTTGTATCCTAAAAGACTTGAGCCCTGTATACATTAACAGCATTAAGACTTTTTGCCACGCTGGAATACAAATTATGAAAATAAAAAGACTTTCATTTAAATAATAAGGAAATTTGCATAACCTGCTGTTACAAGTGTAATGACATATACAGAAACAAAGAGTCGGGCGAGAAAGTGATGAAAATGTAAGATAAATAATAACAATAAAAGAATTAAGGTATGCTTTTACATAGTGTTTTTATTCATTAAAAATCCTTGCATTCCTAATGAAAAATAAATCATTACAATGATTAGTTTAAGTTATGTTACAATGATCAAAAAGAGAACCGTCTTTAGATGCATTACTCGATCTTAAGTCAGAGCACCAAAAAAATGACAAATCACGGCTTCTCCATTTTAGATGTGGTGTCACTATTCAGGTAAATTCCTGTAACACAGCAGGTTGAGTATGCAGATCTGTGGTCCTAAATGGGTGAAACAGAGTCTTATCCAGCTTAACAGTCTTGAGATCTCAGCATCAGAAAGTCGAATCACAAGCCTTCTCCACTCGATGAGTACAGGTTTAACAACAGCATTCTCTTCACCCTGAGACGGTGTAATGTACATAAATGTTCAACTTGACAAGGGATTCTAAACTCGTTGTTAGAGTCCAGAACTGATGTATTATATGGTGAAAACACATGTTCCTCTTCTTAGTGATCTTGTCGTCGAATCTCGGTGTCATTGAAGATGTCCATGATTATAGGATTCTGAAGCCCAAAAACTGTAGGAACTGCTGATTGCGTGATGTTAACCTGATGGGCGTCAAGGGCAGAGCATGATGTGTGCGTCGAATCATTCCATTATTATATCCTCGACGTCGTTGACTTCTTCTAAAAACTATAGGCATTATGCTTATATCCTTGTTTCTAAAGGCAATGATATTGCTGTTAGGCTCCCCTGTTTGCTCTATGAAGCGGATCTTTATGAACAACAGGTAAAATTTGATTTGATGATTCCTGTGAAATACGTTATCCAGCCGTAACAGATGGGAAAACTGGTAGATGCAGTGTCCACTTTTACTATAGAGGAAGGAGACTGATACAATACTGCGCTAAATTCGTATGATGCTCAAATTAAATATATTCACTAGGAAATCAGATTCAGACAGCTGATTAGATGGAATAACTTTGTCACTGAAGGGTCGCAGAACGTTCCTATAGAACAATCACTGGAAAAAATCAAGAGTGAAAGGACATTTTAATGACATTTTTATTATTATTATTCACTGATCTAATAAAGAAGACATTCGCATCCTAATATGAGGAATCTTTCTAACTCTTTCATGGTTTTGCAAATGCTAATCACTCTATAAAACCACCCAGCTTTAAATCCTGAATAATGTCGTTAATCGCATCGGAAAAGTCATTTTTATCTGGTGTATGAAGCATCATGAGTACCCTTAGCATGTTTACCAAATCATTAGGATCGGTGTAGCGGTATAGCAGCTCCTCTGTATTCGCTTTGGATATATCTTCTAATCTAGGTGAGTTGTCACTAGTATGCTTGCTTTCATTGGTGTGTTTATTCAGAGCTTGCTCATTCAAAGAAACTGCTGTCATTGCTTCATCAGTGGTAGCTCTTGACGTTATTACAGGGTCGCTTGAACTGGTTCCAAGTACGGTACATCTTGAATCCCGCTCTTCGGGACTTGAGAAGATTTCAGGATCTCGTTTGGGTGTTGTAGTCAATGCACAGCTGGTCATTGCTTTACAGCATCTTCTCATATGTTGTTTAAGCCTTGAAATTGTCCTGTTCTTTAAAGTTCTATTACATATGCAGCACTTAACAAAGCGATTACTCCCCCCTTGGGAAACATACGAAAAATCAAGATTCTCGTAAATTGACTGTAATTGACCGTCTTTGTGAGTGTTCATGCTCAAGCAGTATATATAAACTAGTCAATGTATACTGTAGATGCTGAATTCGTATACGATAACACGAGACTGAGCTATTTTTTAACATTTATGTATTTATATATGTACTCAGGTTTTGATGCATATAAACAGCCATGCCCGAATTAGACTAAGCAAAATATTGTAGCATTTCCGCATAATAGTTGTAATTCCGTTAATTATAACTATCTCATTAAGCACACGCAGATTCAAGTAGCTAGAAACGGATTCATAGAAGTAAGAGTACAAGTTTTCTTGATAGTTAGCACAGAAAATGCGAGAGTTAAGGGAGATACTGGTCATTTTCCCTTTGCAGGTCACCTTTTTTCCCTTTGCTGGCCACCTTTTCCCTTTGATGGTCACATTTTTCCCTTTGCTGGCCACATTTTTCCCTTTGCAGGTCACGTTTTTCCCTCTTCTGGTCTCATTTTTCCCTTTACTGGTCACCTTTTTCCCTTTGCTGGTCACCGTTTTCCCTTTCCTGGTCCTCTTTTTCCCTTTCCTGGTCACCTTTTACCCTTTGCTGGTCACCCCTTTCCCTTTGCTGGTCACCTCTTTCCCTTTGCTGGTCACCTTTTTCCGTTTCCTGGTCACCTTTTTCCCTTTGCTGGTCACCTTTTTCCCTTTGCTGGTCACATTTTTCCCTTAGCTGGTCACCTTTTTCCCTTTCCTGGTCACCTTTTTCCCTTTGCTGGTCACCTTTTTCCCTTTGCTGGTCACCTTTTTCCCTTTGCTGGTCACCTTTTTCCCTTTCCTGGTCACCTTTTTCCCTTTGCTGGTCACCTTTTTCCCTTTGCTGGTCACCTTTTTCCCTATGCTGGTCACCTTTTTCCCTTTGCTGGTCACCTTTTTCCCTTCCTGGTCACCTTTTTTCCCTTTTCTGGTCACCTTTTTCCCTTTCCTGGTCACCTTTTTCCCTTTGCTGGTCACCTTTTTCCCTTTCCTGGTCACCTTTTTCCCTTTCCTGGTCACCTTTTTCCCTTTGCTGGTCACCTTTTTCCCTTTCCTGGTCACCTTTTTCCCTTTGCTGGTCTCCTTTTTCCCTTTGCTGGTCACCTTTTTCCCTTTGCTGGTCACCTTTTTCCCTTTCCTGGTCACCTTTTTCCGTTTGCTGGTCACCTTTTTCCCTTTCCTGGTCACCTTTTTCCCTTTGCTGGTCACCTTTTTCCCTTTGCTGGTCACCTTTTTCCCTTTGCTGGTCACCTTTTTCCCTTTGCTGGTCACCTTTTTCCCTTTGCTGGTCACCTTTTTCCCTTTGCTGGTCACCTTTTTCCCTTTGCTGGTCACCTTTTTCCCTTTTGCTGGTCACCTTTTTCCCTTTGCTGGTCACCTTTTTCCCTTTGCTGGTCACGTTTTTTCCCAGTGCTGGTCACCTTTTTTCCCTTTGCTGGTAACATTTTTCCCTTTGCTGGTCACCTTTTCCCTGAATGGGTTACATGATGGGAAAGTATATAACGTTGACATGAAACAGTTTTCCACTAAGTTCACATCTAAAGTCGCTTTCAAAGTCTAACATATGAATAGGCTGTGAGCATTCTTGTTTCATCCTCTCTAGCTTGACAGCTAAAGTAAAATAAATCGCTCTTAATGTATATACGCTAATGAGAAAGTATAAAAGAACTAACCTGAATAAAAATCGATTAGTATAACGTGACAGCTAAGGTGGTTAAGCCCGCAAGAGGTTTCGGTTTAATTAACTCTCTCACTAGCCTGCAATCATTGAAGTACATTTACCTGGTTACATAGGCTGAGGAACTGTGGTAAAGCTAGAGAAAAATTAAAGAGAGGAGACCCTGGAATCATTCCGTTAGACGATTCGTGTAACCTTAGCGGCATTGCCAACGCTCAGCATAAGGTCTCTGCTTCGAGAAACATTGCTGCCAAGATCTGACTGAAACGACTTGGAAAAGCGTGCAATCTGATGTTACATTAGGTGAAAAAGTTGGCAGCGTGACTAGTAACAGCAATTATGAAGGGAAAGGGAGCTCCAGGTACAGTAACCATAAAGAAGAAACGAGGAGGATTTCTACCTTTCATACCAATTATTGCAGCTCTAGACGCTGCTGCTGGAGGTGCGGCCCAAATTGCCTCAGCTGTAAATACGAAAAAGCTGCAGATAAACAACTTGCTGAAATGATGAGGCGTAACAGAGAAATTGAAGCAAGAGGGAGAAGTTTTCGAGTGAAGAAGAATAAGGGAAGAAACACAGAAACGAAGAGGAGACAGAGCCTGAAAGGGAATTCAAAAACTCTGGCAGAGGGCTATACTTGTCCCGGAAAAAACATTGAGTAACATAGACCTTGACTTGTATGCCCGACGTTTAACGATTCCTCATATTAGGATGCGAATGTCTTCTTTATTAGATCAGTGAATAATAATAATAAAAATGTCATTAAAATGTCCTTTCACTCTTGATTTTTTCCAGTGATTGTTCTATAGGAACGTTCTGCGACCCTTCAGTGACAAAGTTATTCCATCTAATCAGCTGTCTGAATCTGATTTCCTAGTGAATATATTTAATTTGAGCATCATACGAATTTAGCGCAGTATTGCATCAGTCTCCTTCCACTATAGTAAAAGTGGACACTCCATCTACCAGTTTTCCCATCTGTTACGGCTGGATAACGTATTTCACAGGAATCATCAAATCAAATTTTACCTGTTGTTCATAAAGATCCGCTTCATAGAGCAAACAGGGGAGCCTAACAGCAATATCATTGCCTTTAGAAACAAGGATATAAGCATAATCCTATAGTTTTTAGAAGAAGTCAACGACGTCGAGGATATAATAATGGAATGATTCGACGCACACATCATGCTCTGCCCTTGACGCCCATCAGGTTAACATCACGCAATCAGCAGTTCCTACAGTTTTGGGGCTTCAGAATCCTATAATCATGGACATCTTCAATGACACCGAGATTCGACGACAAGATCACTAAGAAGAGGAACATGTGTTTTCACCATATAATACATCAGTTCTGGACTCTAACAACGAGTTTAGAATCCCTTGTCAAGTTGAACATTTATATACATTACACCGTCTCAGGGTGAAGAGAATGCTGTTGTTAAACCTGTACTCATCGAGTGGAGAAGGCTTGTGATTCGACTTTCTGATGCTGAGATCTCAAGACTGTTAAGCTGGATAAGACTCTGTTTCACCCATTTAGGACCACAGATCTGCATACTCAACCTGTTGTGTTACATGAATTTACCTGAATAGTGACACCACATCTAAAATGGAGAAGCCGTGATTTGTCATTTTTTGGTGCTCTGACTTAAGATCGAGTAATGCATCTAAAGACGGTTCTCTTTTTGATCATTGTGATATAACTTAAACTAATCATTGTAATGATTTATTTTTCATTAGGAATACAAGGATTTTTAATGAATAAAAACACTATGTAAAAGCATACCTTAATTCTTTTATTGTTCTTATTTATCTTACATTTCCATCACTTTCTCGTCCGACTCATTGTTTCTGTATATGTCATTACACTTGTAACAGCAGGTTATGCAAATTTCCTTATTATTTAAATGAAAGTCTTTTTATTTTCATAATTTGTATTCCAGAGTGGCAAACAGCCTTAATGCTGTTAATGTATACAGGGCTCAAGTCTTTTAGGATACAAATTTCACCATTACTTAAAGTATTTTCACAGTCACTTAAATTATTGCTCACAATGCTTAATTTCAGTGAATATAGGGAGACTAGTTCGAGCTAACTCTCAGCCATGCATTGAATTGTATACAAAATTGACCGTATTTTTTCATTGTATACCCTGTAATGTTATATAAGGATCCTGTCTTAATGTGTTTCGGTGATGTAGATGTCTCAGCACCCGTTTCTTGCCGAAATGTTTCTTGTAGGTATTCTACCCTCCCATAGCGTCAGCGTCCTTTGCATGCCAGCAGGCTATTCCTCTTCTTCTTCTTCCTCTTATTGCACACCCTGAAACATTGCACAATGAAAGTCTTAGAAAACTATCTTGGTCAAGTAAAGGCAACCTGGAAAGAATTACATTTTTTGTTATGATACATGTAAAATGAAGCATATGGCACATGTAAAAGAAGCACAATGATTTGTATAAACATTCGGATATTTAGAGTTATTTCAATGCGCTAGATATAATTAAACTCAAAGCATGTGATATTGTAATTTCGTTAATTTTTTATAAAATTCTATAATATGCATCTTTTGTATCTTTATATGTAATATCAATGAGTCAGTTGTTTTATTTATGAATTTTTCATTGTGAAATGGGAGAACATTCAATACTTAAGTTTGACACTTCTACGCACCTTCTTTGCGTGTAAAAAAGACAATTTACATGTCTTAAATTTCCCCTTCTCTGCCATGCCATTATACTGTAGGTATACGCTCCCAGGTATTTCTGCAATCTCTTGATCGGTTAACGAATTATAGCGCTCTGACAAGAACACTTGACAATCCTCCAGCGAAGATACGATCCTGGTACCATATCTTGTTCGAACTCTCTTTAAGGACTTTATCTCATAGTTAAGACCTATTTCGAGATCTTGAACTCGGCGAGTCGGTAGGAAACTCCGCTCTTCCACCATCTTGTTAAGTCTATCAGCTAAACAATCTGTAACAGACATTGTCATGAATTATTATTTTCACTACATTATTCAAGTTGAAGAACGAGTTATACACTTCTTTATATTAGAACTAGGGTGTGCATGTTTTGTAAGCCTATGAAGGTGTAGAGAAATAAAGAATAAGTACAGAAAATCATGTGAATGTTCATTGAAGATGAGCCAGCAGAGAACCAAAGAATGAGTAGAGGAAATCGTGTGCGAATGTATAGTGAAACAAAGAATGAGGGTAAAGTCGTATGAATGTTTATGTAAGAAGAAGGTGTGGCGAAAATCATGTGAATGTTAATGAAAGCAAAGAATGTGAAGAGAAAGTCATGTGAATGTTAACAGAGCATGAACCTGTAGGTGGAATAAAGAATGAGTAGAGGAAATCATAGGCGGCGCCGTGGCCGAGTGGTTAGACCGCTCGCCTCCCACCGAGGCGGCCCGGGTTCAATCCCAGGGACCTGCATGTGGGATTTGTGGTGGACGAAGCGGCGTCTGGGCGGGTTTTCTCCGGGTTCTCCGGTTTCCCCCGCCATTCATTCCACCAACTGCTCCATCATCACGTTCACCTACATTTCGTTTCATCTACTTCCTTCATCCCATACCAGGCATCGGGCTGATCACCCATCCTGTCTGCTCTGTCTGATCCATGAGTGTCTGCTCCTCGACGGGCCTCTGACCCCAGGCACCCGCTTGTAAGTCCTGGGGGGTGTAAGTCCTACACAAGAGGAGGGTAAACAGATAATGAATGAAAAAAAATAGAGGAAATCATGTGAGTGTATAGTGAAACAAAGAATGAGGGGAAAATCGTATGAATGTTTACAAAGAAGATGTAGAGAAAATCATATAAATGTTACAGAAGAATGTGTGTTGAGAATATCATGTGAATGTAAAGCACAGATTAGAAAATATGATGCTCTTTGTAACGAATCGTCTTTCATGTACTGTAACGTTTAAATAAAATTAAATGTATTGTAAAAGCCAACAGTGATTTTGTATAGTTATTTAAAACTCACCTTGCATTGCCCCCGTTTTGATATGTGCTGAATGTGTAGACGGCCTGCAGCTCACGTTGCTTTTAAAGCTCTTTAAAACTTGAATGTAAAGTTAATAAGTACACAACAGTTCTAACATGGGAAAGATGTCTGTTTATATAGGGATCTAAACCCCCTCCAGGCGATGCCTGCATGTCATCATGGCTGTGATGCTTACACGTCACGTGATTATTGCAGCCAATGACATCATCTCTTGCTACGCATGCGCAGAGGCCCTCAGCACTTCTATCCCTGCTTGTTTCACTTCCTCTCCCTCTCTCGCTCTCTCTCTCTCTCCCCTCTCTCGCTCTCTCTCACACAGAGTACATCCATAATGTCGTTACACAAAGCTGCATGCAGTTAAAGCATCAATCTAAGTGGTGTATTCTATAGTACAGAGGAAAATCAGTGAAGTCATTGAAAGATCGGGATTCGAACTAGGGGCAACTGATTGAAAATTATATACAGCATTAATTGTTCATTGTATGAGCTATCAAACATGCTTTCGTCTACAGCTCTATCTCTGCTAGTTTCTGCGATAATTGAGATTTAAACTTAAGGATCGAACCCTGGACGTCAGGTACCCTAATATACGCCCGCAAGATATTATCTGATGACATAAACGTAATAGGTTTATTTGGTACCTTTGTCTTAATTATTTTCTGTTATTAAATTTATAAGTAAACTTCATTGAATCGGTATTCGAACTCAGAACGCCAGAAACAAAATTATTTATAATATTAGCTTGTGTTTAAAAGACCTGTATGCAGTTGCAACATTGATCTAAGTGATATATTCTAGAACACAGTGGAAAATTAAGGAAGTCACTGAAAGATCGGGATTCGAGTTAGGGACACTGATTGGAAATTATATAAAGCATTAATTGTTCATCGTAGGAACTAAAAATCGTGCTTTGGTCCGCACCTTAAGCCCTGCTAGTTTCTGAGATAATTGAGATTTTAAAGTTAAGGATCGAACCCATGACACCTGGACTCTAATATACATGCACAAGAAACGAGCTAATGGCATAAAAGTTTGGAGTTATTAGAAGACCAGTTTCGAGCAATCGTAAATGGAGCCTTGCATCCCGAGCTATAATTAGTTTTTATTGCATCATTTTGTCTCTTTTCATTCAGGACATGCGCGTGAGTTGGTGTGTGCGTGTGTGGGTTGCTGCTGTTGGGTATAAGTGAACAGGCATATGTGCTTGCACGTGTGTGTGTTTGTCCATGTATATGTATGTGTGAGTGTAAGAGCACTGGTGTATGTATGTATACGCATGAGGTGCGTGAATGCGTGTGTGTACTGGTGTATGTATGTATACGCATGAGGTGCGTGAATGCGTGTGTGTACTGGTGTATGTGTGTGTGTGTACTGTTGTATGTATGTGCATGTGTGTGTATGTGCTGGTGTATGTATGTGCATGTGTGTGTATGTGCTGGTGTATGTGCTTGCGTGTGTGTGTGTGTGCTTGCATGCGTGCACCAGTGTATGTTTGCTGATGTGTGTACAAGCGCTCGTGTATATGTGAACGCCTGAATGTGTACAAGTCGTGGAGAAAGAAAGAGATAGATAGAAAGAAAAAGAGAGGAGAAGAAGAAAGAATGTTGTCTAGGCATCGAGATATCTAAGTATGCATCAGGGTTTAATATAAATAATTATAGTTGTTAAATGCAATTTTAATCCGACCGCCCGCTGCTTCAATAACTTAATAGTTATTATAGCATTTCGCAGGGCAGGATTCGAACTATGGACCTCTGGTTCCTAAGAATACAGATCGTTAAATATTGTAATGTCGTGTATATTAAATTATATTTGTTAAACACATTTTAATCTGGTCGTGCATAGTTTAATATTTATTAAGCATTAGAGTTTCG
This sequence comes from Deroplatys truncata, assembly GCA_030765065.1. Lineage (NCBI taxonomy): Eukaryota > Metazoa > Arthropoda > Insecta > Mantodea > Mantidae > Deroplatys > Deroplatys truncata. The sequence continues at coordinate 21,315,749 of CM060978.1, forward strand.
CAGATTCGATCTAGGATCCCCCTGAACACCGTTTCATTAATTAAATTATATTCGTTAAACACGTTTTAATCTGGCCGCGCAATACTCGCATAGTTTAATATTTATTAAGCATTAGAGATTCGATCTAGAACCCTCTGAACACCCTTTTATTAATTATTGTAATGATATATAAAAATTAAATTTGTTAAATGCATTTTAATCTGACCTTGCATAGTTTAATATTTATTAAGCATTAGAGTTTCGTTGGGTAAGATTCGAACTAGAACCCTCTGAACACCCTTTCATTAATTAGGGTAATGATATATAAAAAATTAAATTATAATTGATAAATACATTTTTTTAATCTGACCTTGCATAGTTTAATAGTTATTACGCGTTAGAGTTTCACTTGGTAAGACTCGAGCTAGAATTCTCTGAACGCACTTTTATTAATTAGGGTAATGATATAATAATATCAATCATTAATTTCTCATTAGCAATAAACTTTTGATTACAGTAAGAATCGAACACCGATCTATGGATATCACTCAGAGGTTTAATGCACGTAATGAAATATATATTAGACGCTTTTTCGGAGTCGTTGGCTGAAACAGAATGCTTGTTAACTATGCTCGGATATATTCGTAGGAGGTCGTAAAACATCGGAGAGAACTCCCTCAGGCAAAATCATGATGGCCGACTATGACGTCACGCAGAGTTGGTAAACAAGTTTCTCTCTCTTTCACACAAACAAGGAGAGGACGAGTATAAAGCAGCCCTCGAATTCTTTTGTTAAACTAGCAGGTGGCCAAACAATGGGAACGCTGCAGGTGTCTTTCTAAACTAGCCTTGCCAAGAACAATAGAAAGGCACACACAATAGAATCTCTTACACAATGGAAAGGGTCAGGCTTTGTTATGGAGCAGGTGTCTTTCTAAAGTATGACGTCACGCAGAGTTGGTAAACAAGTTTCTCTCTCTTTCACACAAACAAGGACAGGACGAGTATAAAGCAACCCTCGAATTCTTTTGTTAAACTAGCAGGTGGCCAAACAATGGGAACGCTGCAGGTGTCTTTCTAAACTAGCCTTGCCAAGGACAATAGAATCTCTTACACAATGGAAAGGGTCAGGCTTTGTTATTGGGTTGCCAGGTGGTCTTTCTAAAGAATGCTTGCATCGGACAATAGAAAGGCACACACAATAGAATCTCTTACACAATGGAAAGGGTCAGGCTTTGTTACAACCCTAATTCATCATGGGCTTTGTTCATTTTGACAGCTGAAGGGCAAGCATTGTTCTTTTGTTAAAAGCTAGTGGAACGAGTATGCCACGTGTTCGACACACACAATGGAAGTGGGGGCGGGTAACTGACCAGGTGCAGAAGTGGCCGGATGTGGAATGGGTAGGAAAAACATCTCGCCTTTGTTACAGAACCTTAAATTTATGACCCCTTTGTTCGTTTTGACAGTTGATTGACAGCCTTAATTACCTAACTGTCAAGCCTCCATTGTACTCAACATGATTTACGACCGCAGGTGCAGCTAAAACTACCAAGGCACAGCGGGGGGGGAGGGGGGAGGAGGTGGGGGAGGGAGGAGGTGGGGGAGCTCATTTGTATATGAATAGCCATGCATAAATTAACTGCGCCAGAACTGTCAATTCTACCCTACTCACATCTTTTAACTAACTTTACGACGCGAGAGATTCTGTTGGACTGAGCGTTACCCAGCATTACAGGCAATCGAGAACAGGTCGCCCAGGTTTACCTGGGCGGAATATAATCGCCACAGTACCTAGCCGCGTATGCGGCTTTACCTGTGCGATATAGAAGGATAAAAAGAATGTACACAAGCTTTTGATTTATGCCAATGTCTTGGGCGGGGTTTAGCTTTCTGCAACACCATTGGCTGGGTCTCGGTGTTCCTTCATGGGCGGACTGGCGACCATGTGGTCACCAAGCCCAATGCTGCTTAACTTGGGCGACCGCTTGTGGGGTCGTCAAGTTAAGCAGGCCGGCATGGCAGCAAAGCAAGATGGGAATGCTAGGTAATGGGATGGGGGTACTCAAGTTGGCGGCAGGGCGGGTCGTTGCTAGATGGTCACTCATCCAGCTAGCGACCGGGCCCAATGCTGCATAACTTGGGGAAGTTTGTGAAATGAGGGATTGGCAGACTTCAGTCTCGGGGGCCCAAGCCGTCCTTCGGCAACCGGTAGCTCTTTCTCCGAGCGTTGCCCGTCTCTGGCTTTAGCTTTTTATACTCCCTCATCCCGATATGCCTAAACATTATAATCTAGCTGCTATTGGTTAATAAAGCGCGCCAACATTAGCGTCTATTTTTATATCCAATCAAAATTACGAACACATATACTCTAGGGAAGATATTCCCTCCATTTCTACAGAAAGTCACGCTACCCTGACGTCATTTGTTTGTCTCTTCTAATTAATAAACAACTCACCCCCTCGCTCATTGTTATCCGCTCCTATTGTCAGTTTCAGTGAGATCGTGTAAACTTATTTCCTAACAATGCTTATAATTAACAAACATCTCAAATCATTGTCATACAATAATGTTAATGTACACTACAATCACTCTGGCATTCACGGTGTTGTGATATAAAACACTGCCACAAAATTCAACATTATCACCAGTAAACGATATTCCAAACCAGATTTGAAGCGCTGCCTTGGAATTTTTCCAGAGTTTTGCTGCAACAATCAATGCGTTGTTGATTTTGATCGCGAGTCCATTTATGTGGAATCCATCGACAACAAAGTTTTCTCACTTCAAACTGCTGATGTAACATGTTTTGGATTTGACTCATACCAATGGCCAATGTTGCCCGAATAAATTCATATGTTGTTCGATCTTTTTCAAGCAATATTTTCATCAGTAACAGCAGTTCTTGGGCGTCCTTCAAGAAATTCATCACTACGAAAAAATCTGATATCTTTTGTATTTGCTGTACCAATTATAATTGCCTTAGATAGAGCTTCTTCGCCAAATGTATTTCTAAGTCGATCTTCACATTGTGTAGGCGTTAAATCGTAAAAAAAAATCATAGCCCGGAAATAAACTTGCAAAACATTAGAAATTACCTGTCAAATATAACAAAATTTCACTTGTTTTTAGAAATATGGCATGTAAATATTTTCAGGATCGCCCTCGTATGCTGTTTACACACATTTTTCTGAAAATGTGCATTGTGTTTAATTCAAGGGGTCTCAAAAGATGTATATTCCAGGTGAAATCCCGACACCGACTTTTTGGCTGAAATGCAATTCCTCCTCTAATTACTGGATACGTGCACATTCCAGCGACGGTTTTTGAATATTTTAGTCAGACGTTTGTCTACGAAAATGGCAGTAAATGACCCCAACTGTAATTTTACTCTCTAATTATGGATTACATCACGCCAGCCATTAGGTGTCTTTAACATTTGACTTCTTGGTTATGAGGGTCCTCTTTCGTCACACTACACGCCCACATCCTTTTCTGAAAGTGAAGACAAATATATGTCCTTTAGAATAATCCAAAGTTAGTGGAAATTATTTTTCTTTTATATGTCTCTATATTTTCTTTACGCAAAGAATATTATGAATATTAATTGTAAATAAAATCTGTTTAAAATGTTCAGTTTGAGTTTTTATAAGCGAAGTTGTAGTACTTTTCTATTGTGGATGCTGCTACAAGTTAGAAATGCAAAGTAATGCGTTAATCAAGAGGAGGTTTTTCTATAACTAGGCAATTTTAATAATGTCTTACCTTTTGAATGAATTTTTACTTTCGCTACCACATACATAATAGGTAGAGAAGGTATTGCATCCACCGAAAAATTCGATACCGAGATTTCACAGAAAATGCGTATATTTAGGCAGTATTTTTAACACTTAAATGATTTTCATTCTAATTATATAATATATAAATTCAATAACCGCCCGTCTTAAAGCAATATGTGTAACAATATATAAAAAGTGTATATTACAGTCATTGTATATGTTTATATTATTGTATCCATGTGTAATAATGTTATGTGAATGTATTACGTAATTTAATAATGTAGAAGCTTTGAGAATAATAAGTTAAAAATTGCTAACAATGAGGTAACCTTGAGGCAATAAGGAATTTGAAAGTTTAAATGCTACTAGTCATTATTGGAGTAACACACTAATGTAATTTTTGCGACAGTTTATAAAATAACCAATCAACAACCAGAAAAAATAGTTTAAATTAAAATAAAAGAATTCCATTGGAGTAGGATTAGCCAATCAGAGACTTGAAATACAGAAATTTACAAATTTAGGCGCAAGAAATCAAGTCAGTTGCTTGTAGACAGTGCTCATAACAGGACGCGTTGCTAGAAGACAATGTTAGTAATCAGACGCGAGGTGCGTCCTCGAGAAATTTAACACGTATTCGTGTGAGACAAATAGTTTACGTGTTAAAAAGTGCAACTAATTAATAAAAGAATCTCACAACTCTCTATATCAGTGAAGTGTTATTTAAATTGTGTCAAGAATTAATAAAAAGCAGTGAAGTAAAATTAAAATCTGTGTAAGCCTACATTCTTCAGTCGCACCGCTCCCTGCTAAGATATTCATGTCTCTAAAAATATATATAAATACTGACGCAGCCAAGGCAAACATAAAATATTTAATACTTAAAGAAACAGAAATTATAAGGTTAATATTTTTAAATATGGGGCAAATAACAATACAACAATAAAACTTCCTCAAATTGGCTCCCAAAACGTGGGGCTAATAAAAACCTTCTCATTTTGAATAAAAAGGAAACAATTTCAGATGTCGTTGTGTGTGTGTGCGTGTGCGTGTGTGTGTGTGTGTGTGTGTGTGTGTGTGTCTGTGAATAGCATAACTCAAAACCTAAAAGTCGGATAAACACCAAACTTGGTCTCTGGAGAGTAAATGAAAATTCCCTGAGAAGACACCAAAAATGTGTGGATAGAGAAGGACAACATCTCTTATGATAAGATATGTGTTTATTATTATTGTAATTGTAACTATGAGAACGTGAGGCGGTTGTGGGGATATTATAACTGTTTTGGCGGTAGTTCAAGCTGAGTGAGTAGAGAAGGTCCTGTGAAAGCAACACATCAGATTTTAATATGCAGGTATGTGGATTTGTATTATAGAAAAATAAGAGCTTTATCATAGGTGGTTTAAATGTACGAGGTGTGTTTTTACAGTTTTAATATTTTACCGCTGCAGTCGCGTTTTTGAGCATGCGCGATCACTTCTTCCCTTCATTAGGAAGCCAGAGGCAGCTGTGAGTGATCGTCACTTTGTGTTTTCCTGTTATTAGAGCGTGTCGAAGTTTTCAAAACAATGGAACGAGCCGCCGACTGTGCGGTCAGATCAGTGATTCGTTTTTTGAATGCGAGAAATGTTACGCCAGCAAACATTCATCGCCAACTGTGTGAGGTTTATGGGTAAACAGTAATGGCGACAATGCCCGGCCACACAGTCCGGATTTGGCACCAAGCGATTTTCATCTGAACAAATTCCTTGGTGGAAAACACTTCGACGACGATGATAAACAAGAAGTGCATCACAGGCGGCATCATTCTTTGACGAAAGCATGCACATACTGGTTTCCCGTTACGATAATTGCCTGAATAACGGCGGTGGCTGTGGAAAAGTATTGCAAGATAATCAATGTTGTGTTATTTTTTAAAAACGTATCGGTACTTACACGGCCCTAGTAGTCTGCAGTGAAGTACAGCGCCCTGGACACTTGCGATTGTATCTAAGTCCTAGGGAGTCGTTGCCCCCGCAACACGTTCACCCTGGATTATGCTTCCTTTAACGGTAAAAGCAGATTAATCAGGTATGCTCCATTTTGTGCAAAAAAGCGCACGATGTCCTAAAAAGAACACGATGTGGTGCAGCAAGACGAGATGGGCGCTCGGTGTTTATGATGAAAAATGTACTGGGCATGTAATTAAGTTAGGATATGCGACACTTTGCTTGCCCAAACACGTTCTAAACAAATTAAGGACAAAACAAACAATCAGTGCCGTGCGAGCTACATACAAATTTCATCGTCTTGTCTCAAACTAATTAATTGTGAAGTTTCAGGTTTAACACGGATATGTGATTAGTTAAACTGTTATGAATCTAATACACACCTTAGGAACTAGCCAAGAAGAGGCGGGTTTTAAATACAGGATCTTTCGTAAGTAACGAATAATGCTAACAAAACTAAAATTAACTCATTTTTTTAAAAATTTTGGGACATATCAAATTTTATATTCTAAAAGGAAAGTTTTACAAAAAAAATTAGTTACAATATGAAGCAACATACATCACTAGCCACGGACAAACTAATACACAGCTTCTCAGCATCAACACATTAATAATTTCTTTCTTTAATATGTTGTACGTATAATAATTAAGAGGATGTTAAAACACATACATTTATAATGTACACAAGGTAGAGAAGAAGTATATAACGTTATAACATATAATATGAGAGGGAAAAGCCATTGTTAGATATATAACCAATAATATAAAATTAAGAGAAATGCTATAGTACACTATCCGGACACCTGGCTGAAAATGATGTACAAGTTCGTGGCGCCCTCCATCGGTAATGCTGGAAGTCAATATGGTGTTGGCCCACCTTTAGCCTTGATGACAGCGTTCACTCTCGCAGACATACTTTCAATCAGGTGCTGGAAGGTTTCTTGGGGAATGGCAGGCCATTCTTCACGAAGTGCGGAACTGAGGAGAGGTATCGATGTAGGTCGGTGAGGCCTGGCACGAAGTCGGCGTTCCAAAACATCCTAAAGCTGTTCTATAGGATTCAAGTCAGGACTCTGTGCAGGCCAGTCCATTACAGGGATGTTATTGTCGAGTAACCACTCCGTCACAGCCCGTGCAGTATGAACAGGTGCTCGATCGTGTTGAAAAATGAATCGCCATCACCGAATTGCTCTTCAACAGTGGGAAGCAAGAAGCTGCTTAAAATATCAATGTAGGTCTGTGCTGTGATCATGCCACGCAAAACAACAAGGGGTGCAAGCCCCCACCAGGAAAAACACCGCCACCTCCGAATTTCACTTTTGGCAACTGCACACGCTGGCAGATGACGTTCACCGGGCATTTGCCATATCCACACCCTGTCATCGGATCGCCACATTGTAAACCGTGATTAGTTACTCCACACAACGTTTTGCCACTGTTCAATCGTGTAATTTTGAGTTCCTTACACCAAGCAAGGCGTCGTTTGGCATTTTCCTGCGTGGTGTGTGGCTTATGAGCAGCCGCTCGACCATGGAATCCAAGGTTTCTTACCTCACGCCTAACTGTCATTGTACTTGGAGTGGCTCCTGATGCAGTTTGGAATTCCTGTGTGATGGTCTGCTACCACTCTTTACGACCCGCTTCAAATGTCGGCGATCTCTGTCAGTCAACAGACGAGATAGGCGTGTATGCCTTTGTGCTGTACATGTTCCTTCACGTTTCCACTTCACTATCACATCAGAAACAGTGGACCTAGGGATGTTTAGGAGTGTGGAAATCTCGAGTACGACTTCTGACACAAGTGACACTCAATCAGCTGACCACGTTCGAAGTCCGTGAGTTCCACGGAGCGTCCCATTCTGCTGTTTCACGATGTCTAATGACTACTGAGGTCCCGGGTAATGAGTGTCAGGCAGTAGGTGGCAGCACAATGCGTCTAAGAAGAAAAATGTATGTTTGTGGGGTGTCCGGATACTTTTGATCACATAGTGTAAGTACATAAGAATGTATCGAATCTTGAATTCATATATACTGCCGTTTCTTAAGATTGCAACACCAAGAAGGAAACGCATGAATTTAATAGCACAGGTTAGCTACATGACAAGTAACAAATGATAAACTTTTGAAACCTACACATGACCTTTGAGCTCTAATATTCAGTATTTGGTGTGGCCTCCATGCGCTGCAATTAGAGCTGCTATACGCCGTGGCATTGAATCAAAAAGGTTTTGAATAAGTTCCTGAGGGATTTCTCTCCATGCAGTTTGTATTCGAGCCCACAAATCCGTGACACTGGTTACTGAAGGACCGTGACGCACCAGGTGCCGACCAATCATATCCCAGACATGTTCGATGGGCGACATGTCAGGCGAACCTGTAGGCCACGGAAGCAATGGAACCCGTCACTCTTCGAAGAAGGCTTGCACATTCCGCGCAATATGTGGTTAGGTATTGCTCTGTTAAAATGTGGCCTGTGGAGATGCCTGAAGCAGGGGGAGTGCCTCAGGCTCTACAACCACCGCTAAGTACCGGTTGCTGTTCAAAGTGCCTTCAATTCGTAGGAGGCAAGATCAGTTGTAACCAATGGTGCCTCAAACCATCACACCTGGTGTTTGTCCGCTATGCCGCTCAACAATGCAGGTCTCCAGGTTGCGCTCAATACGGTACCGCCGGACATGTATGCGGTCATCACTGTATGACACGATGAAGCGGGACTCGCCCGAAAAGACTACATTTTGCCACTCAGCGCCCCAGGGACGGTGTTCACGTGCCCATTGCAGTCGGAGGAGTTTGTGGTTTCTGGACGATGGAAACCGACGTAATGGCATGCATACAACCAGTCCAACCTGCAGCAGATAGCGACGAACCGTTGATGCAGACAAGTTCACACCTGTTGTAGAGCTCCAGCGTCGAGCCAACACTGTGGATGAAGCTGTACGGTCCGTTATGGCCATGCGGACAAGATGACGGTTATCCCGTGCTGTAGTCCAGTACCCGCTCTTCGCTGCGTACGACCTTCATCTATCCTCTGCTTCCACACACGCATCACTGTCGTAGCAGCATATCCTGTACGAGCCGAAATGTCACGGTAAGACAAACCGCAGACCGATCATTCGAACTCACATGCCGATATGGCTCCTTTTGTCGTCAACGAGGTATACTGGCACCTACTTTATTGTTTCTACCTTGTTTGACAGCTCTGAATTGATTACACTGGACACAACACCGACCTTGTTGGACCGACACGAGAGGACTCTACGTGTACTCCACCTCTCTGCAAACATAATCAATTATTGCTTGCACACTCTTCTACACTTACACCAGGTTTGGAGTTATTCGGGAAATTCTTTCTTGGTGCTGCACTTTTCACAAACCACAGTGTAACATAAACTGTTATTGGATAGTAGCACTAATCAGGTACATTGATACATGCCTATAATTCAAACACGTACGTTAAGAAAACGGTTGAAGGGAACGCTAACAGAAGCTTGTCAGCGTTCAACCAGGAAGGTAGTGTATAAGCTCGTCTCTAAATAGACGCTAAAACTACGTATTTAAAGTCTACCAGTTATACATATTTTAACATTACAAAGGTGGTAGTGACTTGTGGTCTATCTAAAATAATTAACAGAACATGTGTGTGTAGAAATATTTTAATCTTCTCCATACCCAACCCTGACAAGGTGCTCTCCGACACAAATACAGCAGCCGTGGCATAATTATAAAATAATAATTACAACATACCAACACACACGCAAGAATACAGATACATGATCATCGGATTCCAGTGTACGAGAACGTCACGAGAGTACAAGCACCAAGACGATCTACAGGTATGTAATACAGCATCCATCATCATCAACGTAGTGGGGTCCACCAAGGGGGAACCGCTACAATATACGAGAGGTTAGCAAAGTGCAACTTTGACATTTTCCACCATTATGGGATAAGTCACTAGAGTCTGGTGATATTTGTATTGTTAGGTTTCATTCATAACCACAACTCCTCAAATACTCATCTGTTACATGTATTGGGAAGATTAGTTATATTCTACCTGTTTATATGTTTGCAGGTGTTCAAACTTTGCACGCCGACCATTTACTCACACAAAACATTCAGATACTAAGAAGTTAAAAAAATACCATTTTATTTTACCAAACATTATAAGTTTGGTTATATCTTTAATTAATGGGCAAAGAATTCTGCTTCTGAATGTAATAAAGCAAAGGATATGCTAATTCCCGACATTTTATTTATTTATTCCAGTTTTCATCCTACTTTTTAAACGTTACCCAATTTGTTATTTTAAATAACAGGAATTTATCACAGCCTAAAATTAAAACATTAGACTTAATTCTTATTGGAAAACCAATTCTCATATCCAAAGTACAAGCATTTCAATTAATACCAACTTTTAAAAATTTGATGTGTTACGTTCATGTTACTTTCTCTACCCTCTATCGCTCATTATTAGGTATAAAAACTATTTTCACTAAAGCTTATTTTCCTATCTACTACATTTTAGTGCTGATAAACCTTTACAAAAACAGCTACATTACACATTTCGTTATAGATACAAAGAGAACAGCGATAGTCAAATGTTTAACAACTGGACGCTATATACTGGTCTTAAAATTCCATTCTGGTTCCATGACATCGCAAGAAAAAAAAACTGAACGTTGACAGAACTTCAAAAGGAAAAGTATTGAACAATTCGAATCATTAATAACGGATATCTCGGAAATGGCTTATGCTACAAGAAAGTTATTTGGAATAAATTGCGTGTTTCAAAGAGATCTACATTTGTATGTGCAGTAGGTTTTGATATATCGCTTAACTTTTACCAGTTACATAAGACTATACAGATTTCCTTTCCAATGAAGAGGGCTTCACAGGCTATTCCCAGAAAATTCAAGATATACATTTTATTTGTCATGTAAAACATAAAGGTGCGTACTACGTAGGGCTCCCCGGAAGCGCACGTAGCACAGTCGGCCCTTTGTGCTTCAATGTGACCCCTGGGAGCAAGGGATGAGGGCAGAGACCTGAAGGGCGACTAGATCCGGATGCCGACGATCGCAAGCATGGAGGGGATACCTAACGTTTCCAGAAAGAACGCACCCGACCCCGCATGGTCCCTGCCCACAAGCCACCAACCTCCAGGGTCCTCCGGAGTGGAGCCCCACGCTGAGGAGAGGCCTAAATGAGCGCTACCGCAGTGTCGCCTGGTCCTATAAGCCTGAAACAGATGACAGGGAAGATGATGGGAACAGGAAATGAGGTGCAGGAGAGTCGTGGTAGAAGGTGAACCACACAGCATTCGCCTGGCGACCCGGGGAAACCACGAAAAGCTCATGGGTCAGAGTGGGCGTTCGCCGGGAATCGATCCCGGGACCTCCCGAATGCGAGCAACAGACGTAACCGCCTGAGCCATCCGGTCGGTTTATTTGTCATGTGAATACGTGAGTTTAATATATGGTATTTTAATCAAAATCGTCCCAGCCATTTTTTAGAGAATAACAACTTTCGAAAAAGTTTCCATGTAAAGGGTGGTTTGAGGTGGCTGGGGAATTTTCTTGAAAAGCTTCGTGTTGCCTGTTTGGAAGATATTGAACTTAAATACGAGACCAAGTTTGGTATTTATCCAACTTTTATGGTGTTTACAGACGCACACACTACCTTGTCCTCCTACTAGGTACGTAGTAGAGAAAGTAAAAAAAAATCTGATGTGTTACACTCTCATGAATTTCTCTACTCTTGTACAAACTATTTTTACAAACTCTTATACTTCATCTATTTCATATTAATAGAGACAAACATTTGCAGACTCTATCTTATTGCTAATTTTCTTGTACATAGATGTAAGGGAATATATATTTACAAGGGTAATATAGAAATACAGTAGCCTTTAAGCACATACATATCTCTTAATAACTGGTTGCTATGTGCAGCACCATTCCCTTTCCCACAGATTAATACTCTTTGCATATCCAAGACACAAAAATGAATAACGAATTCCCATTTGAGAAAATTATTGAAAAATTTAAGGGAATAACCAGCAATATCTCGAAAATGGTTTAATCAACAAAAAAAGTATATGATATAAATTGTGTATTTTAACGCGATGTACATTTTTTGTGTAGTAAAATTTTCTCTATCTCTTTTGGTTTACCCGTTATGCAAAAGTCGTTCACAATGAAGAATACTTTTGGAGACATTCCCAGAAAATTCAAGATATACGTTTTATTTGTCATGAAAATATCTTAAACATATGATATTTTAATCAAACTCGTTAGAGCCGTTTTTGAGAAAATTAAAATTTTCCAAAAATCTTCCATGTAAAGGGTATCCTGGGGTGGGGGGATTTTCTTGAAAACCTTCGTGTCGCATCTCTGGAAGATACTGAACCTAAATACCAAGTTTGGTGTTTATCCGACTGTTCGTTTCTGAGTTATGCTGTTCACAGACAGACACACAGACGGACAGACAGACACACAGATAGACAGACAGACACACAGATAGACAGACAGACACACAGACACACACACGGACATGTTTCCAAAAATGCTTTTTTTTTGGATTCAGTAGATTCTATACGTAGTAGAGAAAGTAAAAAGAAAATAAAAATGTGGTGTTACAAAGAGAATCTTGTAATGCACGTTTTAGTGTTTTGCTCTCCTGCTATGATAGTGAATTGGATTTCACTGCTTGGTTGACAGTGACAGAACTGTCCACTTAGTTATTAAAGGCCAACAGGTCATGACAGTTCACCTGTTGATTTAGATATAATCCAGAATTAATGTATGTGAGCTTCGAAACGAAACTATACAAAATAATGTTAGTTTGTCATGCAAGGATACAATAACTTCTTATAAGAAAGATTGTGAAATTCAGGGAAAAATATTGTGTTACGTTCTCATGATCTTCTCTACCTAGTAGGTATACATTTTGTTTCTCTCTCTTCTACAAACCATTACCCTAAAAGCTTAATTTTCTATCCTTTCATGTTAAACATTTGCAGAATATACATATAACTGACAAACGTTAAGCGATGGACAAAAACGTACTCTAGAAAAAAAATCTGATGTTACACTCACATGACTTTCTCTACTCTTTTACTCTTATTCTCCATCTATTTCATATTAATCGAGATAAACATTTGCAGAAACGATCTTTTGACATACAAAGAGAACTACATTTTACACATAGCGACCAGTTCTAAAAATATTTGACTATCGCTTAAGGCGTACTATGTTCCCCTTGTTTTGTATTTGCAAGGGCAATATAGAAATACAGTAGCCTTTAAGCACATACATATCTCTTAATAGCTGGTTGCTAGGTGCAGCACCATTCCATTTCCCACAGATTAATACTCTTTGCATATCCAAGACAAAAAATGAATAACGAATTCCCATTTGAGAAAATAAGTATTGAAAAATTTAAGGGAATAACAAGCAATATCTCGAAAATAGTTCACTCAACAAAACAAGTGCATATGACATAAATTGTGTATTTTAACCCGATCTATATTTTTTGTGTTGTAAAATGTTGTCTATCTCTTATGGTTTACTAGTTATGCAAAAGTCGTTCACAATGAAGAATACTTTTGAAGCCTTTCCCAGAAAATTCAATATATACATTTTATTTGTCATGAAAATATCTTAAACATATGATATTTTAATCAAAATCGTTAGAGCCATTTTTGAGATAATTAAAAATTTTCGAAAAATGTTCCATGTAAAGGGTACTCTGGGGTGGGGGATTTTCTTGAAAACCTTCATGTCGCATCTCTGGAAGATACTGAGCCTAAATACCAAGTTTGGTGTTTATCCGACTGTTCGTTTCTGAGTTATGCTGTTCACAGACAAACACATGGACATGTTTCCATAAATGCTTTTTTTGGATTCAGGTGGTCTCAAAACATGTATTTTCGGTGAAATCTCGGTATCGAATTTTTGGGGGGAATACAATACTTCCCCTACTTACTATACGTAGTAGAGAAAGTAAAAAGTAGCTAAAATAATTATAATAAACACACTATAAATAAACTCAATAAAATACAATTTATTTCTCTTAACTTTTTTGTAGCATCAACCAATTCCGAGATATCTGTTATTAATGATTGAAATTTTTCAGTACTTACCATTCTTTTAAAGTCCTGTCTTTTTTCCATTTACATGCGGTTTTTAGACTGAACGAGGCGGCGCGGCGGTAACGCGTGTGACTCGCATTCGGGAGTCCGAATACCGGATACCGCCACTCTGATCCACGGATTTTTCGTGGTTTCCCCGGGGTTGCCAGTCGACTGCTGCGGTAGTTTTTCCTCTACCACGATTTCGTTACTATAATTTCCCTTCCAATCAGTTTTCTTCTCATATTTCAAGTGTGCTTCTGGGTTTCTGGCGTATGGCAGTGCCGGACAGATGGCGCGGATGCATGCGTAATGGAAAGAGTATTCCCCGTGGAAAACAAAGGGTTGATTGATTGGTGGATGGTTCGTCGCCCCCTCTCGGCGACTCCAGCATTGCGACGGATCTGCGACGTCTTCCGCACGTCTCTGTGGCCTGTCTCCCTACTGCTTGTAGCCTCCTATGGGTTCTTCATCTCACCCCTTCCTTCTTGGGGTGGTATACACAATAGACCCCTGTAGGTCGCAGTGTCCCCCTCCGTCGAGTAACCTATACTATATCTATGCCACCTTTAGCATCTCGGGCCATATCAACGGCTTTTACCTTAGCAACAATTGTCCATCGACACTGGTGTTCACTCACTTTACAGTGGCATTATTTGGATTATAACATTCACACACACACGTTAAAACTCTCATTAACACCCTCATTCATATTTCTAGACTTTATGCAGATAGGGAATAATTATGGAATAAAGGAAATTTCCCACCCACCATCCGGCAATTAAAACTAAAACCTCTGGATTTGGAGGTTAGCATAGCATGTTAACCAGCAAACTACAGAGGCAGTCCTTAAACATTTGACTATCACTGTTCCCTTTTAATCTACACTGCCGTTTGTGAAAATTGCAACACCACGGAAGAATTTCCCGAATAACTCCAAACTTGGTGGAAGTGTAGAAGAGTGTGCAAGCAATAAGTGATTAGGTTTGCAGAGAGATGCGGTACATGTAGGCCGAGCAGAGCCCTCTCGTGCGGTCCAACAAGGTCAGTGTTGCGCCCAGCGTAGTCAGTGTAGAACTGTCAAACAAGGTGGAAACAATACAGTGAGTGCAACCGGGAAGCGGGTTTGTTATACCGTGACATTTCGGCTCGTACGGGGCATTCTGCTTCGACAGTGATACGTGTGTGGAAGCAGTGGATAGATGAAGGTCGTAGGCAGCGAAGAGCGGGTACTGGACCACTGCACGAGATGACCGTCATCTTGTCCGCATGGCCATAACGGGCCGTACAGCTTCATCCACAGTGTTGACTCGACGCTGCAACCGGTGTGAACTTGTCTGCATCAATGGTTCGTCGCCATCTACTGCAGTTTGGACTGGTTGCATGCATGCCATTACGTCGGCTTTCATTGTCCAGAAACCACAAACCCCTCCGACTGCAACGGGCACGTGAACACCGACACTGGGGTGCTAAATGACATAATGTAGTGCTTTCGGACGAGTCCCGATTCAACGTGTCATACAGTGATGACCGCATACGTGTCCGGTGGTACCGTGGTGAGCGCAACCTGGAGGTCTGCATTGTTGAGTGGCATAGCGGACAAACACCAGCTGTGATGGTTTGGGGCGCCATTGGTTACAATAACCGATCTCGCCTCCTGAGAATTGAGGGCACTTTGAACAGCAACCAGTACCTAACGGTGGTTGTAGAGCTTGAGGTACTCCCCCTGCTTCAGGCATCTCCAAAGGCCACATTTCAATAAGACAATACCCGGCCACATATTGCGAGGAATGTACAAGCGTTCTTCAAAGAATGAAGGGTACCATTGTTTCCCTGGCCTGCACATGTCGCCCATCGAACATGTCTGGGATATGATTGGTTGGCACCTGGTGCGTCACGGTCCTCCAGTAAACAGTGTTACGGATTTGTGAGCTCGAATACAAACTGCGTGGAGGGAAACCCCTCAGGAACTTATTCAGAACCCTTTTGATTCAATGCCACGGCGTATAGCAGCTGTAATTGCAGCGCATGGAGGCCACACCAAATACTGAATATTAGGGCTCAAAGTTCATGTATAGATTTGAAAAGTTTATCGTCTAATACTTGTCATCTACCTAACCTGTGGTATTACATTCATGCGTTTCCTTCTTGGTGTTGCAATTTTCACAAACGGCAGTGTATAAACGAAATGTGTAATGTAGCTATTTCTGTAAAGGTTTATCACGATGAAAATGAAATAAATAGCAAAATAAACGATCTTAAGTATAATTTGTATATCCACTAACAAACGATAGTAGACAGAAAAAGTTCTGTGAATGTACATATCAGGTATTTAAAAAATGGACCGTTGTGTGTGTATTGTGAACAGCATAACTGAAAAACCAAAATTTGGTTAGATACCTAACTCGGTATTTATATTCAGCATCTTCTGAAGAGACGACACGAAGATTTTTAAGTAAAACTCCCACACTCCAAACTACCCTTTACATGGAAACATTTTCGAAAATTTTGATTTTCTCAAAAATGGCTCTAACGATTTTGATGAAAATATCATATGTTTAAGATAATGTCATGAGAAATGAAATGTATATCTCCAATTTTCTGGGAATGTCTCCAAAAGTATTCTTCATTGTGAACGACTTTTGCATAACCGGTAAACCATAAGAGATAGACAAAATTTTACTACACAAAAAATGTAGATCGTGTTAAAATACACAATTTATGTCATATACATTTCTTTTGTTGAGTGAACCGTTTTCGAGATATTGCTTGTTATTTCCTTAAATTTTACAATACTTATACGTTTCTCAAATTCGTTATTCATTTTTACTTTCTCTACTACGTATAGTAAGTAGGGGAAGTATTGCATTCCACCCAAAAATTCCATACCGAGATTTCACCGGAAATACATGTTTTGAGACCTCCTGAATCCAAAAAAAGCATTTTTGGAAACATGTCCGTGTGTGTGTCTGTGTGTCTGTGTGTGTGTGTGTCTGTGTGTGTGTCTGTGTGTGTGTGAACAGCATAACTCAAAAACGAACAGTCGGATAAGCACCAAACTTGGTATTTAGGTTCAGTATCTTCCAGAGATGCGACACGAAGGTTTTCAAGAAAATCCCCCACCCCAAACTACCCTTTACATGGAAGATTTTTCGAAAAGTTTAATTTTCTCAAAAATGGCTCTAACGATTTTGATGAAAATATCATATGTTTAAGATAATGTCATGGGAAATGAAATGTATATCTCGAATTTTCTGGGAATGTCTCCAAAAGTATTCTTTATTGTGAACAACTTTTGCATAACTGGTAAACCATAAGAGATACACAAAATGTTACTACACAAAAAGTGTAGATCGCGTTAAAATACACAACTTATGTCATATACATTTCTTTTGTTGAGTGAACCGTTTTGGAGATATTGCTTGTTATTTCCTTAAATTTTCCAATACTTATACTTTTTCTCAAATTCGTTATTCATTTTTTTTATGTCCTGGACATGCAAAGAGAATGGAATGCACCACATAGCAACCAGCGTTAAAATATTTGACTATCGCTTAAAAGCTACCATATTCCCCTTGCATCTACAAGAAAATTACCAATAAGATTGACATCTCGATATCTCGATTAACATGAAGCATATGGAGAATAGGCGTTTGTAAAAATAGATTGTACAATAGTAGAGAAAGTCATGTGAGTGTAACACATCAGATTTTTTTATGTCCTGGACATACAAAGAGAATGGAATGCGCCACATAGCAACCAGCGTTAAAATATTTGACTATCGCTTAAAAGCTACCATATATTACCAATAAGATTGACATCTCGATATCTCGATTAACATGAAGGATATGGAGAATAAGCGTTTGTAAAATTAGATTGTACAGGAGTAGAGAAAGTCATGTGAGTGTAACACATCAGATTTTTTTATTTACTGTGAAATTACTTCTATTGAATTACTTCTGAGATTTGATCAAGTAGAGTTGCACGGACCTCAACAACATAACTAGTGCATGTGTCGTGGGTTTACTTTTATGAGAAAACGTCTATAATATAGGGATATTTTGTAACGTAAACTGGACATCCTTGAATATTCATGAAGTTCTTAAGAAGGAGGCGTGTACCGGAAGATTTCGTGGAAGAACTAAGCACCAGAATCACGTTTTCAACACTTCCGCTCAGTTTCGTTTGGACACACCGAGTGGAAAAAACGTGGTTGATGCACTTCATGCTGATCTGAATGCATTGCTTTCTTATTCTTGTTTTAAAACGAATAATTCTAACAGAAATGGAAGAAAGAGAAAATTCAATTATGCCTTCGGCCTTTCTCCTAATGGTTTATACTAGAGAAGAGATCTCGATACCGTCGATACCGCGATACTCGATAATATCAAAGCATGTCTAATTCTTCGAAATAAAACGTCGATACTTTTAAATTTTTGAGCTTTGCATGACTGAAAGTTGTAGCTTTTAACTTTATGCTAGATAAGTAAAGGAGTCGAGACTGCACAAGTCAACACGGTTCACGAGCGTAGCTTATAGGTGTACCGTACGTCTATCCACAGTATGGATATAAATCCTTTAAAAGGTAGTTTTCAGCACAAAATATAGTTACATAAAAGAGGAAGCAAGTATTATTATTATTATTATTATTATTATTATTATTATTATTACTATTATTATTCCTTGACTAACACAGAGGATATATAACCTGTAGCATTATGAAAATATAAAACTACTGCCAATTGGAGAACGTCAAACAGAGACAATTTCGGAATTAGCCTACAGTACAAAATTGGTCATGTTCTCACCGAAAACTACTAATAAGAACATAATTTAGTGAACAAGCTATCGCCTTTGTACTTTTTTATAAAGTGAGTATCTCAACTCTATATCGTTTATTAGTGGGTATTCAACCTATTCTTATGAAAGCTAACGATGTTAAGATGTTTAAGGACTGAATGCTATATGCTGGCCTTAAAATTACATACTGTTTCCATGACATCGCCAGAAACAGCTGAATGCCGACAGACTTCAAAAGAAAAGGTATTGAAGATACGAATCATTAATAAACAGATATCTCGGAAATGGCGTATGCCACAAAAAAGTTAATTTGGAATAAGTTATGTGTTTTAAAGGTATCTACATTTTTGTGTGGTACGTTTTCGTCTATTGCTTAACGCTTACCAGTTATACAAGATTATACAAAATTCCTTCCGAATGAAGAGGACTTCACAGGCTATTCCCAGAAAACTCAAGATATACGTTTTATTTGTCATGTAAATATCTTTAATATATGGTATTTTAATCAAAATCGTTATAGCCATTTTTAAAACTACACAATTTCGAAAAATATTCCATGTAAAGGGTAATTTAGGGTGGGAAATTTTCTTGAAAGTTTTCTGTCATCCTTTTTGAGTTATGCTGTTCACAGATACACAGATACGTTCCAGGACATGTTTGAAATACTTTATTTGGATTCACGGGACCCCAAAACATTATTTACAGTAAAATCTCGGTATCGAATTTTTGGGTGAAATGCAATACCTTCTCTACCTACTATGTACGAGGTGTATTCCAAAACTAAGATCCGTTTGGTCATAATAACAACATCGTTTATGAGACAAGGTTTTTATTGACAGTAATATGTGCCTACATATATACTTTACTTTTCACATAATCGCCAACTATACACTTGCTGTAACGCTGCACCAGCTTCTTTAACCCCTCGGTATAGAAGTCTGCCGTCTGGGACTTGAACCAGTTGGTAACGTTCGTCTTGAGTTCATCGTCGGTTTGAAATCGTTGTTCACCCAGCCACCGTTTTAAATGCAAGAGGAAATAGTCGCATGGTGCCAGGTCGTGACTGTACCGAGGGTGGTCAAAGAGTGCCCAACGAAATTATTGAATCTTCTCTTTGGTTTAGGCAGCGGTGTGCGGGCGTGCGTTGTCGTGCAGGAGGATGATGCCAGACAACAGTTTCCCGCGGCGTCGATTTTGGATCGCATGTCTCAGTTTGGTAAGCATTGCACAGTACTCGTCAGCTGTAATTGTTGACCCACGGTCCATGAAATCAATCAAAAGGACGCCCTTTCGTACCAAAACACGGTAGCCATCACTTTGCGATTCGTGTAAGCGGATTGCTTACACTTTTTTGGTTTGGGTGAACCGGAACGCCGCCACTGCATTGACTGTTGTTTCGATTCTGCGTTGGTGTACGCTATCCATGTCTCGTCGCCCGAAACAACGTGGGAAAACAAACCATCTCCATCTTGTCTATAGCGCTCCAAAAACTGTCGTGCACTACGTATTCGTTGCTCTTTGTGTTGACTGGTGAGCAGTTTTGGCACCCACCTCGTACAAAGTTTCCGATATCCAAGCTGTTCAGTGACAATCCTGAGGTTCGAGCAACATTTGGGAATTCATCAGCCAGACCACTAGTCGTCAAACGCAGATCACTTCGAAGTTTGTGGTTCACTTGCTCAACGATGTCATCGGTCCGAATACTCCTACCACTCCGCTGTTAATCCTGCACACCTATGGGGCCAGTGTCGATCCTGTTTGGCGCTCATTATGTCCGGTCCATACACGATGGATGTCCGCAGCTGACAATTCTTTTTCCAGCAAAAATCTAATCACACCGCGCACTTCACAACTGGCGGGATCTACGATTGTCGCGGCCATTGGGATCTGTCTTCGCCGACTGGTAAACGCCTACTGCGTCACACCAACACTGCGGTTGGTTCCTCAGGAGCTGGTAGACAGCGCTGCAAGCGTGAAATGCCATTCAGACCTAACATCCGTTAAATATTGATCACAGAATATTAGTTTTAGAATACGCCTCGTACGTGGTAGAGAAAGTAATAAGAGTTAGTGCTTTTCGTCAGCCACGAATAAGCGTATTATAGTGTGGTCGACCAAAAAGATTATTGCTTTGGAAGCTACGGTAAACGATTGGAATCCCCTTTAACTCCAGTGGTCGTATCCGCGGCCTTTGCATTTGGAACATATTGTCTAACGACAATGGTGTGGTGTTAACTCGTATACGGTTGTCAGTGGGTTCTGGTTATTTTTCGGGTTTTCTACATTAGGTTACACACACACACACGTACACACATTGACGCTCTCATTCATACTTCCAGACTCTGAGGAGGACAGGGAATGATCTCGGCTAGAGAAAATTTCCCACCCAAGCATGGAATCGAACCCGGTATCTCTCACACAGCAGGCAAGTGCTCTACCAACTGAGCTATGGTAGCAGCCTATTTTATTTCTCTTATAATATGTAGTTTAAAATATTTATAATCAACTATGACAAGATTTCCAAAATCAATGTTGAATTAATATAAATTTATGGAACATCTCTTAGCAGAGCGATCGCGTCGTCATTTTCAGAAAAATGTAACCTAATGTATGACCAGAGCAGGAAAGGGACACCTCTACCTCGACCAACGCGGATCTTTTCTGCTTACCACCTCCAGGAGGAACGGATGGTGACAGAACGGCAGGAGGCTAGACACGTAGAGGTCCCTAAAGATTCCAAGCTTGATGAACCGGTCATACCGACGAGCTGCTCAGTAAAGGCTTCCCTCTGACGGAACCGGGGAGAACTCGACTCACCTGAGACGCCTCAGAGGTTGTGTTCTGACAGGGCCGGGAAGAACTTTCCAAGGATCAAGCATCTGTGTTCCGACACCGACCTACACTGCACAGTTCCTATGCCTACCTGAAACATGAAAAGGGAAGCGAAATAATAGGAAACGAGGGAAAGGAAGTGGCAAAAGAGAAACCACGCCAGCATTCGGCTTGCCAACCAGGGAAAACCACAGAAAAGCCTTGGACAGAGTATCCGGCACCAAGAATCGACACCATGACCTCCCGAATACGTTCGGTAACCTCATGTAACAGAATGCTATTGACAAACCTGCTTCCTAACAGCTGGTGAATATCTACTGAAGCATTAACAAGGAGTTGTAAAACAATGTAGTCACCATAGTTATGTTACAGTGGGTCCAGTTTCGAATACCGATTCCGTAAACATGCCTTGTCTAACTTTCTATTCGGGGATTTTTCCCCCAGTGCTGAGGATAAATACTTTTAGGGCTTTGGTTCCCCAGGGTCATTTCCGCGTTCAACATTCACTCCACGAGTGAAAGACCACTCACTTTACTTTCTCTGCTGCTTGCCTATAGCAGAAGAAGTATTGCATTTCACCCAAAAATTGCATAGCAAGATTTCACCGGAAATACACGTTTTGAGAACACCCTGAACGCTCCCCCAAGAAAAGCAGCTTAAGAGATATATCCGCGCTCGCATACAAGTACGTTTGCCTCTCTGCGAAAACCATGTCTCGAAAACACTGCCAGACAACTTGGTGTTTCAATTCAGACAAATAAAATACATATCTTGAATTTTCTGGGAATAATCTCTTCATTCTGAATAACGTCTGTGTAACCGCGTGTAGGCAAGCACTGACTATACAAGAAACGTGGATCTCGTTGAAACACAAAATTTATTTCACATATTTTTCTGTGCCATTAACCATTTCAAGGTATTCTTTGTTATTGGTTGGAATTTTCAAATACATTATACTTTTTCTCCGGCGCTAAGTGATGTAAAGAATGACATTTCAAAGCCGTCACACAGGAACCCGCTTTTTAAATATTTGACTATCACTTCGGCCTACTGCACCTACAATGAGATGTATAACAAAACCTGTAAACGTTGACTCGATTAACAAGCTGTAGAAACTAGAGTAAGCTTTTGTGGCAATAGTTTAAAAAGTATAGATTTTTACTCCCGCCCAGTTTTATTCAGAGTTTCATAACGACCATCGACCGATGTGGAGCCGCGGTAACGTGTTAGACTCGGTCGCGGGGGTGGTTCCGCTTCTACCACCACTTTCTTGTACCCATCATCCCCTTTACTGTAATCCGTTTCAGGGTTCTAGGTCCAGGCAATGTGCTCGGTAGGTTGCGGCTGGGCGGTGCATGTACGCTTTGTAGGGGTATCTTCACTAGCATCAGTTGGGACCCGCCTCCGAAGTGGGTCCCACAAGGGGTTAGGGGTTCGTGGATGAGGTTGGGGGGCGTTAGATCTGGAAACATTACGGACCCCGTCCGCTCGTCATCCGGATCTCGTCACCCTTCGGATGTCCCCCTTATCCCTCCCTCCCAGGGGCGACTTTAGCAGAACAAAAGCTACACGGCCTACGTGCGGTGCTTGTCCCGGTTAAGGCAGTCCCGTAAATGTGCACCTTTACCTTCATAACAATCGGTGCAGCCGTCTCCGAGAGATAAAAATCCGAAGTGTTATATCCACATGACTTTCTCTACCATCTTTCGTTTATTAGTGGGTATAAAAACTATTCTTACGAAAGTTTATTTTCCTATCTCCTTCATTTTAATCGAGATAAACCTTTCTGCAAATACTGTATTACACATTTCCTTATAAATACACAGGGAATAGCGATAGTCAAATATCGCGAGAAACAATTGAAAATCGACAGGACTTCAAAAGAATGGCAAAATATTGAACAATTCGAACCATTAATAACGGATATCTCGGAAATGGCTGATGCCACAAAAAAGTTATTTGAAATAAATTGTGTGCTTTAAAGAGATCCACATTTCCTTGTGTAGTACGTTTTCGTCTATCGCTTAACGTTTACCGGTTATACAAGATTATACAAAATTCCTTCCGGAGGAAGAGGACTTCACAGGCTATTTCCAGAAAATTCAAAATATACATTTTATTTGTCACGTAAATATCTTTAATATATAGTACTTTAGTCAAAATCTTTAGAGCCACTTTTTAGAAATAAAAAATTTCGAATAATGTTCCAAATAATTGGAAATCTGGGCGGGGGATTTTCTTGAAAATCTTCGTGTTGAACCTTCGGAACATAATGAAATTAAATATCAAGTTTGGTGTTTATCCGACTTTTCGTTTTTGAGTTATACCGTTCACATGAACCTTTTTTTCTAAAAATGCTTTATTTGGATGCAAGGAGACTCAAAACATGTATTTTCAGTGAAATCTCGGTATCTAATTACTTTCTCTACTACGTATAGTAAGTAGGGGAAGTATTGCATTCCACCCAAAAATTCGATACCGAGATTTCACCGGAAATATATGTTTTGAGACTCCCTGAATCCAAAAACAGCATTTTTGGAAACATGTCTCAGTGTGTGTGTGTGTATGTGTGTGTCTGTGTGTGTCTGTGAACAGCATAACTCAGAAACGAACAGTCGGATAAACACCAAACTTGGTATTTAGGTTCAGTATCTTCCAGAGATGCGACACGAAGGTTTTCAAGAAAATCCCCCCACCCCAGATTACCCTTTACATGGAACATTTTTCGAAAATTTTCTCAAAAATGGCTATAACGATTTTGATTAAAATATCATATGTTTAAGATATTTTCATGACAAATGAAATGTATAGCTCGAATTTTCTGGGAATGTCTCCAAAAGTATTCTTCATTGTGAACGACTCTTGCATAACTGGTAAACCATAGGAGATAGACAAATTTTACTACACACAGCTTGTAGATCGCATTAACATACACAATTTATGCCATATACATTTTTTTGTTGAGTGAACCATTTTCCAAATATTGCTTGTTATTCCCTTAAATCTTCCAGTACTTGTACTTTTTCTCAAATTCGTTATTCATTTGTTTTTGTCCCGGTAATGCAAAGAGAATGAAATACTCCACATAGCAACCAGCTCTTAAAATACTTTACTATGGCTTAAAACCTACCATATTCCCCTTGCATCTACAAGAAAATTAGCAATAAGATTAACATCTCGATTAACATGAAGCATATGGAGAATAAGCGTTTGTAAAAATAGTTTGTATAAGCGTAGAGAAAGTCTTGTGAGTGTAACACATCAGATTTTTCTTCTCTAGATTAGATTTCGTGATTCTATAAGCATACTTATTCACAAGCATTTGTGATGTTTACACGTTATGCTTGGAGAGTAAAGTTTGTACATCCCTAATAGGGAGCTACAAATAACAAGCAGGCGTATAAGCAAATTAGGATCCACTTTCTTAGCTATCGGTTTCCAAACCATCACGTCCTGTCTCCATTTTTTGCTTATTCACAGCAAATATAGGAAACCATCGATTGCCACATGGGCATTAAAGTGTTTTCTGCCGCATGTGAGTTTGAACATTTTAACACGCAACTGTCAATACTTAATTAAAATGCTTTAATATAATCCTTATACTATTGGAATTCAAAGATAACCTAATTTGTAGAATATAATCATTTGAAATATTGTGAAGTTTATTAAGTAAAAGCCCGATATGATACATTCACATGACTTTCTCTTTTTATCTACTTCATTACAATTGGCGTAAACCGTTGCAAAAACAGCTACATTACACATTTCGTTATAGATACAAAGAGAACAGCGATAGTCAAATGTTTAACAACGGGACGCTATATGCTGGCCTTAAAATTCATACTGTTTCCATGAAATCGCGAAAAACAACTGGATATCGACAGGACTTTAAAAGAATGATAAATACTAAGCAATTTGAACTATTAATAAGGGATATCTCGGAAATGGCTGATGATACAGAAAAGGTTATTTGAAATAAATTTTGTGTTTTAAAGAGATCTACATTTTTTGTGTAGTACCTTTTCGTCTATCGCTTAACTCCAAGATATACATTTTATTTTTGTCATATAAATATCTTGATGGTGTTTCAGTAAAATACTTAGAACTATTTTTGAGCAATTAAAAGATAACAAAATAGTTTACGTGTAAAGCTTAGTTTAGGGTGGGGGATTTAATACGCAACCAGCTCAACTTTAGCATATTAATCCACAAGAGCCAGAGTGTACTAAAATGCAAAAATCCTAAAATTGTTAGCTTCAAGTATTTTCCATAACTTTCACAAGTTGGTCTCCAGTCTACCTCAAGACACTGAGTGCTACGCATCTTAGTCAAAATCTGATGTGTTACACTCACATGATTTTCTCTACTCTTGTACAAACTATTTTTACAAACGCTTATTCTCCATATGCTTCATGTTAATCGAGATGTTAATCTTATTGCTAATTTTCTTGTAGATGCAAGGGGAATTGGTAGGTTTTAAGCGATAGTCAAATGTTTTAGGAGCTGGCTGCTATGAGGAGTATTCCATTTTCTTTGCATGTCCAGGACAAAAAAAAATGAATAACGAATTTGAGAAAAAAGTATAAGTATTGGAAAATTTAAAGAAATAACAAGCCATATCTCGAAAATGGTTCACTCAACAAAAAAAAATTATATGACATAAATTATGTATTTTAACGCGATCTACATTTTTGTGTAGTAAAATGTTGTCTATCTCTTATGGTTTACCAGTTATGCAAAAGTCGTTCACAATGAAGAATACTTTTGGAGACATTCCCAGAAAAATCAAGATATACATTTTATTTGTCATGAAAATATCTTAAACGTATGTATGATATTTTAATCAAAATCGTTACAGCCATTTTTGAGAAAATTAAAATTTTCGAAAAATGTTCCATGTAAAGGGAAATCTGGGGTGGGGGGATTTTCTTGAAAACCTTCGTGTCGCATCTCTGGAAGATACTGAACCTAAATACCAAGGTTGGTGTTTATCCGACTGTTCGTTTTTGAGTTATGCTGTTCACAGACACACACACGGACATGTTTCAAAAATGCTCTTTTTTTGATTCAGGGGGTCTCAAAACATGTATTTCTCGGTATCGAATTTTTGGGTGGAATACAATACTTCCCCTACTTACTATACGTAGTAGAGAAAGTAATAATAAGAGATTGGTTAATATTTTGCTATAATTACATGCAGTTGTTCTACTGAAACCAGGCAACTCTAATGAATGAAGTGAAGGTTTCTATTAGTGCATAGATCGTGCCTTGTTTTTCGAGCAGGTCACGAGAATGTGACGAAAAGCATTGTAATGACATGTTCCATTACCATTTAGCAAGGCAAGACTTGCCCATTAGCGGGCTGAATTAGACATATTCTAACCTTCTAAATCAAGGCTGGAAATGCCTTATGAAGAACTCAATAGCCTTACAGCCTTATTTAGTACAAGTGAAGCATTATGTATTTTATGCGAGACCTGAGTCTTATTTCGCTGAGATGAAAATTATTTCATTTGTATTACTTTCTCTACCACATTTAGTAAGTAGAGGAAGTATTGTATTTCACCCAAAAATTCGATGTCAGGATTTCACCGGAAATACACGTTTTTAGGTCCCCTAAATAAAAAGAAATTTAGAAAACTGTGTTTACTGTTTGTCTGTGAACAGCATATCTCAAAAACAAAAATACGATTAAACACAAACTTGGTATTTAAGTTCAACCTCTTCCAAGAATGCGACACGAATATTTGGAAGAAAATATCCCTCCCCAAACTATAGCTTACATGGAAAACGTTTTCTTATTTTTGATTTTCTCAAAAATGGCTAAGGACTTTGATTAAAATACCATATGTTTAAGGTATTTGCATGGCAAATAAAATGCATATTTTGAATTTTCTGGGAATAGCCTCCGAAGTCCTCTTCATTCTGTATAATTTTTGCGTAAGTGGTAAACCCTAAGAGATTGACAAAATCTTGCTGCACAACAAATGTAGATCACGTTAAAACACACAATTTACATCCAGTGAAGTTTGTTGTAGCGTTAGCCGTTTCCGAGATAATCTTTGTTATTGGCTTGAATGTTCGAATTCATAATAATTTTCTCAATTGGAAATAGCTATCCCTATACCTAGCCCTCAGGGGCTCACCTTGGTGAGTACGGGAGTGGCGACCCCGAGGTACCTGAGCCACCCAGTGTCTGGGGGTATAACCAGTCCACCCTGTCTCCTGGGGTCAGAAATAAGGAGACCTGGTCCTCCAGGTTGGGGGTTAAGCATGGGGCTCTCAACCCCACTTGAAGAAACCTTGTTAAGAAGGATGGTTTGTTGTTGGCAACTTGGAATGTTCAAACTATGTTATGATCTGGAAAAATAAATGCAGTGGCAAATAACTCTTAAGGTATTGGCTGGACAGTAGTGTTGCAAGAAACAAGTTGGAGTGGAAAAGGAAGAATAGATAAACAGGATTACACATTATTGTATTGTGTGAGCCTGGACTACACAAGATAGGATTTATTATCGCAAAGGGAATAAAGAAGAGCCTAATGGAGTTGGACCCAGTTAATGAAGGATTTGTAAAATAGACTTAAGGTCCAATTTCGAAATGTGACCATACTTTCTGTGTACGCATCTGTGGAGGAAAGGGCGAGTTGACAGGGAAGAGTTTTCGTGAGAGTTTGGAAGGAGAGTGTGGTGAAGGAGTTTCTGGATACGTTTATATTCTTGGGTGATTTTGGTGCTGCAGTGGCGGGGAGACAAGTGTTACATGAACTAGGTGTCGAGGTTGGTGCCTTGCATGGACAGTTTGTCATTGGAATTAATTGGATTATTAAGGAAGGAAGCTTCTCGTATGTTATTGTTTTTATAACTGTGTAGAATTGCATTGTACGTTTACATTTGCTCAGGGTTAGTTCTTATTTCAATGTTCTGTGAGATTTCTATTGCTTAATTTTTGTATTTGTTGATTTACTATTTCTATTTTTGTAATCCTGGTGTTTCTCTCTGTGAATGCTCTGACTGTATTGGTTTTGTACCAGAATGTAATTATCTATATAACCAGAGCTGCTTCTGTAATCTGAGTTGCTTAACTTGTACTTGTTTTGTTTTTATTGTATTGATGTGCTGACTTGAATAAAGTTATAGCCAGGGAGTAGCGCCACTCAAACCGCTATTACTACTACGTATGACCTAGTAGGTCGTATTGGAACGATGAATGAATGAAATGGTCAAGATTATGCTTGTGTACCCGGGTACATAGATTTTAGAGATACTCAATATTCGTTTTCTCAGGATAAGGGAAAACTCCGGAAAAAGACTTATCCGGTAACTCACACTAACCGAGATTCGAACTTGGGACCTTTTGAATGTGGAGCAGACAGCCTACGCCCGTACCACAGAGACAGGCTTGCTTTCCCTTCTTCCCCCCTTTCATGCAAAGAGAACAAAATTTCGAAGCTATCACATTGCGACCGGCTTTGGAAAAAAATTGAGTATCACTCTACCTTAAGTCACTAGATATATTGAGAAATGGTTTGTATTGTTATTGGCAGTTTGAAGAAGATGTATTGTAATTCAACTGTTGGGAAACTGAACTTGAAATTCGTTGCAACCACACGTATAGTACCCGCTTTCCGGTAGCCTTCGCCCTAAGTTTAAAAATATTAACTTTGTAATTTTTACTGTTTCTTTAAATATTATATATTTATGTTTGCCTCGGCTGCGTCAGTATTTTTATTAGAGACACGTTTCCCTTAACAGGATTGTGGTGCGAATAAGAATGTAGGCTTACACAGATTATAATTTTACTTCACTCCTTTTATTAATACTTGACACGATTTATATAACACTTCACTGATAGTTAGCTGTGAGATTCTTTAATTAATTACTTGCACTTTTTAACACGTAAACTATTTTTGTCGCACACGAATACGTATTCAATTTCTCGAGGACACTTTTTGTGTCTGGTTAGTAACGCTGTCTGCAACCAACGCGTCCAGTTATGAGCACTGTTTAGAGGCAACTGAATTGATTTCAACAGTCTAAACTTGTAAATTTCTGTATTTCAAGTCTCTGATTGGCTATTCCTAATCCAATAGAATACCTTCATTTAACTAAAGCATTTTCTAGTTGTTGATTGGCTATTTTTATAAAATGTCACTAAAATTACATTATTGCTTCCAAGAAACACAAAGAACATTTAAACTTTCTAATTCATTATTACCTCAAGGTTACCTCATTGTTAGCAAATTTTAACCTATTATTCACACAGCTCCTGCATTATTAAATTACGTAATGCATTATTGAACATGTATACAATAATATAAGCAAATGCAATGTCTGTTACATACATTTTACAAATTATTACATACACATATTGCTTCAAGGCGGGCTGTTATTGAATTTATATATTATATAATTAGACTGAAGTTATTTAAGTGTTAAAAATACTGTCTCAGTATAACCAGAGAAATAACCAGACGCACTATTTCGGTCGTTTGCTAGTAGTATGAGGTTTTATCATATATACTGCTGTGTAATATTCTTTTCTTCGATACAAAGATTTGGTCATCACGATCCTTCTCCCATAATCGCTGATTACCTATAACCTGGATGTACCTTAAGTGTTAAATTAAGTGCTGAACCATGTTATGACTTAATTTATATAACACGTGTATGTTATTAAACGTTGCTAATTACTGTACTCTAATAGTATGAAGAACAACTTCTAGTTACGTTTTAATAGGATTTCGGCGTACTTATCTATACCAAACAATTAAATTTCTTGGTTTTCTTCAACGCAGATCTTCCTCCTCTCAAAATAAAACCACACACAAATAGACAACGATTACAGCAAAAATTGCAACAACAATTCAAATTACTAATTAATGCAAAGGTAATGCCTAATAATTAATAATTAAATTCTCCTGTAATTCTCTAATTAACATAATTAACATAATTATAATTAATTTAATATGGATATTAATATAATTAATATTATAGTCAAGGCGGCGCCGTGGCCGAGTGGTTAGACCGCTCGCCTCCCACCGAGGCGGCCCGGGTTCAATCCCAGGGACCTGCATGTGGGATTTGTGGTGGACGAAGCGGCGTCTGGGCGGGTTTTCTCCGGGTTCTCCGGTTTCCCCCGCCATTCATTCCACCAACTGCTCCATCATCACCTTTCCTTTCATCCATTTCACCGACATTTCGTTTCATCTACTTCCTTCATCCCATACCAGGCATCGGGCTGATCACCCATCCTGGATGCTCTGTCTGATCCATGAGTGTCTGCTCCTCGACGGGCCTCTGACCCCAGGCACCCGCTTGTAAGTCCTGGGGGGTTTAAGTCCTACATAAGAGGAGGATAAACAGATAATGAATGAATGAATGAATATTATAGTCAGTGAGTGAGTTGATGACTAAATGGTCGGCGTGCAAAATTTGAACACCTAGGAAAATAAAAACAGGGCGCCAACGTAACGTCTATGACTCGCATTCGGAAGGTGCCGGGTTGGAATCCCGGCGATGATCCACTTTGGGATTTTCCCGGGTCGTCTGGCGAAAGTTGGAATTTCCTGTTCCTCCATTTCGTTCCATTAATCGTTTCATTCATCCTTCACCCCGTTTGGTCTGTTTCAGGGTTGGAAGTGTCGGGGATGGTGTTTCGGTCCAGTATGGCAGGAAGAAAGGAAATGTACTTTCTCCGTCCCTTGGTCTTCAATAGTTTCCGGGATATAAAAACCCCCCTTGGGGAGGGAGTCTGCCTGTCCGACTGCCGGGGCGTCTCAATCTAGAAACTGTAGGGGTCCTGTCATTCCTGTGGCGTCACCCCTGGTTCCGGCCGCCCGGTGTCTCCCTTCACCTCATTCCTCCCATAGCGCCCTTTCCTGGGGGGGTTTATGAATGGAACCCACCAATCCGAATATCGCCAGATTCTAGTAACGTTGAAGAATGTAATTTTTAGCATACGTAAATATTATTACGTATAATTGCAAAAAAATGTGCTGTTATGTAATTATTAAGCTCCACGTTGAGGAACGCCACTTTGAAGAATGAAATTGAACCTCGTTGTATTTGTTGCCAACTTTGAAAAAAATTGTTTAGCTGAATGCTGGATATGAGATGTGAGAATTCCCGTGTATGTGCGTCACTTACGAAGAAGTATTTAACTTACGTAATAAAGATACACTTTGATGTTGTTTAATCCTCGGGACGCCAAAGCTTTATAGTGAAGATGATGCTTGTTTTACGTAATATTATTAAAGTTATTTGCCTCGGCTGCTTCAGTCGCACTATAGAACACAAGTTCTTTTAAGGTTGTGATAAGACAAGAATTAAAATACGTCACAGAATTTACTTTTTAATTTCACTTCTTTTTATTTCTCTTTATACTTGCACATTTATAAACACAACACTTTATAAAAGAAAAACTGTGAGCACTATATATATATATATATATTCTAGCGGAGAACACAATTTTATCATCCGTACTTTACATCTTACCCGCGACTTTTACGTCTGCTCTATATAACATCTTGCCCGCGACTGACTAAATTCAACGGTAAAAATCTTATAGCTTCGGTAATGCCAGTTTCTTATTGGCTAATTCTAGTCCAATAGAATTTAAGTATTCAAATTAAAACTTTTCTGTACTGTTGATTGGCTAATTCCAAACTGTAAGCGAAATTACCTTATTACCGATCTCTTCATAACCAGTATTTTTTTAAAACTCCAGACACATTATTATCACCAAAATTACATTATTACCTCATTATTAACATCCTAAAACATATTATTCTCACAGTTTTTGCACTATTAGAGTATATACACATTTACATATCACTAATAAATACGTTTACAATAAAAATAAGTATTTACAACGACTTTACACACAATATGAATAATAATCATAGACATACTGTTTTCAAGGTGAGATGTTATTGAATTTAATAATAATAAAAATACAATAAATATCATTTAGGAATTAAAATACTGCCTCAACGTATCTCGTAATGGTGGGAAAATGCCAAACTTGCACGTTAGTAACCTCTCGTAAATTGTAACCTCTGTAGTGAATGTTTATCTGTATTAACACGAAGAATAAAGTTTGGTAAGAATAGATAAAGTCATGTGAGTAGTATAATAGATTCATTTAAAGGTTCCAGAGGTAAGTACATTGATTTAGAAAGTTATCGTTTTAGGGGATTCCAAGTAACAAACAATCTACAAGGAAATGTTTTAATAAGATTAATTCGGATAAATGTTCTTAATAACTCGTGACCTATTTCGCTAAACATAAGGTTCACTTTCTGGAACGTTGTATCACAGTTACAGTGTGAAAGGAATTCCAAGAGCACCTTTGGTTACGACGACCTCGTAACGATTATATTTTAAATCGATCTGTTTACCCGCGGAACATTTTTAATGAGCGAAAGTTCACTAAATTAGTAGTCTCTATACGTAATTTGAAGTTGTAAATGAATTTAAACATTAATCTTGAAAGTCTAATAGTAGCATACGAATCGAAACGTCTCTACGTTGTCGTAAAGATATTAAATTATAAAATTACTTCGTTAGTTGACAAAATATTTGTCGTAATTTCACTGTAATTGCCTGTTTTAAGCTCATAGCCACCTGTATTTGTTGCAGTCAAACAGAAGAAAGTGTTTATTTGCCATTGGTGCGTCTTATCAGTGTCGGTAACCATATCACCAAATATTTATGCGCTAAACCTAGAAGGTTAAAACTATTATACTTTGTTTTCGTACGTAATGCGCACCTTTTTTGTCCAAATGCAGTATTCAAATTTGTGGCGCCCATTAGCTTCAAAGACGCGTTAGATTCGAGTGCAAAATTGTTTATTAGTTCGCGGGTAACTACACTCAAATTTATCATACCTATCTTACGTCACAATGCATTGTTGTTCGTTACATTTATAGTTGGCCAATTATTCCAAGGGGCGTTGGAATTAGTAAATATAAAGAAATAGTGGTCAAACAGAAGAACATCTTATGACGCTACTTTCAAGCATAAAGAGGCCAAAAACTGATAAGGAAATGCAGCAAGACAGTTCATTGTGGCGGAGAACAGCGTACACTTATGGCGGCAACAGAAATTACCATTATTTGCAGCTAAGGCTAGCAGAAAGGTATCTATAATACAGGCAGTAGTAGCCTGTTCATTTCAAATGTTTATGTAGCATAGGTAAATTGACTTTTTATTTTCTCTACTACGTACAGTAAGTAGGGGAACTATTGTATTCCACCCAAAAATTCGATACCGAAATTTCACCGGAAATACATGTTTTGAGACCCCCTGAATCCAAAAAAAGCATTTTTGGATACATGTCCGTGTGTGTCTGTGTGTGTGTCTCTATGTGTCTGTGTGTGTGTGTCTCTATGTGTCTCTGTGTGTGTGTGTGTGTGTGTGTGTGTGTGTGTGTGTGTGTGTGTCTGAACAGCATAACTCAGATTCGAACAGTCGGATAAACACCAAACTTGGTATTTAAGTTCAGTATCTTCCAGAGATGCGACACGAAGGTTTTCAAGAAAATACCCCCACACCAGATTATCCTTTACATGGAACATTTTTCGAAAATTTTCATTTTCTCAAAAACGGCTCTAACGATTTTGATTAAAATATCATATGTTTAAGATATTTTCATGACAAATGAAATGTATATCTCGAATTTTCTGGGAATGTCTCCAAAAGTATTCTTCATTGTGAACGACTCTTGCATAACTGGTAAACCATAAGAGATAGACAAACTTTTACTACAAAAAATGTAGATCACGTTAAAATACACCATTTATGTCATATACATTTTTTTTGAGTGAATCATTTTCGAGATATTGCTTGTTATTCCCTTAAATTTTCCAATACTTTTTCTCAAATGGGAATTCGTTATTCATGTTTTTACGTACTAGACGTGCAAAGAGAATAGAATGCGCCACATAGCAACCAGCTCTTAAAACATTTGACTATCGCTTAAAGCCTACCATATTCCCCTTACATCTACAAGAAAATTAGCAATAAGATTAACGTCTCGAATAACATGAAGCATATGGAGAATAAGCATTTGTAAAAGAGTAGAGAAAGTCATATGAGTGTAACACATCAGAATTTTTATTTATGGACGCTCTTTAACTGCTTGGTTCGTAGCGTCCCATTCTATATTGATCGAGAATGCCCGGAAATTTTGTTCAGAGGCCTCATTATCAGGCTTGAGGTTCTTTTACGTGCTGTAAATCTACGACACGGGACCACCGGCTTTACTTCCCTTGCGAAGGAAGCCTTGTTAAGGGGTTTGAATCGGCGACCTCTGGAACTGGACCCATGGTAACCACTACACCACGGAGAACATGTAACATAGGTATTTCATGTTCACTTTAATACGTGGTGTTAATTTCTTTAACACCGATTGTATCACGTAACAATAGGATACGTATAAATATTAGATATGTTCTGAAACTAAGGTGACCATATTTTTGAAACAAGAAAACGGCACAGTAGAGGATATAGGTCCATCCTGGCGCAGTTTGGCGTTTATATGGGAAAGGATAGGGAATACGAGGGTATATGCGGAGGTTCACGGAGGAAAATGCGTTTATATGGGGAAGATAGGGACTACGAGGATCGATGCTAGGCTAGATAGAGGTTGAAGGAATGAGGATGTGCTTTATATGAGAGATACGTGGAATACGAGGAGAAGTGTTGGACTAGATAGGGGTTGAGATGTGGAATATGCATTTATATGGGAAAGATAGGGAAAACGTGAACAGAGGCTAGGATAGACAGATGCTGAAGCAGGGGGAATATGAACATATTTTACAGGAGAGATAGGGGATACGTGGAGAGGTACTAGACTATTCAGGGTTTGAAGGGTAGAGTATGGCTTTTTATATGAAGAGACGAGGAAAACGAGGGTATATGCTAGGTTGAGAGAACCTTCAAGGAGGAAAAAATGCGTTTATATGGGAGAGATAGGGAAAAAGAGGAGAGTTCTGAGGTAGAGCAGGGACTGAAGGAGGGAGAGATATGCTTTATACGACAGAGATAGGGCATGCGAGGGAGGTGCTAGTGCAGACAGAGGTTAAGGAGTACGGTATACGTTTATATGAGGAATATATGGAAAACGGGGGCAGGCGGTATGATAAACAGAAGCTGGCCCACTTTTGCGTTTATATGGGAAAGGATAGGGAAAACGAGGGTAGATGCGACAGTTCAAGGAGGAAAATGCGTTTATAGGGGAGAGATAGGGAATACCAGGGCTGATGCTAGGCTAGTCAGATGCTAAAGGAGGGAGGGATACGCTTTATACGAGAGAGATAGGGAATACAAGGAAAGATGTTATACTAAACAGGACTTGAAGGGCAGAATATGGCGTTTTATATGAGCGAGATAGTGAACCGAGGAGAGGTATTAGGCTAGGAGTTTTGAATGATAGAGTAGGCGTTTATATGCGAGAGATAGGGAATACGAGGGTCGATGCTTGGCTAGACAGGGTTGAAGTAGGGAATGCGTCTTATATGAGAGAAGTAGGGGAATATGAGGAAACGTGCTAGGCTAGACAGGAAGGTCTGAATGACAGAGTATGCGTTTATATGGGAAAAGATAGGGAAAACGAAGGTAGGTGCTAGGTTGAGAGAGTCTTCAAGGAGGAAAATGCATTTATATGAGAGCGGTGGGGCATACGAGGAGAGGTGCTTGTCTAGACATGGTTTGAGGAGTAGAGTATACGTTTATATGGGAGAAATATGGAAAACGGGAGAGATACAACGATAGACAGAGGTTGAAGGAGGAGGAATGTAGGTTTATACGGCAATATAGAGAGTAATTCGATTATAAAGCTTTTCTCATCCAACGTTACAACACTTTTATATACTTTTTCTAAACCTTACAAACTTTTTATATGTTAAACAGTAGTGTGCGGGACGGAGAGGGACAAACTGTATATCGGTTTACAGTGAAGTATACGTCCTAACCTATGCCCACCTTGTATGTTCTGCATCTTCTCATTATCTATTCATTCCTAACATAACCACGTAACAAGACGTAACCAACAAACGTAACCACGTAACAAGACGTAACACAACGTAACATAACGGCATGACAAGACGTCACACTAAGTAACATAAGCACGTATCCTCATAACATCACGTGACATCACGTAACCAGAAACGTCACATGACGTAACAACACGTAGCAACTATGTAACCATGTAACAAAACGTAAGAACAACACGTAACCAGCCCATTGCTAAGGTAATCTAAGCTAATCCATCCTTTATAACTTAGACAATAAGTACGAGAACCTAGCCTAGATTAACCCGACCAATCCAAACGTTCCGCTCATCATCTATTCTACTCAGTCGTCGACTAACCTAATCTGTCTAACCAAAGATAACCTCAACTTTCTTTTAGTGAAATTGCAATGTTTCATTCAGGTTTTATTATTCGAGAGTTTTAATTGAAAAGTTTACGTCAACATACCTTTATTTTAGTTCGTTGTAGGCGTCTCTCCCCTTTTTATCTAGGCTTGAGACTAGCACTAGGATTGCTCCTAATGGCAGGGTTACCACCTTCCCTTCCATCTTCTTCTTTCTTCATCGGTCGTCAGCTAGCTGCATATACAGCACACGGATAACCTTCATTTTTTTAAGATTGTAGACTCACGAGAAAATCTTCATATTCGACTTAAATTCTCTTATACACTACTTGTAATGCTGTAATGTCCATAGGCGTATGTCGTTATACCGTCCTCAGCAATAATTCTTTTATCGTCGTATGGTGTCAATGTAATTTTATTCACTTGTACTGTGGCAAGAGCATGCTGTCGCGACAGGATCAGATTCATGGGCGTTCTGATAATTTCTCTGGTTTTAAGGCAGTCAGTATAGCTCTCGAACGTGACGTACTGCTTAATAGCACTACGTTTTATGCCTTTAATCTTTTTTATCATTGAACCGTCGATATCTAGGGCATACATTTTAGGTCGTAGCCCTACAAAGCGTTGAATGATTTTACCATTAGCCTCATCTTTAAATTTCCCAAGTACCTTCTTGTTTAGAGGTGAATAGCATATATGGCTTGTAGGATAATCAGCAGTATCTAGGTGCTCAAGAAAACGTAGCTTATCCTGGTACACATCTTCAGTTGTAACACGATGAATGAACGAATCAGTGTCCATATACATAAGCTTCAGGTTTTCAGCTCCATAATACGGTAGCAACACATCATAGTGATACCGGTACATTAATGTCTTGGAGATATCCAACACACTCATACCGATGTATATAGGCTTGTTGAACACGATCTGTCGGGAGGCCATATGTACAGCAGCTAGATTAGAAGCATATATAGTCCCGTCGATAAACGTTAGCTTTGCAATTAACTTTTCCA
Source organism: Deroplatys truncata (assembly GCA_030765065.1). Taxonomy (NCBI): domain Eukaryota; kingdom Metazoa; phylum Arthropoda; class Insecta; order Mantodea; family Mantidae; genus Deroplatys; species Deroplatys truncata. Next base: position 21,353,649 of record CM060978.1, read on the forward strand.
GAGTCTTCTCATTTGTCACCAGCCGTATATCCATACGATTACGCAGGTTCTCCATAGTTTTTCCGAACATAGCATTGTTGAACAATTTGTAGAGATCCTTCTCAAAATCATCTGAGGCCTGTTGTCGTAGTCTGTTGTTAAATTCCACATACGGATTTAACCATCGATACTGTTGGAATTGCAGCACACGATGGATTTTTGTTAACCGTAGTCCATGATCAAGAGCTTGCTTCAACGCCATGTAATGTAGTACATACTTATTTCGAGGTCCTAGATGAGATATCAGTTTCTTTGTAGGAGAGTCCTTAGGCGTCATACACTCAGGCAGGAAAGGTAGATCGTTGTGTAGATCGTGAAGTTCTGCAGGATACTCGACGTCGACTTCTAATATGTAGCCGTAAGGATCATCTTCTTGTAGTCTTTCTAAGTCAATTTTTTCAGGTGATACCCACTCAAATCCACCATAAGGGAGAGCGTGACTCATTGCCCACCCATATTGGTTGTTGGCGTCGTCATAGGTAATAAATTGGGTTGGTCTCGACGGATCATAGTTCTCCATGTAGGTGTTATTAGCCTCTGCATAGCGGTGGGAAACTTGACATAAACCTCCTCTTATACCAGATTCCACCATGAGTAGTTGGTCATAATCCTGTAACAATTCCAGCTGAATTCCAGTGTACAGTAACATGGCATCCCATGTAAGTCCTGGAGAGGTGAAATAATGTGCAGGGTCGACTTTGTGTGTTTTGAGTGTTTGCTCCCTAAATGTCTCAAAGACATCAGCTAGGAGAAGCACATGAGAAATTAAGTAGAGGTCGCTGTACTCGCCCAGGTTTCTGACATTAAACAGCTCCCATACATTTTTAGCATGATCGTAGTCAGCATCACTAATTTCCTCTTCATTTAATTTATTGTAGAAGGAGTCCTTAGGAGGTAAGCAGGTTTCGTTCAAGACGTCCCATGAAGTGATGTAATCATAGGGAAATACACCCTTACGGGTCATCAACTTCAACTTGTCTTCTCCGAAGTACTTCAATGTTTCAGGATACGATGTTAGATTTTTTACCAGCTTATCCAAGCTTGTACTCAGGAACCGAAAACTATCCACAAACCGGAGCTTTATATCTCCAACATACTTGGAGAATGATATATAGCTTTCTTCAGAGCTAGGAATTACTTCCACCCGCTCACTTGTACATCCCAGCTCCTTAACAATGAAGTGTGAGTCATATCCACTGAGGTTGTGCATGAAGACAGGGATATATTTAGGTGTTTTGCAGGCTAAATTACATTCATTATGCAGACTCCCCCGATATTCACCACTGATGTGATCATGGTCGCGTACTTTATAGTTCTCTTCAGTAAAGGTTTTTCCACACAAGTAGCATACTGTAGAGGCGTTAAAATCCATCTGCTGTTGATCTGTAAGTTTCAGGGGCATGACAGATTTGTATATATTATTAATCTCCTTTGCAGGAATGACAGGTATTCCATAAACTTCTGAGCAGCATCAACACCACGATATACATAGGGATGCTTAGGAAGACCAGTTTCCAGATGTTCAACGTTGGTTGATGGTTTAACGTAAACACAGAAGCTCATTGCTGTGTGCTCTTGATAAGGGGTTGTATAGGAAGTTTCAGGACTGGGAATACACGTATGACATGGAGTGAGAATACTCTCAAAATCTGCATAGATGACATAAGGTACTTTCAGCATCCTCTCCACATTTTTAAACTGTACAATTGATTTCTCCTTTGTAGGCATAACTACCCTTGCAACACCATGCTGATTACAGATGGCTGCATGTTCTTCCAGTTTTTCCAGTCCACTTCGTCCATATCGATTGTCAAAATGTGTAAAGCACCGCTTACAGGTATATATCACTCTACCATGCTTAGTTTTTTGACGTCGAACGAGCTTCTCAAAATTCTTGATATATACATAGTGATGTTTTCCACTACTGTCACTCAATAGCAGGAGGTCACAGTGGTCAGGTAGTTCAGTGTCCGCAACCTTTATCGGATACACTGATGCTACCTTCCTTACCTACATGTAAGGTACGCTTCTAAAAGACGACTGAAGCGGCCATGTTAGCTTTTCGATACATGAAGACAGCCATTATAGTTGTTAACGTTCGCTTTGGTTTTAAAAGAAATTTAAAAATAGATTGCAAGACATTATCTTTAACAAAGCAAGTCTTAAAAATGAAAATATAACAATCTTTATACTAAATACAAATAACGGGCATGCTAACTTTAAAAATGTAGATACTTTAAGCTAAAAAAATACAATTCATTTATTAAAACATTTCCTAATTGGATTCTATAAGCTAAAAATCGGAGTAAATCTGAAAAAAATTATTGCTCGTAATTACGGGCAAATGCAGCGGTTTTTTAAAAAATAAACGAACATTAAAACGTATAAAAATGCGTATTGTACACTGATTTTTTGAAGAATGATTGAGATGAGAGGAAGAAATTATTGAAAAAATCACTAAATAATAGGGTATATACATGAATTTAATTAAATAAGGGCGGAAAAACTTCTACGCTATTTCCAAAGTATTTCAACGATGAAATTTTAGATTATCTTTGCGAGCGTAGTGAGTACGTTGGTATGAAACTTCTGTATATGACTCTAAAATATGAGATGGCTAAATGTGCCTGTCTCGACATGGCGGCGATAGTCAAACTGTCCCCGACTGTGACGTCATATGGTGAAAGTTAACGTGTTTAAGCACTGTCGACTGCTAATGAGGTCTGTTTTTACTGCTTTGTTCAGTCAATAACGGCAGCACTTTGCATTCGAGATGTCTCGGATTCGATTCCCGTAGGCACGAGCACTCTGACCTTACGTTTCTCACGATTTTCGCTGGTATGCTGCAAAATGCTGTAGTGGTATTTGCTATCACGATTCCCTTTCAAACCATTTTATTTGTATTTTTTCACGTGAATTTCTAGGGTTCAGGGGTTAGATTTCCATCGATTGTTTACTCTGATCACGGATCTTTTCATGGTTTTCGATGGTCTGCTGTCGAATGCTGTAGTGGTATTTGCTATCATGATTCCATTTCAATCCAATTTATTTTGTATTTTTACACGTGAATTTCTAGGGTTCAGGGGTTAGATTTCCATTGATTGTTTACTCTGATCGCGAATCTTTTCATGGTTTTCACTGGTCTGCTGTTGAATGCTGTAGTGGTACTTGCTATCACGATTCCCTTTCAATTGCATCTTTTTTGTCTCTAGAGACCTTTTGTTTGATTTCCCTGTCGGTCGCACACTCTATCCGTCAATCGCTCAGCCCTTTGATTTTTTTCATGGTTTCCCCTGGTCTGCAGGCGAATGCCTGAGTGGGTTCTCATCTATCACGATTTTCTTTCATTTGCAACTTTATGCTTCTAGTGTAATCTGATGGTTTCCCTCGTTCGATTGTCGTTGGTTGTTTACTCTGCCATATTTTTCATTGTTTTCCCTGGTCTGTAGGCGAATGTCTGGGTGGTTTCTCATCTAGCACGATTTTATTGCATTTTTATTTGATTTACATCTTAACCTATATGCTTCTAAGGTCTTTTGTTTGATTCCTGTTGGTTGATCACTCTGACATCATATTTTTTGGGGTTTTCCCTGGTCTGCAGGCGAATGCTGGAGTGGTTTCTCATCGTCACCGATTTCCTTTCATTCTATATAATTTGTATCTTTTACGTGTGCTTTTAGAGTCTCGGGTTCGAGTTCCGTTGGACGCTCACTCTGACATATTTTTTCATGGTTTTCCATGGTCTGCAGGCGAATGTCTGGGTGGTTTCTCATCTATCACGATTTTCTTTCATTTGCATCTAGGTTTCGTTGCGCGAAGGGAATGCTTGCCTCCTGCTCGGTCGACGGATCGTTCATCACCTTCACGAGTCAAGCTCTCCGAATCTGTACGATTATAGCCGAACAATACATAACATCTTCACAATACTTTACACTTTCTCTCTAAGCATACGAAGCTATACGGAGACGCTCGAACATCAGTGTAACACGAATTGAAATATATAAGAGCTTACACGCTTCATCACCGTTTTTAGTATTAATAATCAGGATATAATTGATTAAAAAAGGTTCGTGCTTTCTCTATAAATAGAGCGAACTTGAGTATTGAAATTCATTCTGTTGATCATCTCTGAGGTGTTAACATCGCGGTTCTCTCAGAAAATAATCTAAAGTGTTATCAATGTGAAGAAGAGTACATTTCCTTGAAGAAGGGTTAATACGTTATATAATTGATGCATAAAGGTTCGTGCTTTCTCTATAAATAGAGCGAACTTGAGTATTGAAATTCATTCTGTTGATCATCTCTGAGGTGTTAACATCGCTGTTCTCTCAGAAAATAATCTAAAGTGTTATCAATGTGAAGAAGAGTACATTTCCTTGAAGAAGGGTTAATACGTTATATAATTGATGCATAAAGGTTCGTGCTTCCTCTATAAATAGAGCAACCTCTAGCATTGAAATTCATTCTGTTGATCATCTCTGAGGTGTTAACATCGCTGTTCTCACAGAAAATAATCAGCTTTCTAAGTGATACCAAGGTGAGGAGACGGACATTTCCTTGAAGAAAGGTAAATACCTTATTATATCAAGAAGAAAAATGAATAAGTCCTCGTATAAGGATATCATTCCTAGTGTCTCGGGATATTCTTGTGGTAAATGCTGCAAGAAGTTCCTCCGTGGATATGATAAAAGACGACATGAGCTACGTTGTAAAAAGCTCTTCAAGTGTAAATATTGTAATGTAGCCTTCAAAGACAGTTATAAGGGTCGTCGACATGAAGAAGCGTGTGATATAAACAGACCTGAGAAGAAGCGTAGATTAGAACCGTCAAAGCAAGAGTTGTTATCTACGATGGAGGAGTGTGACATGAAAGAATATGAAACTTCATTCCATGGACGTTTGAAATCGTATTTTATACGATGTGAATCGACTAAGGACCTGAATATATACCTGCATGAAGCAAAACATCGGATAATCCAGGCTGTGCATAAAGAGCTTGGTATTCACAAGAGTTTGAAAATTAATCTGTTAGCTGAGTGTAGATTTGTTAACAGTATCGAGAAACCTGTGACAAGACATTTAAAACCAGAAATCATGCTGTTTTCCTAGAAACGGATCTGGACTATATGCTGGAAACCAAAATTAAGAAATTGGTTACTGAAATGGAGGAATCACAACTAAAGGGTAGCAACTGGACTCTGCTTGCTGTGGAAGGGGTGCGCCTTCGTATTAACAAGTACAATCCGCTACGAGGAAGTAGCTACATACCCCTACCTCCATCTGTTGAAGCAAGAAAAGCCTGCATTAACATCCAGAATTTAACTGATGAGCTATATTTCATGTACTCTGTATTGGCCAAATTCGCTGAGAAGCATGCACAACGGGTGAGAAAATACGAACAATTCCAAGATAAGTACGACTTCAGCTGTGTTTCCTATCCTACTCCACTTTCTCAAATACCTAAATTTGAGAAGCTTAATAGGATGTCTATCAACGTCTTCGGTCTGGATGAGAAGCATGAAGTGTATCCGATAAAGGTTGCGGACACTGAACGACCTGACCACTGTGACCTCCTGCTATTGAGTGACAGTAGTGGAAAACATCACTGTGTATATATCAAGAATTTTGAGAAGCTCGTTCGACGACAAAAAACTAAGCATGGTAGAGTGATATATACCTGTAAGCGGTGCTTTACACATTTTGACAATCGATATGGACGAAGTGGACTGGAAAACTGGAAGAACATGCAGCCATCTGTAATCAGCATGGTGTTGCAAGGGTAGTTATGCCTACAAAGGAGAAATCAATTGTACAGTTTAAAAATGTGGAGAGGATGCTGAAAGTACCTTATGTCATCTATGCAGATTTTGAGAGTATTCTCACTCCATGTCATACGTGTATTCCCAGTCCTGAAACTTCCTATACAACCCCTTATCAAGAGCACACAGCAATGAGCTTCTGTGTTTACGTTAAACCATCAACCAACGTTGAACATCGGAAACTGGTCTTCCTAAGCATCCCTATGTATATCGTGGTGTTGATGCTGCTCAGAAGTTTATGGAATACCTGTCATTCCTTGCAAAGGAGATTAATAATATATACAAATCTGACATGCCCCTGAAACTTACAGATCAACAGCAGATGGATTTTAACGCCTCTACAGTATGCTACTTGTGTGGAAAAACCTTTACTGAAGAGAACTATAAAGTACGCGACCATGATCACATCAGTGGTGAATATCGGGGGAGTATGCATAATGAATGTAATTTAGCCTGCAAAACACCTAAATATATCCCTGTCTTCATGCACAACCTCAGTGGATATGACTCACACTTCATTGTTAAGGAGCTGGGATGTACAAGTGAGCGGGTGGAAGTAATTCCTAGCTCTGAAGAAAGCTATATATCATTCTCCAAGTATGTTGGAGATATAAAGCTCCGGTTTGTGGATAGTTTTCGGTTCCTGAGTACAAGCTTGGATAAGCTGGTAAAAAATCTAACATCGTATCCTGAAACATTGAAGTACTTCGGAGAAGACAAGTTGAAGTTGATGACCCGTAAGGGTGTATTTCCCTATGATTACATCACTTCATGGGACGTCTTGAACGAAACCTGCTTACCTCCTAAGGACTCCTTCTACAATAAATTAAATGAAGAGGAAATTAGTGATGCTGACTACGATCATGCTAAAAATGTATGGGAGCTGTTTAATGTCAGAAACCTGGGCGAGTACAGCGACCTCTACTTAATTTCTCATGTGCTTCTCCTAGCTGATGTCTTTGAGACATTTAGGGAGCAAACACTCAAAACACACAAAGTCGACCCTGCACATTATTTCACCTCTCCAGGATTTACATGGGATGCCATGTTACTGTACACTGGAATTCAGCTGGAATTGTTACAGGATTATGACCAACTACTCATGGTGGAATCTGGTATAAGAGGAGGTTTATGTCAAGTTTCCCACCGCTATGCAGAGGCTAATAACACCTACATGGAGAAGTATGATCCGTCGAGACCAACCCAATTTATTACCTATGAGGACGCCAACAACCAATATGGGTGGCCAATGAGTCACGCTCTCCCTTATGGTGGATTTGAGTGGGTATCACCTGAAAAAATTGACTTAGAAAGACTACAAGAAGATGATCCTTACGGCTACATATTAGAAGTCGACGTCGAGTATCCTGCAAAACTTCACGATCTACACAACGATCTACCTTTCCTGCCTGAGTGTATGACGCCTAAGGACTCTCCTACAAAGAAACTGATACCTCATCTAGGACCTCGAAATAAGTATGTACTACATTACATGGCGTTGAAGCAAGCTCTTGATCATGGACTACGGTTAACAAAAATCCATCGTGTGCTACAATTCCAACAGTCTCGATGGTTAAAACCGTATGTGGAATTTAACAACAGACTACGACAACAGGCCTCAGATGATTTTGAGAAGGATCTCTACAAATTGTTCAACAATGCTATGTTCGGAAAAACTATGGAGAACCTGCGTAATCGTATGGATATACGGCTGGTGACAAATGAGAAGATTCTGGAAAAGTTAATTGCAAAGCCAACGTTTATCGACAGGACTATATATGCTTCTAATCTAGCTGCTGTACATATGGCCTCCCGACAGATCGTGTTCAACAAGCCTATATACATCGGTATGAGTGTGTTGGATATCTCCAAGACATTAATGTACCGGTATCACTATGATGTGTTGCTACCGTATTATGGAGCTGAAAACCTGAAGCTTATGTATATGGACACTGATTCGTTCATTCATCGTGTTACAACTGAAGATGTGTACCAGGATAAGCTACGTTTTCTTGAGCACCTAGATACTGCTGATTATCCTACAAGCCATATATGCTATTCACCTCTAAACAAGAAGGTACTTGGGAAATTTAAAGATGAGGCTAATGGTAAAATCATTCAACGCTTTGTAGGGCTACGACCTAAAATGTATGCCCTAGATATCGACGGTTCAATGATAAAAAAGATTAAAGGCATAAAACGTGGTGCTATTAAGCAGTACGTCACGTTCGAGAGCTATACTGACTGCCTTAAAACCAGAGAAATTATCAGAACGCCCATGAATCTGATCCTGTCGCGACAGCATGCTCTTGCCACAGTACAAGTGAATAAAATTACATTGACACCATACGACGATAAAAGAATTATTGCTGAGGACGGTATAACGACATACGCCTATGGACATTACAGCATTACAAGTAGTGCATAAGAGAATTTAAGTCGAATATGAAGATTTTCTCGTGAGTCTACAATCTTAAAAAAATGAAGGTTATCCGTGTGCTGTATATGCAGCTAGCTGACGACCGATGAAGAAAGAAGAAGATGGAAGGGAAGGTGGTAACCCTGCCATTAGGAGCAATCCTAGTGCTAGTCTCAAGCCTAGATAAAAAGGGGAGAGACGCCTACAACGAACTAAAATAAAGGTATGTTGACGTAAACTTTTCAATTAAAACTCTGGAATAATAAAACCTGAATGAAACATTGCAATTTCACTAAAAGAAAGTTGAGGTTATCTTTGGTTAGACAGATTAGGTTAGTCGACGACTGAGTAGAATAGATGATGAGCGGAACGTTTGGATTGGTCGGGTTAATCTAGGCTAGGTTCTCGTACTTATTGTCTAAGTTATAAAGGATGGATTAGCTTAGATTACCTTAGCAATGGGCTGGTTACGTGTTGTTCTTACGTTTTGTTACATGGTTACATAGTTGCTACGTGTTGTTACGTCGTGTGACGTTTCTGGTTACGTGATGTCACGTGATGTTATGAGGATACGTGCTTATGTTACTTAGTGTGACGTCTTGTCATGCCGTTATGTTACGTTGTGTTACGTCTTGTTACGTGGTTACGTTTGTTGGTTACGTCTTGTTACGTGATTATGTTAGGAAGGAATAGATAATGAGAAGATGCAGAACATACAAGGTGGGCATAGGTTAGGACGTATACTTCACTGTAAACCGATATACAGTTTGTCCCTCTCCGTCCCGCACACTACTGTTTAACATATAAAAAGTTTGTAAGGTTTAGAAAAAGTATATAAAAGTGTTGTAACGTTGGATGAGAAAAGTTTTATAATCGAATTACTCTCTATATTGCCGTATAAACCTACATTCCTCCTCCTTCAACCTCTGTCTATCGTTGTATCTCTCCCGTTTTCCATATTTCTCCCATATAAACGTATACTCTACTCCTCAAACCATGTCTAGACAAGCACCTCTCCTCGTATGCCCCACCGCTCTCATATAAATGCATTTTCCTCCTTGAAGACTCTCTCAACCTAGCACCTACCTTCGTTTTCCCTATCTTTTCCCATATAAACGCATACTCTGTCATTCAGACCTTCCTGTCTAGCCTAGCACTTTTCCTCATATTCCCCTACCTCTCTCATATAAGACGCATTCCCTACTTCAACCCTGTCTAGCCAAGCATCGACCCTCGTATTCCCTATCTCTCGCATATAAACGCCTACTCTATCATTCAAAACTCCTAGCCTAATACCTCTCCTCGGTTCACTATCTCGCTCATATAAAACGCCATATTCTGCCCTTCAAGTCCTGTTTAGTATAACATCTTTCCCTTTATTCCCTATCTCTCTCGTATAAAGCGTATCCCTCCCTCCTTTAGCATCTGACTAGCCTAGCATCAGCCCTGGTATTCCCTATCTCTCCCCTATAAACGCATTTTCCTCCTTGAACTGTCGCATCTACCCTCGTTTTCCCTATCCTTTCCCATATAAACGCAAAAGTGGGCCAGCTTCTGTCTATCATACCGCCTGCCCCCGTTTTCCATATATTCCTCATATAAACGTATACCGTACTCCTTAACCTCTGTCTGCACTAGCACCTCCCTCGCATGCCCTATCTCTGTCGTATTAAGCATATCTCTCCCTCCTTCAGTCCCTGCTCTACCTCAGAACTCTCCTCGTTTTCCCTATCTCTCCCATATAAACGCATTTTTTCCTCCTTGAAGGTTCTCTCAACCTAGCATATACCCTCGTTTTCCTCGTCTCTTCATATAAAAAGCCATACTCTACCCTTCAAACCCTGAATAGTCTAGTACCTCTCCATGTATCCCCTATCTCTCCTGTAAAATATGTTCATATTCCCCCTGCTTCAGCATCTGTCTATCCTAGCCTCTGTTCACGTTTTCCCTATCTATCCCATATAAATGCATATTCCACATCTCAACCCCTATCTAGTCCAACACTTCTCCTCGTATTCCACGTATCTCTCATATAAAGCACATCCTCATTCCTTCAACCTCTATCTAGCCTAGCATCGATCCTCGTAGTCCCTATCTTCCCCATATAAACGCATTTTCCTCCGTGAACCTCCGCATATACCCTCGTATTCCCTATCCTTTCCCATATAAACGCAAAACTGCGCCAGGATGGACCTATATCCTCTACTCGGCACATTTTAAAGGTTTCTCAGTGAAACAAGGGACAAAAGAGAATGCGTAAACTTGTTTCGTCACAAACACGAAGGTTTGGAAACTAATAATAAATAAATAATGTGTAACTTACATACACAGTAGCTGTGAATCCACTCCAGCCAAAAAATCCTGTAGAATTATTAGTGCAGGAGTCATTCCTCATACATTGGATAAGTTTAGAAGTACAGTCTGAAAGATTGGTTGTGGTGGACAGTATGGTAAGCGAACGCTTCTTCAACAGTTGCTAATTTCATATCTTTATCACCAAAAGTTTCGCTTTTAAAAAGAATTAGTCAATACGGTGCTAGAAGAAGCACTTGCACCCACCATTCTTTTATGTTTATATGTTGTGATATCGCCCTCCATGACTTATAATGAAAGTGGATGCATACTTATTGTCGAACATCTGAGACAGAAATTGTTTTTACTTTCTCTACTACGTATAGTAAGTAGGGGAAGTATTGTATTCCACCCAAAAATTCGATACCGAGATTTCACCGGAAATATATGTTTTGGGACCCTCTGAATCCAAAAAAAGCATTTTTGGAAACATGTCTGTGTGTCTGTGTGTGTCTGTGAACAGCATAACTCAGAAACGAACAGTCGGATAAATACCAAACTTGGTATTTAGGTTCAATATCTTCCAGAGATGCGACACGAAGGTTTTCAATAAAATCCCCCCACCCCAGGATACCCTTTACATGGAAGATTTTTCGAAAATTTTAATTTTCTCAAAAATGGCTCTAACGATTTTGATTAAAATATCATATGTTTAAGATATTGTCATGAGACATGAAATGTATATCTCGAATTTTCTGGGAATGTCTCCAAAAGTATTCTACATTGTGAACGACTTTTGCATAACTGGTAAACCATAAGAGATAGACAAACTTTTACGACACAAAAAATGTAGATCGCGTTAAAATACACAAATTATGTCATATACATTTCTTTTTGTTTAGTGAACCATTTTCGATATATTGCTTGTTATTCCCTTAAATTTTCCAATACTTAGTTTTTCTCAAATTCGTTATTCATTTTTTTATGTCCTGGACATACAAAGAGAATGGAATGCGCCACATAGCAACCAGCGTTAAAATATTTGGCTATCGCTTAAAACCTACCATATTCCCCTTGCATCTACATGAAAATTACCAATAACATTGACATCTCGATATCTCGATTGATATGAAGCATATGGAGAATAGGCGTTTGTAAAAATAGATTGTACAAGAGTAGAGAAAGTCATGTGAGTGTAACACATCAGATTTTTTTTTATGTCCTGGACATGCAAAGAGAATGCAATGCGCCACATAGCAACCAGCGTTAAAACATTTGACTATCGCTTAAAAGCTACCATATTCCCCTTGCATCTACAAGAAAATTACCAATAAGATTGACATCTCGATATCTCGATTAACATGAAGCATATGGAGAATAAGCGTTTGTAAAAATACTTTGTACAAGAGTAGAGTAAGTCATGTGAGTGTAACACATCAGATTTTTTCTAATGTATGCATATTGCTTTTGTAGGTCCTTCTCGGCGGCGGCATATTATTAATTTCAAGTGTTTTAGCACTCGCAGTTTACAAAAGTTTTTACTTTCTCTCCTGCGTATAAGTAAGGGAAGTATTGCATTCCACCTAAAAATTCGATACCGAGATTTCACCGGAAATACGTGTTTTTAGGCCCTCTGAATCCAAAAAAAAAAATTACAAAAACGTCCATGTGTGTGTGTCTGTATCTTTGAACAGCATAACACAAAAACAAAAGCCGATAAATACCAAACTTGGTATTTAGATTCAGCATCTTTCAAAGATGCGACACGAAGATTTTCAAGGAAATTCCCCTACCCCGACTACCCTTTACATGAAACATATTTCGAAAATTTTGATTTTCTCAAAAATCGCTGTAATGATTTTGATTAAAATGTCATATATTTAAGATATTTTCATGGCAAATGAAATGTATATCTTGAATTTTCTGGGACATAATTATGTATTTAAACGCGATCTACATTTTTTGTGTACTAAAATGTTGTTATCTCTTATGGTTTACCAGTTATGCAAAAGTCGTTCACAATGAAGAATACTTTTGGAGACATTCCCAGAAAATTCAAGATATACATTTCATTTGTCATGAAAATATCTTAAACATATAATATTTTAATCAATGTCGTTAGAGCCATTTTTAAAAAAAATAAAATTTTTGAAAAATTTTCCATGTAAAAGGTAATCTGGGGTGGGGGGATTTTCTAGAAAACCTTCGTGTCGCATCTCTGGAAGATACCGAACCTACATACCAAGTTTGGTGTTTATCCAACTGTTCGTTTCTGAGTTATGCTGTACACAGACAAACACACATACACACGGACATGTTTCCAAAAATGCTTTTTTTGGATTCAGGGGATCTCAAAACATGTATTTCCGGTGAAATCTCGGTATCGAATTTTTGGGTGGAATACAATACTTCCCCTACTTACTATACGTAGTAGAGAAATTAAAAATGTTGTATGGTTTCATCCGCGCTTTTCTATGATAGCGACAGACGGCAACGAGCGCCGAGGATGCGGACAGGAAAAACAGCGCAGCCAGTTCAGATTTTTTAATCTCACTCTATTACAGAGTGGAGATTTACTCTCAATAATGTTTTAACTTATGTGCAAATATGTAGATGAAAATTCTTGATAAATACATTTCAGCTTTGAACAATTAGTCTTTAATCCGAGGATTAGCCACTAGTATTTTATAACCGCCTCCAGAAACGCAGCCTGGTGTTAAGCATCTCATGTTTAAAAGTTTTGAAGTAATTAATTTTCTTCTTTACTTCACCGTGTTCAAGACCTCGCAGCATCCTTCACGTGTCAACACTCAAGAAAAAGCTGTGAACATGATTAATATGGAACCTGCATGTACCACACAGCTGGTACCATTTGTTCAAGGTGAGCTCATTAGTGACGTCACGGTAACTAACGAGAGTTACGGGTATAATTTATATCTCATGCTAATTTTCTTTCTTCCGCTTTTTTATTACGTTGGTACGGCAAAGTGAAGGGACCGGGGCGAGTGTCTCTGGCAGGTACATGTTCTAGTTAGCAGGGCAAAAATAGGTGCTTTGAACATCGCCTAGTAATCGTCGCTTTTACTTTTCTATCGCTCACCTGGCATTAAGGAACCGTTGCATCTGAACCCACGTTTTGATACAGTTTAATGGAGCTGAGATGCTTGAGGACCTCTGGATTCAAACAAAAACGATTTAGGGTGTGTGTGAACGTTTAGCTCAAATACGAAACATTGGTTAAATACTAAACTGTATTTTCTAAAACATTATTATAACAATTTTCATCAAAATACCGCATGTTTAAGGCATTTTGAGGCAGTGTTTTTAACATTTAAATGATTTCAGTCTAATTATATAATATATAAATTCAATAACAGCCCGCCTTAAAACAATATGTGTTTGTAACAATATATAAAAATTTATATTACAGTCATTGTAAATGTTTATATTATTGCATACATGTGTAATAATGTTATGTGAATGTATTACATAATTTAATAATGTAGGAGCTGTGAGAATAATAGGCTAAAATTTGCTAACAATGAGGTAACAATAAGGTAACCTTGAGGCAATAATGAGTAAGAAAGTTTAATAATGCTACTAGTCATTATTGGAGCAACAATAATGTAAATTTTGAGACAGTTTATAAATAGCCAATCAACAACCAGAAACGGTTTAGTTAAATGAAGGTATTCTATTGGACTAGGATTAGCCAATCGGAAACTAAATTGAAGCAAAACTTACAGATCCAGAAGTCAGTTGCTTGTAGACATTGCTCATAACTGGTCGCGTTGCCTGCAGTCAGTGTTTGTATCCGGATGCATGATGTGTCCTCTAGAGATTTAATACGTATTCGTGTGAGACGAAAAATAAGTTTACGTGTTAAAATTACAAGTATTTAATAAACCAACCTCACAGCTCTCTCTCTATGTCAGTGAAGTGTTATTTAAATCGTATCAAGTATTAATAAATGGAGTGAAGTAAAATTATAATCTGTGTAAGCCTACATTCTTGTTGCATCACAACCCTGCTAAGAGAAACATGTCACTAACAAATACTGATGCAGCCGAGGCAAACATAAATATTTAATAGTTAAAGAAAAAGTAAAAATACATTTGGGGCGAAGGCTACCGGAAACTGTTTACTATACCTGCGGTTGCAACTACTACAAGTTCGGCTCCCCAACAGTTGAAATATAATACAACTACTTTAAATTGACGCCCAAAGCGTGGTGCAAATAACGTAAACAAACCACCTAGTTCAATTTTCATGACAAAAACAAAGTCCATTTTGAATTTTCTGGAAATAGCCTGTGAACCGTAAGAGTTAGAACATTTGTTACTACACAAAAGTGTAGATCTGTTAAAACACACAATTTATGTCAAATAAAAATTTTATGGTGCTAACCATTTTTGAGATATTCGTTTGCTATTGATTTGCATTTCCATGTACTTTCTTCAGTCTTTCAAATGGTATTTCGCTATTCGTTTTTGTTTTAGGCTTTTTTCCTAAACGAAATTCAAAGCTCTTACATAGCGGTCCGCTTTTTAAAAATCTGGCTATGGCTTTAAGCTTCTGTATCCTTCTTATATCTACAACCAATACTATACTGTAGAATAAGCGTTTGTAAGAATAATTTGTAGGAAAGTGAGTGGGGAAAATCATGTGAATGCAACACTGTTTTTAAATCACACCTACACCTTGTAATTTAGCGCTACACTGGTACTTTACCGAGCAGAGGGCTCCGCGGTAATGTATAAGGCTCGTATTCGGGAGGTCCCGGTTCAATTCCCGTCAACCGCCCACCCTGACCTAGCATATTTCGAGGTTTTCCTGGTCGGTAGGCTAATGCTTGGGTAGTTTCTCATCTATCAAGATTTCCTTTCCATCATTTGCGCTTTCTTCTATTTCCTTCCCATGTTTCGGGTGAGCTTCGGTTTCGTGGCGTATGGCGTGCCGGACAGATGGCGCGGATACTTGCTCAAAGGAAAGAGTACTACCCGTGGACATTACAGGGCTGCTTGGTCGACGGGTCGTTCATTGCCCTCTAGGTAGCTCCAATAGTCGGACAATAGATCTATGTAGCTCGCATTGGGCGAGATGTCCCCTTCCGATGTATAAACTATACCTATACCTAATGTTAGAAATTCAATTGTTAGTTGTTTAGAAAGGAACGCTTAGAATAAGCACTGCCATCTATATCCGCATCTGGTATTGTTACGGTCAGCGCTTCCTAGGAGGCGCTGGTACGGTTCATAGCGTAGGTCAGCCGCAGTAAGAATATGTCAACAAATAACTTGCTATGCCCTTTATATTTATATTACATTTATTTATTTTATTTAATATAATTTATAGAGATTTTACTAAATGCTACTGTATGCACGACGTATGTAAGGGCGTTAGCGATGTTGATACATAAATTAGCTATTAATGTACACTACCAATTACGGAATACAGCTTCGTACAACTAAAGAAATCGGAAATAGTAATGGTTCTGTACTTAGAACATGTAATTTTGATGTTGTCAGCTACAAACAAATGATAGCGTAATACCCAAAAATCTGATGTGTTACACTCACATGACTTTCTCTACTCTTGTAAAACTATTTTTACAAACGTTTATTCTCCATATGCTTCATGTTAATCGAGATAAACATTTGCAGACTCTATCTTATTGCTAATTTTCTTGTAGATGTAAGGGGAATATATTTACAAGGGCAATGTAGAAATACAGTAGCCTTTAAGCACATACATATCTCTTAATAGCTGCTTGCTAGGTGCAGCGCCATTCCCTTTGCCACAGATTAATACTCTTTGCATATCCAAGACAAAAAAATGAATAACGAATTCCCATTTGAGAAAATAAGTATTGAAAAATTTAAGGGAATAACAAGCAATATCTGGAAAATGGTTCACTCAACAAAAAAAAATGTATATGACATAAATTGTGTATTTTAATGCGATCTAAATTTTATGTGTGGTAAAATTTTGTCTATCTCTTATAGTTTACCAGTTATGTAAAAGTCGTTCACAATGAATACTTTTGGAGATATTCCCAGAAAATTCAAGATATACATTTTATTTGTCATGAAAATATCTTAAACATATGATATTTTAATAAAATCTTTAGAGCCATTTTTGAGAAAATTAAAATTTTCGAAAAATGTTCCATGTAAAGGATAATCTGGGGTGGGGGGATTTTCTTGAAAACCTTCGTGTCGCATCTCTGGAAGATACCGAACCTAAATACCAAGTTTGGTGTTTATCCGACTGTTGGTTTCTGAGTTATGCTGTTCACAGACACACACACACGGACATGTTTCCAAAAATGCTTTTTTTGGATTCAGGGGGTCTCAAAACATATATTTCCGGTGAAATCTCGGTATCGAATTTTTGGGTGGAATACAATACTTCCCCTACTTGCTATACGTAGTACAGAAAGTAAAAAGATGGCACATCAATTCATGCTCTGTGATATGAAATCGTTATTCATATCGTCAAATGGTAAATAAAATGAGTGTTCTTTCAGGACACATTTCTAATTACCTCTGTCTCTACATCTGATCAAGCCGCTGTATAGTTCCACTGCATGGGGGCAAAAAAGTCATCTTGATGGGCATTCAGATCCAAGACCCGGGGCAATAGGTTGCCCTACATCAACCATAAAGTGGTTAATAATAGGACTTGTCTGTGATAATAATTATCCTTTATCATTTCATCACACCCAGCTGACCTATATGTGCCACTTGGAACAGATGAAAGCAACTATACAGACCTTTATTTACTCTTTACCTGTAATGTGTTATTAATCTGTTTCAAATGGTTAAGGTATGTAGACTTCAGTTCAAAGAATCTGATGTGTTGTGTTACACGACTTTCTCTACTCGCACTTCTACAAACTATTCTTACCAAATCTTATTCTTCTATCTACTTATTGTAAACTTAAATAAAATTTCACTACGCATTTATGCACTTGGTTATAGACGTATATAAAGCGAGTCATATGCTCTGCATGATTACGAGAAAAAACATACAGCGACTTAACACTTGAAAGAAGCATTTGACAGTTCAAACCAATAACAAACAATGTCTCATAAGTGGATGAAGCCACAAAAATTTTATGTGACGCAAACTCTGTGCTACATTTTGTAAGATTTTGTATATCTCTTATGGGTTGTAATTATACAAAATTCAGCCAGTATATAGAGGAATTCACAGGCTGTTCCCAAAAATTCAAGATACACATTTTATTTGTAATATAAATATCTTTAATATATGGTATTTTAAATAAAGTCGCTAGAGCCATTTTAATAAATAAAAAATAACGACATTTTTTCCATGTGAAGTGTAGTATAAGGTGGGAGGATTTTGCTGAAAACCTTCATGTCACATCTTTGGAAGATGCTGAATTACAATACCTAATTTAATTACTAACTGACTTTTCATTTTTGATTTATGATGTTCACAAAGAGAAACAAACAAACGCACACACACACATGAATCTTTTTACTTTCTCTACTACGTATAGTAAGTAGGGGAAGTATTGTATTCCGCCCAAAAATTCGATACCGAGATTTCACCGGAAATACATGTTTTGAAACACCCTGAATCCAAAAAAAGCATTTTTGGAAACATGTCCGTGAGTGTGTGTGTGTGTGTGTGTGTGTGTGTGTGTCTCTGTGTGCCTGTCTCTCTGTGTGTGTCTGTGCGCCTGTCTCTCTGTGTGTGTGTGTCTGTGAACAGCATAACTCAGAAACGAAGAGTCCGATAAACACCAAACTTGGTATTTAGGTTCAGTATCTTCCAGATATGCGACACGAAGGTTTTCAAGAAAATCCCCCACCCCAGTTTACCCTTTACATGGCACATTTTTCGAAAGTTTTAATTTTCTCAAAAATGGCTCTAACGATTTCGATTAAAATATCATATGTTTAAGATATTTTCATGACAAATGAAACGTATATCTCGGATTTTCTGGGAATGTCTCCAAAAGTGTTCTTCATTTGAAACGACTTTTGCATAACTGGTAAACCATAAGACATAGACAAAATTTTATTGCACAAAAATGTAGATCGCGTTAAAATACACAATTTATGTCATATACATTTTTTGTTGAATTAACCATTTTCGAGATATTGCTTGTTATTCCCTTAAATTTTCCTATACTTATACTTTTTCTCAAATTCGTTATTCATTTTTACTTTCTCTACTACGTATAGTAAGTAGGGGAAGTATTGCATTTCACCCAAAAATTCGATACCGAGATTTCACCGGAAATACACGTTTTGAGACCTCCTGAATCCAGAAAAAGCATTTTTGGAAGCATGTCCGTGTGTGTGTCTGTGTGTGTGTGTGTGTGTGTGTGTGTGTGTGTGTCTGTGTGACTGTGTGTCTGTGAACAGCATAACTGAAAAACGAACAGTCGGATAAACACCAAACTTGGTATTTAGGTTCAGTATCTTCCAGAGATGCGACACGAAGGTTTTCAAGAAAATCCCCCCACCCCAGACTACCCTTTACATGGAACATTTTTCGAAAATTTTAATTTTCTCGAAAATGGCTCTAACGATTTTGATTAAAATATCATATGTTTAAGATAATGTCATGAGAAATGAAATATATATCTGAATTTTCTGGGAATGTCTCCAAAAGTATTCTTAATTGTGAACGACTTTTGCATAACTGGTAAACCATAAGAGATAGACAAAATTTTACTACACAAAAAATGTAGATCGCGTTAAAATACCTAACTTATGTCATATACATTTCTTTTGTTGAGTAAACCGTTTTCGAGATATTGCTTAATATTTCTTTAAATTTTCCAATGCTTATACTTTTTCTCAAATGCGTTATTCATTTTTACTTTCTCTACTACGTATAGTAAGTAGGGGAAGTATTGCATTCCACCCAAAAATTCGATACCGAGATTTCACCGGAAATATATGTTTTGAGACCCACTGAGTCCAAAAAAAGCATTTTTGGAAACATGTCCGTGTGTGTGTCTGTGTGTGTGTCTGTGTGTGTGTGTGTGTGCGCGCGCGTGTGTCTGTGAACAGCATAACTGAAAAACGAACAGTCGGATAAACACCAAACTTGGTATTTAGGTTCAGTATGTTCCAGAGATGCGACACGAAGGTTTTCAAGAAAATCCCCCACCCCAGACTACCCTTTACATGGAACATTTTTCGAAAATTTTAATTTTCTCGAAAATGGCTCTAACGATTTTGATGAAAATATCATATGTTTAAGATAATGTCATGAGAAATGAAATGTATATCTCGAATTTTCTGGGAATGTCTCCAAAAGTATTCTTCATTGTGAACGACTTTTGCATAACTGGTAAACCGTAAGAGATAGACAGAATTTTACTACACAAAAAATGTAGATCGCGTTAAAATACACAACTTATGTCATATACATTTCTTTTGTTGAGTGAACCGTTTTCGAGATATTGCTTGTTATTTCCTTAAATATTACAATACTTATACTTTTTCTCAAATTCGTTATTCATTTTTTTTATGTCCTGGACATGCAAAGAGAATGAAATGCGCCACATAGCAACCAGCGTTAAAATATTTGACTATCGCTTATAACCTACCATATTCCCCTTGCATCTACAAGAAAATTACCAATAAGATTGACATCTCGATATCTCGATTAACATGAAGCATATGGAGAATAGGCGTTTGTAAAAATAGTCTGTACAAGAGTAGAGAAAGTCATGTGAGTGTAACACATCAGATTTTTTTTATGTCCTGGACATGCAAAGAGAATGGAATGCGCCACATAGCAACCAGCGTTAAAATATTTGACTATCGCTTAAAAGCTACCATATTTCCCTTGCATCTACAAGAAAATTGCCAATAAGATTGACATCTCGATATCTCGATTAACATGAAGCATATGGAGAATAGGCGTTTGTAAAAATAGATTGTACAAGAGTAGAGAAAGTCATGTGAGTGTAACACATCAGATTTTTTTATGTCCTGGACATACAAAGAGAATGGAATACTCCACATAGCAACCAGCTCTTAAAACATTAGACTATCGCTTAAAGCCTACCAATTCCCCTTGCATCTACAAGAAAATTAGCAATAAGATTAACATCTCGATTAACATGAAGCATATGGAGAATAAGCGTTTGTAAAAATTGTTTGTACAAGAGTAGAGAAGGTCATGTGAGTGTAACACATCAGATTTTTTTTTTCCATCTGAAGGGTAATTTAAGGTGGGAGGATTTTGCTGTCGCTTCCTTGGAAGATGCTGAACTACAATACCACGTTTGAATACTAGCCGACTTCATTTTTGAGTTATGATGTTCAGAAACACAGATATGATCCTTTTTAAATTGTTTTTATTCAGGGAACCACAAAACACATACAAAAAAAAACCATACATTGTAAGAACTAAAAAAAAAAACTTCAAGCAACAAAGCACTGTCGAGAGTGAATGGAAATCTCCTGAAAAGATACCAGAAATGTGTGGATAGACAAGGACAACATCTCATATGATAAGATATGTGTTTATTATCATTGCAATTGTAACTGTGAGAATGTGAGGTGGTTGTGGAGATATTATAACTGTTTCGGCGGTATTCCGAGCCACGGCGACCGGCGCTCGAGCCGCCCTGTAGTGGCTACAGTGTGAAAGAAAACCACTGTATAAGTATAGTGTTACTCCATTCCTTTAATGTTCATAATCCTACCCCGTAGGGGAGGTGTTCCGACCCCTTCAGCTGCCGTGGTGCGGGCGCTGCGGACCCTTAGCACTCGTAGTACTTCTGCCGTTACTAGAAATACGCCGGGCCGAACATTCGAGCCCCTCCCGTTGGGAAGCTGTTCGGATTGGGTTGGTCTCGACGGGGCAGTGGTTCCCGATACCCATGGGAGATTGGGTACTTCTGTATGGGTCTCCATACAGGCGGGGTTGTGACACGCCTCAATGTCCTCCAGTACTGCCCTGGATAGTCGGTAGACGGCTTGCTAGAAAGTTGTCGGCGCTACCGAGGTGATCGGTAGTCGCCCTTTCGGGATGACGCGCGTAAGTGGCGTATCCACTTCCATCTCCGCGTAAGGGAGAGCGGGGCCTTTCTAGGAAACCAGATATTGGCCTCATGGGAAACACTCCCACGGTTTGGAGAGCTTCTCAGTTGGCGCCGGACCCTGGGTATAGAAGGGGGACTTGGGCTCCGATTCTTGTCCTGGTAGACCTTCGCTTAGCATTGTTCATAATGCTAAAAACCACGCTTAAGAGAGGATGGGGATGAAACTTTTGGGAGACAATTTGAAAGTTTTTCAGTACAAACGTGAAATTTGACACAATGAAGGTGAGATAATCAAATTAAAAGAATTGAATACCAGCAATACTATAATTTATTCAGCTCATTTAAGTGAAAATAAATTTTTTTAGAAAATTTCAATAAAAAGTCAAATTAATTGGTCTTATATTTGTTAAAAGAATACGATTAAAAACAAGTGCACGAATTCGTGGACTAAGAACGGTACACGTTGTTGCCTTTTTTCGCTTTAACTTCTTTGTCATATCGCAACGATTACTAAATAAATAAGATATGAATATACTATCCCGGCAACTTGATTACTGCCGCGACATGCATTCAAACCTTACATTTATTTTCACTACACATTTATACTTTATATTACATAATTTTTTTTCAGATAAAATAACTAAAAACTATACAAGGTTTACAAAATAATAATAAAAGCAAAAGGAAGAAAGACAAATTATTAGACTAGAGTAAAGGCGTAAAAATTAATTACAATGAATTCTAAATTCTATATTTTTCTACACTTGTTAGAAACTAGCAAACTTAGCAACTGGTAACCAGCTACTGTCTACTCCTATTTAACTATATTCACTGAAAACCACTGGTAGCCAGCACAAAATCTCTACTAACCTACTAATTATTTTAATAAAGTTATCTATTTATAACATTCCATTGTTTTCATAGTAATTATATAATTTATAGTAGTTCAATATTTTAATTCATTTATATCTTTATTTATGCATTTGTATTTATTTGTTTATTTACCTTATAATATTTTATTTAATCTCCATATTAATTTTCTATTATCTTCGTTTTAATTTGTTTTATATGTGCATTTTACACTTTATCACTATATATTAAATTTTCACCTCTTTTAACCAAACACTAAACCTTCTTTCTTCTATCACTACATATCCACTCACTTTACACCACAACATTTCACTTCACTCACTCCTCTATTTTATTCTAACACCAACTCCACCTTCAACCTACATAAACTCTAAAATTTCTTCCTATTAATAACAACACATTCACGCCTCCATGAATCTAACATCACTCACTATCCCTTCCAAACCATAATACCTAGTACTCTGAAAGGGGATATATTATACGCATATAGAGGAATTGTACATATGAAAGGTGAACCATACATATAAGAATTGTACAGTAATAATATAATTCACTAACATGTTAAAATATTTAACATCTAACATTTGTACAGAGCTGATTGTAAAACACGGGCAGGCTAGCAGAATTCCAAGAAACCATAAAGACCATACCTGTCACCGAGCGGTACCAGACTACATGATGGCGCCCAAGCGCACGGATCTGAACCCGCACGTTTTCATACATGTCAGGGTAACGCGGCCTGAGGGTCAATAGGAAACGTTGTTACATTTTCAAACGCGGAGAGGAGCGTCACTGGGTTCCCGTATACAGACAAAGCCACAGAGCCCGCTCTTATTCTGATCCTAACTCATCGAGAAGTCACGTCGACACAAGGTGCTACAGATGCACGTGGGTACACAAGGTTGGGGTGCGTGTGAATATACCTAGGCTCCTGACTAACTTAAAGTGGTGGGATTTTTATAATAATGGGATAAGCTAGCCGCCCATAACTATTCAAAGTGTGAAATAAACTTCATTGATTAAGGGAAACGCGCTGTGTATTTTTAACTTGCCTCACCCACTAGAACCTGAGATTCAATAATTAAATATAGCTAGGAATGTAATACTCAACAACCGACGAGCATCAATAGCCGAGGAAGAAGAACACTGCAACGGGCAACGACGACCCAAGGATCATCGATTTCCAGCTACAATAGTCGCCCAACGATTTCCCGCCACAACACAACTCCAATGGCAAACCTGCTAGCTCCACCCCCAAAGATGGCGAAACTGCTGGCTACTTCAACAATGATAAACCTGCACTCCAACACCACCGTCGTCTTCTCTGCTTTCCTCTTCTTCCTCTCGCAACGGTCAATGTAGGTTTGTTGGTTCACCTAAGTCGGTGTATGCCAGACAGAAGGCTTTAATTGCGTAGTCGCCTTTCTGTACCACCTTTTTGTTGCTATTGAGTTTTGGCGTAAGACCAGATAATGGAAGGAACAGCTCGCGGATCTTTAGTGATTACCATCCCCAGGAGGAAGGATGAGGTGAAGGAGCCGCAGGAGGCTATAGGCCGGCCGACAGGGGTCCCTAACTATTCCAAGCTTGATGACTGGGTCAACTGGGCGGAACCGGGAAGAACTCAAACTAGCCGAGATGGATTAGAGTTACTGTATACGGAGAGTACCACGATCCTGCGTCAAACCCACTATTTCCCCTGCAAATTGAATAGCGAACGTGGGTGTTCTAATGTGAACTGGCTTGTGATTTTTATCAAAATGCCTGCAGTGAACTGTTCCAATCGTTCGGATAAAGGATACAGACTCTATCAATTGCCTGAAGGAAAAAGAAATGACCAGATAAACCCTGTGGATTAGAAATATTGGCAGAACAGATCTTCCACCAAAGACAACTTTACATTAATTTTGTATACCCCATCTAAATAGACTATACCTTGTACAACGCAACAGCGTGTAGATGCTAAGTACACCAGGGTGTTGTGTAACACAACTTGTGTTCTCTGTGTACCTATCTACCTTAAAGTTTTATACTATATTCCTTGATACTGTTTAAAGCTTATGGATAGATACTGCTCTTGTTACGAATACTAGTGATAATTAATGTGACTTGAAAATGAACCATTGTCACTAATTCCTTTTAAATATGATCTACTTTTACATTTAGAGAAAAAGTAGGGGCATGTTTAACGATGAATGTCTTCCTTATATTCTACGAGCGGATACTGACAATTTTTAAAATGCCATGTTTCAAAATACAAATGAATTGTTCATATTTGACAGCTAGCCCTCTAATGTTTTGCGAGTTGATTGCCGTGTAGTTTGTTCGATTTGCTCTAATAGTTTGTTAATTACCATCATTTAAGGACTTTGTGTTCACACAAAAGTGAATTTGACTAGAGAACAAATTTGCCATTTTAATTTGATTTAGAGATCAGATTATAAATGAATTGGTGAAGAATCCCATTCTAAGGCAACAATTTATAATTGGTACAGCGAATCCAAAAGAGATCGGTTTTTTCTTAATGATGAATTTCGTGAAGGACGCCCAAGAACTGCTGTTACTGATGAAAATATTACCGCTGTTAGTGCAGTGCTTGAAGAAGATCGACGGACATCTTATGAATTTATTCGGGCGACATTGGGAATTGGTGTGAGTCAAATTCAAAAAACATTTTACATCATAAGTTAGACGTGAAAAAACTTTATTGTCGATGTATTCCATATAAACTGACTCCCGATCAAAAATAACAAATGCAACAATTCCAAGCCGGCAAATCAAATGTGGTTTGGATTATCCTTACTGACGATGAATATTGGATTTATTGTTATAATCCTGAAAAGAAAAGTCAATCGGTTCAAGGGGTCTTTTGAACAGAACCTAAACCCTAAAAGTCCGACGAATTCGCAGTGCTGGTAAGAAGATGACAGTTTTCTTCTAAAACCGGCCACATTGCTACTATAGAAGTAGAAGATAGACGTACCATTACTGCCGATTGGTACACAAATGTCTGTTTACAGCAAATTTATGAAAATGTTCGTGAATTAACGCCCAAAAGCAGAAGAATGTCACATCATGGCAACGCATCGTCGCACGCAGCAAAATTAACAACTGAGCATCTGGATGCCCTACAGATCAGCACCATGGATCCTCCACCGTACAGCCCTGACCTAGCACCTTGTGATTTCTTTTTGTTTCCAAAAATTAAAGATAAAATGCGTGGAATCACCTGTTCGTCACCAGATGAAGCAGTGGAACATTATAAAACCTAGTTTCTGAAGTGTCTCAGGAAGAGTGGCATCATTGCTTTAAGGACCAGTTTCATCGAATGCAAACATGTATAGATGTTAAAGTGAAATATTTTGAAAAACAATAAAATAATTTAATTTTTTTAAAACCAATACTTTTTTGATTTTATAAAAATTTTCAGTGTCGCCCTCCTAGGTGCATTTCATTTATGATCCATTTAATCCTAGATCAACATTATTAGATTTTTACTTTCTCTACTACATATAGCAAGTAGGGGAAGTATTGCATTCCACCCAAAAATTCGATACCAAGATTTCACCGGAAATACATCTTTTGAGGTGCTATGAATCCAATTATAGCACTTTTGGAAATATGTCCGGGTATGTATCTGTCCGTGAACAGCACAACTCAAAAACGAAAAGTCGGATAAATACCAAACTTAGTACAAAAGTTTAGTATCTTGCTAGGATACGACAGGAAGATTTTCAAGAAAATCCCCCACCCCAAACTACCCCTTACATGGAACATTTTGCGAAAATGTTGAGTTCCTCAAAAATGGCTACTACATGTTTAAGATGTTTTCGTGGAAAATGAAATGTATATCATGAATTTTTTGGGAATGTCACTAAAAGTCCTCTACATTCTGAATGACTTTTGTATAACTGGTAAACCGTAAGAGATAGACAAAATTTTACTACACAAAAAATGCAGATCTCTTAAAAACACACTATTTGTCATATACAGTTTTTCTTTTTTTGCGGAGTGAACCATTTCCAAGATATTCCTTGTTATTTGTTTGAATTTTCCAATACTTATACTCAAATGGGAATTCGTTATTCATTTTTTGTCCTGGACATACAAAGAGAATGGAATGCTCCACATAGCAACCGCCTCTTAAAACATTTGACTATCGCTTAAAGCCTACCATATTCCCCTTGCACCCACAAGAAAATTAGCAATGAGATTAACATCTCGATTAACATGAAGTAGATGGAGAATAAGCGTTTGTAAAAATAGTTTGTACAAGAGTAGAGAAAGTTACGTGAGACAACACATCAGATTTTTTAGTTCGGAATGGTTGTCACTGTGTTACATATATTACCAAAGTCATTAATTTAAATGAGATATTAAAAGTTCATGAATTTGATTCATTGGACGCTGATAAGGGAACCGATTCTCACACCCAGTCTTGTAGTTATAAGACGCCTTAATCCAAACGGTTCGCGGAAACATAAGAATTTGAAATTCGTGCTTCTTCTATGCATATTAATATTACATTTTCCGAGCATTACCTTCAAACTGCGTTGTTGTATACCTTCACGCTGTTATTTCTTAGAATAAAGAACATACAACGTATTTCTTAAATGTTTTCCTTACTCCACAAGGCTGGTGTTATTGACTCAGCTGGTTAGCGGACGCCTACCGACACTGCACAACCCCTAAGCCTGCCTGAAACAAGAAAGGGGAAGCGAAATGATAGGAAATGAGGAAAAGGAAATTCGTGCTAGAAGAGAAACCATCCCAGTATTCACCTTGCCAATAAGGGATAATCGCGAAAAGAAAAAGTTGGTCAGAGTGATCGGCCCCAGGAATCGAACCAAGGACCTGAGGAATGCGAGTCTCGCACGTTGCCCTGGAGGGTTGGCAGTTTTTCGAGTGTACACTTCTGGTAGATGCGTTGGCCTTAGTTATTCTATTACCTTTGCTCCGTTGGTGGAATTTTGGCTCATGGGATTGATCATCCAATTCCGGTGCGCGGGATTGTAACCCGAATGCCATCTCTCTCGGTAAAAGAAAGTTGTTTGCCCAGCCTTAATCCATTAACGATCTCGGTTGGTATTCTGTTTGCTCGCGTCCATTAGATCCGATGCTATCAAAACGCGGTCCATGTGATGCATAATTTAACACGGGCGTCCCAGTGCTGTGGAAACAGTATTGTGAATGGCACTTTATGTGCAACTGCCTTGAGCGACAGATAAAAAAGGTCTTATGTGTTACATTCACATGACTTTCTTCTACAAATACAAAAGCTTATTCTTCTATTTACTTCAAGTTAATCGAGGTAAACGTTTATAGAAATAGTTTCATTACACATTTCGTTGTAGATACAAGAGGGATACAATAGCTGTAAGCAGGATGCTATGTCATTTTTTGAAATGTCATACTCTTTGCCTGATCACGAGGGGAAGCACAATAACAACTTCCCAGTTGAAGAAAGTGTAGGCACTTGAAAATTCAAACCAGTAACAAGGAATATTTTGGAAATAGTTAAGTCCACAAACAAACTTTCACATAACGAGACATGGAAAAGGTATTGATTCTGCCAAAAAAGGCATCAGAATAATGCATAATATGGATTCCAAACATTCACGTAGAAACTATCTTAAATCAAACTTGAAGAAGGTATTTTGTTTAAGTTGTTTATTTATTTAGCTCCACGTATGGACGCCAATTTGAGAAGGTAGTTATTGTCTTTACGTTGTTTGCACCGCGCTTTGGGCATCAATTTGAAGTAGGTTTGTTACTGCTACGTATGGAAAGTCAGTTTGAAGATGATGTATTATATTTCAACTGTTGGGGAGCCAAACTTGAAATTCGTTGCAACCGCACGTATAGTAAACAGTTTCCGGTAGCCTTCGCCCCAAGTTTAAAAAAATATTAACTTTGTAGTTTTGACTGTTTCTTTAAATATTATATTTATGTTTGCCTAGGCTGCGTCAGTATTTGTTAGAGACCCGCTTCTCTTAGGCAGGGTTGTGGTACGACTAAGAATGTAGACTTACACAGATTATGATATTACTTCACTTCTTTTTATTAATCCTTGACCTAAATTAAATAGCACTTCACTGATATCGAGAGCTGTGAAATTCTTTTTATTTAATACTTGCATTTCTTAACACGTATACTATTTTCGTCTCACACGAATATGTATTAAATCTCTCAAGGAAGCACAAGCAACGCATCTAGTTATGAGCACACTCTGCAGGCAACTGAATTGATTTCAACCGTCTAAACTTCCAAATTTCTGTATTTCAAGTCTCTGATTGGCTAATCCTACTCCAATAGAATACCTTCATTTAACTAAAACCCCCTCCGGTTGTTGATTGGCTATTTTATAAACTGCCACTTAAGTCATATTATTGCTTACAAGAATCACAAGTAACATTTAAACTCTCAAACTCATTATTGCCTCAAGGTTACCTCATTGTTAGCAACTTTAAACTTATTATTCTCACAGCTCCTACATTATTAAATTACGTAATACATTCACATAACATTATTACACATGTATACAATAATATAAGCATATGCAATGACTGTAATATACATTTTACAAATTATTACATACACATATTGCTTCAAGGCGGGTTGTTATTGAATTTACATATTATATAATTTGACTAAAATCATTTAAGTGTTAAAAATACTGTATCAAATTCCATATTCACAATTGTATCACTTTATGTGCATAGGACAGTGTTATTTACAACCAATTCAGATGTGATAAAAGGGAAATCTGATATTCACAAGTATAACACAAGGTGCAAAAATGATGTTTATCGACAAGGCTCGATGCTGGGAAAGGACCCAATAGTAAATGCTTCCAGGCTATTTAACTTGTTACCTGAGGACATAAAAACAGAAAAAGGGAAACTCCTTTAAAAGAAATCTTAAGGAATTTTTAGTTGAAAAGCCACTGTACAAATTAGAGGAATTAAGAGCTATTTAGTAACTTACCTGTTGCAGTAAATAATTGTAAATATACCATTAAGTTATAGTTTTGTAAATATAAAACATAGGTAACTGACTATGCTAAAAACTTGTGTATCGAGTAAACTGGCAATAAATATTATTATTACGATTATCTACACTTTTTGTATAATAAGATTCTCTCTCTCTCTCTCTCTCTCTCTCTCTCTCTTACGGTTTACCAGTTATGCAAAAGTCATTCAGAATGAACTGGACTTCACAGACTATCCCCCAAAAAAGTCAACATATACACTTCATTTGTCTTAAATATAAGATATTTTAATCCAAATCGTTACAGCCATTTTCTGACAAAATAAAAAACAACAAACATTTTCCTTGTAAAGTGCAGTATGCATTTTTAGAAGAAAAACTTAAATGCCAATTTTGGTATTTATTGAGCATTTCCTTTTTGAGTGCACACACATTTTCTAGAAGTACTTCCTTCACCCACTATAATTACGTGTTAGAGAAACTAAAAGCAGCATATGAAATACAGTTTTAAACGCATATACTGCACTTGCTATGCTAATTTTCCAAATATTTACATGCACAGTACAACACAAAGTCGAGGTGGCGCTGGATAACTTGTGCGACTCGCATTCAGGAGGTCCCGGGTTCGATCCCCCGAGACTGCCCAGTCTGATCCATGGGTTTTCCGTGGTTTCGCCCGGGGTTATTTCCTGTATCCTCGTCTACCTTCATGTGTTTCAGAGCGACCTATAGGACCAGGAGACGGTATTCGGTGGGTTGCGGCTGGACGGTGGCCATGTTGAGACAGTATTTTTAACACAAATGATTTCAGTCTATTTATATATGTAAATTCACTAACAGCCCGCCTTGAAGCAATATGTGTATGTAACAAAATATAAAACGTGTATATTACAGTCATTGTATATGTTTATATTATTGTATATAGGTTAATAATGTTATGTGAATGTATTATGTAATTTAATAATGTAGGAGCTGTGAGAATAATAGGTTAAAAGTTGCTAACAATGAGGTAACCTTGAGGCAATAATGAATTTGAAAGTTTAAATGCTACTAGTCATTATTGGAGCAACAATAATGTAAATTTTGAGACAGTTTAAAAATAGCCAATCAACAACCAGAAAAAGCTTTAGTTAAATGAAGGTATTCTATTGGAGTAGGAATAGTCAATCAGGGACTTGAAATGCAGAAATTTACAGGCTTAGGCGGTTGAATTCAATTCAGTTGCCTGCAAACAGTGTTCCTAACCGGACGCGAGACACATCCTCGAGAGATTTAATACGATTCGTGTGAGACGAAAAATAGTTTACGTGTTAAAAAGTGCAAGTAATTCATAAAATAATCTCACAACTTTCTACCAGTGAAGTGTTATTTAAATCGTGTCAAGCATTAATAAAAAGAGTGAAGTAAAATTATAATCTGTGTAAGCCTACATTCTTGTCGCACCACAACCCTGCTAAGAGAAACGTATCTCTAACAAGTACTGACTCAGCCGAGGCAAACATAAATATAATATTTAAAGAAACAGTCAAAATTACAAAGTTAATAATATTTTTAAACTTAGGACGAAGGCTATCGGAAAGCGGGTACTATACGCGTGGTTGCAACTACTTCAAGTTCGGCTCCCCAACATAATAACTATAATACAACTCCTTCAATACGACCTACTTCAAATTGGCGTCCATACGTGGGGCTTATAAATAACAACGTAAATAAATATAACTACTTCAATGTGGAAGTTTATTCCTTGGGAGACTTCTCAGTTAGGTCTCGCCTCCGAGTGATTTATGGGTGGGCCCGTGCGGCGTGGGATGTGTTCGACCTGGAAACGTTAGGAACCCCGTCTATGCATGCACCCGTCGTCATCTAGATCTGGTAACCATTCATTTCTCCCCTTATCCCTCCTTTCCAGGGATCACGGCAGCAGCAAAAAAGAGCGGTTGCGGCCTACCTATGGTGCACTGCCCCGGTTGCAGGGGCACCTCCGTTCGTCCGCATCTTTACCTTTTAAAACATAACGTTAAATTTCAAAGTACGCTCTAATTAAACGGTCTAATGTATTTTAAACCGCTATTCGCGACCATTTAATAATGACTACCTTTTCATCGTCATGTCACCATGACATTCATACTTTACTTGACAAAAGCAATGCAACAACTGTCGAAACTTCTACTTCAATATTTGAAGGGATACTTCCTGCAAAAACGAATCAGCCGATGTTTCTTGACTACAGATAATCTGTAACATTCTACTGTTATCGAAAATAAAATAATACCGTTGTATTAGTTAATTTGTTTCTAGACCAACTTTACTGTGATCAACGGAATAATACAGAGCAGTCGTTTTATGGCCCGGCCCGGATCGCGTGTATACGTGCTCTACACGCTGCTACACTAGGGATTTTCCTTCTGAAACTCCCGCGTCACATACTCGTGGTAAATGTAAGGGTACGGACGAACGGAGGCGACCCCCGCAATCGGTGCTGAGCACCGCATGCAGCCTCCCGCCCGAAAGCACCCAGATGCCGGTTCCAGCCGAGCACTCCCTGGACGATGACAATATGAAACTTCCACAGAGCACACAGACACCGCCCAGCCGCAACCGTCGCCTGGTCCTTCAACGTTGAAACAGATGACAAGGAAGATGGTGGGTACAGGAAATGGGGAGGGGCAGGAGAGTCGTGGTAGAAGACGAACCACCCCAGCGTTCGCCTGCCTACCCGGAAAACCAAGAAAAGCCCACTGGTCAGAGTGGTCGGTCGCCAGGAATTAAACCCGGTACCCTCCGAATGCGAGTCGCACGCGATACCGCGGCACCGTCTTGTTCGGTTACATACTCACAGTGATAGTAACATACACTACAAGAACTACCCTTGTTATAAGTGGTGTCCACCTGCATTGACACACTCCTGGCGTCTTGGAATGAAATTTCCGTTCACATACATAAGCTCTTCTTGCGTAATGTTCATCATTTCTGTTCTTATATTGTTCTTAAGTTCGTCTATGTTGTGGGGATTGTTCCTATAGACTTTATTTTTTAGGGTTCCCTCAAATAGAAGTCGCACACATTACGATCCGGGGAGGAACAGGGGGCTTAGCGTTTAGCGATCCGTTGTTCTAAACTTATTAGTCAGACATCTGACAGTATAGGGTGTCTGTTGATGAAATCCTGAAAATACACTTGAGTTTTTTACTTTCTCTACTACGTATAGTAAGTAGGGGAAGTATTGTATTCCACCCAAAAATTCGATACCGAGATATCACCGAAAATACATGTTTTGAGACCCCCTGAATCCAAAAAAGCATTTTTAGAAACATGTCCGTGTGTGTGTGTGTCTGTGACAGCATAACTCAGAAACGAACATTCGGATAAACACCAAACTTGGTATTTAGGTTCAGTATCTTCCAGAGATGCGACACGAAGGTTTTCAAGAAAATCCCCCCAACTCAGATTACCCTTTACATGGAACATTTTTCGAAAATTTTAATTTTCTCAAAAATGGCTCTAACGATTTTGATTAAAATATTACATGTTTAAGATATTTTCATGACAAATGAAATGTATATCTCGAATTTTCTGAGAATGTCTCAAAAGTATTCTTCATTGTGAACGACTTTTGCATAACTGGTAAACCAAAAGAGATAGACAAAATTTTACTACACAAAAAATGTAGATCGCGTTAAAATACACAATTTCTGTCATATACATTTTTTGCTGTTGAGTGAACCATTTTCGAGATATTGCTGGTTATTCCCTTAAATTTTTCAATACTTATTTTCTCAAATGGGAATTCGTTATTCATTTTTTTGTCTTGGATATGCAAAGAGTATTAATCTGTGGGAAAGGGAATGGTGCTGCACCTAGCAACCACCTATTAAGAGATATGTATGTGCTTAAAGGCTACTGTATTTCTATATTGCCCTTGCAAATACAAAACAAGGAGAACATAGTACGCCTTAAGCGATAGTCAAATATTTTTAGAACTGGTCGCTATGTGTAAAATGTAATTCTCTTTGCATGTCAAAAGATCGTTTCTGCAAATGCTTATCTCGATTAATATGAAATAGATTGAGAATAAGCGTTTGTAACAATAGTTTTACAAGAATAGAGAAAGTCATGTGAGTGTAACACATCAGAATTTTTTACATACTGAATATACTGAAAGTATATTTGAATCTGTGGTTACATACTGGAAATATTGGATGAAATATCCATATAGCATTGCTTCATTTCAGATTACATTTTCAGGTGATTGGTTATTAGAGGATGTTAATCAAGTAAATATGTTTTGAACAAGTTATTCTTTTGCATGATATCCCCTTTTCCCATATTTTTATCTTTGAAATAATCCATTGAAACTGTGAAGTAAACAAAGTTGTTGATAGAATCATTTAGTGGTATTTCAAAATTCATTATGTGAACCCTATTCTTCGAAATAAATATTTTCTCCCACATTATAAAATCTATGGGTCCATTTAAATGCTTTAATACTTTAAGAAATCCCACAATGAGTTTTGAAATACCACTAATTGGATCCTGTCAACAAATCTGTTTTGGCAATACGATACCACAGCGACAAGGAAGAAGAAGCTAAATATGTAATGGATGGATTACGAAATATGTCTTGTTGCTTTTAAGATTATATTTAAAAATATAAGTAAAGAATTTTCCTAAATATTTATTGTAATATTATAATATTTGTGTTTGTTTCACTGTCACCAGCTTCACTTTTACGTATTATTCCATTTGAGTACTGCTGCAATGTTACTTGACCCAATACTGGAATTTTGTTAAAATTTACACTAGAAATATACCGGAATTTTAAACCTTCAAGGTAGTTCGTATCCTACAGTATCTCTATTTTCAACTGGATTACAGAGGGTTGTTCGCAATCTATGGTAACAAACTTAAGACCTCCTTACCTTATGAAAAACCACGCCTCCACCAGCTGTGACGTTCTATCTGACAGAATTTAGCTTGAGCAAACTGCTACGAAATACAGGGATGTCCAGTTTATTCCATTCCTCCTGGCAGCTTTCCAGAGATCATCCAAAGTTTACGGCCGTCAGCTTTCAAGGGCTCTTTTCAGTAACCCAAATGCACAAAACTCCATCAGTGATAGATTAGATGACTTAACACGGGTGTCGCTGAAAGCTATAGAATGTACCCCCATTTCTCTCACCATGTTCTCCAAAAATGTGTAGGTTGAAGCAAACGTATGGCTTGATGCCTTATCCTGATGCTACCAGACTTTACTTACATCTGCATCATAGAGAGCAGGACTTCTGTATGAAAAATTGGTATCAGGACGTTAGTCTGATAATATACCGAGAGTTGATTTTCACATTTTTATGTACATGACGAATGGTTAATTTGTCATTGTAACTGTACCTTGCTATTACCATGAAACAATTGGGGAAATTTTCGTTACTTTCCTTATACCAACTTTCATTTCTTTCTTCTCCACTTGGTCGGTAATATATAGTCTAGAGTTTGTTGCAGTCACTTAAATAAACATATGCCTCATCTAAAAGGACAACAAACATCCACTTTTCACCAGCAAGGTATCGTTCATACAGCTTTCTGCTGTTAGTGGCACGTTCTGTAATGTGTTTAGACAACAGCTTATATCCCCGGCTCTTATGGCACTTTTCTGCATTCAAATCCTGGTTGATTAGGTGTTCACAGTAGTAATAGAGATACCTAATTACAGTGCAATGTCCCTCTGAGTTGCAGGATTTGGTCCAAAGGCATGGGTCTCCAGCTTCAAAATTATTTTCGGGGTGCGACTGGTGGCCGGCCGTGGATTTCCCTGTTTCTTGTCCTTTGGAATAATTCCTGATGTGGCCCTACATTTTTTGTTGAGTGATATGGGATCACTTTCTTGGATGTGGCAAAACCACGCCTCTTGCACGGCTTAATAATCTTAGAATACAGGTATTTTGCGTCTGAAAGGGCAATAATGTATCCTTATCAAAAGGTTCTATTTTTGACGCCATTTGATGCAGCAAGAACAAGAGCAAACACAGTGATACACTCATACTGCTGAACTTTCATTCGGTTCCACATGTTTCAGCGCGGAGTCATCATACAGCAGCAGTCATAAAAATGTTATAAAGTGATTCACACACAGTACATATACTGGAATAAGTTTTCACTTTTGAGATGCACAGTGATCAAACTCTAGTCTTAACAGTACGAATAACAATACTCACAGTTGACATTCACAGCCGGTCACCGTAACCTTGAGCGGGTCATTCACCGCTAGTGATGTGGCGGAACAATACCGCACGACGAGTGCACGCGATCGTGGCCAGGCAATAAAACTACTGCTCTGTATTAACTAGACTTTGGTTTATATTGAATCACAGATTATCACAATGTTTATTGAATAATCAGTGTGTTATTTATAAAGCAACAGTCGTATCATGAACGTAGATAAAGTAAGTAGCCGTTGTTAAATGGTCGAGGACGAAATATTGTATGCAACTAGTGGAATATGACCATAATAACCGCTCTCATGCAATTACAGAACTCGGCTTACGCCTCGTTCTTGCAAAACACATTTGAATGGCATTTATGCTCATATCCCACCAGTTGTACAAATAACTAGTGAGAAATTTTGTGGAAGCAATTTCTTTCTACGTGCAGTAGCTGTATCAAAATATTACTGCTGAGCACTGGGTTAGTAAGGTCTCAGCAAAAAAATTAATTTCAGAAAACACATTAATTAGTAACTTTGTAATTAATGCTTGTTCTGTTAATTGGGATTGGATCTCAAGAGCTAAGCTGAAGCTGATGGACAGCTGAAAGTAAACCAGTATGAAGTTTCATTGAGGTATTTCCCTAGTCTTCTGACCCTCATGGTAGAATATCGTATAGAGCCCTTCTGATCGACAATCAGGAAAAGAGAAGGGCAAGTGATCCATTTCTCTGATGTCTAGACGCCCTTGGTCTACATCAAACTTTCAACCTCCGACCCGCTTTTCCTATAGATAATACCGACCTGTCTTTCTAACTTCAGTAAATAGATGATAATATCTTCCACGATTTACAGATATAATGAAAGTTATCTGTATTAAGGTTACTAAAATTATAGAGTAAGAGGGCGTGGTTTCAGGTCAGAAACATACCCTGTCAGCCTCCCTTTACCTCAATGGAAATAAATACATATCGTGAACAAGTGACCGAAGGAGAATTGCTCACCTTTCTTCAGTAACTATCTCAGATTTGAAATCAATTCTGCTTTGTTTCAAAGTGGATATTATAATGCCTCTCAAGCCAGAGGTACCAGTTCGGTTAACAGCTGGTTTGGGGTGTTTTCCTTTTACTACTGGGTGATTTATGGAGAACTGACACATTTCTTTCTTTAATTATTCTGTTCGAAATTCACTCAATGCCCCAACTTTAGTATCAAATTAAGCAGAATGTTCTGGAGTTTCGATTGCCTGTCACTAGATGCGCATATATTCATGTTTTATTCGTAATTGTTTTTGAGATTTTGTTCTAGTCAACGTGAAAATGGAGTACACATTAAATGAACGACTCTTTCTTGTAAAGCAATACTGGATTACGAATTACATTACAGCTGCTCAAAGGGCATGCCAGAGAGAATTTAGTGTTCGGAAACCTCTCCAAAGAATCACAATACTAGGACTGGTAAAGAAATTGGAAACAACTGGATCTCTGGTGAGTGAAAAAGACAAAACTCGTTCATCTAGACTTGCCACGGTTGTTGTTAACGTAAGAGCACGACTGGATCAGACACCCAAAGCATCATTATGATGTTTGTCGCAGGGGACAGGGTACAGCTACTCAATGTGTCAAGAGAGCTGTGAAAAGTGCAGGTCTAAAGCCGTATAGGATTACGGTTGTCCATCAGTTACAGGAACCAGATAAGGATAGACGACTCAATTATTGTCGTTGGTTTCAGGCGTTCATTGTGCAAAATCCTGCCATGTTGTCCATCACATGGTTCACAGATGAAGCATGGTTCCATGTGAACTCAAATAACTCACGCTATTGGGCCAGCGAAAGTCCATATGTTATTCATGAAGCACCTATGCACCCGGTTAAGATCGGAGTTTGGTGCGCAATATCCACACAGAGAATAGTGGAACCAATTTTTTAAACAACGTGAACACTGCAGAGTACCGACGGATTTTCATGGAGTTTGCTGAGCAACTAGACGATGTAGAGCTAAGTCAAGGATATTTTAGCAGGACGCGCTACATGCCATACATCAAATGAATCCATGGCACTAATTGCAAGTTTCTTTGACGAGCGGATAATTTCCAAGATCCTGTGGCCACCGAGATCTCCGGATTTGACATCGCCGGACTTCTTTCTATGGAGTTACTTAAAAGACAGGGTTTATGCCACACATCCCGAGACATTGGACGATCTGAAGCACAACATTACACAGGGGATTCAAGCTATTAACAACAGAGTCCTCCAACGAGTGGCCAGTGACATGGAACGGCGTCTTGAGCAGTGCCTTATGCAGGACGGAGGACATTTTCAATATTTTCTATAGAGGTAAATAATCTCCCAAAATTCTTCTGCATTTCAGGTATAATAAGTTGTCGCTAGCATAACTTGTTTTGAAACAATTAAAAAAATAAATCTAAAAAAATAAGTTCTTCTTAAATCTACGTGTAAAATTATTCCGTACTTTCCAGTCTAGAAATATGCATGCAGGAGTGAATATGAAGAGACAAAAATGGTAGGATAATGTAAACAGAAGGGGAGAAGATTGAACAGCACAAAGAATACAGAAATATAAACCAATAGGTAGGAGTATTCGCAGACCGCGAATGAGGTGGGCAGATAAGTTTTCTTGAAGTTGGAACAACCCACAGCGCTTATGCCGTGATGATATGGATAACTGTACCATATATACCTTCCTATACCTACGCCGCTGTATCTCCGGCCCTGACGTTGCATGAGGGTAAAGAAAGAGACAGGTATCCACCTTTAGCAATACTAGCGCTGTGAATTTCCATGCTAAACAAAGCTATTCTGATTCGCTTCAACAGATAAATGGGGACTGTAATTTGATTTCTTTTAAGTCTGAAATAAATATAGTCTTAGAGCTTAGAGCTTTGCTAAAAATAAACCACAACACGAAAGAAAAGAATAAAAGATCCGGCAAGGTTTGCAGTGCTGAGTTGACTCGCACAGCAAAGGGTGGAAGTTGTCTGCTAGGACCAATTACAGGCTCCCTCTCCGGTGCGCCCACTGCAGTTTGGGCTGTGTTGCCGATTTTCTTGTAAGTGAAGCACGTGCCGTCAGTAGCTGTTTGCTGTAGTCCAGGTTAAGTTTGTTTTCTGTGCGCATGCGATTTACTGCGTTACCCTTGTTTAAGTTTCCTTTAAATGCTATATCCATACTTTAAATATTCTAACATAGGCAACTATTTCATCGTTTGCATTTTACGAAGAGATGGCACAGGTATACACAGGTGTTCAGAGTAGGGGTAAGAATTGGCAACACTACCTCTCTCGGTCGCACTAAATGTCAGAGCCGGAGATAAAACGGCGGTACTGTAATGAAAGAAGATTTAAGGAACGAAAATACATATATTGCATAGTTTAAGAGATGATGTGCACAACACTTGGAAAGGCTATAATCCATCCTCCTTCCCTTTTTATTTCCCTTTCTGCTCTTTCTGATATAGGAAGTTCATCGCTAAATGTCAACAAAGTAATCCATTTTGTTTATACTGCACATGCAGAGAATGCACAACCCATGTATACTAG
Source organism: Deroplatys truncata (assembly GCA_030765065.1). Classification (NCBI taxonomy): domain Eukaryota; kingdom Metazoa; phylum Arthropoda; class Insecta; order Mantodea; family Mantidae; genus Deroplatys; species Deroplatys truncata. Next base: position 21,392,880 of record CM060978.1, read on the forward strand.
CGCTATCCGCGAAAATAGCTATATTTGAAACTAATTCATGTATTGTCACTTTCCAATTCTTTTAAGTCACTTCACTAGTTTATCTAGTTCAACATTCTTTGAGGCTTCGCTGCACCTTCTTCGACTCCTAGCAACATAATGAAATGCGCGGGACGTAGCCTCTTATTCCGAATGGTTCACTCGCTGGGGAATCGAAAACAAGACGTCTCCAATTTCCCCTGCAGGAGCACTCGCTGCATGCTTCACTACCTCGCTCGGAGAACCGCACTTTATGTCGCAGACAGAACGCGCTCACCAATTCGCATACTCACTCACTGACCATCTCAACTGACTGACACCTCTCTAGAACTACAGGGTGGAGCATTTAAGTTGAGACTGTACAATACCTCCACAACTAAGTGTTGTAGAAAGAAATGACTTTAATAAAAGTTGCTTGATATTATGGGGGAAAGTAAATGACATTAGCCGTATTTTATTTGGAGGACGTTGTGATGGTCATTTGAGGGTCAATTAAATTTTTGTAAATGGGAACCTACCTTTTTATGTTGTTTTCTCACTCCTAATAAAAAAACTAAACAACATTTGTATAAATCACTTTGCAATTGTCCATACACCAATGTAAATAACAACGAAAATTCTGAATGGCTGTATACGAAAAGCGCAATGAATGGTCGGACCATCCATGGATGGTCATTTGAGGATCAAGTTACGTTTCGTAACTGGGAATCAACATTTTTTATTTTGTTTCCTTATTCATTACAAAATAAACAGCCTTTTATAAACCATTTTCTAATGAGAAAACAACATGCAATATGGTAGGCTTTAAGCGATAGCCAAATCTTTTGTGAGCTGTGGCTATATGGAGCATTCCATTCTCTTTGCATGTCCAGGACATAAAAAAACGAATAACGAATTCCCATTTCAGAAAATGTGTAAGTATTGGAAAAAGCTAACAAATAACAACGAATATCTCGGAAATGGTTCACTCGACAAAAGAAATATATATATTCCCCTTGCAGCTACAAGAAAATTAGCAATAAGATAGCTTCTGGAAATGTTCATCTCGATTAACATGAAGTAGATGGAGAATAAGCGTTTTAAAAATAGTTTGTACAAGAGTAGAGAAAGTCATGCCAGTGTAACACAACAGATTTGTTTTTTTTCTTTTTTACCATTTCCAAGTTATTCGTTGTTACTGATTTGCATTTTAAAATACTTGTACTCTTCTCAAATGGGAAGTCATTATTTGTTTGTTTCTTGGCCAAGAGAACAAAATATCAGTCATTACATAGCGACCAGCTCTTGAAATATTTGACTACTGTATTCCCGAAATCCCTCCCGTTGTACCTACAAGGAAATTATCCATGTTATTACAACACATCAGATGTTTTGCTTTATAACTTGATTTCCTCTCACGAGTTTATGAACAAGACTGAAGAGGGAACGTTATTTAACCAACCCCCACATCTAAAACCCCACGCTCCCTATACTGACGACGAAGGTTCATGCTAATGAGTTGCCTCAAAGTAACTTCCTTGCTCTGTATGAATAGCAAGGACATAATGTCAAGTGAAGAGAAATTTGCATTTCTAAGGCACTGCTGTGGAAAGTATTTGGTACCTTCCTACGTTCCGGACAGCTGACGGAGCGACAAGAACATTGCACGCTCTGGTTCGGCACATCATCTGTGGCAAAACAAAGCCTGAAAATATGTGAGGAAATGCTGTTTGTGACCACGGAATTGAGTTAACGTGGCTGATTATAGCATTGCTACAACTCCCACATGGACATCTCCTATATACTCCAATGTAGAAATAGGGTTGAATATAACGACAGGTTATTGCCTGGCGGACCACCTACACGTGATGAACTGAAAGAATTGGTGTTGACCGTGATTGACAACATCCCCAGAAATTCTTATATAGCACAGAAGCGAGATGGTTCCTTATTCAAAATTCTCGTGTGTTACATTCATAGTACTTACTTACCCTTACCGTGTATCCATTCTACAAACTATTTTTACAATATCTTATTTTTCTATCTACTTGTTAATCAAGATAAACTTTCATTGATTATTTACACATCTGTTGTAAGTATAAGAAGAATACAGTAAACTAAAACGAAAGTCAGATTGTTTAAAAGCCAGTCGCTATGTGATGGCTTTGAAATTCCATGTTCTTTAGTTGATGACGAGAAAAAATAAATAGCGACTTATCACTTTAAAAAAGTGTAAGTACTTTGAAAGTCAAACCAATAACAAGAATATCTTGGAAATAGTTAACGCCACAAAAATTTTATTTGGCATAAATCGTGGACGAGAAAGTCATGTAAATATAAATGTAACACATCAGATTTCTTTTGTCGCTGAAATGTTCTTTTTCCTCAGCTTTAAGTTGGGATATCGACTTTAAATCTTGTATACACATAGCAGAGGTGAGTGAAAACACTACGAATTAAGATTATTTAAATTACTTCATATTTCATATATAACTATGTTAAATCAATTGAAAATGTTTGCTTACAATTTAACACATTTAAAAAAATAAATATAAAAATAATAACTAATTTCACACATTACATAGCTAAATGATTCAAGCCCATAAAATATATGGTTAAAGTAATCTGTCCTGTTGTTATATTACTTGAGAAAATGGAACATTTGCATGTACTTATTTTAGCACTTAACATTTTTTTTGAGTTATGAATATTTTTAGATTTAAACTACAGTGTTTTTCCTTCACATAGTGGCCAACGCACGGGCTCTCGCGCGCCGGCCGACGCAGCTCTGGCTCCCGCCTAAACAGTTATAATATCCCCGCAACCGCCTCACGTTCTCACAGTTACAATTACAATGATAATAAACACATACCTTATCATAAGAGATGTTGTCCTTCTCTATCCACACAACCACCTCACGTTCTCACAGTTACAATTACAATGATAATAAACACATAACTTATCATAAGAGATGTTGTCCTTCTCTATCCACACATTTCTGGTATCTTCTCAGCAAATTTTCATTTGCACATGAGAGCTCAATATCCAAAAATTTCTCGCCTGATGCTTTCTTTTAGTTCTTACAATGTATGGGGTTCTCTTTCATTTTGTTTTCTTCTCATATTTCAGATGTACTTTGAAGAAAGTTGGTTTGTTACCTCCACGTATGGACGCCAATTTGAAGTACGTATTTTATTGTAGGAGTTTGCACCACCTTTAGGCGCCAATTTGAGAAATAATAGTTTGTTATGTTGTTTGTTACTGCTACGTATAGAAAGTCAGTTTGAAGTAGATGTATTTCTGTTACGATGTTTGCAGCACGCTTTGGGCGTCAATTTAAAGAAGGTGTTTTGTTGTATTATAGTTCAACTGTTGGGGAGCCGAACTTGTAGTAGTTGCAACCACACGTATAGTACTCGCTTTCCGGTAGCCTTCGTCCCAAATGTACTTCAGGTGGCCTTTGCCCCCAGTTTAAGAAAAATATTAACTTTGTAATTTGACGTTTCTTTAAATATCATATATTTATGTTTGTCTCGGCTGCGTCAGTATTATTGTTAGAGACATGGAAGTCTTGGCAGGGTTGTGATACGACTAAGAATGTAGGCTTACAAAGTTTTAATTCACTCCTTTTTATTAATCCTTGACACAAATTAAATAGCACTTCACTGATTTCGAGAGATTATTTTATTTAATACTTGCACTTTTTAACGCGTATACTATTTTCGTCTCACACGAATACGTAATTAATTTCTCGAGGACGCACAAGCAACGCATCCAGTTATGAGCACTGTCTGCAGGCAACACGTCTGGTTATGAGCACTGTTTGGAGGCAACTGAATTGATTTCAACCGTCTAAACTTGTAAATTTCTGTATTTCAAGTCTCTGATTGACTATTCCTAATCCAATAGAATACCTTCATTTAACTAAAGCTTTTTCTAGTTGTTGATTGGCTATTTTATAATCTGTCACTAAAATTACATTATTGCTTCAAAGAATCACAAGTAACATTTAAACTCTCAAACTCATTATTACCTCATTGTTACCTCTTTGTTAGCAAATTTTGACCTATTTCTCACAGCTCCTACATTATTAAATTACGTATTGCATTCACATAACATTATTGAACATGTTTACAATAATATAAGCATATACAATGACTGTTACATATATATTACAAATTATTACATACACATATTGTTTCAAGGCGGGCTGTTATTGAATTTACATATTATATAATTAGATTGAAATTATTTAAGTGTTAAAAATACTGCCTCAGTTTTCAGGTTTCACAGTAGCTCCAAGGAAAGAGTATTCCCCGTGGGCACTAGAGGGCTGCCTAGGTTGTATGGGTCGTTTATCGTCCACTCTGGGCGGCTTCGGCGGTGTGTCGGGTCTCCAGGCCACGAAATGTTAGGGGCTTCTATGAGTCGATGTAGCCTGCAGTCTTCTGTGGTTCCTTCACTTCGCCCAATCCTCCTGGGAAGTGGTAGTCACAACAGATCTATGCAGGTCGCAGTGTATATACTGAGTTGAGTGTCCTTAAATTCAATACCGTATTATAGGGCTAGAATGGATAAGATTAGATATCTGGCAGGGACATGAACAGAAGGGACATACCCCTTACCTACCCGGACTGAAACCTTAGGTTTATTGCACGGTTTACTCCCTGTTTTTTTCCAATCATCACCTTCTAAAAATGCCTCAGGAGTCCATTGATTAGGGTTTTAATAGATACTGTCTCATCTGGATCAACAGTTCCAAATTGATTGTATCTATTCACTTTCAGTGCTTCACACTGGAATATTAAGTGTGAGGCCGTTTCCTCCTCTACACCACACATCCTGCATCTTGGTTCCTCTGAGAGCCTCATTACCTGCAGGTGTTTTTTAAAATTCCCATGACCAGTCATTAAACCCACAATGAGCCTCATCAGCTTCCAACTCTATTTAAGGACTGCAGTACACCTTCTAAGACATGGTTGTTGCATAGTTAACTTTCCATGACTTTGTTCCTGGATATGTTTCCAATATTCTATATGATGTCTTTGAATCCAGTCTAATAGATTTGTCCTTAGTATTAATTTGGTAATACTTTGGCATATCAGTAAGTTCATTGTCATTACCAGACACACTGGTGTTGTATTGTTACTACCAGACGTGGCATTATTGGGCCTCTTTAGTTGTATTTCGGCTTATCGCCAAAGGGAGGGATCTGTTTGAAATTGTCTGGTATGACGTCAACCCTGTCTGGCTTGGCTAGACACGATAGGTGGGAGAAACATTAGCGTCACTCGAGTAGAAGTGGTTGTTGTAGCCAAACGCGTGTGTGCCTGGTCTACGGTCTCGTGGCGTCTCCCCTGTTTCCTTTGTTAACTATGTAGAGAAGCCAAACTTTTTGTGAATAAATCCCAGGTAATGTGTGTTATGTAATGTTTTGTGTAATATAAAACCCACGCCTTCCCCTTAATTACACACCAAGGTCTTGGACTTCTAGCTGCTAGCGAGTTGCACTACCTCGCCATGTGCGTGTTAAATTGATCATTTTCTGGTAACCCTTTTGGGCTTCACCCCAGCATGTAACAATGCCCAAGACCGATTCTGCTCCTATAAACGAGGCCTGCGCTCCCATTTTAGCCGGATTGTCATTTCCAATTACCCCTTGCGTGGCCAGGGAACCATGCTAGAGTACTATATACAGTAGTATCTACTGCATTCCCCTAGCCTTTCTAGGGTTTCTCGACGTTCCCTAACAATCTTTGATCTCGTGAAGGTGCTGTTAATGCCCGCAGTGCCGCCTGGCTGTCTGAGTATATCCAGATACTACAATTCCTGTAGTACCTGCCCTCATTCTCCACTACACAAGCCCTGATGGCATACAATTCTGCCTGGAATGCCGTGGACAAAGCTCACAAGGGATCCAGCTTGGGTTGTCTTCCATATATACCACATTATACGGCTAAGTGTAACCAAGGGAATATTGACCAATTAGGTAAATTTCGAGAATATGTTTGCGATTATAAACACCTCTAGAAAGAAGTCTTCCCTGTCTTTGCTTCCTCTTTATTTTCCAAGTAGCCGTTTGGAAAATGTCGCCCGAATCCGCACCATCTCTCTTGAAGCTGGCGGTATAGCTTTTCCGACTTTTCTATAAGACTGGTGAGAAAGGTTTTTGTTTCACGTATGGAAAAGCCGATTTGAACTAGGAGTTGTATTATATTTCAACTGTTGGGGAGCCGAACTTTTAGTAGTTGCAACCGCAGGTATAGTAAACAGTTTCCGGTAGCCTTCGCCCCAAATGTATTTTCAGGTGGCCTTTACCCCAAGTTTAAAAATAATAGCTTTGTAATTTGACTGTTTCTTTAGATATTATATATTTATGTTTGCCTCGGCTGCGTCAGTATTACTGTTAGAGACATGGAAGTCTTGGCAGGGTTGTGATACGACTACGAATGTAGGCCTACACAGATTATAATTTTTTACTTCACTCCTTTTATTAATGCTTGATACGATTTAAATAACACTTCACTGACATAGAGAGAGCTGTGAGATGTTTTTATTAAATACTTGCACTTTTTAATACGTAAACTATTTTTCGTCTCACTCGAATAGGTATTATATCTCTAGAGGACACATCTCGCGTCTGGTTATGAGCACTGTTTGGAGGCAACTGAATTGATTTCAACCATCTAAACTTGTGAATTTCTGTATTTCAAGTCTCTGATTGGCTAATCCTACTCAAATAGAATACCTGCATTTAACTAAAGCTTTTTCTGGTTGTTGATAGGCTGTTTTTAAACTGTCACTAAAATTACATTATTGTTACTCCAAGAATCACAAGTAGTACTGTTAAACTTTCTTACTCATTATTGACTCAAGGTACCCTCATTGTTACCTCTTTGTTAGCAAATTTTGACCTATTTCTCACAGCTCCTACATTATTAAATTACGTAATACATTCACATAACATTATTGAACACGGATGCAATAATATAAACATATGCAATGACTGTTACATACATTTTACAAACTACCACATACACACACTGCTTCAAGGCGGGCCGTTATTGAATTTACACATTATATAACCAGACTGACATCATTTAACTGTTAAAAAACTGCCTCAATGGTTATGATAATGATGGTGTTATCAAGCAAGTATTGCTCTGTATTTTGTGTAGACTGACCACCATAATACTACCTCAGAACAAAACCCTGATCCGTGACACAATTACTCGCCCAGACTTTCTCGCATTATAACCATGTTCTCAATCGAGCAGATGAGTGGCAGAATTTTGCACAGTTCGGTCGTAAAGTGCGGTCTTTGGAATGCTTGGCGTCACGGTTCTGCTCCAATTGCAGCAAGTTCTCATTGTTAAAGGTTAGTGGTTATTAACTGCTGAATTCTGCCTCCTAAATATTCACACTGCATAGCTTTGCTTTTACCTTAGAGGGGAGCACATCGAGTAACGCAAATAGTACAAAACTTAGCCCCTGTGAAAATAGGTTTTGTAATATGTAAATTACAGACATATACACCATGTATCACTTATTAGTGCTATACAAATTATTCTTACGCGTCTTATTTTTCTATCTACTTCATTTTAATTGAGATAAACCTACATTACACATTTCGTTATAGATACAAAGAGAACAGCGATAGTCAAATGTTTAACAACTGGACGCTATATGCTGGCCTTAAAATTCATACTGTTTCCATGACATCGCGAGAAACAGCTGAAAATCGACAGTACTTAAAAACAATGGCAAAGTATTGAACAATTCGAGTCATTAATAACGGATATCTCTGAAGTGGCTGATGCTAGAAAAATGTAGTTTTAAATAAATTGTGTTTTAAAAATCTTTAACGTCAATTTTTAGAAAATCAAGTTTTTCAAAAATGTTTCATGTAAATGTTATGGTTGGGGAATTTTCTGGAGAATCTTCTCCATATGCTTCATGTTAATCGAGATGTTAATCTTATCACTAATTTTCTTGTAGATGCAAGGGGAATATGCTAGACTTTAAGCGATAGTCAAATGTTTTAAGAGCTGGTTGCTATGTGGAGCATTCCAATCTCTTTGCATGTCCAGGACGTAAAAAAACGAATGAGCTCCCATTTGAGAAAAAGCATAAGTATTGGAAAATTAAACAAATAACAAGGAATATCTCGGAAGACGTTCACTCGACAAAAACTATCTGTCATATCTTGAGCATATGGTATTTTAAAGAGAAACTCAACATTTTCGCAAACATGTTTCATGTAAAGCGTAGTCTGCGGTGGATGGATTTTCTTGAAAATCTTGGTGTAGCATCTTTGAAAGATACTGATCCCTGAGAGGGTATGCGGCAAGGAGGCGATGTGCGCCAATTTGCCGGCACGGGATTTGTAGGAATGTTCCCGGATTCAATGTTAGCTCAGGTTCTTGGATGGATCTTGGATCTAGGGTTTGGTGCATAACACGACTGGTTGGCTTTTCTGCCCATTTGTGTTCCGTCCACACACACATACTCATTTCTTTGGGCGCCACATTTACTGTTATACTTCAAACTACCGCGCGTACCCGCCGACGCATTTCTATCAATTTGCTTTGAACTGCAGTCATATTTGTTTTTTAGAACATCGTCCAAGGGAATGCCAAGAACAAGTGATTTTCAAAACCCTTCTGTTCTTTATTTCGTATCTTCCTATTTCCAAATTTCGCCATCACGTGATTTCTAACTTCTTTCTTATTGGTTGTCTACTCTAAGTTTCCACATGAACTCGTTACCTGCGACCTAACGGTACATAAACAAAAGGGTCTTCTGCCCTTACTCGACCTACAATGGGGAAAAACCTTCCCCGTTTCCTGCCTGCTGCTTGCACTGCCTCTCCAACCCATATTTATCTTTATAAGTAATATTCATTTCCCAGTCTTATTTAATAATATTATTCCTACTGTTACTAATATTTACTTTCATATTACTATGGATAACATTTTATATTTCCAGCTGCGCAGAACGCACTGTCTCAAGTTTGGTATTTATCCGACTTTTCATTTTTGAGTTATGCTGTTCATAGACACACACGGACCTTTTCTAAAAAATCTGATGTGTTACAATCACATGACTTTCTCTACTCTTGTACAAACTATTTTTACAAACGCATATTCTCCATCTACTTCATGTTAATCGAGATATTTGCAGAAACTTATTGCTAATTTACTTGTAGGTGCAAGGGGAATATATATTTACAAGGACAATACAGAAATATAGTAGCCTTTAAGCATAGCCATTACTCTTAATAGCTGTTTGCTAGGTGCAGCACCATTATCTTTGCCACAGATTAATACTCTTTGCATATCCAAGACAAAAAAATTAATAACGATTTCCCATTTGAGAAAATAGGTATTGAAAAATTTAAGGGAATATCAAGGAATATCTCGAAAATGGTTCACTCAACAAAAAAAATGTATTTGACATAAATTGTGTATTTTAACGCGATCTACACTTTTTCTGTAGTAAAATTTTGTCTATCTCTTATGGTTTACCAGTTATGCAAAAGTCGTTCACAATGAAGAATACTTTTAGAGACATTCCCAGAAAATTCGAGATATAAATTTTAGTTGTCATGAAAATATCTTAAACATATGATATTTTAATCAAAATCGTTAGAGCCATTTTTGACAAAATTAAAATTTTCTAAAAATGTTCTATGTAAAGGGTAATCTGGGGTGGGGGTATTTTCTTGAAAACCTTCGTGTCGCATCTCTGGAAGATACTGAACCTAAATACCAAGTTTGGTATTTATCCAATTGTTCGTTTCTGAGTTATACTGTTCACAGACAAACACACCTTGTTTCTAAAAATACTTTTTTTTGGATTCAGGGGGTCTCAAAACATGTATTTCCGGTGAAATCTCGATATCGAATTTTTGGGTGGAATGCCTCACTTTCTCTACCTACTTTCCATGTACGGTAGAGAAAGTACAAAAGTTTCAAAGCCTTTACCCTAGATTCACAGGCTTTTTAAATTAACCGTCTTTTAATTTTGTGCCGATTCAAAGCAAATTTGAAATATATCCGGACAAATGTTCTTGAAGCCAAGACCTCAAGTCAGCATTTGCAGTGGTTAGCGAGTTGTCACGCATACGGACGGACTAAGCGGCGCTAATAGATGCCCAGACTTGGTGGAATGATACTAACAGTAAAATGCTGTGAGCTGAGTTAGGCAAGATTTATGCGCCATAGTTGCTGCCAACCGTTTAGCAAGAAGTTGTAGACTTAGCAATGCTAATCTTGAAAATAATTTATGTATGCCTAATTCCTTGGTGAAACAATAAGCTGTAATTCTGTCTCTCTGATAGTAGCAAACTAGGTCTGAATAAAAATGTCTCAATTTTCCTAAACTCATACACAAACCAGTGTATTGTATAACATTTCAGTATATAGGTAGTATATTTAAATGAATTTATTCGAAATATTTTATACATAAACATTCAAATAAGAGTGCTAATTACTTGTACAACATGCAAAACACACATTGTGTGCCAACATCACATAAATAAATTCAGGCATACCCACACCGCAATAAATTGAAACACAGCCTGATTTTCACTGCCTCTACTACGTATAGTAAGTCGAATAAATACCAAACTGGGTATTTAGGTTCAGTATCTTTCAAAGTTGCGACACGAAGATATTCGAAAAAATCCCTCATGTCAGACTGCCCCTTACATGGAACATTTTTCGAAAGTTTTAATTTTCTCAAAAATGCCTATAACGATTTTGATTAAAATATCATATGCTTAAGATATTTTTATGACAAATGAAATGTATATCTCGAATTTTCTGGGAATATCTCCAAAAGTATTCTTCATTGTGAACGACTCTTGCACAACTGGTAAACCATAAGAGATAGACAATATTTTACTACACAAAAAATGTAGATGGCGTTAAAATACAGAATTTATGTCATATACACTTTTGTTGTTGAGTGAACCATTTTCGAGATATTTCTTGTTATTCCCTTAAATTTTCCAATACTTATACTTTTTCTCAAATACGTTATTCATTTTTTTGTCCTGGTAATACAAAGAGAATGGAATGCTCCACATAGCAACCAGCTCTTAAAATATTTGACTATCGCTTAAAGCCTACCAATTCCCCTTGTATCTACAAGAAAATTAGCAATAAGATTAACATCTCGATTAACATGAAGCATATGGAGAATAAGCGTTTGTAAAAATAGTTTGTACAAGAGTAGAGAAAGTCATGTGAGTGTAAAACATCAGATTTTTTATTTAATTTCGTTAGCAAAGCATGTTAAATAATTTTATACAGCTAACTTTAGGAGTTAGTCAATCAATATTTTTAATGACAAGTCAGAAAATTACTTTTCTCGATGCTCGCACACTATGTGCCTTTCCCGAAGAGGTTAACTTGGTGGCCTGGGAGTGTTGAATCTTCATATTCAGCAGCTTCATCACTATTTCCTTGTATGTTAAGGGCTTCTGCATTAGGTAAAAGCTATTATATTTTGTGTTACTAAATAACTACGGGACCTAAGAGAAGGTACATGGGTTTAAAATATCTCCTACTGCAATTATCTAAAAAAAAATTCTTATGTTTTACACTCACATGATCTTTTCTACCCACACTATTCTTAAAAAAACCTTATTCTTGTATCTATTTCATGCTAATCGAGATAAACATCTGTAGAAATGGTTTTATTACATATTACAATGGGAATAATGGAATACAGTAGCTTTAAACGATAGGCAGATGTTTTAAGAGAGTGTCGCTAAGTGTTGTCTTTGAAATTCCGTTCACTTTGCTTCATCAGGAGACAAAACAAACATACGAATAGCAACTTCTGATGTGTTGCACTCACATGACTTTCTCTACTCTTGTATAAACTACTTTTACAAACGCCTATTCTCCATATGTTTCATGTTAATGTTATTGCTAATTTTCTTGTAGATGCAAGGTGAATATGGTAGGCTTTAAGTGATAGTCAAGTATTTTAAGAGCTGGTTGCTATGTGGAGTATTCCATTATTTTTGCATGTCCAGGACATATAAAATCGAATAATGCATTCCCATTTGAGAAAAAGTAAAAGTATTGGAAAATGCAAACAAAAACAAGGAATATCTCGGAAATGGTTCACTCCACAAAAAAAAGTGTATGACAAAAATTGTGTGTTTTAGCGTGATCTACATTTTTAGTGTAGAAAAAATCCATACAGAAACAAGAGAACGTTTGGGGACATTCCTAGAAAAGTCAAGACATACAATTTATTTGTTATGAAAATATCTTAAATATATGATATTTTAATCAAAATGGTTAGAGCGATTTTTGAGAAAAACAAAACTTTCAAAAAATGTTGCTTGTAAAGGTTAGTCTAGGGTCCGGTGATATTCTTGAAAATCTTCGTGTCGCATCTTTGAAAGATACTGAATCTAAATACCAAGTCTGGTATTTGTGCGACTTTTCGTTTTTGAGTTATGCTCTTCACAGACACACGGACCTTTTTCTAAAAATGCGTTTTTTGGATTCAGGGGCCCTCAAAACACGTATTTCCGGTGAAATCTCGATATCGAATTTTTGGGTGGAATGCAATACTTCCCATACTAGTATACTAATAGGGAAAGTACAAAGGTATTTCGCATAAATTATGTACTTTCATAAGATCTACATTTTTTTGTGTAATATGATTTTATGTTATGCAATAGTCATTCAAAATGAAGAGGGCTTCAGAGGCTAATTCTAGAAAATTCAAGAAATACATTTTATTTTCAAATACCTTAAACATCAGGTACTTTAATAAAAATCGTTAGTGTTATTTTTTAAGAAAATCGTTATTTTGTAAAAAGTTTGCATATAACAGTAATCTGGGGTAGAGGGATTTTCCTGAAAATTTTCGTGTCGCATGCTTGGAAGATACTAACTTCAAATCCCAAGTTTGGTGTTTTTCTTTGTATTCAAGGTACCTCAAAACGTGTATTTCCAGTGAAATCTCGGTATCAAATTTTGGGTGGAATGCAGTACCTTCCCTACCTACTATGTACTGAACATTCCGACAGATAAATGTTCCACCACCAAACGATACTTACAGGCTATGCAGTATTTCCAGAACTTGGAAGACTGTCCTGGGGAGGTTGCAGAAGTCGGACGTTTCGCCGATGTTTCACATCCTTGTGGATATCAGGGAATTTTTTCATCTGTTATTAGGAATAGCCGAGGTTGTAGGAAATTGTAGTTATAAGGCAAAAGCGGGAGGATTCATCATAAAAATCCTATAGATAAATGGTTCCCAAACTGTGGGTCGCGAACCGCAAGGGGGCCGCGGTATTCTTTCTGGGGAGTCGCAGTGGATATTTGGAATTATAAATAAATCAGTTTTATTGTTAATTATTATTATAACAATGGGGAATATGGAATTTAGTCACTTATTAATATTATAGTTAAACAGAATCCTGTTTTGTATTTAAGAAGCATATTAATACTACAATATCACAGTAAATGCACATGTACAATTTTATGTAAGCCATTAATTATTATAATGCACATCAGGAAGATTACTGATAAGTATGAGCCTGTTTGATATTAATTAATCCTTCAATGTCTGACTGTATATTTGTTGCACACATTATTAGGCCACTTTCTAACTGCAGGCTATTCCTAGATTTAGTCTTGATGTTCATCATTGACGAAAATCCAATTTCGCAGAGATATGAATAAGCACGTTTAGTACGGCAGACCCCAGGTATTCTGTTCTTCTTGCTAGCCACAACTGATACACATCTTCCTTCTGGAAAGTCAGTTTAAAACTTTGGTCTGAAGAAAGCTCAATTAATTTATCCTTAAGTTGTTGAAGTATGCGCGAAAACTTGCAAATCAATGATTAAGCAGCGAAGTGACTGGAGGGGTCGCCAATAGTTTCATTATCAAAAATATGATGTGTTACACTCACATGACTTTCTCTACTCCTGTACAAACTATTATTCTCCATCTATTTCATATTAATCGAGATAAACATTTGCAGAAACGATCTTTTGATACGCAAAGAGAATTATATTTTACACACAGCGACCAGTTCTAAAAATATTTGACTATCGCTTAAGGTGTAGTATGTTTCCCTTGTTTTGTATTTGCAAGGGCAATATAGAAATACAGTAGCCTTTAAGCACATACATATCTCTTAATAGCTGGTTGCTAGGTGCAGCACCATTCCCTTTCCCACAGAGTAATACTCTTTGCATATCCAAGACCAAAAAAAGAACAATTAATTCCCATTTGAGAAAATAAGTAGAAAAATTTAAGGAAATAACAAGCAATATCTCGAAAATGTTCACTCAACAACAAAAATGTATATGACATAAATTGTGTATTTTAACGCGATCTACATTTTTTGTGTAGTAAAATTTTGTCTATCTCTTATGGTTTACCAGCTATGCAAGAGTCGTTCACAATGAAGAATACTTTTGGAGACATTCCCAGAAAATTCAAGATATACATTTTATTTGCAATGAAAATATCTTAAACACATGATATTTTAATCAAAATCGTCAGAGCCGTTTCTGAGAAAATTAAAATTTTCGAAAAATGTTCCATGTAAAGGGTAATATGGGGTGGGGGATTTTCTTGAAAACCTTCGTGTCGCATCTCTGGAAGATACTGAACCTAAATACCAAGTTTGGTGTTTATCCGACTGTTCGTTTCTGAGTTATGCTGTTCACAGACACACATAGACGGACATGTTTCCAAAAATGCTTTTATTGGATTCAGGGGGTCTCAAAACATGTATTTCCGGTGAAATCTCGGTATCGAATTTTTGGGTGAATACAATACTTCCCCTACTTACTATACGTAGTAGAAAAAGTAAAAAGGTATCCGTGCAACGTCGGTTAGGTGAGCTAGTGGAACACAAACCTAGAAATCTAGCAGTGGAATGTCGGGGATGTTAAATGTTGCACTGTCTCACTTGTGTGTGGATTATAAGTGGGCGATCATAACCAAGATAGTGTTGGTGATTATGACAGCGTGGCTCGCGGCGTCCAACAACTTAACCTGGCCTACTGCCAACTTCACCAATTGTCCTCTTATTTATGGGCAAATGTGAGATACATTTCTCAGCTCTTTTGTTGGCTTCACTTCTACGGACACCAACAAAATCTTAAATCTACACGAATGTTATACAGAGAGAAACTTTGTGTGTGTGTGTGTGTGTAATCTCTGAAAGTACGTAACTGTCATCGATACCTACTTGCCAGCTAATTTCGGTTGCTAAATGATTAACATTAAATAAACCTACTTAGGTATTACATTCTTATGACTTGTTCTAGCCATTAGCGTTTATTGCTTTCTCTACTACGCATAGTAACTAGGAGAAGTATTGTATTCAGCCCAAACACTCGATACCGAGATTTCAGCGGAAACACATACTTTGAGGTGTCCTGGATCCAAACAAAGCATTTTTACAAACATGTCCGTGTGTCTGTCTGTGAACAGCATAACTCAAAAACGAAAAGTCGAATAAACACCAAACTTGGTATTTAGGTTCAGTATCTTCCAGAGATGTGACACGAATATTTTCAGGAAAAATTCCACACCCCGGACTACCCTTGACTAAAATATCATTCGTTTAAGATATTTTCATGACAGATGAAATGTATATATTGTACTTTCTGGAATGTCTTCAAAAGACCTCTTCATTTTTAATGACTTTTGCATAACTAGTAAACCGTAAGAAATAGACAAAGTGCTACTATACAGAAAATGTATATTTCCTTAAAACACAATTTATGTCACATACATGATTTTTGTGGAGTGAATCATTTCCGAGATATTCCTTGTTATTTGTTTGAATTTTCCAATACCTATATTTTTTCTCAAAGAGAATTCGTTATTCGTTTTTTATGTCCTGGACATTCAAACAGAATGGATTGCTCCACATAGCAACCAGCTCTTTAAATATTTGACTATCGCTTAAATAATACCATATTCCCCTTGCACCTACAAGAAAATTAGCAATAAGATAGTTTCTACAAATGTTTATCTCGATGGAGAATAAGAATTTGTAAAAGTTACGTGAGTGCAACACGACAATTTTTTTGTTTCTCTTCTACAAACTATTCTTACAAAAGCTTATTAAATTCTCCACCAAGCATATAGTAGGTGGAGAAGGTATTACATTTCTCCCAAAAACTCCATACCGAGATTTCATTGGAAATACATATTTTGAGACTTCCTGAATAAATAAAAAAAAGCACTTTTAGAAAAAGGTTCCTGTGTGTGTTTCTGTAAACAGCATAACTCAAAACCGAAAAGTCGATAAATACCTAACTTGGTATTTAGATTAAGTACCTTCTAAAGATGGGACGCGAATATTTTCAAGAAAATCCCCCAACCCAAACTACCCTTTACATGTAACATTTCTTCAAAATTTTGATTTTATAAATAATGCCTGTAATTATTTTGATTAAAACACCACATTTAAAGATATTTACGGAAAATTAAAATATATATTCTTGAATTTTCTGGGTATATCCTGTGACGTGCTCTTCATTGGGAAGGAACTTTGTGTAATCTTGTATGACTGGTAAACGCTAAGCGGTAGACAAAAACCTACAAGATTATAAAAAGTTTCTTTCGAATAAAGAGGGCTGTTCTTAGAACATTCAAGACATACATTTTATTTGTGGTCACAATAACTTTAATATATGGCATTTTAATCTAAATCGTTACAGCGTTTTCTAAAAATCAAAACTTTCAAGAAATGTTCTATGTAAAGCGTAGTTGTGATGGGGGTAATTCTTAAAAATCTTCGTGTTGCATCCTTGGAAAACACTGAAGTTAAATGCCAAGTTTAGTATATTTATACGACTTTTCGTTTTTGAGTTATGCTGAGGGTCCTTTCTCTAAAAATGCTTTTTGGGGGAATTCAGGGAGCTCAAAACATGTATTTCAGGTGTAATCTGGTATCCATTTTTTTTGGACGGAACTCAAAACCTACCTTCTCTACGTACTATGTACACCCGTGGACAAAAAAAAATGAGTCATGTCTGGAACGCTGTTTTCTAAGTCCCACACGGCACAGCGCCTTGTTTACACCATACGCAATACAGTTGTGTACCGCTGCAGTAAGTTGTACGGCATTATAAAACATGCTACGCTCTATGTATCTTCTCTATAGCGCTATGATAAAGCGTAGGGTACTTCCATGGTTTAGACTGCAGATTCGTTTCTCGCATGTGACAAACACTTCTGTTAATAATATTTAATCAACACATAGTGACTACTTATTTTCAATATACTGTATATCATACACGGCGTTTGGTAAACTTTATAATGGAATAGCTATTACGATACAAAATATGTGGCTTCACAATTTCATAATGGTCACATATCTGTATGTTTTTGGGTATCGAGGGACGGTCTAGGTGTGTTGTAGCAGCTTGACGATACACTGAACAGTGTGCAATACACGGTAATACTTGAGAATATTTTGAGTCCCTCTGTGAGGATAAGATATCCCGATGGAATTGTGAATTCGTATAGGATAATCACCCTGTCTATATACGCCAAAAGGTTTCAATTTGGTTCTCAGAGAGGCAGGATATCAGAGTGGTAACTGGCCTCCCTGTTCATGAACCCTACTGAAAATGCATGGGCTGCTAGGAAAAGGGAGCTGCCTCGAATTTCCCTGCAGCTGCGCGAAGGACAAAAGATGATTTCTGGGCACAAATTCAAGAAGCTGTAGCTTCTCGTCCACGTTACTCACGGATTTAATTTCATCTATAACCCAAAAATGAGGGCAGTTATACTTACTCAGGGTAATACACTCGATATTAATTTTGTTTGTTTTTATGTGTTTTAGATTTAGAAGATAATAATTTATTTTAATTTATTTCTATAGTTATTTAAAACGATTGATTAAGTAGAACTGTGTTTTTGTGTACATAGATATGCATAAAACTTAAAGTTATGTTAACGCAATATTATGTTCTACACATATAGTATAAAATTAACAGCATGAAATCTAACAATAACTAATGCGAGATTTCAACCGAGGATTTTATGAGCGCAAGCAATGCCTTCTTAACCTCTCGACCAACGAAACGTTTTCCCGTGCTCTGTTTTCAGTAGCTTATAAATGTCACTCAAAAGGCAGAGATAATTCTACAGTTCCTGCATGTGCGTTGTAAACACAGCTGTTACGAAGGTACACGAAGCCCTACGATCGTCACATGGAATATGGGGTGTCCACGGGTGTACGTGATAGGGAAAGTAAAAATGAAAAAAAAATAATTAAGAATTCAAAGTAACAACAACGGATTCTTGGGAATGGTTGATGACACCAAAAGAAGTTATTTGAATAACTGGTGTGTTTTTAAAATAGCTACATTTTTGGTGTAGTACGTTATTGCCCATCTCTTAGGGTTTACCAGGTATACAAAAGAGGACGTTATAGGCTATTCCCACAAATTTCAAGATGTACAAATTGTTAAGACATGTACAGATGCCTTAACAATTGTTTAGATTACAAAGTGTAATTAACAGTGATATTATGCAAGTTACGTAAAGAGTACATTTTTCATAACATGGAAAGCCCGTATAATCCGTTATCTTTCCGTTGAATAACGTCGAGATTTCCGTAAGATAAGTGACGGAAGAGAGGGGATTGTGAGCATGTAACAAAGACCTGGAAGCAACAGTCCGTGATGAGCACTAGCATAATGAAAAAAGCTATTTGGAGCAGAATTAGATGATGGATGGATGGAAAAGGTGCCTTTATTGGAGTCAACAGTTATTTCACAATTACTTAGTGCATGGGTCATTGACAAGTTAAAGGTGACTAAAAGAAATAAAAGAAAAGGTAAAACGAAAGAAAAATCGTGTGTCACATTCACACTTTCTCTACCCTGCATCGCTAATTAGTGGTATACAAATTATTCTTACAAGCGTTTATTTTCCTATCTACTTCATTTTAATCCATATAAATCTTTACAGAAATAGCTTCATTACACATTTCGTTATAGATACAAAGGGAACAGCGATAGTCAAATGTTTAACAACTGGACGCTATATGCTGTCATACTGTTTCCATGACATCGCGAGAAACAACTGAAAATCGATGGGAGTTTAAAACAATGATTGAACAATTCGAAACATTAATAAGTATATCTTTGAAATGGCTTATGCCACCAAATACCTTATTTGGAATAAAATGTGTGTTTTAAAGAGGTATATTTTTACTTTCTCTACTACGTATAGTAAGTAGGGGAAGTATTGTATTCCACCCAAAAATTCTTCACGGGGTTTCACCGGAAATATACAGACCCCCTGAATCCAAAAAAAGCATTTTTGGAAACATGTGCGTGTGTGTGTGTCTGTCTGTGAACAGCATAACTCAGAAACGAACAGTCGGATAAACACCAAACTAGGTATTTAGGTTCAGTATCTTCCAGAGATCCGACACGAAGGCTTTCAAGAAAATCCCCCACCCCAGATTACTCTTTACATGCAACATTTTTCGAAAATTTTAATTTTCTCAAAAATGGCTCTAACGATTTTGATTAAAATATCATATGTTTAAGATATTTTCATGACAAATAAAATGTATATCTTAAATTTTCTGGGAATGTCTCCAAAAGTATTCTTCATATGTGACCGACTTTTGCATAACTGGTAAACCATAAGAGATAGACAAAATTTTACTACACAAAAAATGTAGATCGCGTTAAAATACGAAATTTATGTCATATACATTTTTTGTTGAGTGAACCATTTTCGAGATATTGCTGGTTATTCCCTTAAATTTTTCAATACTTATTTTCTCAAATGGGAATTGGTTATTCATTTTTTTGTCTTGGATATGCAAAGAGTATTAATCTGTGGCAAAGGGAATGGTGCTTCACCTAGCAACCAGCTATTAAGAGATATGTCTATGCTTAAAGGCTATTGTATTTCTATATTACGTTTGTAAATATATATTCCCCTTGCATCTACAAGTAAATTAGCAATAAGATAGTTTCTGCAAATGTTTATCTAGATTAACATGAAATAGATGGAGAATAAGCGTTTGTAAAAATAGTTTGCACAAGAGTAGAGAAAGTCATGTGAGTGTAACACATCAGATTTTTTTGTGTGTTATGTTTTCGTCTATCAGCTAACGTTTAGCAGTTATACAAGTTATATGGTGTTTTTAAAAGAAATCGTGTTGTATCTTTGGAAATAATGAACTTAAATACCAAGCTTAGTATTTAACCGACTTTTACAGAGCGGGATGGTTACGTCTGTGGCCCGCATTCAGGAGGTCCCGGGAGCGATCCCCGGCGCGACCGCTTACTCTGGGCCATGAGTTTTTCGTGGTTTCCCCGGGTCGCCAGGGGAATGCTAGGCTGGTTAATATTCTAACACGACTGCCTTCCTCTCATTTCCTGAACCCATCATCTTCCCTGTAATCTGTTTCGGGGTTTTAGGACCTGGCGATAATGTTCGGCGGGTTGTGGCTGGGCGGTGGCATGCGCTCTGTAAAGGCTTCTTCCCTGGCGTCGATGTGGTATTGCTCAGTTAGGTCTCTTCTCAGTGTGGGGCTTCGCCCGGGGTCCCTTAAGGTTGTTGGCTTGTGAGTCGGGACAGTGCTCTTCATTCGGAAGGAATTTTATATGATCTTGTTTAACTGGTAAACGTTAGCTGATAGACGAAGCACACAAAATATATGCCTCTTTCAAACACACATTTTATTCCAAATAACTTTAACCGTAACAGGCCTTTCTGTTTCTAAAGTGACCCCTGGCGGGAAGAGTGACGGGAAAGACCCGAAGGGCGACCAGATCCGGATGCCGACGGGCGCAAGCATGGACAGGGTTCCTAATATTTCCAGATAGACGCCACACTTTACAGGCTAATCACAGAAAATGATATAAGGATGTTTCAGAATTACTTTTATAAACTTCGGGTATGTGTTCCTTACACAAGAAGGAAAAAAGTTCATATGAATATATGTCCCATAATACTTTGTTTTCTCGTTAGGTGTTCAACACTGTGGTACACTTATAATACACAACACTCATAATAAATGCTCGAAATGTCCTCCTCTTGCTTCTATGCATGCCTGTACTCGTCGAATCATGGAATGTCGCACCCTGTCAAAAACTCCGGGATGGTGTCGAATGGTTTCGCAGGCTTCCATGACACGTCGGTGAAGCGTATCTACATCCGGGATGGTTGCTCCATAAACCAATGATTTACGATGTCCCCAGAGGTAAACATCCACAGGATTGAGGTCGGGAGAACGTGCAGGCCATGGAACTGGTCCTCCTCTGCCTATCCATCGGTCATGGTAGATACCAGTCAGTGCATCTCGAACAATGCGACTAAAATGTGCCGGAGCCAGGCATTTATCAGCAAGGCGACGATAAACAGTGACAAAGGTTGGATGACTCGGTTGTCTTCGGTCTGGAAACTCCATCTGATAGAGCCGTGCAGCCTCGCGTCCATTACCATTCGCGCGACCATACATAAAAATCATGTCTGCCTGTTCACAAAACGAATATCCAGCCATGGTGGAATGAAACACGTGCAGTTAACTCACTACATGTACACAATTGAAACGTTGAAGACAAACAAATGACAAACGTAAACAAGTCTCCGTGGCAACACTTCGCCATCTACGGTATGTCGTACAATGGGTCAACGCCTTCTGTGAATGCATAGAGAAATGAAGTTTTAAGGTTGGACCCCGAAGGCCGTTGAACTCACACTTTCATTTTGACAGGAATAACGCGAAACCCAAGGATTATGGGACATATGTTCATATGAACTTATTTCCTTCTTTTGGTGTGAGGAACCCATACCTGAAGTTTGTAAAAGCATTTCTGAATCACCCGGTATACCATTAGCAAAACATGTTGAAAATAATTTCACTAAAATGACTGCTAGGAATCAACAAAACATCAAAACATCTGACATCTTGCTGCACACGAGAGTTGATCTCGTTTTTTAACATCATTTCCTTTGTTTCAAGAATCTCGCTATACACATGAGTTGATGTTCTAAACGTGATTTCTCTTAGTTTCAGAAATTAATATAATATTATTGATACTTTACAGGTTCGAGTGCTGTCAAAATAATATATTATGCAACGAGACTATAATGATAGCAATTAAAACGCGAGTATTATTATTAACTGAGCGAGCGTTTTAATCACCATTGTAGTCAAGTTTCATACGACTGTTTATGCTCGACCATGTATCTAAATTAAAGGTTTCATAAGTATTCGTTTCGGTTTGAGTGATGTGTTACTCCTTTATCTATGGTTACAATACAATGACCTTGTAGCATCTGTGTCAAACAAAGTTGCTAGCGTTGTGAGTCGTACTACGCAGAATAATCGATACTTGCGCTTTCAGAATGTTACGTGGCCACTTCTGATTGATCGAATACCAATACTTTCATGAACAGGTGTACTTTAATGAGGTCCATTAAAGTACTGCTACCAGTCCTATAAATACTACATTTTGGCATGGTCGAGCATAAAAAGGGTATATGCCACACGAATTAAAAGTGGTTTTATTTTGACACTTGTATCATAATCTACTATTATTTTGTTAAAAATATTTCTTAACGATTTTGATTAAAATACCAAAGTTTAAGATGTTTTTATGACGAATAAAATCTATATCATCAATTTTGTGAGAATAGCCTCTGAATACCGCTTTATTTTTTATAATTTTTGTATTATTTTTTTACAATAACTGTAAGAGATAGACAAAATCTTACTACACAAAAAGTAGATCTCGGCGAAGCACACAATTTATGTAAAATAAATTTGTCGTGTCGTTATATTAAATTTGTCGTTCCAAGATATTCTTTGTTACTCATTTGTATTTTCAGATACTTTATATTTTTCTCAACTGAAAATCGCCATTTTCCTTTCTTTCTTTCTTTTTCGTGTTCATGCAAAGAGAACAGAATTTCAAAGCCATCACATAGCCACCGACTTTGAGAAGATATGACTATCGCTTTAGCTTCTTATACCTATAACGAAATGTGTAAGGAATATCTATCTTACTAACAAGTAGACAGAAGAATAAGCTTTTTTAAGAATAGTTTATAGAAGAGTGAGTATAGAAATTCCTGTGAATGCCTAAAATAGTCTTCCTCTGTGGTATGATGGTTTTCATGCTAGCTTCCAAATCCAGAGATGCCGAATTCGACTCCCGGCTGGAGGTTGAAAATGCTTCTTTATCAGGGATTTTTCTCCATTGCCACTCCACTCGGGAGGTCGTGGGTTTGATCCCCGGCGGCAGCCTACTCTGACTCATGGGTTTTTCGTGGTTTCCCCGGGCCGGCAGGCAAATGCTAGAGCGGTTGCTTTCCTACCACGATTTTACTCGCATAATTTGCGTTATTGTCTTCTGTTTCAGGGTTGTATGAATAGGCGACGGTGTTTGGCGAGTTGCGGCTGGACGGTGCATGTGTGCTTTGTAGAGGAGTAGGCCCCACTAGGAGTGCAGCATCGGGGGTACGAGCCTAGTAGTGTGAGGCAGTATTTTTAACACTTAACTGATTTTCAATCAAATTATATATGTAAATTCAATAACAGCCCACCCTGAAGCAATATGTGTATGTAATAATTTGTAAAATGTATGTAACAGTCATTGTATATGCTTATATTATTGTAAGCGTGTTCAATAATGCTATATGAATGTATTACTTAATTTAATAATGTAGGAGCTGTGAGAATAATAAGTTTAAAGTTACTAACAATGGGGTAACAACGAGGTAACCTTGAGTCAATAATGAGTAAGAAGGTTTAACAGTACTACTTGTGATTCTTGGAGCAACAATAATGTAATTTTAGTGACAGTTTAAAAATGACCAATCAACAACCAGAAAAATATTTAGTTAAATGCAGATATTCTATTGGAGTGGGATTAGCCAATCAGAGACCTGAAATACAGAAATTTACAAGTTTAGACGGTTGAAAGCTAGTCAGTTGCCTGCAGACAGTGATAGTAACCGGATGCAAGATGCGTCCTCGAGAGATTTAATATGTATTCATGTGAGACGAAGAATAGTTTTACGGTAAAAAGTGTAATTAATTAATAAAAAGAATCTCACGGCTCTCTATATCTGTGAAGTGCTATTTAATTTGTGTCAATGTCAATGATTAATAAAAAGGAGTGAATTAAAACTTAAAATCTGTGTAAGCCTACATTCATGTCCCATCACGCCGTGCCAAGACTTCCATGTCTCTAACAATAATACTGACGCAGCCGAGGTAAATATAAACATATAATATCTAAAGAAACAGTTTAAATTACAAAGCTATTATTTTTAAACTTGGGGCAAGGCCACCTGAAAGTACATTTGGGGCGAAGGCTACCGGAAACTGTTTACTATACGTGCGGTTGCAACTACTACAAGTTCGCCTCCCCGACAGTTGAAATATAATACAACTCCTTCAATACAAACTACTTCAAATCGGCTTTTCATACGTAGCAGCAAACAACGTAAAGAACAATTCTACTTCAAATTGGCGTCCATACGTGGAGCTAAATAAATAAACAACTCCAAAAAAACACCTTCTTCAAGTGGGGCCTGGGACTTGGAGGATGCATTCGATCTGGAATCGTTAGCTTGCGCTCGTTCTCATTCGGATCTGGTCGCCATTCGGGTCTCTCTCCTCATTCCTCTGACTCAGGGGTCACGGTAAGAAGCAAAAAGGGCCTTTGCGTGCTACTTACAGTGCTCTGCCCTCCATTCCTCCCTACCTTTACCTTTTAGAGTCTGGAAGTATGGGTGAGAGTGTATATTTAATATAAATATAACATCCTGATGGCTAATTGGTCTTTGAAGACCAAAGGGAAACAACAAATAAATAAGAATGTAACATATAATATTTTTAAGCAAAAGTAGAACAGATTTTGACTTTTACAACTACTCATCCGCAATGAATTGAATACAGCGATCGTTTCGCCTTAGAGGGTAAAATGCAATCAGCATAGAAATAATTGACTTCACCTTCAACTTGTATATTTAATATACGTAGATACTACATATATATTAACTGCGCATAGGCTTGCTACAGCTTTCATTGTTTTACGAATTGAGTTCGAGGTCACGTGTTTCTACTAAATGGACGGTACACTGAGATTATTATATGCTTACGTTGAATGTTTTGCGCAACGTGTTTGCTTGGAAATTAATCAGAGGCAGTGTTCAAAGGTTCCAGAAAACCTCATCAATCCGTAATAATTCTTAGTACTGCTCTTGAGAAACGAAGTTTCAGGTATTTCCTTTTCTAATGCGAGTCAGGTAGAGGAATTCTGCGAGAGGTAAAGTACTCCAAGACACGTTTCTATGATTTTGTTCTGCAGAAGCATAAGCTTAAAGTAGCTAGGACCTTCAGGATGTAAATAAATATATGATTCGGTGGTAGGTAGATGAGTACCATAGGAAATGTTACAGAAATATGTAAGTTGGTTAAAAACTTAAGGGGACCGATGCTGCAAATTTAGCTTTACCACACTTTTGATGTTGGCGCCGGGGTAGTACCGTGGTTTCGTCTCCGGCTCTCGTACTGAGAGTCCGGGGTTCGATTCCCAGCTCTAAGATGGGGATTTTAAGTCGGCCCTATCCACCCTTCACCTCTGATCCAACGTGGTTCGGAGTCCATGGTAAAAGCTGTAGGTCCTCTTATTCTACCGTCCTCATCATCGCCCTAACTTCATAGGCAACAGATTCCGCCCGCTGAGTGCCTGCACCTCAGAAATATGTCGTCATCGCTTGGTGGAAGATCATACGATATATGGGGAGCGTTGAAAACGACAACAATTTTGATGCCAAAGTCTTCATTTTTACTTTCTCTGCCATATGCATACTAAAAACAGATAGTGTTGCATTCCCCAAAAATCGAGATTTCATTGGAAATACACGTTTTGAGGCACCTATATCTAAAAGTTTTTTAGGAAATGTCCGTGTGTGTGCATCTCTGTGTCTGTGAACAGCATTACTTGAAAACGAAACTTGGTATTTAGATTCAGTATCTTCCAAAGACGCGACACGAAGGTTTTTAAGAACATCCCTACACCTCACCTACCCTTTACATGGAACATTGTTCGACGCTTTGTATTTTCTAAAACCCGCTCTAACGGTTTTTAATAGGGCATATCGAAAAGCAAGGCATAATATTTTATTTTCTGCCTTGATATTGGAGCTGGAATGTTGCAATTTCACACAGATATAGTTTGAAGTTTTCACTACAGAGGGTATTGTTTGTTTCATGTGTAGCTCTAGCGAGAGAAGTGTGAACTACGGAACAAAGATGGCGCGCATGTTACTCTCGTCCATGTGTGAAGAGCAGAGAGGTATGGTTTGATATTTGTGGGCCAAAGGGCATAAACTGAGTCATATTCACAGGGACATGCGTGACGTGTACGGGGATGATTGTGTGGACCGTAGCAATGTCTCCAGGTGGTGTGCATTCTTCCTAGAGGGCCGTGTGAACCTTAGTGATTCGACACGCTCCGGGAGGCCGGTAACAGCTGCAACCCCGCAGAATGTCAGAGGCATTGAGGGCGGCAATTTTGAACGACCGTCGTGTGTAACTGCGAACCTTATCGCAAAAGTTCAACATTTCCTATTGTACAGTGTACTATATTGTTCATTACACGTTGAAATTTCGTAAAATTAGTACTCGCTGGGTGCCTAAGAACTTGACAGACAACCCAAGAGCCAGGGAATGATGACGAGCTTGGATCACCTAACGCGGTACATCGCAGAAGGGCATGACTTTCTGAAAGGAATCGTCACTGGTTATGAGTCGTGGGCATACCACTACACGCCCCAAACCAAGCAGGTAAGTATGGAGTGGAATATGCTGATTTCCCAGCGAAGAAAAAATTCAAAGTGACTCAATCTGCTAGGAAAGTGCTTGTGACGATGTTCTGGGATATGCTTGGTGTTGTATTGGTGGACTTTGCTGAACACGGGACCACTGTGAATATTGCAACCTACATGAAAACTTTGGTGAAGTTGCGTTGTGCCCTTCGTGATAAATGCCACAACATAAATGCTGACGATGTCAAAATTCTTCATGACAATGCTCGCCCCCATATTGCTGCTACTGTTTGTCAGAAAAACACCAAATTTGGTTGGGAGGCGTTCCAGTATCTACCATACAGTCCGGACCTTGTACCGTAGGATTTTCATCTGTTTGTTCCCTTGAAGAAATTCCTGGCCGGCCAACGCTTTGCAACAGATACGGAAGTGAAATCAACAGTCCGCAGATGGCTATACTCCAAGGAAACGGACTTCTACGAAAAGGGCATATTGAAACTGGTATCACGATGGGAGAAATGTGTTGAGAAACTTAGTGACTATGTCGAAAAGTAGCTAAAAGGTGTAAGTTCATTTGCGATTTTTGTTGTTCTTTTAACTACAAGCTAGAACAAGCACAAAGATCCATAAAAATGTTGTAAAAGTAAGTTTTAACTATTAAACCTTTTTTGTAAAAAGAATATTTTCTTTTACTTTCCGATCTGCCCTCGTATTAAAATATCATGTATTGTCACGATGTATTGATTAAATTTATTAACTTTGTAACATTGTTCTTGCGCTCAGTAACGTTGCAAATTATTGAACCATAAAAGTTAAAATGCTGACACGAATATATATCTCGTTCGTTACTAGGTGCCGAATCAGCTTACACACGTATTATTATCGCTGAAATTTGCCCAAGAGGTGAAGGACTGCTGAGGTAGCAGGAGTGTATCTTTTGAAACCCTTGGCTTTTGGGACAAGGGGAGACTCAGAGGTACTACACGAGCCTGTGTCAGTCTGATTTCTGAAAGATTATTATAAAGTAAAAGTACCTAACGACGAAATCGACGCCGTGCAGCATTTCAGGTAAGCATGCCATCATAGAGCTAAACTATTTGTACCCCCTTAGGTGGCCAAGGACCCAAAATATAGCTTTATTAAATTTATAGTGTGAGTTAGTTTCTTGTGGCCCCTTTATTTGTCCCTTGCCATATCCTCTCCTACCTCTTACTGTCAGCAACTCAGAAGTTATCTCCAGATCCTATGCTTTTCCCCAACTCCTCTCCAGTAGACTCACCCTCTGGTGAGTAACCTCCAGTCTAGTAACTCTACCAGTATCCCTATCCCACGAATCTCCCTCTCAGGGTACTCGTGGCATGTGTGTGGTGGCCATTTGAGGTTCGGAGCCGTCTCCAGGAGCCAGTTCCAGCTATGTGGAACACTTGGAGAAACACCCCTTAGGCCACTGCTACATGCCAGGCGCCTCCACCACTTGTGGTGATAATCATCTTACTGGACCAGCATTGGCACTGGAAAGGGCAAAAATCTTTAATTTCACTAGCCGTAATAATACCCTGTAACATCTTCGTGGCGCACAAAGGACTAAACAATAAATCAGTGCTAACTTTGGGGATAAAGCAGAGCCTGCTATAAAAGGGGTCGTAGTCATGAAGGGCCCTCCCTGCAATAGCCACTTGTGCCGCTACTGAGCACAAGAACAATGCTACAAAATTAATAAATTTAATCCATGTATCATGACAATATTAAAGATATTTGCATGACAAATGAAAAGCATATATTGTAGTTTCTGGAAATATATTATGAAGTCCTCTTCATTAGGAAGGAACTTTATATAGACTTGCATAAGTGGTAAACTTAAGTGATAGACGAAATCGTACTTCACAAAAAATGCATATCTTTTAAAATTTACTTCAAATAACTTTTTTTGGCATTAGACATTTCCGAAATATCCCTTATTAACTGTTCCAATTGATCAATACAATTTGTTTTTCTTTACGTTTTGTCGATTTTCAATTGTTTCTCGCGTTGTCATGGAAACAGTATTGAATTTTAAGGCCAGCATATAGCGTCCAGTTCTTAAACATTTGACTGCCGCTATTTCCTTTGTGTCTATAACGAAATGTTTAATGTTGGAATTTCTGCAAAGATAGAAACAAACTCCTATGTAATACATTCACGTAACTTTCTCTGCTCTCCACTGTTTATTGATGGGTATACAAATTATTCTTACGAAAGTTTATTTTTCTATCTACTTCATTTTAATCCAGATAAATGTTTGCAGAAATAGCTACATCACACATTTAGTTAGGATAAAAAAGAGAACAGAGATAGTCAAATGTTTAACAACTGGACGCTATATGCTGGCCTTAAAATTCCATACTGTTTCCATGGCATCGCGAGAAACAAGTGAACCCTGATCAGCAGCCGTTGAGTCACCCCTTCTACCTCATTCACACCCACTACCCTTCAACCCCCATATCCTGTCTATAAAGTGGTTGTGATACAAGTCTAATACACCTTCGAGCTGTCCTCAGCCTGTAAACATTTCGTCCCGATTGTGCAGTCCCAACCAACGCCAGGGAAGAAAGCTCTAGAAAGCGCAAATCCACCGCCCAGGTGAAACTGTCGCCTGGTTCTACAACCCTGAAACAGGTGACAACGAAAAGGATGACGTGTACAGGAAAGTCATGGTAGAAGAGGAACCAGCCCAGAATTCGGCTGCCGACCCGGGGAAACCATGAGAAATCCATAGGTCAGGGTGGTCGGTCGCCGAGAATCGCCCCGAGACTCGCCAAACACAATACCTCGGCGTCACCCCGTTCTCTGTCAACAGTTTTACTGTCCGTTCACCCCCCGGGAAAAAAAATTAGACGAATTGTCTGTTGGTGTACTGCTGCTGTGGAAACGTCCTGGATGACATCACAAACAGCAGGTGGTTTAAGGAACTACATTAGAAAACATATTTGTTACATGATAGTGGAGACTTCTTGGAAGAATGATTTGTCAGACATTCTATAAGGAAAACGTGGAGGTGTTTAAGGAATCACGCGATGTTGCCCTTCCCAAACTATTTCCTGAATATCTACTTTGAACTGGCGAACACAGGTAACCCGGGGTAGTGGAAGGAGTCATTGTGTTTTATTTTGTGAAAGTCAGAAATACTTAAATACGAAGGGCGCTGTGGAAGCTCTCCTAGGACCTAGAAAACCAAAGACGTTTTTCCGAAATAGTCGCATATTAAATAAACACATTTAGTCCAACGACTTTCCAATTATTTAATACCCTCAAAATAACATTTTGTGCAGCTTCGCAAATTAAACCTCCTTGACAGTTTCATCCTCATTACTTGATTGTATCTTCGTCCACCCGGCCATTTCTCCAGCTTTGGATTCAAAAGTAATCACTGGGATTCAAGTCAGCCGAATATGGTGGATGTGAAAGCTCTTAGAAGCCAAGATCATGCAGATTTACAGCAACAATCCCAGGCGAGGAACATTATCGTGATTAAAGATAACTTTCTTTTTCTCAAGGTGTGAAGTATAATATCTCACATAACGGTTCTGCCTTTCTGGACGTAGTCTTTAAATAAAAACACAATTAGAATCCCAGAAAATCGTAGCCTTGATTTTGGTGTACTTTGATATGTTGTCATTCATTCTTTGGACCGTTCCTTCGTCTCTGGCGTGTAGCCATGAATCCACATTTCACCTACTGGTATGAAACGACGGAGAAAATGTTACTGCGTTTAAACAAATCTCAGCACTCTTGAGAAATGTTCAATCAAATATTGTCTATAAGGACACTCAAGAAAGACAAGCAAATGGAACACAATAACAAACGATATAAAAAGGTCAAATAAGTCAAATTCGCATGCTTTTCTCTACCTTCTATTGTTTATTAGCGGGTATACAAGTTATTATTACGAAAGCTTATCTGGCATCACAATTCTATTCTCTTTCCATGCAATCGTGAGAAACAAGTGAATGTCGAAATAAATTGTGTGTTTCAAAGAGACCTACTCTTTTGTGTAGTACATTTTCGACTATAACGTCTTACAAGTACTAATTTTTATACTGTCTATCTTACTGTTTTGAAAAACTGCTAAACACGATGCAATTATTTTTTAAAAGCACGTTACCAACAATGCATCTCATCATTCCTTTATCCTGCCATTAACTATGGTATACAAAATTTCATTAATTTGAACCAAAATTTATATCGTGCGGAAAAATTTGAAAATGAGAACACCGAGCGGGATGAAAGGCGGTAAAGTCTGTGGCCCGCATTCGGGAGGTCCCGGGTTCAAATCCCGTGGGCTGACCAATCTGAGGTTTTTTCGTGGTTTTCCTCAGTCGTCAAGGTAACTACCGGATTGGATATTTAATACCACGACCCAAAGTTCCACCTTAAGTCTAAAAAACACCAGTAAAATGAAAAACAAGCGGTAATAACGAATGCTATGCCATCTATCCACAGACAATGTAATCAGATTGGACGGCGCCCTAACGCCATCTGCACGGCACGAAGCAGAAGATTCGGCTGCCATACACTGGTGGTCTCAGTGGGCGCGTGATGAAGCAAGACGGCATTTTCCAGGGATGAGACCTAGAAGGCTAATTGTCCGCCTTTCTCTGTGAGCGCGACGGTTGGAGTGGACGGCACCCTAATGCCATGTGCACGGCATGAAGCAGGGGTTACAGGGATGAGACCTAGAAGGCTAACTGTCCATCACATATCGTTCTAAGAGTGATACACCAACAGATATGTCGCGATATGACCAAGGAGTTAAAGCGACGTAAAATAAAATAGAGTAAAAAAATGAGAACCTGATGACAAATAAAACCCGAGTAAAGAGAGTTTAAAATTCTGATGTGTTACACTCACATGACTTTTTCTACTCTTGTACAAATCGAGATATCGAGATGTTAATCTTATTGCTAATTTTCTTGTAGATGCAAGGGGAAATAATAGGTTATAAGCGATAGTCAAATATTTTAAGAGCTGGTTGCTACGTGGAGCATTCCATTCTCTTTGCATGTCCAGGATTTAAACAAACGAATAACGAATTACCATTTGAGAAAAAATATAAGTATTGGAAAATTCAACCAAATAACAAGGAATATCTCGGAAATGGTTCACTCCACAAAAAAAGTAAATGACATAGATTGTGTGTTTTAACGAGATTTACATTTTTATGTAGTAAAATCTTGTCTATTTCTTACGGTTTACCAGTTGTGCAAAAGTCATTCAAAATTAAGACTTTGGGGGAAATACTCAGAAAATTCAGGATATAAATTTCATTTGCCATGAAAATATCTTAAACATATAATACTTTAATCATAATCGTTAGAGCCATTTTGGGAAAATAAAATTTTTCAAAAAGTGTTCCATGTAAAGGGTACTCCGGGTGGGGGGATTTTCTTGAAAATCTTCGTGCCGCAATTTTGGAAGACACTGGATTTAAATGCCAAGTTTGGTGTTTATGCGACTTTTCGTTTTTGAGTTGTACTGTTCATAGACACACACAAGGGCATGTTTCCAAAAATGTTTAATTTGGATTAAAGGAATCTCAAAACATGCATTTCGGGTGAACTCTCGGTATCGAATTTTTGGGTGGAATGCAATACTTCTACTTACTATTCGTAGTAGAGAAAGTAATAGGTTTTAGTAAGAATAGTTTCTATACCCACTAATAAAACACAGAGGGCAGTGAAAGCCCTGTGAATATAACATATCAGCATTTTTTTTTCAAGTTTTGCTTAACATTTAGTGTATTATAAAAGCCCGAACCGTCTGCTGGCTCTTGCGATCCTTAAGGGTCGAAATCTGTATACTTAAATTTAAATAAATGCACTCAAATATTCAGAATACAACTAAAATGTTCAGTTTGGTTACTGTAGGCTTCGTGGACCCTTGAAAATGAAGCAACGATATACTGTAGGTTACCTCTCCAGGGTGAAGGTGAAAGAGAAATCTATTAACACCTAATGCCTGGAGAACGGCGACGAAATATTCCCTGGAAACGGGCTGATGTTACATAAACGACGAGTATCAGGCTTTACACCCACACAAACTTTTCCCTTTCTTGCCTTATAAGTAATGTTAAATTTCAGGTCATTGTGTACTCTTTGGTAATTATAGGGTTAGGCTGGTTTATCCCATATTTAAAACATGTTCTTGCGTTGTAACCATTTAAAGATTTGTGACTGTTCCAAGAATAGCAGAAATATTGCTTTCAACTCTGGTTTTCCTTAACTGAACAAGTGTAGTGGGAATTAAGTACATATGTACCGAGACGGATGGTTCAGGCGGTTACGTATGTGGGCCGCATTCGGAGGTCCCAGGATCGATCCCCGCGACCGCCCATTCTGGCCCATGGCCTTTTCCTGGTTTCCCTGGGTCGCTAGGAGAATGCTAGGGTAGTTAATTTTCTATCATGACTCTCCTGTACCCATGGCATCGTCCTTGTCATCTGTTTCAGGGTTGTAGGACCAGGCGACGGTGTTCGGCAGTTGCTTGCGCTCTGTAAAGGTTTCTTCCTTGGCGTCGCTGCGGTACGCTCAGTTAGGCTTCATTCACAATGAAATGTAAGCGCAAGACTTTGCATTCATGTTATTTAATGGAAGCATTCACATAGAGTCACGCAACGCAAGAGTTTGCAAACTCCAAACTTTATGCTTGCGTTGCGTGCACAGAGGAAGAATTCTGCATTTTTTTCTCTTTGCACTGCCTGCTGTTCAACAGCAGACGATCGGGAATGCGAGATTTTAGCCGTCTAATGTACATGCGTGCACTCTTCCATTAGGCCGTGCCACACAAATTGTGGGTCACCATCTCTCAAGAGGTTATGGTAGTCTCCTTATTGAATCCTCTTTCATTTAGTGGATGAACCCGGCATCTGTGCCTAGATTTCTTGGCTCAGGAGCAAAGTGATAATGGACATTGCATTAATACAACTTGCTGCAGTTTCCGGACATTATTCCGTACGCGGGAAGGAGGTATGACATTTTAAGAAACTTACGGTATCGGAGCTTTTTAATAAGCAGAGTTGCTTGTGTAACATCCTGGGTTCTTAAATTCTGTGGAAGTTGTTGCTTTATCGAAAACATTGGTCCCTTCTTGGCGACCGCTTAGCTTTTCCGTAAATCTTGTCAGAAGATATTGCGAACTTGATGAAAAAAATAAGGAATGTCGCGAAGCAAGGAAAATGTAGCTAAACTGGATCATTCGAGTTTAGACGCGCAGATCCTACAGCTGTTCTGTGTCTACGGCTATGACCTGTCGTCGCTCCGTAGCTGCGGCCATTGCGGCTTAGGGCCCATGATGTTACAATTTTGGCAGCAGAATGCCAACGACAGCAACGCTAACATGATGCAAGTTCGTGTGTTACATATTGATAGTGAAAGTGCTCACTACTCACATACGGAATAAATGCCCTGTTTCCATAGTACTTTCAATGTTTTGAGCAAACAGTCGTGATGTCACTAACGCTACCGGCGGCTGTTGGACGTATGTATGTATGCTTTTTTTTGGGACCTACTTATGTATAAAATATTGAGTGAACCTTCTTATTTGGTATTGTTGGTTGTATTATTCAATTTTAAACTTACGGTGCACACAGAACATTTCCGCAGTTAGTTTAAGGATCTAGAAGCCCGAGCGTTACGCCTACGGCTGCATTGTGAATGGTGTTCCCTCACGTCTGCGCTTATGCTGCATTACGGTAGCGCTTACATTTCATTGTGAATAAAGCCTTAGTTTCTCCAAGGGTGGAGTTCCGCTCCAAGGATCCCTGGAGGTTGGTGGCTTGTAGGCAGGGGCCGTGCGGCGTCAGATGGAAACATTAGGGGCACCATCCATGCTTGCGCCCGTTGGCATCCGATTCTGGTAGCTCTTCGGGTCTCTCCCTTCATCCCTTCCTCCCAAAGGTCACGTTGGAAGCACAATGGGCCGACTGGTCTGCGTGCATTGCTTTGCCCCGGTTCCGGCGGCCACTCCGTGATACGTACCTTTACCTTTAAGTACATGTGTAATATTTCAGTCTTAATACCTAAAATTCAGTGTATGTATGTATGCACGTATGTATTATGTATGTTCCTTATAGGCTTCTACACCGTTGCACCGATTTCGACCAAATTTGGCACAAATCTGTCTAGCTTAGAATTCGAAACTCCATGCATTTCACATGATTAGTTGTTTAATTTTATGTGAAGCCTACAAAAGCTCGCAACACCATCTATACGTTTCTCAACGATAATAATCATAGTACGTCGAATGTTGCCAACATTGGAATAACAATTAATTAGACTTTCATGGCCTCACAAAATAACAAAGGAACAGCGTGTTCGCATATTATTCGTTGATCTCCTCTCCGACATTTTATTTTATTATATATAATCACAAAATCTTTAAACAAACCACAGGCCTAACTATAGGAAACCCCCTTTCACCATTTTTAGCAGAACAATATATGAGCTATTTTGAATGCAGAATTACTAAATCTTTCCCACTTCTATCCAAAACCTGGTATAGGTATGTAGATGATATTTTTGCTATTGTTCCAAAAAAACTTTCAGAAGATGCTTTGAAATTATTTTATTTACAAAAAAGATCTATTAAATTCAGAATAGAAAAAGAAGAAAATGGCCAATTACCTTACCTAGACATCAGGATCATCAGAAATAATGCACACAACAAACTAATGTTCAGCATTTATAGTAAACCAACTCACACAGAAAATTATATTAAAAGCAATAGCTACAACGCTACAAGCCACAACATGCAATTTTAAATAGCATTACAAACAGGTTAGTACATATACCATTGGAGAAAGAGGAATACCAGAAAGAATACCAACACATTATCCACATAGCCACTATGAAAGGATAACAGAAAAAACAATAGATAAGAAGATAAAAAAAGTTTGAAAGACAGAAATACATCCAATAAATGACTACTTTACTCAGATAACAAAAACCACAAGCATATAGCAAATTCACTTATCACCCTTGGACACATCATAAATTTCAAAGGATTTTCAAGAAATACAACATCACCCTGTCTCCACAGAATGACCACAATATACAGAAACTACTATGCAACAGAACAAAAGATCCTATCCCCAACGATAAATCAGCTGGTATATATCAAATTGTTTGTAATGACTGTAACCTGGTATACATAGGAAGATCCAAAAGAAATCTTGAAATAAGACTTAAAGACCATATGAGATGCATTTACCAAAAGCAGCCAGATAAATCAGCAGTAGCGCATCATTTCTGGTCTTCAAACCATGAAACTCTTAAAACCGATCAACAGCAGCAATGAATTGGACATCTGGGAAAAAATACATATTGTCAAACATAGGAATCACCTAATGAAATTCGAACTGCCGCCACCCAGCAGCCTTTGGAGGTTCATCAGCCCAGCACCAGAGAACACCACTAGCCACACACATTACCCAGACAATAACCGGCAAAATCAGTTGAATACATGCTGACGATGGGAGCAAACCGTCTCCCGAAACGCGTTCAAGTAAGAACATTTTAGTGATTTAGTGTAGCAACTTCAACTCGCTTTATTTTAAATTATTATATATACTTTATCATCGCTTCACATTTTAAGTCATATCGCGACTACTTTAGAATACAGAACATGATTACAATGAAAACACAACATTTTAAACAGTAATAGTACATACAACATTAAATTCTCAAGATAGGTCTGTTACATATTGCTATACAATTTTGTCGCTTTAATAAAGTTTAAAGTTCTTTGTTGTGCTAAATTTAGGGCGTCTGGTAGGCTTTTGGGAATGTCACATCTTTCTCTGTGTTGTACATAGCGACGGCAGGCTGTAACGAGATGATGAACTGTGAGGTTGGATCTGCAGAGGTCGCACACAGGAGGAAGGTCACGGTTGAGATGATGTCTGTACGTTATAGAAGTATGTTCAATACGTAGTCGAGTTAATACAACTTGGTCTCTGTGGTTGAAGTTTGGACTCGGAAATGTAGACATCGTGTAACTTGCTTCTAGATGTGGCTTTCCATGTTTATATCAACTGATTAACACAAGTATTTTGATCATGAAGTAATGACACAGCGAAATAAATAATTATGTGACAATGTAAAGGCGATACAATCACTTAATTCAGAAGTTAAACAAAATTTTCAACTGTATTGCATTAGACAGCAACAGCAACAAACCAGACAAAACACCCGTTCTTATTCTTCTTTATCTTCGTATGATTATTTATTGTGTATGAATATAAAATAACACAAAATATCAACTTAATGGCATTGACTACAAAAGCGTTTATGGTGTTCAAACATTGCTAACATAAGAGTAATAAATAAGTAGCATACATTCTACGATCATACTCCGCTCGGATATTCACTTGTTATAAATTTTAGTTTCTCATTTTTACGTTCTCTACTACATATAGTAAGTAGGGGAAGTATTGCATTCCACCCAAAAATACGATACCGAGATTTCACCGGAAATATATGTTTTGAGACCTCCTGAATCCAAAAAATCTGATGTGTTACACTCACATGACTTTCTCTACTCTTGTACAATCTATTTTTACAAACGCCTATTCTCCATATGCTTCATATTAATCGAGATATCGAGATGTCAATCTTATTTGTAATCTTCTTGTAGATGCAAGGGGAATATGGTAGCTTTTAAGCGATAGTCAAATATTTTATCGCTGGTTGCTATGTGGCGCATTCCATTCTCTTTGCATGTCCAGGACATAAAAAAATGAATAACGAATTTGAGAAAAAGTATAAGTATTGGAAAATTTAAGGAAATAACAAGCAATATCTCGCAAACGGTTCACTCAACAAAAGAAGTGTATATGACATAAATTATGTATTTTAACGCGAACTACATTTTTTGTGTAGTAAAATTTTGTCCATCTCTTATGGTTTACCAGTTATGAAAAAGTCGTTCATAATGAAGAATACTTTTGGAGACATTCCCAGAAAATTCGAGGTATACATTTTAATTATCATGACAATATCTTAAACATATGATATTTTAATCAAAATCGTTAGAGCCGTTTTTGAGAAAATTAAAATTTTCGAAAAATGTTCCATGTAAAGGGTAGTCTGGGGTGGGGGGATTTTCTTGAAAACCTTCGTGTCGCATCTCTGGAAGATAC
This sequence comes from Deroplatys truncata, assembly GCA_030765065.1. Lineage (NCBI taxonomy): Eukaryota > Metazoa > Arthropoda > Insecta > Mantodea > Mantidae > Deroplatys > Deroplatys truncata. The sequence continues at coordinate 21,430,878 of CM060978.1, forward strand.
TGAACCTAAATACCAAGTTTGGTGTTTATCCGACTCTTCGTTTTTGAGTTATGCTGTTCACAGACACACAGACAGACACACAGACACACAGACAGACACACACACGGACATGTTTCCAAAAATGCTTTTTTTGGATTCAGTGATTCTCAAAACATGTATTTCCGGTGAAATCTCGGTATCGAAATTTTGGGTGGAATACAATACTTCCCCTACTTACTATACGTAGTAGAAAAAGTAAAAATCTGATGTGTTACACTCACCTGACTTTCTCTACTCTTGTACAATCTATTTTTACAAAGGCCTTTTCTCCATATGCTTCATATTAATCGAGATATCGAGATGTCAATCGTATTTGTAATTTTCTTGTAGATGCAAGGGGAATATGGTAGCTTTTAAGCGATAGTCAAATATTTTATCGCTGGTTGCTATGTGGCGCATTCCATTCTCTTTGCATGTCCAGGACATAAAAAAATCTGATGTGTTACACTCACATGACTTTCTCTAATCTTGTACGATCTAATTTTACAAACGCTTATTCTCCATATGGTTCATGTTAATCGAGATATCGAGATGTCAATCTTATTGGTAATTTTCTTGTAGATGCAAGGGAAATATGGTAGCTTTTAAGCGATAGTCAAATATTTTAACGCTGGTTGCTATGTGGCGCATTCCATTCTCTTTGCATGTCCAGGACATAAAAAAAATGAATAACGAATGTGAGAAAAAGTATAAGTATTGTAAAATTTAAGGAAATAACAAGCAATATCTCGAAAACGGTTCACTCAACAAAAGAAATGTATATGACATAAGTTGTGTATTTTAACGCGATCTACATTTTTTGTGTAGTAAAATTTTGTCTATCTCTTATGGTTTACCAGTTATGCAAAAGTCGTTCACAATGAAGAATACTTTTGGAGACATTCCCAGAAAATTCGAGATATACATTTCATTTCTCATGACATTATCTTAAACATATGATATTTTCATCAAAATCGTTTGAGCCATTTTTGAGAAAATTAAAATTTTCGAAAAATCTTCCATGTAAAGGGTAGTCTGGGGTGGGGGGATTTTCTTGAAAACCTTCGTGTCGCATCTCTGGAAGATACTGAACCTAAATACCAAGTTTGGTGCTTATCCGACTGTTCGTTTTTGAGTTATGCTGTTCACAGACACACACACACACAGACACACACACACACAGACACACACACAGACACACACACAGACACACACACGGACATGTTTCCAAAAATGCTTTTTTTGGATTCAGGAGGTCTCAAAACATGTATTTCCGGTGAAATCTCGGTATCGAATTTTTGGGTGGAATGCAATACTTCCCCTACTTACTATACGTAGTAGAGAAAGTAAAAATGAAGAACGAATTTGAGAAAAAGTATAAGTATTGGAAAATTTAAGGAAATAACAAGCAATATCTCGAAAACGGTTCACTCAACAAAAGAAATGTATATGACATAAGTTGTGTATTTTAATGTGATCTACATTTTTTTTGTAGTAAAATTTTGTCTATCTCTTATGGTTTACCAGTTATGCAAAAGTCCATCACAATGAAGAACACTTTTGGAGACATTCCCAGAAAATTCGAGATATACATTTCATTTCTCATGACATTATCTTAAACATATGATATTTTAATCAAAATCGTTAGAGCCACTTTTGAGCAAATTAAAATTTTCGAAAAATGTTCCATGTAAAGGGTAGTCTGGGGTGGGGGGATTTTCTTGAAAACCTTCGTGTCGCATCTCTGGAAGACCCTGAACCTAAATACCAAGTTTGGTGTTTATCCGACTGTTATTCATTTTTTACTTACTCTACTACGTATAGTAAGTAGGGGAAGTATTGTATTCCACCCAAAATTTCGATACCGAGATTTCACCGGAAATACATGTTTTGAGACCTCCTGAATCCAAAAAAAGCATTTTTGGAAACATGTCCGTGTGTGTGTCTGTGTGTGTCTGTCTGTGTGTCTGTCTGTGTGTCTGTGCGTCTGTGAACAGCACTCAAAAACGAACAGTCGGATAAGCACCAAACTTGGTATTTATGTTCAGTATCTTCCAGAGATGCGACACGAAGGTTTTCAAGAAAATCCCCCCACTCCAGACTACCCTTTACATGGAAGATTTTTCGACAATTTTAATTTTCTCAAAAATGGCTCTAACGATTTTGATGAAAATATCATATGTTTAAGATAATGTCATGAGAAATGAAATGTATATCTCGAATTTTCTGGGAATGTTTCCAAACGTATTCTTCATTGTGAACGACTTTTGCATAACTGGTAAACCATAAGAGATAGACAAAATTTTACTCCACAAAAAATGTAGATCTCGTTAAAATACACAACTTATGTCATATACATTTCTTTTGTTGAGTGAACCGTTTCCGAGATATTGCTTGTTATTTCCTTAAATTTTCCAATACTTATACTTTTTCTCAAATTCGTTATTCATTTTTTTATGTCCTGGAGCTGCAAAGAGAATGGAATGCGCCGCATAGCAACCAGCGTTAAAATATTTGACCATCGCTTAAAATCTACCATATTCCCCTTGCATCTACAAGAAAATTAGCAATAAGATGGACATCTCGATATCTCGATTAACATAAAGCATATGGAGAATAAGCGTTTGTAAAAATAGATTGTACAAGGGTAGAGAAAGTCATGTGAGTGTAACACATCAGATTCTTTTATTAAAATACCTCATATTTAAGATATTTACATGACAAACGAAATACTTATTTTGAATTTTCTGGAAATAACCCGTGAGGTCCATTACATTCTGAATGACTTTTATATAGTTGGTAAGCCGTTAAGAGATAGACAGAAACATACTAAAAAAATCTGATGTGCTACATTCACATGACCTTCTCTACCCTCTATCTTTATTAGTGGTATACAAATTATTCTTACGAATGATTGTTTTGTCTATCTACTACATTTTAATCCAAATAAACCTTTACAGAAGCAGCTACATCACACATTTCGTTATAGAGAACAGCGATAGTCAAATGTTTAACAACTGGACCTATATGCTGCCTTAAAATTACCGAAAATCGAGAAGACTAAATGAATGGCTAAATAATGAACAATTCGAAGTATTAATGCCGGACATTTCGGAAATGCCTAATGCTACAAAAAAGGTTATTTGAAATAAATTGTGTGTTTTAAGGAAATCTACATTTTTTGTGTAGTAGCTTTTCGCCTATTGCTTAACGTTTACCTGTTATGCAAAGTTATATAACATTCCTTCCAAATGAAGAGGACTTCACAGGCTACTCCAAGAAAATTCTTCTTCTTCTTTAACCTCCTCTTATGTAGGACTTACACCCCCAGGACTTACAGGCTGGTGCCTGGGGTCAGAGGCTCGTCGAGGAGCAGACAGAATATCCAGGATCAGCCCGATGCCTGGTATGGGATGAAGGAAGTAGATGAAACGAAATGATGGTGAAATGGATGAAAGGAAAGGTGATGATGGAGCAGTTGGTGGAATGAATGGCGGGGGAAACCGGAGAACCCGGAGAAAACCCGTCCAGACGCCGCTTTGTCCACCACAAACGGGTCCCTGGGATTGAACCCGGGCTGCCTCTGGGAGAGGCGAACAGTCTAACCACTCGGCCACGGCGCCGCCCCAAGAAAATTCAAGATATAAATTTTATTTATGACCTTTAATATATGGTATTTTAATCAAAATCGTCAGAAGCACTTTTAGAAAATGAAACATTTGGAAACGTGGTCCATGTAAAGATACGTTGGGAGTGGAGGATTTTCTTGAAAATCCTCGTGTCGCATCTTTGTAAGATACTGAATTTGAACACTAAGTTTGGTATTTATGTAGCGATGTCATGGAAACAGTATGGAATTTTAAGGCCAGCATATAGCGTCCAGTTGTTAAACATTTGACTATCAACATTCAGTTGGTTCTCGCGATGTTATGGAAACAGTATGGAATTTTAAGACAGCATATAGCGTCCAGTTGTTAAACATTTGACTATCGCTGTTCCCTTTGTGTCTATAAGTGTAACGTAGCTATTTCTGCAAATGTTTATTTGGATTCAAATGTAGTAGATAGGAAAATAGGCTTTCGTAAGCATAGTTTTATACTCATTACTAAATGGTAGAGAGTAGAGAAAGTCTTATGAATGTAGCACATCAACATTTTTAAAGGATGTAACTCTGACCGTAGATGCAATCTAAATTCAGTAAACCTTGACGGAGAAAGCTTGAGGAATACATTGAACACGTATGAATATTGGCACCGATATTGCTTCTTAGCAAAACAATTGCTAGTGATTTGTGAATAACCCCTCCATAGGGACGGCGTGAAATTCTGACGTAATTACCGCATCTCCTTGGCTTTCCTTCTGCCGATAATTGCAGCTACGCCCGTGTTTTATGCAAAGTGGACGAGACTCACAATGCGAGGTGTGTGCCCTTCATAAACATCTCACTTAATGCCTTTCAAGATCCTATGCCGCTTGCATTCTAGCGCTAATGAGCTTAAATAAAAAAATTGGGCAGAGAGTTAAATCTTAATGCAGTAGAGAAATTGAATCAAGCAAGTGTCGTGATTCATGAACGTTTAAAAAGCATTTGGCGGGTCGTTGGTCTATAACACACCTCTGCAATGCTGTTATAAACAGGTTGCAATACATAAGGTCACTCTGAAAGCTTTGAGAATGGGTTGTGGTAAACCAAAGTAGGTCTTCCTGTCTGAAGCTCAAACAGTAACGCGTGCAAACAATGTGAGCGTCAGCAACTTCTGTGTATGTGCACGCAGGTGTTGCTACGCCTCATTCTAGGATGGATCTCAAGTGAGAACATTTCCGTGCGATATATTCTTTGACTTTAAAGTCGGTTTAGGGGAGAGAGAATGCTTTGAAAGACTACATGGGGCATTTTGGGGTCTTTGACCTTTGCAATCCACGATTTATCGCTGGTTTGCAGAGTTTAGAAGAGGAGGGGTTTCTCTCGAAGATGAAGACCGCGTAGGACGGCGGGCTGCAGTCACAATAGATGTAAATCTGTTGAAAGAAGAGCACATGTTGCAGGAAGATCATCGTTGCATATATTATCAGATTCAAGAATTGGATTGGCAACAGTGAACACCATCCTTAAAGAAAATCTTCACGTCGGGAACTTCTGCAGTCGTTGGATCCCACAACACCTCACAAAGAAGCAGAAACAGACATGTGTGGAATGGTGCGATGAAATGATAGAATACTTTGATGTGGAAGATCCAAAAACTTATTTGACATCGTAACAGGTGATGAAAGTTCAGTATTAACCAGGTACCAAGCGACATCCATCGGTCTGGGTCTTCCCATGAGAGGATCTCCCATAAAAGTGAGGCGACCGAAAAGTGTTGGCAGGAATATGATCTGTTTGTTGTTCTCAGCTAGTGGCCATATTTTGACAGTTCCGCTTGAGGGACAAAAGACTGCCAGATGGTAAACCACAAAATGTCTGCCACAAGTATCCAATGAACTGAGAGTAAAGCGTCCTAAAAACTGGTCTGCATGGAGTTTTGTCGTACAACCCTGCACTAGAAACAACCCAATTTCCACAGGAGTTAGGCTTTAAATATTTTTCCCATTCTCCCTACTGTCCAGATCTCGCTCCACGCGACGTTTTACTATTCTCAAAAGTAAATGAAACAATTCCAGGTCAAAGATTTAAGTCACCTGAAGCTGCAGTAGCTGCTTACGAAGAATGCATTTGCACTCTCTCCAAAGAAGAATGGATTCGACATTTGAACGCGGGTTCAAACCCGGCGGAGGGCGATGGATTTTTTTCGGGTGTAAACGTTCTTAGCATGGCTTCCTTCAGAAGGGAAGTAAAGCCGGAGTTCCCACAGATTTACGGCACGTAAAAGAACCTCAAGCCTGATAAAGAGGCCTCTGAGCAAAATTTTCAGTCTTTCACGCCCAATATACAGGGTGATTTAGGAAGAACTGCCACATTTCTTTTTTAATTATTCTGTTCGAAATTCACTCAGTGTCCCAATTTTAGCACCAATTTAGCAGAATGTTCTGGAGTTTCAATTGCCTGTCACTAGATGGGCAGATGTTCATGTTTTATTCGTAATTGTCAGTTTTATTGTTGGCAACAGTTTTTGAGAGTTTGTTCCAGTCAACTTGAAAATGGAGTACACATTAAATGAACGAATCTTCCTTGTAAAGTAACACTGGATTACGAATTCAATTACAGCTATACAGATACTCAAAAAGGCATACCAGAGAGAATTTGGGGTTCGGAATCCTCCCCAAAGAAACACAATAGTGGGACTGGTAAACAAATTGGAAACAACTGGATCTCTGGTAAGTGAAAAATGCAAAACTCATTTATCCAGGCTTCCCACGGTTATTGTTGACGTAAGAGCACGACTGGATCAGTCACTCAAAGAATCATTAAGACGTTTATCACAGGAGACAGGGTACAGCTACTCAATGTGTCTGAGAGCTGTGAAAAGTGCAGGCCTAAAGCCGTATAGGATTACGGTTGTCCATCAGTTACAGGAACCAGATAAGGATAGACGACTGAATTATTGTCGTTGGTTTCAGGCGTTCATTGTGCAAAATCCTGTCATATTGCCTATCACATGGTTCAAGGATGAAGCATGCTTCCATGTGAACTCAAATAACTCACGCTATTGGGGCAGTGAAAATCCACATGTTATTCATGAAGCACCTATGCACCCGGTTATAATCGGAGTTTGGTGCGCAACATCCGCACAGAGAATAGTGGGATAATTCTTTTTAAACAATGTGAACACTGCAGAGTACCGACAGATTTTCACGGAGTTTGCTGAGCAACTAGACGATGTAGAGTTGAGTCAACGATATTTTCAGAAGGACAGCGCTACATGCCATACATCAAATGAATCCATGGCACTAATTGCAAGTTTCTTTGACGACCGGATAATTTCCAAGAATCTGTGGCCACCGAGATCTCCGGATATGACATCGCCGTACTTCTTTCTATTGGGTTACTTAAAAGACAGGGTTTATGCCACACGTCCCCAGACATTGGACGATCTGAAGCACAACATTACACAGGAGATTCAAGCTATTGACAACAGAGTCCTCCAACGAGTGGCCAGTAACATGGAACGACGTGTTGAGTTGTGCCTTATGCAGGATGGAAGACATTTTCTACATTTGCTATCGAAGTAAATAATCTCCCAAAATTCCTCTGCATTTCAGATATAATAAGTTGTCGCTAGCATAACTCGTTTTGAAACAATTAAAGAAGTAAATGTGTCAGTTCTTCATAAATCATCCTGTAGAATGGGACGTTAAGAACCACAGTAGTTAAAGAGCGTTCATAAATAAAACTCAATTTAATCTTTTTTTCGGCATTTGAAAAGTTATTTGAAAGGATGACACGTTGTGTAGAAAACAATGGTGAATACCTTAAAAAGATGCCTTAATTAGATCTAAATTGTTCATTTTCAAAACTTTCAGAGTGACCCTCGTATACGAGAGCGAATCTGGTGATATTCAGGTTGTTAGGTTCCATTCATAACCGGCAATAACACCTGTTACATGTATTGGGAAGGTAAGTTATATCGTATCTGTTACGTCGATGCCCTGGTTTTATATTTGCAGGTGTTCAAACTTTGCATGACGACAATTTAGCTACCATATGAGGCAGTGATTACAACATTAATTACATTACTTTTTATGCAGTAAAACCTGCTTAAACTGGACAAGCTGTATACCAGAAACCTGGACAATTTTCATTTATTATAGTAAGTGCAAATTTACAATCTGTTCCTAACAGAACATTTAGTAAATGGGCTACATGTAATGTCTGGAACAATAAAGGTATCTAAACTGGAATGGTAAGTCCAAAATGTTACAGCGCTGTAGACGGTCAATGGTGTTACTGTTGTCTGACTATGGCAAGTGATTTATTCTTTTATTTTAGAGATGTGAAGATCGTTATGTAGCGTGTTGTTGGAGACGTACAACGAAGACGTAAAACGCCAGACAACGAAGACTTCTTGATTCAAATCTTTGTAGGCTGTCAATATTTTTGCCCAAAGCTGGACACCATATGTCTATACGGGTCTAATGTTGGTCTTGTACACTACGTGATCAAAAATAGTGAAAATGACGTACAAGTTCGTGGCACCCTCCATCAATAATGCTGGAAGTCTATATCGTGTTGGCCCACCCTTAGCCTTCATGACATCGTTCACTCTCACAGGTATACTTTCAATCAGGTGCTGAAAGGTTTCTTGGGGAATGGCAGCCCATTCTTCACGGAGTGCGGAACTGAGGAGAGGTATCGATGTAGGTCGGTGAGGCCTGGCACGAAGTCGGCGTTCCAAAACATCCCAAAGGTGTTCTATAGGATTCAAGTCAGGACTCTGTGCAGGCCAGTCCATTACAGGGATGTTATTTTCGTGTAACCACTCCACCACAGTGCAGTATGAACAGTATGAACAGGTGCTCGATCGTGTTGAAAGATGCAATCGCCATCCCCGAATTGCTCTTCAACAGACGGAAGGAAGAAGGTGCTTAAAATATCAATGTAGGTCTGCGATGTGATCGTGCCACGCAAAACAACAAGGGGTGCAAGCCCCCTTCAAGAAAAACATGACCACACCATAACACCACCACCTCCAAATTTCACTGTTGGCACTACACACGCTGGCAGATGACGTTCACCGGGCATTCGCCATACCCACACCCTGCCATCGGATCGCCACATTGTGTACCGTGATTCATCACTCCACACAACGTTTTGCCACTGTTCAATTGTGTAATGTTGACGCTCCTTACACCAAGCGAGACGTCGTTTGGCATTTTGCTGTGTGATGTGTGACTTATGAGCAGCCGCTCGACCACGGAATCCAAGGTTTTTCACCTCACGCCTAACTGTCATAGTACTTGGAGTGTATCCTGATGCAGTTTGGAATTCCTGTGTGATGGTCTGGATAGATGTCTGCCTATTAGTCTTTACGACCCTCTTCAAATGTCGGCGGTCTCTGTCAGTCAACAGACGAGGTCGACCTGTACGCTTTTGTGCTGTACATGTTCCTTCACGTTTCCACTTCACTATTACATCAGAAACAGTGGACCTAGGGATGTTTAGGAGTGTGGAAATCTCGCGTACAGATTTCTGACACAAGTGACACCCAATCACCTGACCACGTGAGTTCCACGGAGCGTCCCATTCTGCTGTATCACGATGTCTAATGACGCTGAGGGCGCGGATAATGAGTACCAGGCAGTAGGTGGCAGCACAATGCACCTAAGATGAAAAACGTATTTTGTGGGGATGTCCGGATACTTTTGATCACATAGTGTATATCAATATTTTGTTACGAGAGGCAGATGAGAATGATTGTTCAGTAACCAATATAATTACTGGAATTTTAGTTTTGCCACTTATCTTTTCGTTATAATGTGGTGTTTCCATGTCAGATGTTCATCTAAGTTCAATCCAAGGTATTTTACAGTTGATGTTACGGGAATTTCTACATTATTTAGATATACTTTTCCGTGACATAAACAAAATGTAACATGGTGAGTGGGTTTGACTGTATTCTCCATTTGTTTAGCCATTGTCGACGCAGGTGTAGTTGGTGCTGAAGATATTGTGAGGCTGCATGACGATTTTCATGTGCGGCCGTGTCATCTGGAAAATAAATCACGGAACGGAGGTAATAACCTTTGTTAAATAATACTCCAAACCGGAAAACTGCCTAAAGCGGAAGCGGAGCGATTTTCTGCAACTCTTTGTGTAAATAACCTAAGACGGATTGTTATATGTGCTTAATTACTTTCTCTACTACGTATAGTAAGTAGGGGAAGTATTGTATTCCACCAAAAATTCGATACCGAGATTTCACCGGAAATATATGTTTTGAGACCCCCTGAATCCAAAAAAAAGCATTTTTGGAAACATGTGTGTGTGTGTCTGTCTATGAACAGCATAACTCAGAAACGAAGGGTCGGATAAACACCAAACTTGGTATTTAGGTTCAGTATCTTCCAGAGATGCGACACGAAGGTTTTCAGGAACATCCCCCCACCCCAGATCACCCTTTACATGGAACATTTTTCGAAACTTTTAAATGGCTCTAACGATTTTGATTAAAATACCATAAGTTTAAGATTTTTCATGTCAAATGAAATGTATATCTCGAATTTTCTGGGAATGTCTCCAAAAGTATTCTTCATTGTGAACGACTTTTGCATAACTGGTAAACCATAAGAGATAGACAAAATTGTGCTACACAAAAAATGTAGATCGCGTTAAAATACACAATTTATGTCATATGCATTTTTTTGTTGAGTGAACCATTTTCGAGATATTGCTTGTTATTCCCTTAAATGTTTCAATACTTATTTTCTCAAATGGGAATTCGTTATTCATTTTTTTGTCTTGTATATGCAAAGAGTATTAATCTGTGACAAAGAGAATGGTGCCGCACATAGCAACCAGCTATTAAGATATATGTCGATGCTTAAGGGCTACTGTATTTCTATATTGCCCTTGCAAGGGGAACATAGTACGCCTTAAGCGATAGTCAAATATTTTTAGAACTGGTCGCTATGTGTAAAATGTAATTCTCTTTTCATTTCAAAAGATTGTTTCTGCAAACGTTTATCTCGATTAATATGAAATAGATGGAGAATAAGAGTTTGTAAAAATAGTTTGTTCAAGAGTAGAGAAAGTCCTGTGAGTGTAACACATCAGATTTTTTTATATCCTGGACATACAAAGAGAATGGAATACTCCACATAGCAACCAGCTCTTAAAACATTTGACTATCGCTTATAACCTACCATATTCCTCTTGCATCTACAAGAAAATTAGCAATAGGATTAACATCTCGATTAACATGAAGCATATGGAGAATAAGCGTTTGTAAAAATAGGTTGTACAAGAGTAGAGAAAGTCATGTGAGTGTAACACATCAGATTTTTTATGTGATAACCATCAATTTTGAGTGCGACAGCACTTGCAGCGAAGCATTAAGAACCGTGAGATTTAACTTGGCACAACCATGCAGTAAACTTTGATAAAGAGCTTGCCACATTCAAAGTACAGCAGATATTGCTACCGAAAACATCAGTTGTGAAGTCATGGGAGAAATGGATAATGATAATGACGACGAAGGAAAGGTAAGGAAGCTAAAAATTATGATATATTACATTCACATTATTTTCTCTAATCTTTATCGCTTATTAGTGAGTATACAAATTATACTTATGAAAGTTTATTTTCCTATCTACTTCATTTTAATAGAAATAAACTTTCCGGAAATAGCTACATTACACATTTCGATAGCGATAGTCAAATGTTTAACAACAGGACGCTATATGCTGGTCTTAAACTTTCATACTGTTTTCATGACATCACGAAAAACAACAGAATGTTAAAAGGTCTTAATGATCAAGTAATGAACAATTTGAACCATTAATGACGGATATCTCGGAAACGGCTTATGTCACAGAAAAGCTCTACATTTTCTGTGTAGTACGTTTTCACTATCACTTATCGTTTACTAGTTGTACAACATTATACAAAATTCCTTCCGAATGAAAACGGCTTCACAGACTATTCCCATAAAATTCAAGATATACATTTTATTTGTCATGTAAATATCTTTAATATAGAGCTATTTTTGCGAAAATAAAAAAAATTAAAATTTATCTGCTTAAAGGGTGGTTACGGTGGTAGAATTTTGTTGAAAGTCTACATGTCGCATCTTTGAAAGGTATTGAACATAAATACCATGTTTCGTATTTATCCGAAATTTTGTTTTCGAGTTATGCTGTTCATAGTTACACAGACACATACACGTGGATCCTTTTTCTAAAAATACTTTTTCTTAAAATTGATGTATTTATAGCCTCAAAACATGTATTTCCGGTAAATCTCAATTAGTAATTTTTTTGTGCAATACAATTACTTCTCTGTCTACCATGTTTGTGGTGGAGAAATTAATACGCACATTTATCTGTTCTGAGTTACCTTCAGGGATTTGTAGCTTCCAATACTGTTCCAGAAGTTGTTGCATGCAAAAGTGATCACAGATCATTCTATTCTGAAGAAGTCGCGACAGTGCACGGATATTTTGGGGCAAAGAAAGTGCAATTATTATCTCTAAGTTCAAAATATTGCAAAACATACGTTTGAACCTAATCTTACCTTCTCTACCATCTATACAAGGTAGGAGAAGTATTGCATTCCATCCAAAAATTCGACATCGCGATTTCCCCGGAAGTGTATGTTTTGAAGTGCCCCGAATCCAAATAAAACATTTTTAGAAAGCTGTTCATGTATGTGTGTGTCTGTCTGTTAGTTTGTGAACAACATAACTCAAAAACGAAAAGTGGGATAAATACCAAACTTAGTATTTGAATTTAGTATCTTCCAAGGATGCTACACGAAGATTTTCAAGAAAATCCCCCTAACCCAGACTCCCTTTACACGGAACACTTTTCAAAAAAATTTATTTTCTCAAAAATGGCTCTAACGATTTTGATTAAAATATCATATGTTTAAGTTATTTTCATGACAAATAAAATGTATATCTTGAATTTTCTGGGAATGTCTCCAAAAGTCGTCTTCGTTCTGAATGATTTTCGCACAACTGGTAAACTGTAAGAAATAGACACAATTTTACTACACAAAAATGTAGATCCCGTTAAAACACACAATTTATGTCACACACATTTTTTGTTGTTGAGTGACCCATTTCCGAGATATTCCTTGTTATTTGTTTCAATTTTCCAATACTTGTTCACAAATTGGAATTCGTTATTCGTTTTTTTTGTCCTGGACATACAAAGAGAATGGAATATGCCACATAGCAACCAGTTCTTAAAACATTTGACTACTGCTTAAAGTCTACCATATTCCCCTTGCATCTACAAGAAAATTAGCAATATGATTAACATCTCGATTAACATGAAGCATATGGAGAATAAGCGTTTGTAAAAATAGTTTGTACAAGAGTAGAGAAGGTCATACGAGTGCAACACATCAGATTTTTAGTATTTTGTTTCATTAAAATACAACCCTTTGTAAGACGGAAGCCTGTGGAAACCCTCTACTAAAATAAAATATCATACCGGAACGATCGAGTTTCGTTTTATTTATTAGGCTATTATTAATTATTAGGCCTAACCTTTGCAGAGAACTAAAATTTTTAATTGTTTTTACAATTTTTGGTGTAAGCGTTGTCTGTCTGTGTGACATTTTATTTTTTGATGGAGAAGATCTGTGAGAAGAAAACCAAGAAATGTAATTGTTTGGTTTAGGTAAGTACACCAAAATCATATTAAAACGTAACTATAAGTTGTCCTTCATACTGTTACGTACAGTAATTTGTAACGTTTAATAACATACACGTGTTATATAAATGAAGTCCATAGCAGGTTCAGTGTCTAATTTAAGACAGGTGCCTACAACCAGGTTATAGGTAATCAGCGATTATGGCGGAGAAGGAAGGTGATGACGAAACCTTTGCACTAAAGATAGGAATATTACACAGCAGTGGATATTGAAGATTGTTGTATGAGTTGTATTATATTTCAACTGTTGGGGAACCGAACTTGAAATTCGTTGCAATCACACGTATACTACCCACTTTCCGGTAGCCTTCGCCCTAAGTTTAAAAATATTAACTTTGTAATTTTGACTGTTTCTTTAAATATTATGTATTTATGTTTGCCTCGGCTGACTCAGTATTTATTTTAGAGACATGAACGTCTTGGCAGGGTTGAGGTGCGACTTAAGAATGTAGGCTTACACAGATTATAATTTTACTTCACTCCTTTTTATTAATGCTTGACACGGTTTAAATAACACTTCACTGATATAGAGAGCTGTGAGATTCTTTTATTAATTACTTCTACTTTTTAACACGTAAACTATTTTTCGTCTCACACGAATACGTATTAAATCTCTCGTGGATGTGTCTCGCGTCCGGTTAGGAACACTGTTTGCAGACAACTGAATTGATTTGAACCGTCTAAACTTGAAAATTTCTGTATTTCAAATCTGTGATTGGTTATTCGTAATCCAATAGAAAACCTTCATTTAACTAAAGCTTTTTCTGGTTGTTGATTGGCTATTTTTATAAACTGTCACTAAAATTACATTATTGCTTTCAAGAATCACAAGTAACATTTAAACTTTCTAAGTCATTATTGCCTTAAGGTTACCTCATTGTTACCTCATCGTTAGCAACTTTTGACCTATTTCTCACAGGTCCTACATTATTAAATTACGTAATACATTCATATAACATTATTGAACATGTATAGAATAATATCAGCATATGCAATGACTGTTACATACACTTTATATATTGTTACATACATACATATTGCTTTAAGGCGGGCTGTTATTGAATTTATATATTATATAATTAGACAGATATCATTTAAGTGTTAAAAACACTGCCTCGATATATGACAATGACTCATAATACCAGCAGAAGACCGAAATAGTGTCTTTTGTAAATAGGGTGTCTTATGATTTCTCTAGTTATATATCTAGTGATTCAAGTTCAAATATTAACCGCCCTGACATGGGGCATCAACCATCTTTGATTTTTAGTAACCTGAGTTAGGTAACACTGAGTTTAGTAACTAGTGACGTAACATTGGCAGTGGGTGTTATCGCGAAGTTCTCTTGCTTCCCTAATCCTCAGATCTGTAGTGGGCTTTTGTGGTAGTATAACGTTACCATAGTCGTTTGTAGTTGTAACTAAATTGTTCATCAAAACCTGATTCTTAAAGCATTGCACCTGCGAAGTTTCGTGAATAGGTTAAAAATATTAAGTGTGAATTCACATAACTTTCTCCACTCACTCTTCCGCAAACTAGTCTTATAAAAGCTTATTCTTCTATGCGAAGTGACCCATATAAAGTATTACAGGCGAAAATCTCCTAAATGAAGACAAAATATCAAACGCCTTGAATTCTTATCAGAAACTTCCAAATTTTGATATGGAAAATATTTTCACGGGGCCACTAATGGAGCTAGGGGCCAACCTCAGATACTTATTTTATATTTCGATTCCTCCAATAAACTATGCAACCTTTGTAAAACACCTTTTTTATAAAATGAATTGAGCTATTATAGGAATAGTACGCCTCATAAAGTATACAATGAAAGGACATATGTAGGCATTGTGGTTTCAAAACCACCTGAACTCTCAAAATGCAATACTGTATGTAGTTGGTCATGATGATTATTCAAAATTAAAAAATCGCATACTGTTCATATTACCCCTGAACACTTAGGGCCGTATTCATATATTTCACATAGCTCTTGACTATCTCCAGACTCATTTGGTCCGGAACAAAGGTCGACCAAGTTTTTGATATTCATAGACGATAAAAAGTCTCGGACCAAGATAGGCCGTGGATCAGCAAGGAGAAAATGTTACACGACGAAGAAAGGTAGTTGTGCGCATGCGCGACTGCCATAGAGTAGTAAACTAACCACTGTTACTCCTTAGTTTTTACTTTCTATGGTCGTTTCACAGCTGTTTTTTCATCGGTTCAGTGCTCACTCCTCGCTCAAAGCGAAAAAAAAATCTGATGTGTTACACTCACATAACTTTCTCTACTCTTGTACAAACTATTTATACAAACGCTTATTCTCCACCTACTTCATGTTAATCGAGATAAACATTTGCAGACTCTATCTTATTGCTAATTTTCATGTAGATGTAAGGGGAATATATATTTACAAGGGCAGTATAGAAAAACAGTAGCCTTTAAGCACATCCATATCTCTTAATAGCTGGTTGCTAGGTGCAGTACCATTCCCTTTCCCACAGATTAATACTCTTTGCATATCCAAGGCAAAAAAATGAATAACGAATTCCCATTTGAAAAAATAAGTATTGAAAAATTTAAGGGAATAACAAGTAATATCTCGAAAATGGTTCACTCAACAAAAAAAATGTATATGAGATAAATTGCGTATTTTAACGCGATCTGCATTTTTGTGTAGTAAAATTTTGTCTATCATTTATGGTTTACCAGTTATGTAAAAGTCGTTCACAATGAAGAATACTTTTGGAGACATTCCCAGGAAATTCAAGATATACATTTTATTTGTCATAAAAATATCTTAAATATATGATATTTTAATCAAAATCGTTAGAGCCATTTTTGAGAAAATTAAAATTTTCGAAAAATCTTCCATGTAAAGGGTAATCTGGGGTGGGGGGATTTTCTGGAAAACCTTCGTGTCGCATCCTAGGAAGATACTGAACCTAAATACCACGTTTGGTGTTTATCCGACTGTTCGTTTCTGAGTTATGCTGTTCACAGACACACACACGTACATGTTTCCAAAAATGCTTTTTTTGGATTCAGGGGGTCTCAAAACATGTATTTCCGGTGAAATCTCAGTATCGAATTTTCGGGTGGAATACAATACTTCCCCTACTTACTGTACGTAGTAGAGAAAGTAAAAATGGACATAAGCTAGAAGCGTCCATTAAAATGGTCGGAGGAGGAAAATGCCTGTTTCCCTTAATACAAAAAATGATGGATATTATTGAAAACAAATCGGTTTCGACAGATGCAAACGCATAAAAAGAGGAGGTATGGAGGGAGATAATATATATATATATATAGGCAGTTTTGTGCATGATTCTAACGTATTGCCACCCCTCCCTTTTTGGAAACGTTCTTATTCACACAGTTTCATGGCATTGTTAATCATTTCAATAAGAATTTAACTTGCTGGAATATTAACCTTTAAGCTTAAAATTTTAGAATCAAATCGCATTTAAATAGGAAGGAACATTTACTGTTATTAAAATCTCACTCTGGATCTTAAACAAGTAAATATTGTGTGATCGTAATTATACAGAAATAATTACGCGAAGAAATTCTATTACATCATAAACCTTCCGGGAGTTGTAATCCTCCTCCCCTCGAGGGAAAACGTAAGCAAAGCCTAAATTATTTCGAACTTAACCCAAGCGAGACATTATTCCGTATACGGGTAGGAGGTATGAAATGCTAAGAAACAAATGGAATCAGAGTTTTTAACACGTAGAGTTGATTGTGTAGTGTCCTGTTCTCATTCGAGTTTAGACGCGCAGATCCCTCGGCTACGCCCTGTCGTCGCTTCCCAGTTGCAACTGCTACACTCCTCTCCTCCTAAATTTAGCAGTGTCAAACTTTTCCTTCCCGTTACGTCAAGTTAAATGTGACATGGCAATTAGAACCAATCGGCGTGAAGCAGTAGTATGAAGTAATAGAAGAACAATAAATCAAGATTCATTCCCGTTACGTTATGTGCATCCTAATTAAACCTTTACTGTAGCAGAATTTCTTAACTTCGCGTTACATCCCGTCATGTTACGTAAAGCGCATAGTAATCCCGGGTTAACAAAAGTAAATCTGGGATTAGCATTTGAGTCATTAGTTATAATGCGGCTTACTAAGGTCAGTAGTGTTTTCTTGATACCCTTCTCTTGCATAATGTGGAAGTGCTTTTAGCCTCGTATCAATTGGGATTCAAGCATCGGTTATCGTCGTCTGTCATATAGGTTAGGACGAATCCGTTTTATCAGCCTTCTAACCTTTGCTTTACTAAACCTGTGTTTGTTTTGAAGTTTAGGTCGCCATACTTTCCAATTATGTCTAATTTTGGTAGATAGTTTACTCCATCGTCTCATTTCGCGAATTCTACGCAAGGAGCCACTCCCATTACTCCAAAATCATCCATTTTGTAAAGATGGTCTGCCTTTAATCTTCCCCTCTGAGGTAGACCAAAATTTGGTCCCGACAAAGGCGTTTGGTCCCCGGACCAACGCAAATCCCGGTGTATGAATAAGAAAATCGATGGTCCGCTGTAAATCCACCGGAAGTAGCAACTTAGGCCGGACCAAAATCGACTATGAATACCGCCCAAAGAGAAAAGCAGGTATTTGGTGCTAATGAAGGCTTCCTATAGCATTTAATAAAGTAATCACCTGATTACTTATTGATTTACTTATTCGTTTAGTACTCTTTTTTACTACCGTATACTAAGTTGACTCGGCGGTAACGTGCAAGGTTTGCATTCGGGAGGTCCCGGGCTCGATTCCCGTCGACCGCCTACTCTGATCTTGGATTTTTCGTGATTCTCCCTAGTCGTTAGGCGAATGTTAGAGTGGTTTCTCATCTACCACGATTTCCTTTCTATTATTTCCCTTTCATTCCGTTTCTTTGTCATCTAATATTCCCCGTGGACATTACAGGGCTGCCTGGTTGAGGGGTCGTTCATCGTCTTTCTAAGCAGCTCTAGTAGTGAGGCAGGTCCTCGAGCCAGGAACTGTTAGGACTACTGCGCGTCTCTGTGGCCTGTTCTGCCTGAGGTCTGTAGCCTCCTGTGGTTCCTTCACTTCATCCCTTTCTTCTGGAGGATTGTAGCCGCAGTAAATGTCTCGTGAGCGAAACGATAGTGACAAGAGAAAACCACGAGAATGTAACGTTTCCACGCTTTCAGGGACCTCGTTATGTGTGGGTATTTCCGATACAATCGCTGGGTCTACCTTAGGTAAGCGGTAGAGGAAGTAATTTTAATTACGTATCTGATTTTATTAGAGATTGCGATCCATGAAAAGTACGAACAAGAGATTTCCTCTCATAGCGACACAGAACGCTTGGAGCTTTGCGGTCGAGCCCCCGGGGCTACAGAAGGAGTTCATCAATAAGGCCCAAGAGACGTGTAACATGCCACGGTTACATTGTTTTACAAGCCCAAGTGCTCGTTTTTCATCGCTGAACACGCCCACACTTTCTTTTCAGATATGTTCCGTATTTAGCGAGTAAAAGTGCGCCGTTGTATACGTATACATTTTTGCTGCACTTTCAACCTGACCAGGAAACGGCTCTAGGGAAATTACACTCCAGAAGTCTTGTTTTGAGGTTCGTCTTACAAGCGCTCCTCCGAAATTTCACGTGTATCATTTCGCCGACCGTTAACGTGTTATTTATGTCCAAGCGTGTTCCTACACGATTTTACACTTCATTGCCTATCGTAGGATTCGATGCGGAACTGGAGAGTCATTTCTTTTTCTGAGCATTCTACTTAACGTCGGAAACGCCTGATTTATTGGACCCTGCAGCAGCTGTCGCTTCATCGCTCCAAGCCCTTACCTCATTATTATTTTCTCTTCTACATTCCTAGCTCAGCTTTTAAAACCGATAAAAATATTTTCCTCGGTCTATTAACAAGGCTTTCCCTTGCACGTAAAATTAGGTTACGTATGTATAGAGCACGATCAATGCTTGTGTTAGGGCAATGTTTTTCTCTTCCAGTTCCTTAATTAATTGTTTGTGTTCTCTTGTATAAATGGTTTATTAATTTCATAACATATTTCAGAGAATGTCATTCAGTTTTTTTGTCTTATACCCTTGATTTCTTCAACTATAACATATCTTTCTGAATTGTTTCCTTTATCTTCTAGATAAATTCAAGACTTGAGAGCATAACATACAATGACGAATAATATTTCCATCTAAGGAAGCGCAAGGGTACCACTCAGCAACCAGAAAATTATAGATGAATTGCGCTGTTATCTATACTGGCAAGGTATATTGCAAAATTATTTATGACCGGTTAAGGGGTTGGGTCAAAGAGTTCGATATAATTTCAAAATTTCAGGCGGGTTTCAGGGAAGGGTTCTCTATGGCAGCCAATACACTGGTGTGCAAAACCTAAGAACGAAAGTAATCTTCGCATGCTGTGCCACATAGCTCGATGAAACTTGAATCATACATAGAGGGAACTGCTACAGTAGGCAACTAAACGAAATATGCAATGAGACGAACAGAAATGCCACTTTTATTCATAGACCATAAGCTACACTAAAGTCAATACGACATATAATGTCCCTCTAGATTTACAGAAACAGATACATGGTGCTTAGAAGGGTGTATGATCACCAGGGACAGCAAAGCATGCTCTGCATCGTGCTCCCATGCTAGTCACAAGGTTGGTATGCAGTTATTGTGGTAGGGCGTTCCATTCCTCCACCAGCGATGTTGACAACTGTTGGATGGTCGTTGGTGCATGTGGATGTGCTGCAATGCGTCTCCCCAAAGCATCCCACACATGTTCGATGGAATTTAAATTGGAGGAATGGGCAGGCCAGTGCATTCACCGAATATCCTCTCGTTCCAAGAGATCCTCCACCTGCACTGTTCGATGCGGTCGCGTATTTTCATCCATAAAAATGAAGTCAGGGCCGACTGCACCCCTGAAAAGACGCACATAGGGAAGGAGTACAGTATCACAATAACGTTAACCAGTGAGCGTATCGTGTTCAAAGATTTGGAGGTCCGTACGTCCATGCATTATGCCTCCCCAAACCATAACACCCGGACCACCAAAACGATCATGTTCAAGGATGTTCCTGGGCTCATTACGTGTTCTCGCCTCTCGCCAGATGAGGGTACGTCGAAAATCACTACTTATGCTGAATCTGCTCTCATCCGAGAAGAGCACGCGATCCCATTCCTCGTTGGTCCAATTTTGATGTTCTTGGGACCATCGCAAACCGTGCCGCCGATGTGCGGATGTCAATGGAGCAAAACGTACTGGCCGTCGGGCAAAGAGACCACCTCTGTGTAGTCGCCGTGCTACTGTGTATCGTGAGATTGCATGCCTAACTGTCCTGTTAAATGTGGTTGCAATTGCACCAGAAGTTTGGCGTGGATCCCTTCTTGCCTGTTGCACAATGTAGCCGTCATCTGCTGCTGTAGTTGAGCGTGGTCGACCAGCGCTTCTCCTTGGGACAGCAGTGCCTGTGGTTTGGAAGGTTCCCCATGCACGTGAAACAATGATGTGGCCAATTTCCAAACTCCTGAGCAACACTCGTCACACTTCGCCCTTCTTGCAGTTTCCCGATGATTCTTCCCCGTGTGAAATCATCCAAATGGTGTCTGCGGGCCATGTTGCAATGAACAACACCACTGCAGTGCACCGTAACAGCTCGCTAATTGCCACGCATCGTCTTGTCCTGTTTCATCAACTGTCCTGTATTGCGGGACCAGACACATTTGGCACTACAGGCTCGCTACACTCACGCCATGTGACGTTCTGCTTTCTGTGTACGTGTGAGAGACCTCTGGCAGCATGCTCCCGCTCCTTCATCTACTTCCACCAAGTAGTTCATTTGTTATGTTACTTTACCCATCTCGTGCTTAGGTTTTGCACACCAGTATATTTTCGTATTAAAACACTAATTGATTCAAACTTGAATAGGAGTGGGAAAACTTTTTTTTACTTTTGTTGGTTTCAAAATGGCTTTTGATAGCGTGCAAAAGAATGACCTTTGGGCGAAACTTCACCACAAAGGACTCTCTGGTAAAATGATGAAAGCTCTGTTGCAAATTTACAACAGTGTGAATTTCAGCATTAAAATAGACCAAAATACAATAACTGAATCTAAATCGGCCAATAGAGGAGTTCGTCAAGGATATATTTTATCGCCCCTGTTGTTCAATTTATTCATAGACGATGTGGCAGACGTGTTAATAGCAGAGGAAATGAATGGCCTAAAAATAGACGATGCCTGCATTCCTGTATTTTTATACGCGGATGACATGACAACTTTGTCAGTGACGATAGAAGGCTTACAGAAAGGTATTAATAGGTTGGAAGAATATTGTTAGCAATGGGATTTGGTGGTAAACATTAATAAAACAAAAACCATGGCTTTCAAAACGGCTATGTGTATGGCATAATGAAACATGGTATTATAAGGGGCTAGAACTGCACAGTGTTAAACATTTCTCCTATTTAGGAGTTATGTTTAATATGAAAGGAAAATGGAACAAACATCAGTAACTAACTGTAAAGCACGAGGGCAGTTAAATGAATTATTACGTACCCTCTCGCGGATACCGGATGTACCTGTAGACACATTAGAAAAGAAGTATAACTCTATGATAAGGCCAATTTTGTTATACAGAAGTGAAATCTGGGGATGGGAAAGAGTAGAGCATGTAAATAAAACACAGGTAGTATTTTGGAAAAGAGTTCTTAGAGTTTCACAAGGTACATCAAATTTGGGGGTATTGAGGGAGGTGGGATGTAATGAAGACAGAATACACTATGAAATAAGAGTAGTGAAGTGCTGGCTGAGGCTGATGCAGGGGGATAACTCCGCACTACGATCCAAATGTTATAAATACCAACGAGAAAACCTGTCTCCTAAGTTTTGGACAGCTGATTTGGAAAGGGGTTTGAGGAGAATAGGAATGGGGTCAGTATGGCAAAGAGCTGAAACAAATGACAAAAACATATGGAAAGGTGTCAAAATAAGACTACGAGTAAGAGACATCAACCAACAGGAAATAGAATCTGATTATAAAATTAAAGCTTCTCTAAGTCTAGCAAATGAAATAAAATTGAATTCGGGTAAAGAGACATCTATACTTAACTTAGGAAGAAAGGAAAGATCAGTAATGGCATGGTTTAGACTGGGAGGGGGCTGGAGGGCACAGAAAATGACTGACGATTCTGGCAGGAGAATCTGCTCTTTCTGTGATTTGGATGAGAACTAGATACATATTTTGGCGGAATGCGCTCAGTGGGAGAACCAGCGAACGATTAAACTCAAAGAAAAATTCTTAAGTGTGTGTAGAAAGAGATTGGCAAGTTGGGATCTACTGGATGACCAGAGGAACTGGCAAAACATGAGTAATTTCTTGACTAAAGTGGGCGAAGCTAGGTCATATTCTTTTTCTTTAGTCTATTTTGTAACCATACCTTGTATCTTAAATATGCATGTACGGTCAATGATGCACTAAATACTTGTGTAATAACTTCAATAATTTTAAACTAATAAAGGTACCTTATACATCCATAAATCCACACATCCATTCGTCCATCTGTCTATTTTCAAAATAATCAAAATTAATACATATTTAATGCAACATAATATCTAAAATTAGTGTTACAGGTTTGTAATACAACGAAGAGTCATTTTATTAATATTATTCCTTATTTCTCAATCAGGTCAGTATGTAGAGTAATCAATTTGCAGTACTCTTTGGAACATTTCCTGAGAGCTTATAATTCATTTTCCATAGTCTTAAATGGAGTAAACACATAACTACGAGGATCAATCCGAAAGTAATGCCTCCCATTTTTTGTGTTGTCTTTTGAGTGTCCAAGCCAGATTATGTTGGTGTATTATTAATTGTTGAACTTCCCCGCTAGTGTTCTGTTAGTTTCGTTGTTTTTCAACAGATAGCAGCAGCAGGGAAGCGTTCCAAACTGGCTACTGACATCAAGGTACATACAAAACAGAGATGTGTGATTGAATTCCTCACCTCTGAACAAATTGTGCCAGTTGGAATCTATCGACACTTCCTAAAGGTGTATGGAGACGATGCAGTAGATGTGAGTAATGTGAGGTGGTGGGTACAGCGTTTCAAAAGTGGTGAAAAGGATGTGCAGGACAAGCCACGCCCTGGTCGACCCTGCTCGGCTGTCACAGCAAATAATGAACAGCGTCTCGACCAACTCATCCGTAATGATTGGCAGATTATGACCAAGGAATTGTGTGTAGAGCTGAATATGGGTTGTAATGTCCTAGACAAGATGTTACGCAACCTTAATTATCCAAAGTATGTGCGAGATGGATCCCGCGGATGCTTTCGCAAGTCCAAAGGTCCCACACCAGCTTTGCGACCATGGAGCTCATTACCAACATTTTCCAGATTCAGATGCTGTTGTCACAGCCGTAACACAGTGGCTAGCTTCAGTTGGTTCAGATTTTTACGAGAGTGGCATGCAGGCTTTGTTCATCGTTACCAAAAGTGCATAACAAATGGTGACGATTATGTGGAAAAATAACAGTATGTAGCTGAAGTCTTGCTCTATTTAACTGTCTTATTATACTTTTTGTATTTGGAGGTATTACTTTCGGATTATGTAATATTTATAAGCATTCTGCCCTCAGCAATCTAGGAATATTATAAAAAAATCTGATGTGTTACACTCACATAACTTTCTCTACTCTTGTACAAACGCTTATTCTCCATATGCTTCATGTTAATCGAGATGTTAATCTTATTGCTAATTTTCTTGTAGGTGCAAGGGGAATATGGTAGACTTTAAGCGATAGTCAAATGTTTTAAGACCTGGTTGAATAACGAATTCCCATTTGAGAATAAATTATGGAAAATAACAAGCAATACCTCGAAAATATTTCACCTCCCAAAAAATGTATATGACATAAATTGTGTATTTTAATGCGATCTACATTTTTTGTGTAGTAAAATTTTGTCTATCTCTTATGGTTTACCAGTTATAAAAAAGTCGTTCACAATGAAGAATACTTTTGGAGACATTCCCAGAAAATTCAAGATATACACTTTATTTGTCATGGAAATTTCTTAAACATATGATACTTTAATCAAAATCGTTAGAGCCATTTTTGAGAAGATTAAAATTTTAGAAAAATGTTCCATGTAAAGCGTAGTCTGGGGTGGGGGGATTTTCTTGAAAACCTTCGTGTCGCATCTCTGGAAGATACTGAACCTAAATACCAAGTTTGGTGTTTATCCGACTCTTCGTTTCTGAGTTATGCTGTTCACAGACACACACGGACGTTTCCAAAAATACTTTTTTGGATTCAGGAGGTCTCAAAACATGTATTTCCGGTGAAATCTCGGTATCGAATTTTTGGGTGGAATACAATACTTCCCCTACTTACTATACGTAGTAGAGAAAGTAATAACAATTACAAAACCGTAAGAGCTCGTTCTTTTCAACGCACTTTCTACTATCACCGTTCACACTTCCTTTTTCAGGACCATAGTCCAAAATGTCTGTAATAGTATCCCAGATGACTTAGCCTGTCAAAATATTTTGGTAATAGGGATAGAATACCTTAGGAATGACAGGCAACAAATGAACAAGATATTTCTTCTTCTCTCGGGTAATGGGATCATTTTAACTTAATGGAGGTTTCGGTGTGTCACGTCCAAATTCTCTTATTATGGATACGGAACTTGAAGTCTGAGTATCTTCTAGCGTTTCCTTATACGGGGCATTCCTTCCTCTTTGTGACTGTACACTCTTCCAGAAAAACGTTTTCCCATCTGCAAAGAACGCTTCAGAAGACTGAAAAATTGGAAGAAATTCTCCTGGCTGATTTAAAAAATTCTAATACTTTTCTGTATTTTTTGTCGTTCTATCTGGAGCCAATTATAAGGGTGGAAAATGTTCTTTTCTTGGCGTTTTCTAATTCCAACACTTAAAATACTTGATAGTATAAGTTCGAAACCATAAGGTTTTTTATTCGTGCAGAAGAGTACAAGTAGACTTATACCTACATTCAAACTCTCAGCTAAAGGGGCTTAAGCAATGTATCATGCATACATTCTTCTGCCCAAACTAATTTAACTTATTACTTTCTCTGCTACGTAGAGTAAGTAGGGGGAGTATTGTATTCCACCCAAAAATTCGATACCGAGATTACACTGGAAATACATGTTTTGAGACCCCTGGATCCAAAAAAGCATTTTTGGAAACATGTCCGTGGGTGTGTCTGTCTGTGAACAGCATAACTCAGAAACGAACAGTCGCATAAACACCAAACTTGGTATTTAGGTTCAGTATCTTCCAGAGATGCGACACGAAGGTTTTCAAGAAAATCCCCCCACCCAAGATTACACTACAAGACGTGACGACGGAACGACGTCTTCACTAAATGTTACGACTGCACCCCTTAACCGGGGTGATGAAAAGGGATGACTAAGGGAGGTAGCTCAGGGATATCATTGAAAAGAGTTATAGGTGCCGGGGAACTGGAAGGGTGAAATAGGGCGTCAGTTATAAACGTGTAATCCTGGCTTTAAGGTGGCCTTTAATTAGTCTAAGCTACATTACAGAGAGAGAGGGGGCGAGGGAGTTTTTAAGGTCACCTGGTAGGCATCAGGTGAATCATCCCGCGTTGTCTCGGAGACCGGAGCAAGGTTGAAAGTTATCAGAATGAGTTTGAAGAGACAAGTGACGCAGAGTCCGCTAAGCACGTGACAGAGCAGAGAGCGAGCCTTAGGCCATGCTGATCAAGTGCTTCACCCAGCACTGACATAAGCGGTGTCAGTATCATTTGCCTAATTTCTCCACGTGTTGAACTTTCCATGGACCTGAGGTGATCATTTTCCTGAAAATCATACCATCTAACCCCTGCTTACATTAGCATCCGGGAAATTACTCACAAGAATTCTTAAACCAATTTCAAGGCTTCACATAAATTTTGTCCCGTGTACCTTGAACACTACAAAATTATAGCTTTTCCAAAGCCACAAAAATTTAAGCGTCACAATATACATTGTATTTGCCATGGAACTATCTTCAATATAATGGCACTCTAACAAAACCTTTAGGATCATTTTTAAGAAAATGAAAAAATTATGAAGATTTTCCGTGTAAAGTGTTAGTTTCGGGTGAAGGTATTTGTTTTAAAAAAATTCTTGTGACATCTTTAAGATGCTGAACTTAAATACAAAGTTCAGTATTTAATCAAGTTTTCGTTTTTGAGATGTAGTATTCGCAAACAGACACCTCCCCCCACACACACATAAAGACACGAACCGTTTTGTAAAAAAATCCGATGTGTTACACTGACATGAATTTCTCTACTCTTGTACAAACTATTTTTACAAACTCTTTTTCTCCATCTATTTCATATTAGTCGAGATAAACATTTGCAGAAACGATCTTTTAACATGCAAAGAGAATTACATTTTACACATAGCGACCAGTTCTAAAAATATTTGACTATCCCTTAAGGCGTACTATGTTACCATTGTTTTGTATTTGCAAGGGCAATATAGAAATACAGTAGCCTTTAAGCATCGACATACACCATAATAGCCGGTTGCTAAGTGCAGCACCATTCTCTTTGCCACAGATTAATACTCTTTGCATATCCAAGGCAAAAAAAAATGAATAACGAATTCCCATTTGAGAAAATAAGTATTGAAAAATTTAAGGGAATAACAAGCAATTACTCGAAAATGGGTCACTCAACAACAAAAATTTATATGACATAAATTGTGTACTTTAACGCGATCTACATTTTGTGTGTAGTAAATTTTTTCTATCTCTTATGGTTTACCAGTTATGCAAAAGTCGTTCACAATGAAGAATACTTTTGGAGACATTTCCAGAAAATGCAAGATATACACTTTGTTTATCATGAAAACATCTTAAACATATGATGTTTTAATCAAAATCATTACAGCCATTTTTGAGAAAATTAAAATTTTCGAAGAATGTTCCATGTAAAGGGTAATCTGGGGTAGGGGGATTTTCTTGAAAACCTTCGTGTCGCAGCTCTGTAAGATACTGAGCCTAAATACCAAGTTTGGTGTTTATCCGACTGTTCGTTTCCAAGTTATGCTCTTCACAGACACACAGACACACACACGGACATGTTTCCAAAAATGCTTTTTTTGGATTCAGGGGGTCTCAAAACACGTATTTCCGGTGAAATCTTGATATCTAATTTTTGGGTGGAATACAATACTTCCCGTACTTTTACGTAGTAGAGAAAGTAAAAACTTCGTGTGACATCTTTAAGATGCTGAACTTAAATACAAAGTTCAGTATTTAACCAACTTTTCGTTTATGAGTTGTGGTATTCAAAGACAGACAGACTGACACCCACACACACGCATGGACCCTTTTGCAAAAAAAAATGATTCTTTTTCTTTGTTTAATTCATGGAATCTCAAAACCAGTACTTCCAGTGAAATCTTGATATACTAGAATTTTTGTATGGTATACAATGCTTTCTCTACTTACTAGAGGTAACCGAGCGAGCTAGCTCCGTGGTAACGTGCGAGACTCGTATTCGGGAAGTCCTGCGTTGGATTCTCGTCGACCACCCACTCTAACCTTGGGATTTTCGTGGTTTTTCCTGGTTGGTAGGTGGTTTCTCGTCTACCATGATTTCCTTAACCAATTTCACTTTCATTCCATTTCCTTTTCATGTTTCAGGTGTGCTTCTAGGTTTCGTGGCACGTAGAGGTGCCAGATGCTTTTTCTAAGGAAAGAGTACTCTCGAGGACACTAGAAGGCTACTTAGACGGATCGTTTATCGCCCTCTATGGGCAGCTGCAAGTAGTGGGACTGGTCTTCGAGCTAGAAACTGTTAGGGACTTTCGCGTGTGTCTACCTGCGGCCTGTAGGTTTTTCACTTCTTTCCCACCTCCTGTGGGGTGGTAGCCACAATATATCTCTCGTAGATCGGAGTGTGCAAGGTGTCCCCATCCGTTGACTACTCTTATAACGGAAGTGTTACTCAGCGCCGGTTGCCTCGTCATGCTTCTGATGTGAATGATGAATTGCTGTAAAGGAGCGTCTTACAACACTTCTGCAAAACGAAAAAGTTGAAGTTCTCTTTAATTGTAATTTTTTGCAGACTTGTTCGCAGCTAGCCATGAATTCTATCCCACAATTATTTGACTGGGTTATGGGGGGCCTGTCTATCAACCTGTACCTCCCACCCTAAGTTGTTTCTAAATTGCTAACAGCTTCGTCACACGCTCGGCCATCTGTGTGGCATGAAGTTCACCTCATGAGGAAATTGCATGCATTCGTGCGATTTCCGGGGATCCGCCTCCCAGCTGAAGACGCTATTTCTCCCGCCGTAGCTTATAGTAATATTGTGACTGCCTGATCACATTGGTGTCGTATGAGAACATGTATTCTCGTATCTTGCAGACTTCTGTTCCATGACGAACTCGGACTACCCGTTTCTGTTCCGGCCTCAATACCTTTTCAATCTGTCGCTCCCTCTCTCTATTGGTCCTATTTAGCCAATTCCCTGTGCTTTGGGCAAGTCTGGAGACATCTCCGCCTGATACCCTATGGCACCTAAATCACAACCTTGCACGACCTTCCTTTACATTTATCATATTCTAAAGTATTTTACACTTCAATAATATTATTTACACTAATACTGATACGAACTTGATGCGCTAGTATTCCCGATATATTACTCGCGCAAAACTTCTGGAATCGTGACCTTGATTGCCATCCCAGCTGCCGAGCCTAGGAATGGTTTATGTTTAGCTTTATCAACGAAAGCGATATAATACCTTTGCTTACTCACAGTGCGTAACACATACAGTCTGCATAGAAAGTGTCTGCATCTGGTTGTAATTTTAAAGAGAGCTGCAGTACCTAATAGTTCTTATTTTATATTTGTTATATTTATAACCATGGCTCCTACGTTTTCAAAGTTAAGTGGTAAGGTGTTACGTAGTCAAAGTAGGGAAATAATTGCAAATGTCATCGACTTCATGAAGCAAGAAGCAGGGATGAACGAAGAAATTATATCCGAGTTCCACAAAAGCCTTAAGAGAGTGAAAGAAAGAGTTGTCAAAGCAACTGGTGTTTCACCGAGTTCCTTTTCCAGAGTTCTCAAAGATAAGAGAGAAAAAACATATGGATGAAAGAGTACCATTTGACACACCTGGGAAGAAACATAAGGTCCCTAAACGTATTACAGAAATCGACGATTTCGAATGCGTCATTCGGCGCACGATTCACAATTCCTATGTGGAAGAAAAAACTGAGCTAACAATAAGCAGATTGCTCATCCAGCTGAAAGACAGCAGAAACGTTCAAGGTGGTGCTACAAATTAAAAAAAAATCATTAAAGATTTAGGGTTCAAATGGAAGAAACCAAAATCAAATAGAAGAATTCTAACAGAAAAGCAAAATAAATAAATAAATAAAAAATAATAATAATAAAATAAAAAAAAATAAAAATAAAAATTAAATGTTGCCATGATAGCTTAGTCGGTTAGAGCAACGGCACGGAAAGCCTAAGATCCGTGGTTCAAATCCCGGCTATGGCATTGAATTTTTCAGTCTGATTCTACCTTTCCAAATGACTATAATTTTATATGTACTTATATCAGTGTGTACTTATATCAGCATCAATTTTCAAGGTGGTACTACAAATTTCAGAAAAATACTATAATGTATGAAGATGAGTCATACATACACAGCAGTCATACAGCATCTAAAAGTTGGAGTGACGATAGCGAATTAGGTTTGCAGGCACCTGTTGCCAAAGAGCAAATACTTATTATCGTTCGTGCTGTTGAAAAGATCGGCTTCGTTCCAAATGCCCTTCTTTTACAAGTCGCAACAAACAACAGGAGATTTTCATCAAGAAATGAATACAGAAAATTACATGAAGTGAATCAACGCCATGTTGATACCTAATATGCCTTTCTGGTCATCGACAATGCTTCACAATGCGTCAACACACAAATTGACAAACCACCTACCTCAACTTCCTTGAAAGAAGAAATGAGAGCTTGGTTACTTAGACATAATAAAGCTTTAGATGAAAGCATGAGTAAACCAAAGCTATATAACTTAATTAAAGCCAACAAACAGCTTCAGAAGTCATACATACTTGATCAGATAGTAATACAACATCGCCATAATGTACTTAACACTGCCATCGTATCGCCCAGATCTAAACCCAATCGAATTAATCTGGGCTGATATCAAAAAATGGGTGGCATGCAGAAATATCACTTTTAAATTAAAATATGTGGAGCAGTTATAACGCCAGCAATTTGCTGAAATTGGAAGGCCAGAATGGGAAAATGTATGGCGACATGCTGAATAAATTAAGAATCATTATTCCGAAAAGTACGGAATTGCAGAAAATCAAATAGAAATAATTCTCATCCAGGATAATGGTGCAGAAAGTAGTGACAGCAGTGATGACGGCAATAATGTGAGTGATTCCGCAGAAGAGGAAGGGTTGTTAGATGTGGAAGAATTGGAGGCAATGATTGACAGCGTTTTTTATATTAAGCGCTTTTTACAGCGTGGATTTTAATATACTGTATATAACTAAGTTTATCAGCGCAACACAGTGCATAACCGTTGTGGATATTTGACGATGACTGTCCCACGCACTCCTGCAGCATGCAGTCGACCGGTCACCTCCTGATCTGGTAAGCAACTCGCATCATAGCTCTCATTAAGATTTTCACGTGTCTAGAACTGTTGCGCCGATTATACCCTATACCATAAATAAACAGCAGAGAAAAAAAACCTGATGTGTTACACTCACACGACTTTCTCTACTCTTGTACAAACTATTTTTACAAACTCTTATTCTCCATCTATTTCATATTAATGGAGATAAACATTTGCAGAAACGATCTTTTGACATGCAAAGAGAATTACATTTTACACATAGCGACCAGTTCTAAAAATATTTGACTATCGCTTAAGGCGTACTATGTTCCCCTTGTTTTGTATTTGCAAGGGCAATATAGAAATACAGTAGCCTTTAAGCATATACATATTTCTTAATAGCTAGTTGCTAGGTGCAGCACCATTCTCTTTGCAACAGATTAATACTCTTTGCATATCGAAGACAAAAAAATGAATAACGAATTCCCATTTGAGAAAATAAGTATTGAAAATTTTAAAGGAATAACAAGCAATATCTCGAAAATGGTTCACTCAACTAAAAAAATATATAACATTAATTGTGTATTTTAACGCCATCTACATTTTTTGTGCAGTAAAATTTTTTGTATCTCTTATGGTTTACCAATTATGCAAAAGTCGTTCACAATGAAGAATACTTTTGGAGACATTCCCAGAAAATTCAAAATATACATTTTATTTGTCATGAAAATATCTTAAACATATGATATTTTAATCAAAATCGTTAGAGCCATTTTTGAGATAATTAAAAATTTCGAAAAATGTTCCATGTAAAGGGTAATCTGGGGTGGGGGGATATTCTTGAAAACCTTCGTGTCGCATTTCTGGAAGATACTGAATCTAAATACCAAGTTTGGTGTTTATCCGACCGTTCGTTTCTGAGTTATACTGTTCATAGACACACACACACACGGACATGTTTCCAAAAAGCTTTTTTACTTTCTCTACTACGTATAGTAAGTAGGGGAAGTATTGCATTCCACCCAAAAATTCGATACCGAGATTTCACCGGAAATACATGTTTTGAGACCTCCTGAATCCAAAAAAAGCATTTTTGGAAACATGTCCGTGTGTGTGTCTGTGTGTGTGTGTCTGTGTGTGTGTGTGTCTGTGTGTCTGTGTGTGTGTGAACAGCATAACTCAAAAACGAACAGTCGGATAAGCACCAAACTTGGTATTTAGGTTCAGTATCTTCCAGAGATGCGACACGAAGGTTTTCAAGAAAATCCCCCCACCCCAGACTACCCTTTACATGGAACATTTTTCGAAAATTTTAATTTTCTCAAAAACGGCTCTAACGATTTTGATTAAATTATCATATGTTTAAGATATTGTCATGATAAATAAAATGTATATCTCGAATTTTCTGGGAATGTCTCCAAAAGTATTCTTCATTATGAACCACTTTTTCATAACTGGTAAACCATAAGAGATAGACAAAATTTTACTACACAAAAAATGTAGATCGCGTTAAAATACACAATTTATGTCATATACATTACTTTTGTTGAGTGAACCGTTTGCGAGATATTGCTTGTTATTCCCTTAAATTTTCCAATACTTATACTTTTTCTCAAATTCGTTATTCATTTTTTTATGTCCTGGACATGCAAAGAGAATGGAATGCGCCACATAGCAACCAGCGTTAAAATATTTGACTATCGCTTAAAAGCTACCATATTCCCCTTGCATCTACAAGAAAATTATCAATAAGATTGACATCTCGATATCTCCATTAACATGAAGCATATGGAGAATAAGCGTTTGTAAAAATAGTTTGTACAAGAGTAGAGAAAGTCATGTGAGTGTAACACATCAGATTTTTTTTTATGTCCTGGACATGCAAAGAGAATGGAATGCGCCACACAGCAACCAGCGTTAAAATATTTGACTATCGCTTAAAAGCTACCATATTCCCCTTGCATCTACATGAAAATTACCAATATGATTGACATCTCGATATCTCGATTAACATGAAGCATATGGAGAATAAGCGTTTGTAAAAATAGTTTGTACAACAGTAGAGAAAGTCATGTGAGTGTAACACATCAGATTTTTTTGGATTCAGGGGGTCTCAAAACATGTATTTCCGGTGAAATCTCGGTATCGAATTTTTGGGTGGAATACAATACTTCCCCTACTTACTATACGTAGTAGAGAAAGTAATAAAAACAGATTCTCTCTCCCTTTCTTTCTAACATCAGATTAGACGGAGAGTGCGGCAACTGTCTCAGTCCAAGGCCGTTGCGCAGTCGGTGCAGTCTAACCCTGGACCCAGTATATAAAATAACGTTTTTGGACAGCATGGCCTAAAACTAGAACTTCTAGAATAGTGCATACGAGCTAAAAGCGTGACAAACACTGGTTGCAAGCCCAACCACCTGGCAATTACCCTTTATATTTACACATGTTTAATAACTCGACTTGGTTTGATTAGGTTTCACTTTTCATTGTGTCTTTTTACATGATTGATTTCTCATGGCGCTCGCATTATCTGTTCACAATACAAATCGTCATATGAGGGTGATTCAAATGAAACCCGGTCACTTGTGTAAAGTAATGGTAACGATTTTATTAACTCAAAAATAGTCGCCAAAACTGTTGGTACATTTATCCCATTGCGACACTAGCCGGTTGATTCCATCTTTGAAAAAGCTTGTAGGCTGCTGGTGGATCCAGGCCTGGACCCATTCACACACTTCGTCGTCCGTTGTGAATCGATGTCCGCGATTAGCTTGTTTCAGAGATCCATAAACATGAAAGTCACACGGTGAAAGGTCTGGACTGTGCGGTGGATGTTTCAGTGTTTCCCATCGAAACTGCTGCAATGTCGTCTTCACCGCATTGGCAGTGTGTGGGCAGGCATTATCATGCAGGAGAATAACGTCATTCGACAGCATGCCTGGGCGTTTCGAGTTGATGGCTCGTCTAAGGTTCTGTAAAGTGGCTTGATAACGCTGGACATAGATGGTGGTTCCCCGTTCCAGGAGCTCTACAAGCAGTGGGCCCTTGTGGTCAAAAAAGTAGGGCATCATGACCTTACCAGAACTGGTGTGCACGGTCTTTGATTTCTTTAGAGGTGGTGAAGTCGCATGTTTCCACTGCTTGCTCTGACGCTTGCTTTCCGGTTCAAAATGGTGACAGCATGTTTCTTCATCAGTAACAATACGCGACAGAAAGCCGTATTCCTCCTCATGATAACGTTGCAGATGACTCAAAGACTGCGCTATTCGGCGGTCAGTTGGTGGGGAACCCACTGCGCACAAACGTTTCGAAATTTCAAATGTTGATGCATTATGGTGTGATTGGTGCCCACGCTAATACCCAGTAACCCATGGATCTCGTCCACGGTGATTCTGTGGTTACCCAAGACTAAAGCATTCACTTCCGCAATCATTTCAGGTGTGATGACACGATGAGCCTGTCCAGGATGAGAATCATCTTCCAGTAACTCGCGTCCCTCAAGGAATCTTTTGCGCCATTTCACCACACTTGAACGACACAGACTGTACTCACCCTACACAGCCTTCATCCGTCGATACATTTCACGGCCTCCAACTCCCTCCGCCGCTAAAAATCACATCACTCCTCGTTGTCCCTGCTTACTCGCCTTCATTTTCAGTAGTGAACGATAACTTGTGTGACCATCCTCTCTTCGGTGTGAAACCACAGTGTCGCTATGCAACGTCAAACGTTGCGCACGCTGTAGTAGCTCTACCAATAGATGGTGCCACCATACACACAGTTATGTGGTGCCACCTTACGATAATGCAAAGTTAGACGCACTGACCAGGTTTCATTTGAATGCCCCTTATACTTCAATTTATCGCATTTCGTTGTAAAGTTAACCTATAATTTATATTAGCAACCTTTTGCTTTCTTTGATCTAAGACATTATTCTTTTTTCTAGTAAAGCCCACATAAAGATTAAATGGTGGAAAATATGAATTCAGAAGAAACTGAAATAGAAGAGTCAGGTCAAATTACAGAAACAACAGAAAGAATATCACTAGAAGTACTGACTCCAAAAATCCAGAAAGCAACGTGATATAGCATGTAATGACTTCATTGCCTGGTGTAAAACAAAACATGTTGAAAGTAATTTCACTGAAAATGAGTGCTAGTGAACCAACGAAATAATAAAACAACTGACACTTGATTTTTTAACGCCATTTGTCTTGCTTCAAGAACCGCGATCTGAACGTGATCTCTGTTAGTTTTAGGAATCAATATAATATTACTGATATTTTACAAATTCACTGTCTGAAAAACAGTATATTCCTCACGTGTTAAAAGTGGTTTTATTTTGCGAGTAGGATTGCGAAACTCGGCGTACGGCCTTCGTTTCGTAAACATTCCTACTCGCAAAATAAAACCCTACTTTTACCCCTTGTAACATAATGTACTGTTGTTTTTTTTCAGTATCCGTTTCAACGCATTTTACTTTTTCTACTAAGTAGGGGAATTACTGTATTCCACCCAAAAATTCGATACCGAGATTTCACTGGAAATACATCTTTTGAGGTGCCCTGAATACAAAAAATAGCATATTTGGAAACATCTCCGGTGTGTGTGTTCATCTGGATGTGTGTGTGTGTGTGTGTGTGTGTGTGCGCGCGCGCGCCTGTGAACAGCATAACTCAAAAACGAAAAGTCGGATAAATACAAAAAACACAACATTTAAGTTCAGTATCTTTTAAGGATGCGACACGAAAATTTTCAATAAAATCCCCCACCCCAAACTACCCTTTACATGGAAAAGTTTTCCAAAATTTTTATTTTCTCAAAATGGCTCTAACGCTTTTAATCAAAATATCATACGTTTAAGATATTTTCATGGCAAAGGAAATGTATATCTTGAATATTCTGGGAATGTCCCCAAAACTCCTGTTCATTCTGAATGCATAACTAGTAAACCGTAAGAAATAGACAAAATGTACTCCAGAAAAATTGTAGAGCTTGTTAAACACACAAGTTATGTCTCGTGCAATTTTTTTTCTCGAGTGAACCATTTCCGAGACATTCCGTGTTATTTGTTTGAATTTTCCAATACTTATACTTTTCCTCAAATGGGAATTCGTTATTCGTTTTTTTATGTCCAGGACATACAAAGAGAGTGGAATACCCCACATTGCAGCCAGCTCTTAAAATATTTGACTATCGCTTAAAGCCTACCATATTCCCCTTGTACCTACAATAAAATTAGCAATAAGATTAACGTCTCGATTAACATGAAGCATATGGAGAATAAGCGTTTGTAAAAATAGTTTGTACAAGGGTAGAGAAAGTCAAGTGAGTGTAACACATCGGATCTTTTTTTCAGAGCTTGGATACCCATTTTCAGGTAAGGTAGTAAAGTACACGGTGAACGAGAGCCTACTGTCATTTACCGTCTCACGATGAGCTTTTAATATTCCCTATGGAACGTTGATTACGTTGGCGTGCTAGAAATCTCAAAAGTGAACAATGGTTTTATAATGACGATGGCATAAAATGTAGTGTAATTTACATGATTAAAAGCAGCCCACCAAGTGATAGCACGGAATATGAGCCCGTTTGGGAGGGGCAAGTGACCTACTAAATCGTGACAATGGCTTAATTAGCATCATTATTCTAATTGCGTGCTTCTTAGAATTTGTCCACCTCAGTAAAAATCACTAGCAATCAGTAACCGATTTCTGTTTTAATATGTTAAACTCAGAAATTTAAGCCATGTATTTCAATTGGGGAATCTGAATTTAAGTTTTCCTAAATAAGAAAAACAAATTTTGGATAAATTTTTCGCCTTTAAATTATTACCAATAAAACTGAGGAAAATTATATTAAATAGCAGTTTAGAGAGACAGGAATAGCAAGAACACATTCTGGCCAACCTGGTGAGGTTTACAGAAGAAAGCAAGAGCGCTATAAACCTACTATTCCATATAACAAACAAACAAGTCTGATGTTTTACAGTCATGTGGCATTCTCTACACTCGTTGCTTTACTAAAGCCTATAAAAATTACTCTTAAGAAAATTTATTTTTCTATCTACTTCATTCTAATCCAGATAAACCTTTGCAGAAATAGCTACATTACTGGTTTGATTATACAGGGCCTTTCAACAAGAGTATTCTATCTTTAAACTTAAATAAAAAACGTTCTATAAATGATAGAGGTTTATTTCTTTTTTATTTTGGAACATAATTAATGCCATTACGTGTGGAAGAGAACATCAGTTAAGTGACAGCCGTGACTTCGTCGAGTTGCGCGAATACGGTTGACCCAATTTTCAATGACAGAAGAACGTAAATTAGGTCCAACTTCACGAATAACACGCGTAATGTTATTCATAAGATTATTTACTGTTTCTGGCTTGCTTAACATAACTCGAGATTTAACATAACCCCACAAAAAGTAATCCAACGGCGTTAAATCACTTGACCTCGGGGGCCAGTTAACATCACCACCAGGGGAAATGATGAAACCTCTGAACTTCTCCTTCAAAAGATCGATTGTTTCGAGAGCAGTATGACATGTGGCACCATATTGCAGGAACCAGCTGTTTCTGAGATCCATACCATCCAATTGAGGCAAAAAATAGTCCCTTATAAGATCCCGGTATCTTTCTCCATTGACAGTTAGAGCTTCTCCATCTTCATCTTGGAAAAAGTATGGACCAATGATTCCACCATACCAAAATCCACACCACACAGTAACCTTTTTGGGATGAAGTGCTCGTTCTTGAATCTGCATTAGATTTTGATTGCTCCAATAGTGTCAATTTTGTTTGTTAACACAACCAACCACCCAAAAGTGGGCTTCGTCGCTGAAGATGATTTTTCACAAAAATCCGGATCAGCTTCCAATTTCTCCATAGCCCAATCAGCGAACACAGGGCCCAGCCTATGGTCATTGGGCTTTAGTTCTTGAGTTAACATCATTTTGTAAGCGTGAAACTTCAAGTCCAGATGCAGAATTCGCTAAGTTTGGTCTGCAAAAGCCCCAATTCTTGCGCTCGACGAGCAATTGATTTCTTTCCGTTCTCGCGTACACTCTCACGAACGACGCCTATATTTTCGATTACGTACAGGCGTTCTTTGATCGCTGACAGAAACACTTCTTTCAAATTTATCGACCAAACGCCGAATCGTTCTCTCGCCGGGACGATTATGCATACCGTAAACTTCACGCAATACACGGAAGGTTTGTCGAACAGATGGTCCATTTCGATAATAAATTTTCATAATTTCTACGCGTTGCTGAATGCTGTAACGTTCCATGGATATTTGTCAATAACAACTGTAACCACGTAAAAAAATGACTGCTGTAACTCAAAAACAACAGCATCTATCTCATGTTAAAGATAGGACACTCTTGTTGAAAGACCCCTTACATACAAAAAGAACCGCGACAGTCAAATGTTAAAGAATTAGACACTATATGCTGACCCTATTCTTTCCATGCAATCACGAGAAACAAATGAATGTCGACCGACTTCAAAAGAATGACAAAGAATTGAACAAATCGAACCATTAATGACGTGTAGCTCGGAAAAGGCTGATGCCGCAAAGAAAGGCATTTGAAATACATTGTGTGTTTTAAAGAGATCTATATTTTTGTGTGGTGTGTTTTTGTCTATCGTTTAACGTTTTCCAGTTACGCAAGATTATACATCATTCCTTCGGAATGTAGAGGACTTCACAGGCTATTCCGAGAACGTTCACGATATACATTTTATTTGTCATGTAAATGTCCTTCAGGTATGGTATTTTAATCAAAATCGTTAGATCCGTTTTTTAGAAAACAACAAATTTTGAAAACTATTCCCTATATAAAGGTACCTTGAGGTAGAGGTACTTTCTTCCAAAGATGCGACACGAAGATTTTTAGGATATATTTATCACTTCTCTTACTGGTCGTTTTTATTAGATTATATTTCGAGAAGCTACCTTACGCTTTATTTGAGACCATACCATCTCTATTGTATTAAAATTACAGTGGTTATGGTGGTAACCTTACCACTAAATGACCATATGACACACCCACCATATCAATTGCGTATCTTACTTTTTTTTTACTTTCTGTACTACGTATAGTAAGTAGGGTAAGTATTGTATTCCACCCAAAAATTCGATACCGAGATTTCACCGGAAATATATGATTTGAGACCCACTGAATCCAAAAAAAGCATTTTTGGAAACATGTCCGTGTGTGTGTCTGTGAACAGCATAACTCAGAAACGAACAGTCGGATAAAAACCAAACTTGGTATTTAGGTTCAGTATCTTCCAGAGATGCGAAACGAAGGTTTTCAAGAAAATCCCCCACCCCAGATTACCTTTTACATGGAACATTTTTCGAAAATTTTGATTTTCTCAAAAATGGCTCTGACGATTTTGATTAAAATATCATATATTTAAGATATTTTTATAACAAATGAAATGTATATCTTGAATTTTCTGGGAATGTCTCCAAAATTATTCTTCATTGTGAACGACTTTTGCGTAACTGGTAAACCATAAGAGATAAACAAAGTTTTACTGTACAAAAAAGGTATATCGCGTTAAAATACACAATTTATGTCATTAACATTTTTGTTGTTGGGTGAACCATTTTCGAGATATTGCTTGTTATTCCCTTAAATTTTCCAATACTTATACTTATTTTCAAATGGAAATTCGTTATTCACTTTCTTATATCCTGGATATACAAAGAGAATGGAATGCGCCACATAGCAACCAATTCCCCTTGCATCTACAAGAAAATTAGCAATAAGATTAACATGAAGCATATGGAGAATAGTTTGTACAAGAGTAGAGAAAGTCATGTGAGTGTAACACATCAGATTTTTTTCGTGTGCAGGTAAAATTTCATTGATTATTTGGAGGGCAGCTATAATCGGAATTGGATTTGGAACTGGAAATTTGTGCCCTTACATGAAATGCAAAATATGTGGAAGTTCTGGGGTTTAGGATTTGGCATTACAGATGGCTCTTATAACTGCTTTAAGATTTTCTTTTCGAACCAGTTTTCGAAAGTTTTTGCGTTTACTGACACATAATAATCCGCAGGCGCATCCACCATGTTTTTATGAGTCACAAATAAAGCATCCTGCAGAAAGCCTGATCTTCGGTCACGATTCTCTCACGTTTGTTGTCCGGTGTTGTTATGAAGCTATTGTCTGACAATGTTGTCATACCACGTTTCATCGAGATAAACGTCATTGTATCCTTGCTCACGAAGATTCTTGATTTGCTCCGTTCAAATCTCATTTAAACCAGAAGTCTACTCACTGTACTCTCACACATTATTTGGGTTAACATTTGTACTGCAGGCGATACGTCATTCATGTAACACTCGTATATTATTCTACGCAACCGAGCGGAATGACTCAGGCGGTTCAGTCTGTCGCCGGCATTCGGGAGGTCGTGGGTTCGATTCCCGTGGCCGACCTTTCTGATCCATGCGTTTCCTCGGGTCTCCAGGCGAATGCTGGGAAGGATCCTTACATCCCCCGAATTTCCAGTTCCTCATTTCATTCATCCTTAATGCCGTTTGGTCTGTTTCAGGGTTGGAAGTATCGGCGCTGGAGCTTTGGTGCAGCGTGGCAGGGGAAAAGGATTCTCTCTGTGAACCTTATCCGTCACTCGGTTTTCCGTTGGTTGCCGGGGTATAAGAACCGTCACCGCCGGGGGACATTGGACCTCATGTGGGGCGAGGTCTCCGGTCTGCCGGGGCGTTTATATCTGGAAACTGTAGGGACCCTGTCGTCACTCCTGGTTCCGACCGCGTGGTGTCTCCCTTCACCTCATCCATCCCTCCCGGGGGCTCGGTAAAATGTCCGGACTCCGTAGATCAGTGCCGAAACATCCTCCGTTTCTCATTCCATTCCATTCTACGCAACAAGTCACATGTAAAATCATCTATGCGTTAAAACGGTAGTTTATTTCTATTTACATGCTTTTTCGTTGGGATCTAATAGGTTTCTGGGTTTGTAACATTTGAATTTCTTTTAACAGTAGTAACGCCTATGCCAGTACCACCACCTTCATCAACTGAGGGCGATGCCTCAGGCGGTTACGTCTGTGGCCCGTATTGAGGGGGCCCGGAATCGATCCCCGGCGATCACCTACTCTGGCCCTTGGGTTTTTCGTGGT
Organism: Deroplatys truncata; assembly: GCA_030765065.1. Lineage (NCBI taxonomy): Eukaryota > Metazoa > Arthropoda > Insecta > Mantodea > Mantidae > Deroplatys > Deroplatys truncata. Next base: position 21,472,040 of record CM060978.1, read on the forward strand.
TTCCTCGGGTCGCCAAGCGAATGCCGGGCTGGTTCATCTTTTACCTCGACTCTCCTTCCTGTCATTTCCTGTACCCACCATCTTCTTCCTTGTCAACTGTTTCAGAGTTGCAGGATCAGACGACGGTCTTCGTCGAGTTGCGGCTGGGCTGCGCTCTGCAAAGGTTTCTTCCCTAGCGTCGCTGCAGTACCGCTTAGTTAAGTCTCTCTTCAGCGTGAGACTTCTATCCGGGGGACCCTGGAGGTTGGTGGTTTGTGGGCAGGGACCGGGCGTCGACCGATGCGTTCTATCTGGAAACGTTAGGAACCCCGTCCATGCTTACGCCCGTCGGGTCTCTCCCCTCATCCTTCCCTCCCAGGGATCACGTTGGCAGCACAAAGGGCCGACTGACCTGCGTGCGGTGCTCTACCCCGGTTCCGGGGACCCCTCAGTGATACGCATCTTTACCTTTCCAACCTTTATCGACGACACATTTAAAGTAGGATTTTACATTCCAAACTATTTTTACAGCTTGCTTCTTCCTAAGCTTCGCACCTCTCCCTATCACGGGTTCCCTTTCTTGGTAGGAGTACTTTGAACTGAAGGACCAACGAGATTAACGTTCTTGTCTAAGTTTTCTTCACGAGTTTCCTCGCCACATAACCGCGGAGAAAAAAGAGAGTCACATTTAAAGACACACTTCCTCACTGTAACACTTCCTAAATTGACACTACAGGTATGTGCAGATATGTTAAGACTTGCAACAGCAAGATTTTTTCCGGAAAAGATGTTGAGATAACCCTTTCTATTGTGGCACACGCACAGATGTGCGGGTCAAGTTTACGCCCTGTTGGAATGTGAACGTTAAGGCATAAGCACAAGTATAGTTGCCTAGTGAGACGGCTCCGTCGTAATATACGAGGCTCGCATTCGGGTGGTCTGGGGTTCGAGTCCTGGGGCCGGCCACTTTGACCATGAGTTTTTCGTTTTTTCCCTGATTGCCAAGGTGATTGCTGGTGTTGTTTCTCTTCTACCGAAAATTTCCTTCCCCTCATTTCCAATAACTCGATTCCCCTTTCAGTTTCATGTAGGCTTAGGGTCTGGGCAGTGTCTGTTTGTGTCGGAGAAATGGAACGTTTTTCTCTACCCTGCGAGATTGTAGCCTTTCTGAGTCAGGTAGGTCGAGTTCTCGCCGGTTGCGCCAGAGCGAAACCTCTGGGCAATCCTCCGCTGTGACCGGGTCCTCAAGCTTGGAATCGTTAGGGACCTCTGGACTTTCTGAGTCAGGTAGGTCGAGTTCTCGCCGGTTGCGCCAGAGCGAAACCTCTGGGCAATCCTCCGCTGTGACCGGGTCCTCAAGCTTGGAATCGTTAGGGACCTCTGGACTTTCTGAGTCAGGTAGGTCGAGTTCTCGCCGGTTGCGCCAAAGAGAAACCTCTGGGAAATCCTCCGCTGTGACCGGGTCCTCAAGCTTGGAATCGTTAGGGACCTCTGGACTTTCTGTCGGCCCTACGGTTCCTTCACCTGTCCGTTGCTCCTGGGGGATGGTAATCATTAAAAACCCCGTTGGTACGAGGTATAAGGTGTCGCCTTCGTTTCCTGGTCATTCATTCACTCATACCTATAGTATTTATTCATTGTCTGCATTCAACTTTACATACAATTTAAACATTTAATACAATGGAGTTGATTATTCTTTCTCTTCCCCATATATTTAAATTCTGTTACACATACACTGCCGTTTGTGAAAATTGCAACACCAAGAAAGAATTTCCCGAATAACTCCAAACTTGGTGGAAGTGTAGAAGAGTGTGCAAGCAATAAGTAATTAGGTTTGCAGAGAGATGGGGTACACGTAGGCCGAGCAGAGCCCTCTCGTGTCGGTCCGACAAGGTCAGTGTTGGGCCCAGTGTAGTCAGTGCAGAGCTGTCAAACAACGTGGAAACAATAAAGTGAGTGTCAGTATGCGTTGTCGACGTCAAGGGAGCCATATCGGCATGTGAGTTCGAACGGGGCAGAATGATCGGTCTCCGGGAAGCGAGTTTGTCATACCGTGACATTTTGGCTCGTACAGGGCATGCTGCTACAACAGTGATGCGTGCGTGGAAGCAGTGGATAGATGAAGGTCATACGCAGCGAAGAGCGGGTACTGGACCACAGCACGGGATGACCGTCATCTTGTCCGCATGGCCATAACGGACCATACAGCTTCATCCACAGTGTTGGCTCGACGCTGGAGCACTGCCACAGATGTGAACTTGTCTGCTTCAACGGTTCTTCGGCGTCTGCTGCAGGTTGGGCTGGTTGCACGCATGCCATTACGTCGGCCTCCATTGTCCAGAAACAACAAGCTCCTCCGTCTGCAATGGGCACGTGAACACTGTCACTGGGGTGCTGAGTGGCAAAATGTAGTCTTTTCGAACGAGTCCCGTTTCAGCGTGTCCTACAGTGATGGTCACATATGTGTCCGGCGGTACCGTAGTGAGCGTAACCTGAAGGGCTGCATTGTTGAGCGGCATAGCGGACAAATACCAGGTGTGATGGTTTGAGACGCCCTTGGTTACAACAACCGATCTCACCTCCTACGAATTGAGGGCACTTTGAACAGCAACCGGTATCTAAAGGTGGTTGTAGAGTCTGAGGTACTCCCCTGCTTCAGGCATCTCCACAGGCAACATTTCAACAGACAATGCCCGACCAAATATTGCGAGGAATGTACAAGCCTTCTTCGAAGAGCGACGGGTACCATTGCTTACCTGGCCTGCACATGTCGCCCATCGAACATGTCTGGGATATGGTTGGTCGGCACCTGGTGCGTCACGGTCCTTCAGTAACCAGTGTCACGGATTTGTGGGCTCGAATACAAACTGCGTGGAGGGAAATCCCTCAGGAACTTATTCAAAAATTTTTGATTCAATGTCACGGCGTATAGCAGCTCTAATTGCAGAGTATGGAGGCCACACCAAATACTGAATATTAGGTTCAAACGTCATGTATAGATTTGATAAGTTTATCATTTGTTACTCGTCATATACCTAACATGTTGTATTAAATTCATGCGTTTCCTTCTTGGTGTTGCAATTTTCACAAACGACAGTGTGTAATGGGGAAGTATAATGTATCCACTATTTACTTTTTATGTTTTGTTATATTTTTCCGTATTTTTTCCAACTTGCTTCACATTTATTTTAACCATTTTAACCTTATTTTTCATAAACATTTTCCTGCTTTCTCCATACATTCATTGGACTCTTGTATTAAAAATCTTGTAACGTTTGGCGCTACTGATAAATATTTCCACTTCTCTGGTATTAAGTTCTCTCTTCTTTTGTCGTATCTCACATTCCATAATACAATCCCAATTGTCATGTAATTCATTACATTTAGTACATCTCTCCCCCTTCTTCTCTCTGCTAAGCCATTTAATTCATTACACCTATCCTCGTCCATGCATATCCCAGTCTGGCCTCTTTGTTGCGTACTTCTATATATCTTTCTTTTCCCCATTCGGTTTTAATATATTTATAATCTCTTAATGTCTATTTTCCTTGACATTACTTATAATTTCTTGCTTTTCAATATCCTCCACTCTTGTTCCAACTTTTCGCCAGAAACCCTTACTTTTGTTGTTTCTTTTTGCGTTTTGCCTTTCTTGTTATTTCTTTTGCTTTTGAATTTTTCTTCCAATGTTGTCTGTATCTTGTGCATCCAAGCTTCTTTTTTCCCCATTTTCTCCTGTACAACCAAGCATTGCTTTAGTATTTCATTTTCTTCAGTAACTTTATTCTGAACCATTATTGATTGCCCTTTCTGCCATTTTCCTTTTTGCTCCCACCCTCCCAGTTCTGCTTGTGTTACTCCATTTAGCAAACTTCTTCGTAGCCCTAGGGTTATTTTGCAAAAATTTCCATGTATAGCATCTACATTTTACCATGCTTTTTTCAGCCCCATATCTCTACTACGTATAACATCCTTGCTTCCACCACCGTGCTTCGTATTATTTCTAGCCACGTGATTTGCATTTCTGGTACTCAGCTCTGATTACCTGTGCTGCTTGTTTCCCCTTTGCTAGTACTTTTTTCTTCTTTCTCCCCACTCTCCTGCACTATTGAGCCTTACTCCTAGATAGTCAATTTTCCTCACTACTTTCAACTCCGTTCCTTCTCAATACCAATTTTCGATCTTTCTTGGTTATATCCTTTCTTAAAGATCATGATTTTCGATTTATTTTTCTTTATTCTCAGCCCTCAATCTTTATCGTATTTACCAAATGCTTCAATAGCTTTACTTAGCCCAACTGAAACAGAACCTGCCAGTAGATCATCTGAAAACAATAATCCTGGTATTTCCTTATTATTAATAGCCGGTGAATGCTTATAACTTTTTATCTCTTCCATATCATCATCTGTAAATACGTTAAATAACAGTGGACTGTCATTCCTACAGTAAGTAGAGCAAGTATTGTATTCCACCCAATCGATACCGAAAATTCACGCTATGAGACTCACTGAATAATTAAAAGAAAAGAAATATCACTTTTAGACGCACGTATGAGCGTGTCTGTGAACAGCATAACTCAAAAACAAAAAGTCGATTCAACACCAAACTTTGTATTTAAGTTCATCATCTTCCAACAACGCGACACGAAGATTTTCAACGAAATCCCGAACCTCAAACTACCTTTTACGTGGAAAACGTTTCGAAATATCTCAAAAATGGTTCTAATAGTCAAATCAAAACGAAAATGTTTCCTTGTAAAGGATAGTTTGTTGTGGGGGAGTACTCTTGAAACTCTTCGTGTCACTTCTTTGGAAGGTACTAGGACTAGGAGCGGAGCGGGACAGAGGGCAGCCCGATCAGGCGACACGTCAGGGCAGAGGGCAGGTCCCCACATTTTCCAGATTGAAACTTCCCGGATGACAGCTGATGCAACCGGCTTTCTTTCCCCTGCGGGCTTGCACATCCCAGGCCTCGAGTCCGACCCCATTCCGCGGGATGAAGCTTTCCAGAGAGCACACTTTTCCCTACCGTGCAACGCCGAGACTCCTGCCGACACTTGCAACCCTGAAACGACCAAGCAGACGAAAGATGAAGTGAAATGAGAATGGGGTGAAGTGGAGGGACAGGAAATTCGCGGGTCGTAATTAATTTTCTCAGCTATCACCTAATGACGCGGGGAAACCCCGACAAAAATCCATGGGTAAGGAAAATTGGCCGCGGGAATCGAAACCACGACCTCCTGAATGCGGGCCATAAACGTAGTCGCCTGAGCCATCCCGTTTGGTTTGGAAAGTACTATACTTAAATACCAAATTTGGTATTATTCAACATTTCGTTTTGAGTTATACTGTTAACAGACAAACACGCGGACGTTTTTATAACAATGATTTTTTTGTATTCACGTGAAATATCGATATTTAATTTTGGGATGAAATAAAATACTTCCTCTATCTATTAGGTACGTAGTAAAGAAAATAGAAAACATGTTCTTTAAAAAATGTTCAAGTAAGTTTTAAGGTTTGCTTACCTTATCGTTCCCAACCATCCGATTGCTTACACTTCGTCATTCGATTCACTGAAAAGAAGAATGAACTGGAATTAATTGCATAACTTATGTTTTATACAGGGTGATTTATGAAGAACGGACACATTACTTTCTTTAATTATTCTGTTCGAAATTCACTCAGTGCCCCAATTTTAGCACCAAATTCAACAGAATGATCTGGAGTTTCCATTGCTTGTTACTAGATGCGCAGATGTTCATGTTATATTCCTAATTGTAAGGCAGGTTTTTAACACCTAAATGATTTCAGTCTAATTATATAATAAAATATAATAACAGCCTGCCTTAAAGCAAAATGTGTATGTAACAGTGTATATAAAAAGTGTATATTACAGTCATTGTATATATTTATATTATAGTTTACATGTGTAATAATGTTATGAAAATATATTACGTAATTTAATAATATAGGAGCTGTGATAATAGAGGTCAAAAGTTGCTAACAATGAGGTAACCTTGAGGCAATAATGAATTGGGAAGTTTAATAATCCTACTAGTAATTCTTGGAGGGACAATAATGTAATTTTTAAAACAGTTTATAAATAGCCAATCAACAACCAGAAAAAGCTTAAGTTAAATAAAAGTATTCTTTCGGAGTAGGAGTAGACAGTGTTCCTAACTGGACGCGAGACGCGTCTTCGAGAAGTTTAATACGTATCCAGTGTGAGACGAAAATTCATTACGCCGAAAATATTATAAAGTGCACGTGTTTAAAAGTTCAAGTAATTAATAAATAATCTCCCATCTCTCTATATCAGTGAAGTGTTATTTAACCGTGTGAAGGATTAATAAAAGGAGTGAAGTAAAAATTATAATTTGTGTAAGCCTACATTCTTCAGCCGCATCGCCCCCTGCAAAGAGAGACATGTTTCTACAAATGAATACTGACGCAGCCGAGGCAAACATAAATATATAATATTTAAATAAAACATTAAAAAACAAAGTTGATTCCTAAACTTGGGGCGAAGGCCACCGGAAACTGTGTACCATACGTAAGGCAGTCAACCTTCTCAATTTGGCTTTCCATGCGTGAAGCTAAATACTCCTTCAATTGTTAGTTTTATTGTCGACAACTGTTTTTGAGATTTTGTTCGAGTCAACGTGAAAATGGAGTACACATTAAATGAACGACTCTTCCTTGTAAAGCAATACTGGATTACGAATTCAATTACAGCTACTTATAGGGTATACCAGAGAGAATTTGGTGTTCGGAATCCTCCTCAAAGAAACACAATATTGCAACTGGTAAACAAATTGGAAACAACTGGATCTCTGGTGAGTGAAAAAGGCAAAACTCCTTCATCTAGGCTTCACACGATTGTTGTTGACGTAAGAGCACGACTGGATCAGTCACCCAAAAAATCATTAAGACGTTTGTCGCAGGAGACAGGGTACAGCTATTCAGTGTGTCAGAGAGCTGTGAAAAGTGCAGGCCTAAAGCCGTATAGGATTACGGTTGTCCATCAGTTACAGGAACCAGATAAGGATAGACGACTGAATTATTGTCGTTGGTTTCAGGCGTTCATTGTGCAAAATCCTGTCATATTGTTCCATCACATGGTTCACAGATGAAATATGGTTCCATTTATCCGGCTATGTGAACTCAAATAACTCATGCTATTGCGCCAGCGAAAATCCACATGTTATTCATGAAGCACCTATGCACCCGGTTAAAATCGGAGTTTGGTGCGTAATACCCGCACAGAGAATAATGGGACCAGCTTTTTTAAACAATGTGAACACTGCAGAGTACCGACGGATTTTCATGGAGTTTGCTGAGCAACTAGACGATGTAGAGCTGAGTCAAGGATATTTTCAGCAGGATGGCGCTACATGCCATACATCAAATGAATCCATGGCACTAATTGCAAGTTTCTTTGACGACCGGATAATTTCCAAGAACCTGTGGCCACCGAGATCTCCGGATTTGACGCCGCTGGACTTCTTTCTATGGGGTTAGTTAAAAGACAGGGTTTATACCACACGTCCCCAGACATTGGACGATCTGAAGCACAACATTATACAGGTGATTCAAGCTATTGACAACAGACTCCTCCAACGAGTGGCCAGTAACATGGAACGACGTGTTGAGTTGTGCCTTATGCAGGATGGAGGACATTTTCAACATTTGCTATAGATGTGAATAATCTCCCTAAATTCCTCTGTACTTTATATATAATAAGTTGTCGCTAGTATAACTCGTTTTGAAACAATTAAAGAAGTAAATGTGTCAGTTCTTAATAAATTACCCTGTATATATTAACATAATGTTTTCGTTGAGAATATCCCATAAATGAAATTCATCTCTAACTCTGTTTGCTTTTCCCAGCACTACGCACTACTTTTGCCCTTCGGAAGGCGAATACTGGGGTGGTTTTCCTTTCACTACGAATTTCCTGTCCATAATTTCGTGCCAGCATTATTCTCCTTCCATCTGTTATAGGGTTATACGCCAGCTCTTTACCAAAGCAGCTCCCCTAATGACATCATGGGAATGAGTGAACTTCTGTTCTAACAGAATAATCACATCAATGGTCACTGAGGTACTGTTTATTAGTAAAGGCGCCAATAACGTGTTACAAGCTGGCGAGAAGCGATCACATACCAAGCTAAATTTCAAATAGTAATGCAGAGTCACGCACTTCTAGTTTAGCCAAATAGGGCTCGCAACAAAACAAAGAATAGTTTACGTACTTGCCGGTTACCTAAGTCTGCCATGTTCCCTATTACGGTAGTTAAAATTAGTTTCACTTTTTTCAGCTTTCCAGCTGACGCTATGTGGTGTCCAACATGGACAAGACAGGATTCCTATTCCTTTTACATGGTGCGGTGAAAATCTGCTACTTCAAAAAGGGAGTAGAAGAAGCGGAAATGAGCCATTTCCCCATGCCGGTGTAGCAAACAAAAGTTTCCTTCCTGTATGACAAAGTTTTCGGAACAGTAGCGGCCAGTGAGTATGCTTTTGGGTGTTCACAAAGTTTTAGATTCCGATAACCCTGAAAATGAGAGATAGCATCTTCTGCATAACAGTTATGATAATGAAGAAGCTGATACAACTTCAATCCCTCCCAACACCATCACCACCAGAACACCAATACCACTAACTACAACATCACCTTTTCTAGGTACTAAAGATCTGCGTAGGTCAACGTGCTAAGTCCTCCTGCGCTCCTAGTCCCATCCTATTTTAAGAATAGTTTGCAGAACACTAGCATGGCTTAGGTTGGGAGGGTGGAAAGCTCGCAAGAATGTTGACGATGCTGGCAGGAGGATTTGCCCATTATGCGGGGAACAAGAAGACTGGACGCATATTCTGGCAGCATGCGTGCAGACGGAAGGTATTAGGAAAAAATTATTACCGGAAGTATTTTGGGCTTCCAACAGACGGAGGACAACATGCTGAGACTTGATTCTAAACAGCCAAAACTGGCCAAGCTTGGGAACATACTTAATGGAAGTACGTGCACTAAGAGATAAGGTGTTTATGTAAACTTTCTTTAAATATATTTGGTGCTTGAGCACTTGTGTGTATGTGTGTATGACTTAGAGTGTTTTTCAATTTTATATGTATTTATATAATGTGGTGATGATAAACATAGTTGTTTCTGGTCGATTCTGCAAGTCTAATTTACAGACCAGGTATTTTTCTAGAGAGCATGTACGGTCTTATGCGACTGTGTTATGCAATTAATGTAATACTAAGTACTTAATAAATACCACTACTACTACTAGGTAGAAAAAGTTATATGAATGAAACACATTCGATTTTTAAAGTTGTCTTTCAATGACACCAAAGAACTTGGTCCAGCGAATACTTCATAGTCTTTATCTCGTCACGTAATTCAGATTGCTCTTGGCCTGCAAAGTACGCCTCAACTGGCGATTTAAGTTCATCGGACGAAATTTTTGTTCCACCAAGGAGCTTTCTCACTCAAGAGAACAGATGAAAGTCTGATGGAGGTAAGTCAGGGGAGTAAGGAGGATGTGACAGAAAATTATTCCATCTTTGATTTTCACTATTGCAACAACAGGGCGAGATTGGCTTGATACAAGTTGTTAATACAACTACTGGCCGGCAGAGGGCGGTAGGTTACGCCAGAGAGAGAGAGAGACTGAATCGTCGGACGTAAAATATTTGCTGAACGTATTACTGAAAACAACAAAAGCAACAACAACAATGATAATTCTTTATTCACAATTAGAAACATTTTACAATTTCATGGTTTCATCGAAATTTATACATATATATATATATATATATATATAAATAAAAGGAAATATGGTAACATAATGAACAGGTGCTCGATCGTGTTGAAAGATGCAATCGCCATCCCCGAATTGCTCTTAAACAGAGGGAAGCAAGAAGGTGCTTAAAATATCAATGTAGGTCTGCGCTGTGATCATGCCACGCAAAACAACAAGCGTTCCAAGCCCCCTCCAGGAAAAACACGACCACACCATAACACCACCACCTCCGAATTTCACTGTTGGCACTACACACGCTGGCAGATGATCTTCACCGGGCATTCGCCATACCCACACCCTGCCATCGGATCACCACATTGTGTACCGTGATTCGTCACTCCACACAACGTTTTGCCACTGTTCAATCGTGTAATGTTGACGCTCCTTACACCAAGCGAGACATCGTTTGGCATTTTCCTGCGTGTTGTGTGGCTTATGAGCAGCCACTCTACCATGGAATCCAAGGTTTCTCACCTCACACCTAACTGTCGTATTACTTGCAGTGGATCCTGATGCAGTTTGGAATTCCTGTGTGATGGTCTGGATAGATGTCTGCCTAATACTCTTTACGACGCTCTTCAAATGTCGGCGGTCTCTATCAGTCAACAGACGAGGTCGGCCTGTACGCTTTTGTGCTGTACATGTCCCTTCACGTTTCCACTTCACTATCACATCAAACACAGTGGACGTAGGGATGTTTAGGAGTGTGGAAATCTCGCGTACAGACTTCTGACACAAGTGACACCCAATCACCTGACCACGTTCGAAGTCCGTGAGTTCCACGGAGCGTCCCATTCTGCTGTTTCACGATGTCTAATGACTTCTGAGGTCGCGGATAATGAGTACCAGGCAGTAGGTGACAGCACAATCACCTAAGATGAAACACGTATGTTTGTGGGGGTGTCCGGATACTTTTGATCACACAGTGTAGTCTTAAACACAAAGTACTAACATAGTAAAATGAAGTTAAAATATATTAAAATAAGAAACTATATATAGTCTATACAATGTACTGGACAATATAGATTAATGAATACAATAACACAAAAATATAAACGTAAAATAAAAAAAAGTTACAGGAAAAATACAATCATAATTTTCACTATATTACATAATGAAGAGTTTGGGTACAAATACAATTGAAACGTGAAATCTGTAGACATTATTCATATCAATACACGTATAATAACAAAGGGTTGCATACAAGTCTGTATCTTACAGCTAACAACGATATCCGAAATATTGAAAAAATGCTTGAGTACTGTAGAAACTATGATTTATTAGAAATGCTTTTGCATCTCTTCTGAATTTTTTTTATCCTTATATTTATTTTCTCAGCGATTAAGTTTTCCTTTATGTAAAATGGAGTTAACTCTTTTAGTAGATATGGAACCTTGAAAATATATTTTATTGCTGTTCCTTGTTTTATGATCATGTACTGTATTATTCATCTGGAAATTTTGAATGTTGTTATTTATGAAACAAACAGGTTCTAAAATATATAAGCAAGGTAAGTTTAGTATGTTGTTTTCCTTAAAATAATTTTACAAGGAGTCATCTTATTTATACTAAACATCTTTGTTATTATTTTCTTTTGTGCTACAAAAAGAGCTTTTATTTCTGTGGCAGAACCCCTTATGAAAACGCCATAAGCAAGAGAAGATTCTACATAAGAAAAATATATTATTTTAGTGTCTGTATATTACAAATATTTTAATACAGATATTATATAGTGTACTTTATTATTTTTTTAAGTAATGTTCGGAATATGCGGTTTCCAGGAATGTGTCAATTGTTACCCCCAAAAATTTGGTCTCGTGGATATAAAGTACGAGGTCGGAAACAAAAAGTAATACAATAATATTTTTCTGTCTTGGTATTGCAGCTGGAATGTTGAAATTTCACACATATATAGTTTGAAATTTTCACTACAGAGGGTATTTTTTTGTTTCATGTGCAGCTCTGGCGAGAGAAGCATGAACTATGCAAAAATGATGGCGCGCATCTTACTGTCGTCCACGTGTGAAGAGCAGAGAGGTGTGGTTCTACATTTGTGGGCCAAAGGGCATAAACTGAGTAGTATTCACAGGGAAATGCGTGGCGTGTATGGGGATGATTGTATGGACTGTAGTAATGTCTCCAGGTGGTGTGCATTCTTCCTAGAGGGCCGTATGAACTTTAGTGGTTCTCCACGCTCCGGGAGGACGGTAACAGCTGCAACCCCGTAGAATGTCAGAGGCATTGAGGTGGCAATTTTGAACGACCGGCGTGTACAACTGCGAACCTTATCGTAAAAGTTCAAAATTTCCTATTGTGCAGTGTACGATGACACGTTGAAATTTCGTAAGGTTAGTCCTCGCTGGGTGTCTAAGAACCTGACAGACCACCACAAGGGCCAGCGAATGATGACGAGCTTGGATCACCTAACGCGGCACAATGCAGAAGGGCATGACTTTCTGAAAGGAATCGTCACTGGTGATGAGTCCTGGGCATACCACTACATGCCCGGAAACCAAGTAGGTAAGTATGGAGTGGAAACATGCTGGTTCCCCAGTGCGACTCTGCTAGGAAAGTGCTTATGAAGGTGTTCTGGGATATGCATAGTGTTGCATTGGTGAACTTTGCTGAACACGGGACCACTGTGAATGCTGCAGCCTACATGACATGAAAACTTTGTTGAAGTTGCGTCGTGCCCTTCGTGACAAACATCACAGCATGAATGCTGACGATGTCAAAATTCTTCATGACAATGCTCGCCCCCATGTTGCTGCTGCTGTTCGTCAGAAAATCACCAAACTTTGTAGGCAGGTGTTCCAGCATCCACCATACAATCCGGACCTTGCACCGTCGGACTTTCATCGGTTTGGTCATATGAAGAAATTCCTGGCCGGCCAACGCTTTGCGGCACTAGCGGAAGTGAAATCAGCAGTCCGCAGTAGGCTATACTCCAAGGAAACGGACTTCTACGAACAGGGCATATTGAAGCTGGTATCACGATGGGAGAAATGTGTTGAGAAACTTGGTGACTGTCAAAAACTAGGTAAAAGGTAAAGGTTCATTTTTATGTTATTTTTTTCGTTTTAACCATTAAAATTTTTTTGTAAAATAATTATTGTGCGTTACTTTTCGATCCGTCCTCGTATTTCATCATTATTACATGTAATTTTAGGTGCTACACTTGTGTCACTTCTACTAGATAATGCTATTTGCATGCAGTGCGAGTGTTTAGTATTAAACATCAGCTTGTTGGAGCAGAGCCATTGCATCATATTTGTCATTACAGTATCTGCTTGACTTTGCAATTCTAAATAACTACATCCCTGAATTATAATGTTAGTATCATCTGCATATAATATGGTTTCGGCATGGGGAACATTTACTGGTAAGTCATTTATGTACATTAAGAAAAGTAGAGATCCAAGAATAGAACCCTGCGGAACACCACAGCTTACTACTACTAATAATAATGGAACCCTAAACTGTGCAGGCAGAGGGGTTTTGGTAAGTAAATAGACCAATCCGCACGGGGTACAGGTGACGTCAGGTACTGTGACGGACACACTCATTTCCTCCCCAACAGCCGGTAATGTTGCAGGTGTTCCATTTATTCGCTGCATAATATATATATATATCTATATATATATATATATATATATATATATATATATATATGGAGAACTGTGGCAATATGTCTACAGCAAAGAAGAGTTTATACATCAGAATTAGCATCACCTGTGGCAGGGAACACTGCAGTACAAATGGTGAAACTATCATATGTAACTAGAGCCCAAAAGACGTTTAAACATCGTGTTAAACAACACTGTAATTCAATGAAACACAAGGAACATGTGGCATTATTAGAAAGGAACAATGAGGAAATCCGATCTTCAACCTCATCAGCTCCAAACTACAGATCGCAATTTTTCGACGATGTGTGTCATACACCAATAAGAGCGGATACTGTTCTAAAATCTGATGTGTTACACTCACAATACTTTTTCTACTCTTGTACAAACTATTTTTACAAACGCGTATTCTCCATAATCTTCATGTTAATTGAGATATCGAGATGTTAATCTTATTGCTAATTTTCTTGTAGATGCAAAGGGAATTGGTAGGATTTAAGCTATAGTCAAATATTTTAAGAGCTGGTTGCTATTATTCCATTCTCTTTGCACTACCAGGACAAAACAACCGAATAACGAATTCCCATTTGAGAAAAAGTATAAGTATTGGAAAATTTAAGGAAATAACAAGCAATATCTCGAAAATGGTTCACTCAACAACAAAAATGTATTAGACATAAATTGTGTATTTTAACGCGATCTACATTTTTTTGTATAGTAAAATTTTGTCTATCTCTTATAGTTTACCAGTTATGCAAACGTCGTTCACAATGAAGAACACTTTTGGAGACATTCCCAGAAAATTCAAGATATACATTTTATTTATCATGAAAATATCTTAAACATATGATATTTTAATCAAAATCGTTAGAGCCATTTTTGAGGAAATTAAAATTTTCGAAAAAATGTTCCATGTAAAGGGTAATCTGGGGTGGGGGATTTTCTTGAAAAGCTTCGTGTCGCATCTCTGGAAGATACTGAACCTAAATACCAAGTTTGGTGTTTATCCGACTGTTCGTTTTTGAGTTATGCTGTTCACAGACAGACAGACGGGCATGTTTCCAAAAATACTTTTTTTGAATTCAGGGGGTCTCAAAACATATATTTCCGGTGAAATCTCGGTATAGAATTTTTTGGGTGGAATACAATATTTCCCCTACTTACTATACGTAGTAGAGAAAGTAAAAATGTACAATTTTTGAAATGCTTGATTCGTAGATTTTATAAACTAATTGCACACAATCAATAGCTAAACGTAGATTGTTTTCTTTCTTCTAATATTATTCCTTAATTCTGATTTACCTACTTTACCTTTAACTGTTCACCATTTGTTTACAGAGAACATTGCAAGGTCGCAGTCGCTCCCACCTTCCATCGCCCTCAATGCGTTCCTAACCTGATGGTTTACTTACTAAAACCCCTCTCCCTGGTTATGGGAATGAACGATTTATTCCCTACCTTGAACTTACATGGAATTTGTGCGATGGTTATAATACAGTGGAGTTGTTTGTTATTTCTCTTCCCCTTATACATATTTAACATTCTGTTGTATACACGAGTATAATAGGGAAGTATAATTTTCCACTATTTACTTTTTTCCCTTGTTACCCTTCTTCCGTATCTTCTGCAATTTCCTTGACGTCTCTTTTAACCACTTTAACCCAATTTTTTCTAAATATTTTCCTGCTTTCTCTATATATTCATTTGATCTTGTATTAAAAATCTTTCTAACTCTTAGCTCTATTGGTAAATTTTTCCATTTCTTTAGTATTAAATTTTCTCTTCCTTTGTGTGTGTCCTCGCATTCCAGAATATAATGGTAATGATCATGTAATCCATTACATTTAGTGCATCTTTTCTCCCTTCTTTTCCCTGTTAGATCACTTAAATTCATTATACCCATGCATACCCCATTCTGGTGTACTGTGGCATACTTCGATTATCTTTCTTTTCCCCATTCCGTCTTAAAATATTTATAATCTATTAATGACATTTTTCCTTGAAGCTACTTATAATTACTTGCTTTTCAATATCCTCCACTCTTGTTCTAATTTCTTTCCAGAAACCCTTGCTTTTGTTGTTTCCTTCTGCCCATGTTTCCCCCATTCCTATTTCTTTCAATGTTGTCTGTATCTTGTGCATCCAAGCTTCCTTTTTTTCCCATTTTATCCTGTACAACCAAACATTGCTTTAGTATATCATTTTCCTCTAGTAGCTTTATTCTTAACCAGTATTTGATTGCCCTTTCTACCGTTTTGCCTTTAGCTCCCATCTTTCCTAGTTGTACTTGTGCTACTCTATTCGTTGAACTTCTTAGTAATCCCAGGCTTATTTTGTAAAAATCTTATGCATACTGTTTACATTTTCGCATCCTTTTCTAGCCCCCATATCTCTGCTGCGTATAACACCCTTGCTTCCACCACCGTGCTATATATTCTTTCTAGCCACGCAGTTCCCCGGTTATAACTGATCTTAAAAATGTTGTCCGTGTTTAGCAATACATCGATGACGTCGATTATGCTAATTTTATGCAGTTTTAGTTTAAATAATTTGGTGGAATTTCTGGAAGAGAGCATTGACTGTCCCTGTCTCCTGAGCAAGACGACGGAGTGACTTTTTCGGCGAATATTCGAGACATTCCCCTATAGTGTCTAACATCTCTTCAGTAAGAACAGTGCGCCTCGCAACCCGATTCCTATCATTCACAGGTCCTATCTCTCGGAACTTTGTAAGAAGTCGTCGAACAGCTTCTCTATTTGGAACCGATTACAGGTTATCACTTCTCTGCAAGAATCAGTTTTCACGTAACTGTCGTACATAAACATTCTTTGTTCAACACTGAATGTGCATAATTAATAAAGAACAATAATAACCTAGGTAACACGTAAACTAATACATCATGTAGGTTATACACGATGTAAATAGAGAAATGTGTATAACACGACCAGTCCTTGAGAGTCATTCGCTCCAGCTCACCCCAACCTACTAGAACCGCACGCCCGGCACTGGCAATGGCGGGCGAGACATCGTTTCACGGGGAAATAGCCGCGATCTACCGGCCGCTAGTTTATTAACAACCCTGTAGAAGATCGCCTTTTTTGCTAAAACCGGCCTTTCTCCCTTATTTTTGGTCTTCAATTGGTCTAGAAGGTTAGTATATATCCTTTAGGGGGAAGATAACCCTTGGCATACCAGAAAACCCACGCCATGATTTTCCCGACCGATTTCACGCACTTTGTTGGTGAGGGATCTTAGTGCTACCATTGCCGTCTAGGCTGTTTTCTTTCTAAGTGTATTAGTGCACTCATGTTTCATCTCTCTGAAAACAAGCCAAACTTTTCTCAGAGATGCACTTTGATTCGCTTTTGTTTCGGAAATAGAAATTGAGCTTTTTTATTTATGGGCTCTCTTTAACTCGATGGTGCTTAGCGTCCCATTCTATATTGGGCGTGAAAGACCGGTATTTTTGCTCAGAAGCCTCTTTATCAGGCTTGAGGTTCTTTTACGTGTCGCAAATCTACGACACAGGACCACAGGCTTTACTTCCCTTCCGAAGGAAGCCATTCTAAGGACTTCTACCCCTGAAAAAAATCCATCGCCCTCCGCCGAATTTGAACTCGCGACCTCGGGAACTAGAGGCTAGCGTGGTCACCATTACACCACGAGGATGACTTTGTTCGGGAGTCAAAGTCGCGGTACCCATCTTGCAGATAACTGTTTCATATTTAACTTTCCTCTCAATATGTGAAACACACCTTTTCCCCTGAAATGTCCAGAGGTTCAGCAATTTTGTACACCTTTATTCGACGATCCTGCAAAACCATTGATGTTTTCTGTTGTGATGAATTTCCATCTTCATAGCTTTCACGGCCGCTCTTAAACTTGAGGCAGTGTTTTTAACACTTAAATGATTTCAGTCTAATTATATAATATATAAATTCAATAACAGCCCGCCTTAAAGCAATATGTGTATGTAACAATATATAAAAACTGTATATTACAGTCATTGTATATGTTTATATTATTGTATACATGATCAATAATGTTATGTGAATGTATTACGTAATTTAATAATGTAGGAGCTGTGAGAATAATAGGTTAAAAGTTGCTAACAATGAGGTAACAATGAGGTAACCTTGAGGCAATAATGAATTAGAATGTTTAATAATACTACTAGTCATTATTGGAGCAACAATAATGTAAATTTGAGACAGTTTATAAAATAGCCAATCAACAACAACCAAAAAAAAAGCTTAAGTTAAATAAAAGTATTCTATTGTATTAGGAATAGCCAATCAGAGACTTGAAATATAGCAAAATTTACAAATGTAGAAGTCAGTTGCTTGTAAACAGCGCTCTTAACTGGACGCGTTGGTTGTAGACAGTGTTCCTGACGCGAGATGCGTCCTCGAAAAATTTAATACGTATTCAGTGTGAGACAAAAATAGTTTACGCGTTTAAAAGTGCAAGTATTTAATAAAAAAAATCTCACAGATCTCTCTATCAGTGAAGTGTTATTTAAATCGTGTCAAGCATTAATAAAAGGAGTGAAGTAAAATTATAATCTGTGTAAGCCTACATTCTTCAGTCGCACCCAACCCTACAAAGAGAAACATGTTTCTAACAATAATACTGACGCAACAGAGGCAAACATAAATATATAATATTCAAAGAAACAGTCAAATTACAAAGTTAATAATTTTTTAAACTTGGGGCGAAGGCTACCGGAAACTTTTTACCATACGTGCGGTTGCAAACTACTTCAAGTTTGGCTCCCCAACAGTTGAAATATAATACAACTCCTCCAATACAAACGAACTTCAAACTCCGTAGTCTACTTGGAAATGGTTGAAATGATGGGCAGAATCCCCTAAATTATAAATTTCTGTTAAATTCATACCGTTCCTTACGAAGTATTCATGTGGATATTTTCCATGTTTCCCGTATACATATGTCTGCACTGTAACAAAGAGCTTGGTGTACTATGATTCTTGAACAATCTCTTCGATACTGCACAAATATTCTCTTTCAAGATTGTTGGTTTTGAAAATAAAACTGCTTTTCACATTATCCTCGTATTTTATGTTACACTTTAAGCAAACCGAGGGACCTGGATTTAGAGATTGGCAAAGTTCAATGTGCCTTAGGATAACTGGGGAGGTAACTCAACAAAACATATTGGATTTTTTCCGATTCTGAGAT
Source organism: Deroplatys truncata (assembly GCA_030765065.1). Taxonomy (NCBI): domain Eukaryota; kingdom Metazoa; phylum Arthropoda; class Insecta; order Mantodea; family Mantidae; genus Deroplatys; species Deroplatys truncata. Next base: position 21,490,655 of record CM060978.1, read on the forward strand.
TGCAGCGACTGAAAACTTGAATGTACAGCTAAGTACAAAAGATCGTGTTAATCATCCTGGTCATTACAACCGTTTTTGCTACATAAAATTGTTACAACAGCCTTAAACTTGATTTCACCCAGTTCTTAGATTTCCTAATGTAATTGACACCCTTTATGGAGTTAAATATTAAGAAAATCTAATGTCTTACACTCACATGACTTTCTTTACTCTTGTACAAACTATTTTTACGAACGCTTATTCTCTACATGCTTCATGTTAATCAAGATATCGAGATGTTAATCTTAGTGCTAACTTTCTTGTAGATGCAAGGGGAATTGCTAGGTTTTAAGCGATAGTCAAATGTTTTAAGAGCTGGTTGATATGTGGAGCATTCCATTCTCTTTGTATGCCCAGGACATAAAAAAATGAATAACGAATTTGAGAAAAAGTATAAGTATTGGAAAATTTAATGGAATAACAAGCAATATCTTGAAAATGGTTCACTCAACAAAAAAAATTGTATATGACACAAATTGTGTATTTGAACGCGATCTACATTTTTTGTGTAGTAAAAGTTTGTCTATCTCTTATGGTTTACCAGTTATGCAAAAGTCGTTCACAATGAAGAATACTTTTGGAGACATTGCCAGAAAATTCGAGATATGCATTTCATTTGTCATGAAAATATCTTAAACATGTGATATTTTAATCAAAATCGTTAGAGCCATTTTTGAGAAACTTGAAGTTTTCGAAAAATGTTCCATGTAAAGGGCAATCTGGGGTGGGGGGATTTTCTTGAAAACCTTCGTGTCGCATCTCTGGAAGATACTGAACCTAAATACCAAGAAAGTAGCAGTAAGAAAGAAATTCATGTGTAGTCTCTCTCTCTCCCTCTCTCTCTCTCTCTCCCTGATACACTCACACAAAGCCTTGTGACATTTCAAAGCATGGCTGTATTGCGTTGTTTCTTACCGGATTTGTTTCCTCTCCGTGTACCAGCTAATCAGTTGACGCGAAATCACTACTGTACAGAGGCTGATACATTCTAAGACCACGTGTTTCAGTGTTACAGTGTGTTAGTGCTGTTATAATACCAAAACGTCCGTATACTTTATCACACAGAATCTTATAACTCCAATGTCACAACAAACTCTTGTAGAGAAGTGAGGTAAGTTCCCTGCTGTTCGTGCGCCTTGCAGAGAAACACCTCAAAATCTTTTGAACAGATATAGGGAAACGGGATCTATTCTTGATAAGAAACCGTGCTCTAACAGGAATAAAAAAACTGGATGGCATCGAAGAAACCTTAGAACGAAGTCTATAATAATATCTGAGAAATGTTGCACAAGAATCAGGAATTTCGCGAACCTCGGCTTGGAATATCACTAAACTTTTAAAATTAAAACCCTATAAGATAACTGTAGTAGAGGAATTGCAGCCACACGATAATATGAGTAGAGTTAATTTCGTAATTGTATGTTGAATAATGGTAATGATCGGTCTATTGACCCGCATGGTTTTATTTACATGGCCATGAAGAATTAATGAGTGTTAATGCAAATTTTGTTAAAAAGGTATGAGAGATATGTGAACATCATTTCAAACATCTTCTATGATGAAGGTCTTGTAGTTATATTTGAGGCAGTATTTTAATACCTAAATAATTTCAATTGTATTTTATAATAAGTAAATTCAATAACAGCCCGCCTTGAAACAATATGTATGTAATAATTATTTAAAATGTATGTAACAGTCATTGCATATGCTTATTTTTATTGTAAACTTGTTTAATAATGTTATGTGAATACATTACATACTCTAATAATGCAAGAGCTGTGAGAATAATAAGTTTTAAGTTGCTAACAATGAGGTAATAATGAGGTAACCTTGTAGCAATAATGAGTTTGAGAGTTTGAAAGTTACTAGTCATGATTAGAGCAACGATAATGTAAATTCAGTAGCAGTTTAAAATTAGCTAATCAACAGCAAAGAAAAGCTTTAAGTAAAATGCAGATATTCTATTGGACTAGAATTAGCCAATCAGAGACTTGAAATACCGAAGCTTACGGGTTTAACGGTTGAAATATGTTCAGTTGCTGGCAAATCTTGATGGTGACTGGATGGAAGATGTGTTCTCTACAGAAATATTACGTGTGAATCATAAAATATGTCTACGCGTTAGCTAAGTGAAAGTATTAAAGAATCTCACAGCTCTTAAAAAGTGTAGTACTTTATTAAAACGTGCAAGGATTAATAAAAGAAGTGAATTTAAAAACTTAAATTCTGTGTATGTCTACAATTATTGTCGTACCCCACCCTGCCTAAGAGATACATGACTCTACAAACATTACTGACGCAGCCGAGGCAAATTCAAACATAAATAATATATATAGAAGCAGTTTTTAATAACAAAGTTAAATATTATGGTGTAAAATGAGCTTCTCATAGTAGCAGCATATTGCGTAACAACAGTAACTATTACGTAATCAACAAATTCAAACCGACGCCCAAAGGGTGTTGCAAACTCCTTAAAGCAACTAATATTTACGTAAATAAAAATTACGTAACAAAACATTATTACTACAAGTTGGCGCCCATACGTGGGGCAGAAAAATATCTATCTTCATACTTTGTATGGGCTTGAATTTAAGGGGTTATGAATATCCGACTGCACTACCAAACACTGTGCTTCCCGATGACAAGAGGCCGGCCACGCGTCCAAACGAAGGCTCTGATCTCACATTCTGTATACACATAACGGTTCTCTACCGCTAGCAGGCGTAGTCTAGAATATCCGGCCTAAAGTGACCATTGTTCACGTAACACTGCTCTGTGGGTGATGATATAAGTGGTTTCGACATAGGAAGATAATAGACTGGCCAGTTGTATTGCAATTACACGGGCCAGTGGATCGCTCGCTGCTGCAAGTGAATGTAACTCCACATTCCACTCCAAAAGCGGCCGGCCGCCTGCCACGCCTTCCCACACAAAAGCTGTAAATAATATTGCTAAAATCCGAGCTAGCTCGCTGCACCTTTGATGAACTTTGCGTGTGGCCAGAGAGCGACTAATCTGCATCTCGTCGTACTCCAGTTTTCTGGGTGGAGCCCGCCAACTCCCTGCGATGATCCAATCCAGATTCCTTCTCTGCGTTTATATGTTCCGCGATAGTTAAATCCAAGAAAGAACAGAGTCTATATCGATACTGTGCGATATCTTCTTTTATACTTTAGGAATGAAATCATATTTATTAAAACATTCCTCTTTGACCCAGAATTCTTCCAAATCCCAAAGCAGTTAATACAAGCTGGTCAACTCCTACAGAGGTGTAAAAATTATTAGATTCAAGAATATTTTACAGTAACATGATTGTAACTTCTGAGTTTAAAAATAATTTACAAAATGTCTAAAATCAAATCATACCCAGATGTTTGTCAATTTCAATGTGCTCACTGAGATATACAGAGAAATGAAAGTAGAATGGAGCAGGGAACAGTATGTGATATATGTGATAAAACAGCAAGAGTAGGATTTGCATGGGCTAGGACAGGGGTGGTGAATTTGAAAGGTTTGAGAAAAGAGATTGATTTGGAGAAATGCCCACTATGCCACCGGAAAGTTAATGAGTGACATATATTTTTAGAGGTGAAGAAACGAAGTTGCTTAGAAAGAGGATAGAGAAGAGAGAATAGTTAAATTTACCAATAGAAATTCAAACCAAAAAGTTAGTAAATGTAAAATCTTGCAAAAATACAATAGAAGTAGGGAACTTTTTGGGCAGAGTAAGAGCAAAATGGATGAGGAAAATTAGCAAGGAAGAGGTAAATGACTATTAAATTAAATAACAATAGTGTTTATTTGATATGTTGCAAGTAGGACCGAACAACTCGACAACCTCAAGGTTTGAGTTTGTTGTGGTCCAAGGAAACCACTCAAGGTAGAGTTAGAATTAGTATTGGAGATTAAATAAGTTGATAATTGTGCTTTTAGATTAAGAGGAATGCTGGATACCAGTAGTTAAGAGGTTAGTTTTCTTCATATTTTATTTTATTGTTATTTTTAGAAACTGAGTTAAGAATAAATTTGTAAAATTGTTGTTGTAAATTTGTACAATTAATTGGGTTAATACAATTACTTACTTACTTTCTTACTTACTTACTTACTTACTTACTTACAATGTCAATATTTACATTTCTCAAATAACAACATTACATTAGTAATCTTTCCTAGTTTGGTCAACTTTTAAAGCTGATCTCAAAAATATACATATAAGAAAGAAAGAGATGAATTACATTCACATGAATTTCCCTATGCATTCTTCAATAAAATATTGTGTGAAAAACGTATTCTTCCATTTACTTCGTATTAATCCAGATAAACGTTTGTAGAAATGGTTTTATTATATATTTCCTTATAGGCACAATGGGAACAGGGAATACAGTAGTCTTAAGTGATAGTCAAATCTTTTGAAAACTGGTTGCTATGCGATGGCTTTGAAATTACCTTCTCTTTGCATGACCAGGAGAAAAAATGGAATAAGGACTTCCCATTTGAGAAAAGAGCCTATTAAGTGTTTGAAAATTCAAACCAATAATAACAAATATCTCGGAAATGGTTAACTCCACAAAAAGTTAATTGAAATAAATTTTGTGCTTTAACGATTTACATTTCTTGTGTGGTAAGATTTTGTCTATTTTACTAGTTAACACAAAACTCATTCAGAATGAAGAGGACTTCAGAGGCTATTTCCAGAAACTTCAAGACGTACATTTCATTTGTCATGAAAATATCTTAAACACAAGGCATTTTAATGAAAATCGTTAGAGCCATTTTTGAGAAAATCATAATTTTCGAAAACTTTTCCATGTAAAGAGTAGTCTGGGATGGCGGAGATTTTCTTGAACATCTTAGTGTCGCATCCTTTGAAGATGGTAAATCTAAATGCCAAGTTTGGTTTTTAACTGATTCTTTATTTTTGAGTTATGCTATTCTTAGACAAACATCCAAAATTTCTATATCGAGATTTCACAGGAAATACACGTTTTGAGGTCTCCTAAATTAATGAATCCATTAATAAATAAATAAAACAGTCTTAGAAAAGGGTCCGTGTGTGTGTCTATGAACAGCATAACTCAAAAACGAAAAGACGGTTAAATACCTAACTTGGTGTTCCACACCAAAATACCTTTAACATGGATCACTTTTCGAAAATTTTGATATTCCCAAAATTGGCTCTGTTTTGTTTAACATATTTTCATGACAAATGAAATCTACATCTTGAATTTTCTGGAAATAACCTCTGAAGTTCTCTTCATTTTGAATGATTTTGCATAACTCGTAAACTGTAAGAGGTAGACAAACTAATCTTACTACACAAAAAATGAAGAGCTCGTTAAGGATTTTCAAATACTTATACTTTTCTCAAATTTATCTACTACGTAGTAGTATGAAAAAATTCGATATCGAGAATTCACTGAAATTCATGTTTTGAGGCACTTGAATAAAAAAAAGCATTTTTGGAAAAGATCCGTGTGTGTGTGTGCGCGCGCGCGCCTGTGAATAGCATAACTGAAAAACGAAAAGACGGTTAAGTACCAGCTGGTACTTAGGTTCAGCACCTTCCAAAGATGCGACACGAAGATTTTCAGAGTATGCCTCCACCCTAGACTATCCTTAAATGAAAGGTTTTTTGAAGTTTTTGATTTTCTAAAAAAATGACTGTAAGGATTTTTATTAAAATTTCACATATTAAATATATTTACGTTACAAATAAAACGTATACCTTGAATTGTCTGGGAATAGTCTATGAAGTCCACTTCATCTGGAAATAGTTTTGTATAATCTTGTTAAGCCATAGACGAAAACGTGGTACACAGAAAAGTAGATCTCTTTAAAACACACAGTTTGTTTCAAATAAGATTTTTGCGTGACATAAGCTATTTCTGAGATATTCGTCATTAATGATCGAATTCTTCAATATTTTCTCACTCTCTTAGTCTTTTCAACACTCAGTTGTTTCTCGCGATGTCATGGAAACAGTATGGAATTTTAAGGCCAGCATAAAGCGTCCAGTTGTTAAACATTTGACTATCGCTGTTCTCTTCGTATCTATAACGAAATGTGTAATGTAGGTTTATCTCGATTAACATGTAGTAGATAGAAAAATAAGTTTTAGTAAGAATAGTTTGTATACTCACTTATAAACGATAGAGGGTAGGGAAAGTCGTGTAAATATATTACATCAGAATTGTTTCTTTTTCTTCTAGTCATGCAAAGAGAACGAAATTTCAATGCCATCACATAGTGACCAGCTCTTAAAACATTTGTCTAGCACTTAAGCCTACTATATTCCCCTATTTTCATTGTACGTTCAAGAAATATCTAATAAAACCATTTCTACAACTTTTTTCTCCCCATTGACATGAAGTAGATAGAAGAACAAAGTTTCGTAAGAGCAGTTTATTGAAGAATGGGTAGAGAAAGTCATATGTATGTAACGCATATTTTGTATTCAGGAGGTCACAAAACAGGTATTTTCGGAGAAATCCCGATATAGAACTTCTTGGTGGAATGGAATACTTCCTCTACTTAATATAGGTAAGTGTCAGAAGTAAAACATCTGATGTGTTACACTCACATGACTTTCTCTACTCTTGTACAAGCTATTTTTACAAACGCTTATTCTCCATATGCTTCATGTTAATCGAGATGTTAATCTTATTGCTAATTTTCTTGTAGATGCAAGGGGAATTGCTAGGCTTTAAGCGATAGTCAAATATTTTAAGAGCTGGTTGCTATGTGGAGCATTCCATTCTCTTTGTATGTCCAGGACATAAAAAAAACGAATAACGAATTCCCATTGGAAATTTGAATTGAGTTTTATTTATGGATGCTCTTTAACTGCTGTGGTCCTTAGCGTCCCATTCTATACTGCACGTGAAAGACCGGTAATTTTGTTCAGAGGCCTCTTTATCAGGCTTGAAGTTCTTTTATGTGCCGCAAATCTACGACATGGGACCACCGGCTTTACTTCCTTTCCGAAGGAAGCCATGCTAAGGATTTTTGCGCCCGAAAAAAATCCACCGCGGGTTTGAACCCGCGATCTCGGGAACTAGAGGCTAGCATGGTAACAACTACACCACGGAGGACGACATTCCCATTTGGTTCACTCCACCAAAAAAAAATTATATATGACAGAAATTGTGTGTTTTAACAAGATCTACATTTTGTGTTTAGAAAACTTCTATCTGTTACGGTTTACCAGTTATAGAAACGGCAGTCAGAAAGAAGTGTACTTTAGGAGATATTACCAAAAAATTCGAGACATACATTTTATTTATAATGAAAATATCTTAATTATATGATATTTTAATCAAAATCTTTAGGGTCATTTTTAAGAAAATCAAAATTTTCGAAAAATTTTCACATAAAGGGTAGTCTGGGGTGGGGGATTTTCTGAAAATCTTCGTGTCGCATCTTTGAGAGACACTGAACCTAAATACCGACTTTTCGTTTTTGAGTTATGCTGTTCACATAACAGACCTTTTTCTAAAACTGCCTTTCTGGATTCAGGGGGCCTCAAAACATGTAGATATTTCCGGTGAAATACACTATTTACTACACGTAGTAGAGAAAGTAAACATATAAATAATATTGATTTTGAAACGTGTACATACAGAATGGCAGTTTCAAGGAGACCGACATAATAATATAGAGAATGAAACTAATAATCTACACTAGAAATCGGTCAGAATGAGGAAGGCGCGGACATATTTGTAATTTGAATCACCGTCTAGAGAGTAAGGTTTAATAAAGTCTTTCTACGAGGTTTGTATCAGGTGAATGTTTTATGTGAACACGACAGATTCTGAAAATGAATGGCTGCATTAAGCAGGTACAAAAGACTGGTAGTGGACAGCATTACACCAATGGGAGCCACTCTTAACCTGCGGCCTTATCTGATCCGCTGACAGAAACAAGAGAAAAGCGAAGATTTCAGAAAAAGCATGTGAAGTGATAGAACGGCAACACAAGTGGCTTATCAGAGAACATACTTCTTAGCAAAGTTTCTGTGTGTCATACTGATGACTGGTTCTAGAAGAGAATAAACCTTCAACACGAAGTAACCGAGAAATATTTTCAAATAAATTTAAGTCTATTCACATTTCTTCTGTAAAATATTTTCCATTAAGAAGTCTATTCGTCTAACTACTTCCTTTTAAACCGAGCAGGATGGCTCAGGTGGCTACGTTAGATCCCTGGTGACTGCCCACTCCCACCATGGGTTGCTCGGTTGGTGTATACTACCAAGAGTTACCCTTTCCCTCATTTCATCTCTCTCCCTTTTATGTTTCGGAAAGGCCTCCGATTCCGTAGTGGGACAGCTAGGGCAATGGCACGGTTGCTGCGCTTTGTAAAAGATTTCTCCTGCTAGGGTCGCTTCGTCACCCTCTCGCGGGTTTCTTCGCCTCCGCTGGTGAGGGCGGATGTTTGAAACTGCAAATGATAGGGATTTCCGTGTGTCTCTGTGGACCCGTGACCTCCTGCAACTTCTTCACTTCATCCCTGCCTCTCGGGGGTGTATTCACAATAGATCTCCGTTGGTAATCCTCTACCTCTACTTCCTTTTAACCGGCATAAACGTTTGCAGAAATGGTTTTATTACAATTATAAGAATAATACAGTAGCCTAAAGCTATAGTCAGATTTTTACAAAAGCGTGGAATGGCTTTGAAATTCCACGCTCTTTGCATGAGCACCAGAAAAAGAAATGAAAAAATAGAAGTATTTGAAAATTCAAACCAATAACAAAGAAAGTATCTGAAATAGTTAAGGCCACAGAAAAATTGACAAACTGTGTGCTTTAACGGGATCTACATTTTTACTTTATCTACTACGTATAGTAAGTAGGGGAAGTACTGTATTTCACCCAAAAATTCGATACCGAGATTTCACCGGAAATACATGTTTTGAGACACCCTGAATAAAAAAATCTGATGTGTTACACTCACATGACTTTCTCTACTCTTGTACAAACTATTTTTACAAACGCTTATTCTCCATATGCTTCATGTTAATCGAGATATCGAGATGTCAATCTTATTGGTAATTTTCTTGTAGATGCAAGAGGAATATGGTAGCTTTTAAGCGATAGTCAAATGTTTTAACGCTGGTTGCTATGTGACGCATTCCATTCTCTTTGCATGTCCAGGACATAAAAAAAATGAATAACGAATTTGAGAAAAAGTATAAGTATTGGAAAATTTAAGGGAATAACAAGCAATATCTCGCAAACGGTTCACTCAACAAAAGAAATGTATATGACATAAATTGTGTATCTTAACGGGATCTACATTTTTCGTGTAGTAAACTTTTGTCTATCTCTTATGGTTTACCAGTTATGAAAAAGTCGTTCATAATGAAGAATACTTTTGGAGACATTCCCAGAAAATTCGAGATATACATTTTATTTGTCATGACAATATCTTAAACATATGATATTTTAATCAAAATCGTTAGAGCCGTTTTTGAGAAAATTAAAATTTTCGAAAAATTTTCCATGTAAAGGGTAGTCTGGGGTGGGGGGATTTTCTTGAAAACCTTCGTGTCGCATCTCTGAAAGATACTGAACCTAAATACCAAGTTTGGTGTTTATCCGACTCTTCGTTTTTGAGTTATGCTCTTCACAGACACACAGACACACAGACACACACACACACGGACATGTTTCCAAAAATGCTTTTTTTGGATTCAGTGAGTCTCAAAACATGTATTTCCGGTGAAATCTCGGTATCGAAATTTTGGGTGGAATACAATACTTCCCCTACTTACTATACGTAGTAGAGAAAGTAAAAAAAGCATTTTTGAAAACATGTCCGTGTGTGTGTCTGTGTGTGTGTGTCTGTCTGTGAACAGCATAACTCAGAAACGAACAGTCGGATAAACACCAAACTTGGTATTTAGGTTCAGTAACTTCCAGAGATGCGACACGAAGGTTTTCAAGAAAATCCCCCCACCCCAGATTACCCTTTACATAGAAGATTTTTCGAAAATTTTAATTTTCTCAAAAATGGCTCTAACGATTATGATTAAAGTATCATATGTTTTAGATATTTTATGACAAATAAAATGTATATATTGAATTTTCTGGGAATGTCTCCAAAGTATTCTTCATTGTGAACGACTTTTGCATAACTGGTAAACCATAAGAGATAGACAAAATTTTACTACACAAAAAATGTAGATCGCGTTAAAATACACAATTTATGTCATATACATTTTTTTTTGTTGAGTGAACCATTTTCGAGATATTGCTTGTTATTCCCTTAAATTTTTCAATACTTATTTTGTAAAATGGGAATTCGTTATTCAGTTTTTTGTCTTGGTGATGCAAAGAGTTATAATCTGTGGCAAAGGGAATGGTGCTGCACCTAGCAACCAGCTATTAAGAGATATGTATGTGCTTAAAGGCTACTGTATTTCTATATTGCCCTTGTAAATATATATTCTCCTTACATCTACAAGAAAATTAGCAATAAGATAGAGTCTGCAAATGTTTATCTCGATTAACATGAAGTAGATGGAGAATAAGTGTTTGTAAAAATAGTCTGTACAAGAGTAGAGAAAGTCATGTGAGTGTAACACATCAGATTTTTTGTGTTCCTATTAAGATTTTTGTCTATCTCTTAAGGTCTATCAGTTATGCAAAAGCCTTCCGAATTAACAGCACTTCACAGACTACCTCCTAAAAATAAAATAACATGTTTGATTTTGTTATGCAAACATGTAAAAATGTTCCATGTAAAGAATAGTTTGAGGCGGGGATTTTGTTAAAAATCTTCGTGGCGGATCCATGGAAGATACTGAACATAAATACTATGACTCTGCCCAGTTTTTCAACTGTCACTTCTCACTATCACTGTTTTGATCCGGTTCAGCTTTCACTGGACTTCACTTAGTTCACACAGTTATTTCACTAATATGAACTAGTTCAAATTCTTTGTCACTTCACTTTCTTCGTGGTGTGGTCTCTTCTTCTGGACATTTCACTGTCTGGGGAATCGAACACAAGCCTTCTACAATCCCTCGCTCTGCAGTACCACCCCATGCAGGTCACCAAACTCGCTCGGAGAACCGCACTTGATGTAGCAGCAGAAACGCGCTCACCAACTCGCTTACACAATCACTGACGTCTCAACTGACCCACTCTTCTCGCCATTCTAAAACATTCTGGAGGCGAGGGAAAGAAACTTCCAGAAGATTCACGTTATCTGCCGATAGCCTCTCTGGCATTTACGCTGGGCAGAGTGCGACTTATCTTTGTTTACCTCCGACTGCTTGGCACCGACCTCTTGATAACCTTGGGCCGTAGTCGCTGCATCACAATACTAATTTTCCTACACACGTGCGCGTGCACCTTTTTCTATAACGCTTTGTCCATCAGAGGAGCTCAAAACATGTATTTCTATCAAATATCTATCGAAGCAGTAGAGGAAATAAAAGAATGTTATAATTTATGAGATACAGAATTTGTCTGACGATATTCGCTAATGATATGATTAACATCTATAGCAAGTATATTATACGAAACTTTTGAATAGGACATGTGCTTGAAATTAGTAACTGGAGTTTCCACAAAGCTTCGGGAGTTTGTTTTAAATTTAGTGAAGTCATAAACAAAATATACATGAGCTCTGGAAGTTGTTGCACCGTGCCCCGCCCGCCCAAAAGGAAAAGGTGTCATCCTGAGCGCGAAAGGGAAGTAAAAGCTAAGGACAGCTGGGAACAGCACTGCCAACTCTGAATGTATTATTGTGTTATGCGAGAGCTGATATCCTTAAATTATTCTCATCTGCCATTTGAAGGGATGTTGCTGTCTTATACCAGCGTTGAAGTTCCCAAGTTATTCTCGTCTGCTATTTAAAGGGGCGTTTAAGTCCCCAGATTATTCATATCTACCATTTGAAGGGACCTTAGTGTGTTATACCAGCGTCGAAATCCAGATTATTCTCGTCTGCCATTTGAACGAACATTAGCGTCTTATACTAACGTTGAAATCCCCAAGTATTTCTCGTCTGCTACTTGAAGGGACGTCAATGTGTTATACCAGCGTTGAAATTCGCAGATTATTCCCATCGACATTTGAAGGGACGGTAGTATCTTATACCAGCGTTGAAATTCACAAGTTATTCTTACCTCCAGATTTTCTAAATTATTCTTGTCTGGCATTTAAGGGGCCGTTAGTGTCTTACAACGTTGAAACTACCAATTTATTTTCGTCTGCTATTTGAAGGGATGTTGTGTCTTATACCAGCGTTGAAATTCCCGTGTTATCCTCATCTGCCATTTGAAAGGACGCTAGTATCTTTTACCAGCTTTGAAATTCACAAGTTATTCTCATCTCCATTTGAAGGGACATTAGTGTCGTATTTTAGCCTTGAAATTCCCAGTTAATCTCATCTGCCATTTGAAGGGACATTAGTGTCGTATATCAGCGTTGAAATTCCCAGTTAATCTCATCTACCACTTGAAGGGACGTTAGTGTCTTACACTAGCATTGAAGTTTCAAAATTATTCTTGTCTGCCATTTGAAGGGCTGTTAGTGTCTTACACCAGAGTTGAAATTCCCAACCTATTTTCGTCTGCCATTTGAAGTGACATTAGTTTATACGAGCGTTGAAATTCCCAACCTATTTTCGTCTGCTATTTGAAGAGACATCAGTGCATTATACTAGCGTTGAAATACCCAAGTTATTCTCATCTGACATTTGAACGGATGATAGTGTCTCACACAAACGTTGAAATCCCCATATAATGTTCGTCTGCTATTTGAAGGGACACCAGTGTCTTATATGAACGTTGAAATCCCCAATTTATTCTCGTCTACTATTTGCAGGGTCGTGAGTGTCTTATAGCAGCGTTGAAATTTCCGTGTTATTCCCATCTGTCATTTGAAGGGACAATATGCAATTGAGTTTTTATTTATGGATACTCTTTAACTAATATGGTCCTTGGCGTCCCATTCTATGTTGGGTATGAAAGACCGTAAATTTTGCTCAGAGGCCTCTTTATCAGACTTGAGGCTGTTTTACGTGCAGTAAATCTACGACACGGGACCTCCGGTTTTACTTCCCTTCCGAAGGAAACCATGCTAAGGAATTTTACGCCCGAAAAAAAAATCCATCGCCCTCCATCGGTTTGAACCCGTGAATTCGGGAATCAGAGGCTAGCAGGGTACCCCCATACCATGGAGAACGACATTTAAAGAGATGCTAGTATCTTATGCCGGCGTTGAAATTCACAAGTTATTTTCGTCTGCCATTTGGGGATGTTAGTTTCTTATACCAGTGTTGAAATCCCCAAGTTATTCTCTCTCCCATTTGAAGGTTCGTTAGTGTTTTATCCCAGCGTTGAAATCTCTAGATTATTCTTGTCTGCCATTTGAAGGGTCGTTAGTGTCTTATCCTAGCGTTGAAATCTCTAGGTTATTCTTGTCTGCCATTTGAAGGGTCGTTAGTGTCTTATCCCAGCGTTGAAATCTCTATGTTATTCTCGTCTGCCATTTGAAGGGATATTTTGCACAGCGTTTTCTCCCCTCAAAGACGAAGGTATGATCATGAACAAGGAAATAAAAGCAACGCGAAGCAGTGAAAGGCACTAACGTATTACTGTCTTATATCAGGATTTAAATCCCCACATCGTTGCCATCTACCGGGACTTGTGGTACAGCATGTTTGCCCGTGCTAAAAGGAGGTATGATCGTGAACAAGAAAAGGAAATGAAAGAAAAACGAAGCGGTAAACAGCAGTATTTTTTACCAACCTTGAAATTCCCAGGTTATTCACGTCTACAATCCTCTGCAAATGTTACACAGTACGTTAGTTTCCAAAAGAAAGAGAGGGAAAAAAACAATCTGATACGTTATATTGTTATAGCTTACCCGTTACCGCTTATTTTTATATTTTCCTCATACTATTAGAAAACCTTGTTGTTTTTTCTGCTTCAAATTACTCATTAATTATTGAATTACACATTTTGTTGTAGGTATAAGGGAAATTCCATTCTTTGCCCATCAAGGAAAAAAACAATAGAATTTCGACTCAACACTTCGAAAAAGTTATTATAAAAGTATTGGAAAATTCAAACCAACAGCTACATCTCAGAAATAGTTAATGCCACAAAATAGTACAGCTGCGTATTTTAGCAAGTTGTAAGTTTTTATGTAGTAGGATTTTGTATATATTTTGTGGTTTATTACGAATTATACAAAATTCACACAGAATGCAGAGAACCTCGAGGGCTATTCGCAATTAAAAGATCAATATTTTTATTAGGTTATGTATATATTTTAAAAATCTCATATTATCATTGAACAGTTTGGAACCTTTTTTGAGAAAGTAAAAAATAACGAACACTTTTTCATGTAAATGGTAGCATAGGGTGAGAGTATTTTTTGAGAATCTTCGTGTCATATCTATAGAAGATGCTGCGCTTACTCTTACTCTCTCTCTCTCTCTCTCTCATACACACACGCGTACATTTTTTCCCAAAACGTTCAACGCTTTTATGGTATTCAGCTAAGCCAAAAACATGCAGTGCTTTTCTTCTACACTGTGGCCACCACAAGGCCTCTCGCGCGCCGGCCGCTGCAGCTCGGACTCCCACCGAGACAATTATAATATCCGCACAAAGACCTCACATTCTCATAAGTACAATTACAATGATAATAAGCACATAGATTATCATAAGATCTTAAGAAATGTTCGTTTACACTCGTGAGTTCGATATCTGAAACTGAGTGAATTTCTCGTCTGATGTTTCCTTTTAGTTCTTCTAATGTATAGGGTTTGTTGAATACACTTTATTTCTCGCGTGATCAGAATTGGGTAAATTTCTGTAATTGTATTTTGCGAAATGTCAATGATAGAGCATTGACCCACGCTTAATGTTCTCCTCTGCATGGTTATGTTCCATCGTAAAATAACAGATACTGAAGCATAGAGAAACCCAATTTTACACACGAGATTCCATTGCATGAGGCGAAAATTGGTGTAAGGTGTGCAAAAAATGCATACGGAATAATAGGATCTATAGTTTATGAATAAATAATAAACGCATATACAGGGAAGACTTACCCGTTTTTGAACATTTGACTGATATCGAATGTCGGTCTAGCTATTTCCAAAAAGGCTTTTACAACCACACGTACATCTGATTGAGTCATTAAGTTTAATTCAAAAAATGTTTGAAGAAAGGAGAATTAGTAAAAGATTCCGGCCATCACGATCCCCTGGTTTAGCTGTATACGATTTTCATTTATGGGAGAACTTAAATATAGTGTATGCATCAAACGTATACATTGGAAGAACTAAAAGAGAACATCAGGCGAGAAATTCACTCAATTTTAGATATTGAATTCTCAAATGTGAATGACAATTTCCTGAGAAGATGCGAGAAATGTGTGGACATTTCCAGGTAAACCATAAGAGATAGACAAAATTTTACTAGACAAAAAATGTAGATCGCGTTAAAATACACAATTTATGTCATATACATTTTTTTTGTTGAGTGAACCATTTTCGAGATATTGCTTGTTATTCCCTTAAATTTTCCAATACTTATACTTTTTCTCAAAGTCGTTATTCATTTTTTCCCCTGGACATGCAAAGAGAATGGAATACTCCACATAGCAACCAGATCTTAAAACATTTGACTATCGCTTAAAGCCTACCAATTCCCCTTGCAGCTACAAGAAAATTAGCAATAAGATTAACATCTCGATTAACATGAAGCATATGGAGAATAAGCGTCTGTAAAAATAGTTGGTACAAGAGTAGAGAAGGTCATGTGAGTGTAACACATCAGATTTTTTAATTGCGACTTCGTTTCCCCTGATTGCCAGCAGCCACATATTTTTGGAAGCCCAGAGTAGTATTAACCAACCCTCGCCTAATTATTTTGTGATCCTAAGGCTTTTCATGTGTGTGGGTGAGTGCAGATCTCCTTGGTTACGGATCGACTCCCGCCTAGGCTTGGCCCTCATGTTGATGACGTATTACCTTCTAGCATCGGGTCGCTACATTGGTCACGCTGAGTGCAAAGTGATTGTTACCAAGCCTAGTTCAAGTGGCGCATATTTTCCTACTTTTTTTCCCGCGGCTTTCAAATTCTCCGCTTGAAAGTTTTCATGTTGGCCCGGTAAGGAATAAAACAGGGTCGTAGCTTCGAACTCCGCCTAGGGCATGGGCGGATGCGTATGTTGGCGATTTCTGTACTGCACGCGGTCGCCATGCTTGTTGAACGTACTGCCATGTAATCCCGTCACAGTAATTTAATGTTCTAGAAAATTATATTAAGCTTTAGTGCCGGTTGCCTAAGCTCTTAGAATGATGATTTCTTTTCTACAGCAGATAAATATGGGAGCAAAAAATCTATATGCAGAAAGCTGTAGACTAGATAGGCAGTATCAAACAAAGCAGTTTGAGGTTAGGAGGAAGAGGTCACAGATGCAGTATAATGGCTAACAGGAGCACTGCATGAAAATAATTTAAATCTGGCTTTATGAAATATCTTAATTTGTCAGTCAAAATGCCTTCCAGTTAATACAGATTTGATGATTGTTTTTAAAAGAAGTCCGTTACAATACAGAAAATCATAATCTATAATGTTGGTCATTAAATCCTTACTTCTTAACTATCACAGCCAGATGTCAGTAAATAATACAGTTATTTACCTTTACATTGTGACCAACGTGCGGTTTCTCGCACGACGACCACCGCAGCTCGGATTCCCGCCGAAGCAATTATACGAGGGTGGTCCAATAAGTAAGTTTCCCTATTTTATAAAAGAACATTACGCATATTTGATCATGTTGAATTAATATTATTTATATTGTACATCCTTCTGTTACTTTCCTACAAAGTCAACATATTTTCCAAGCATTTTTGGGGACATGACACAAGTTTTTCCAGGCCAGTGTCGTACCAGGTCGGATCCTGTGCTCGCAACCAGCTGTTCACTGATTTGACTTCATCATCGGTGTTAAAAGTGCTTACCTTTGAGTTGGAGGAACATGTGAACATCACTTGGGGCAAGCTCCGGTGAATACGGAGGATACGAGAAAACTTTAAAGTTGAATCTTGACCCAGGCGAAGCTCAAAAGATTCAACTGGGAAGTTTTCTCGCATCCTCCATATTCACCAGATCTTTTCCCAAGTGGTTTTCTCATGTTCCCCTGACTCAAAGGTCATCTTGGAGGTAAGCACTTTAACACCGTGACGAAGTGAACAGCTGGTTACGAGCACAGGACCCGACCTGGTACAATACTGGCTTGGAAAACTTGTGTCACGTCCCCAAAAATGTTTCGAAAACATGTTGACTATGTAGAAAAGTAACAGAAGGATTGTACGATATAAATAAAATTAATTCAACATGATCAATTGTGTGTAATTTTTTTATATAAAATGGCGAAGCTTACTTATTGGATCCCCTCGTAATATGCCCGAAACCGCCTCATGTTCTCATAGTTACAATTACAATAATAATAAGCACATTTCTTATCATAAGAGATGTCCTTTTCTATCCACATGCTTCTGGCATCTTCTCAGGAAATTTTCGTTCACACTCGAGAGTTCAATGTCCAAAATTGAACTTTCCCCAAATGTTTAGTTCTTACTATGAATGAAGTTTGCTGCAAACACCTTATTTTTCATGTGTTCATCAGAGTCTGTAATTGGATTTTGCGAACCGTTAGAGTAATTGATCCACTCTTAATATTCTTCTGTGATGGTGTATGTTCCATTTATATGGTTATGTTGCGTCGTAAAGTAACACATACTAAAGCACAAAGAAACCCGATTTTACACACGATATTCCCTTGCATGTTGCAAAAATTGGTGTGTAGCAAATGCATAAGTATAATAGGACCTATATTTTGTGAACAAATGATAAATACAGAGAGATACAGGAATGACTTACCCCGCTTTTAGAACATCTGACCGACGTTGAAAGTCAATCTGGATATCTCTAATAAGACTTTTGCTACCGCGCATACAGCTTACTAGTCATAAAATTTAATTTAGGAACATTTTGACGATAGGGTGATTAGTAGGCCCTCAAAATCCCCTGATCTACTTTATGCGATTGTCATTTATAGTGAAAATTTAAAAATAACGTGTATGCAACAAACCCCCATATTTTGTAAGAACTAAAAGAAAACATCAGGCCAGAAATTCACTCAATTTTTGATACTGAACTCTCGAGTGTGAATGAAAATTTCCTGAGAAGATTGAGGCAGTATTTTTAACACTTAAATGATTTCAGTTAAATTATATAATATGTAAATTCAATAACAGCCTGCCTTAAAGCAATATGTGTAAATTATAGAAAGTGCATATTACAGTCATTATATATGTTTATATTATTGTATACATGTGTAATAATGTTATGTGAATATATTACGTAATTTAATAATGTAGGAGCTGTGAGAATAATAGGTTAAAAGTTGCTAACAATGGGGTAACCTTGAGACAAGAATGAATTAGAAGGTTTAATAATGCTACTAGTCATTATTGGAGCAACAATAATGTAAATTTGTGTGACAGTTTATAAAATAGCCAGTCAATAAGCACAAAAAAGCTTACGTTAAATAAAAGTATTCTATTGGATTATCAGAGACTTGAAATACAGAAATTTACAAATTTAAGTGGTAGAAATCAAGTCAGTTGCTTGTAGACAGCGCTCATAACTGGATGCGTTGGTTGTAGACAGTGTTCCTAACCGGACGCGAGATGTGTCCTTGAGAAATTTAACATGTATTCGTGTGAGAAGAAAATAAAAACAAATCCAACAGTTCTTAAACAATCTACTCCAAACATGACAAGGACATTGACACAGGACTTCCTATTTCTATATCCCAGCACTAATCTTTCTATTGCTTTCTACCCTTGTTTCAGCCCACGCCCGTCGCAGAGCCCTCAAGTCCTCAGCAACAGCTGAGGCGGCCCGGGAGAAGGGGCCTCCCAACGTGAACGACGTGCGCAGCGTAAGACGGGCCGCTGCATTATGGAGTCGTTCACACAGACGACAATGGCTACCATCAGGACAACGAGCTCAACGAAGGACCGAGAAGGCCGGATCTCAAGACAGACGCCTGTGCCCAATTGACTGCACAGGACACAATACAAAATCTTTCAATTTATCTAAACCTAATATAACACAATAATAGTACAACCTAGCAGTAAGTTAATGCTAAGTCATGTGACACGCAGGCACTCCCTGCAAACAACACACATTTTAGATCTTAGGCATTATTAACCAAATACTAGCAATATAAGAAACATACGCAAATAACCCACTGGTATTGTTCAGGTTCCATGGGCAATACCAGCAAGTAACATTTGACGCGCTCGCATGCAATGCATGCCAGCTAAGTAGCTATTCACTTACTAACCGGGGTGCTATGCGGGACCCGACTAAAAGCATGCTAACAAATGCACGTTAACACACAGCAATATACAATTAACTCGTGGTAGGGTTTTTTAGTGGGTATTCCGCTTCTGAGCGGCGAGCCCCACATATCCCCCCAGCCATTGCACACCGGCTGGGGGTCGAATGCAATAATGCATTTTTCCCCCCATTTATAAAAAAAAAGAAAAAAAAAGAAAATAGATTACGTGTTAAAAAGTGCAAGTAATTCATAAAAGAATCTCACAGCTCTCTATATCAGTGAAGTGTTATTTAAATCGTGTCAAGAATCAATAAAAATGAATGAATAAAAAATTAAAATCTGTGTAAGACTACATTCTTCAGTCGCACCACTCCCTGCTAAGACCTTCATGTCTCTAAAAAAATATAAATACTGACGCAGACGAGTCAAACATAAATATATACTATTTAAAGAAACAGTCAAAATTATAGAGTTAATATTTTTTAAACTTAGGGCAAAGGCCACCGGAAAGTACATTTTTTGGGGGCGAAGACAACCGGAAACTTCTTACCATACGTGCGGTTGCAACTACTTCAACTTCGGCTCCCCAACAGTTGAACTACAATACAACTCCTACTCAAATTGGCTTTCCATACGTGAAGCAACAACCTACTTCAAGATGTCAGAAATGTGTGGATAGAAAAGGACATTTCCATCATCTCTTATGATAAGGTATGTGTTTATTATCACTATAATTGTAACTATGAGAACGTGATGGGTTGCGGGGATGTTATAACTGTTTCAGCGGGAGTCCGAGCTGCAGCGGCCGGCGCACGAAAAGCCGTGCAGTGGCGGCCGTGTGAGGTGAAAGTGCTGTATATCCCGTGAAATCTTGATATCGAATACAATACTTCATCTACCTAATATTGCCAATTGGTAGAGAAAATGACTATACAGACAAAAAGACAAGGAACTTTACGAGTGGATAAACTCAAATCTGAAATGACACCTCACCAGGCATGACCTCATGTGCTCCTGAAGGCATTTTCACCAATTAATGGTTACATAACGTAATGAATGTGTTTGATTTGGGAATGCGATTTCTTTGAAGGCACGGTAGACCGATTCAACTCGTCAGCCAAACGTAAAATTAAACCTTTGCTGTATTCGGAAGTGAGGTTTACTTACGGTCAGGCAAGTTTTATAGGAAGAACATGTTGCAATGTGAATTCGCCATACTCGAGCGGTATACGCCTAAAGCTGATCCAGTTTAAAAGTACCTCACGATAATGTCTCATGTATATCTACTTCCCGAAAATGGTGCTTTGAGAGAGCGCCAAATTCCTTCACTTATTAGCCAGGCATTTGGCGAACATTTGTAAAAGACGTTCAACAGTCTTAGTACTTTCTCTACCACATACATAGTAGCTAAAAAAATCTGATGTGTTACACTCACATGACTTTCTCTACTCTTGTTCAAATTATTTTTACAAACTCTTATTCTCCATCTATTTCATATTAATCGAGATAAACGTTTGCAGAAATGATCTTTTGACATGAAAAGAGAATTACATTTTACACACAGCAACCAGTTCTAAAAATATTTGACTATCGCTTAAGGCGTACTACGTTCTCCTTGTTTTGTATTTGCAACGGCAATATAGAAACACAGTAGCCTTAAGCACATAGATATTTGTCGTCCTCCGTGGACTAGTGGTACCGTGCTAGCCTCTAGTTCAAACCCGGCGGAGGGCGATGGATTTTTTCGGGCGTAAAAATCCTTAGCATGGCTTCCTTCGGAAGGGAAGTAAAGCCGGTGGTCCCGTGTCGTAGATTTACGGCACGTAAAAGAACCTCAAGCCTGATAAAGAGGCCTCTGAGCAAAATTACCGGTGTTTCACGCCCAATATAGAATGGGACGCTAAGGACCATAGTAGTTAAAGAGCGTCCATAAATAAAACTCAATTCAATTCACATACATATCTCTTAATAGCTGGTTGCTAGGTGCAGCACCATTCTCTTTGACACAGATTAGTACTCTTTGCAAAAAAATGAATAATGAATTCCCGTTTGAGAAAATAAGTATTGAAAAATTTAAGGGAACAACAAGCAATATCTCGAAAATGGTTCACTCAACAACAAAAAATGTATATAACATAAATGGTGTATTTAAACGCGATCTAAATTTTTTGTGTAGTAAAATTTGGTCTATCTCCTATGGTTTACCAGTTATGCAAAAGTCGTTTACAATGAAGAATACTTTTGGAGACATTACCAGGAAATGCAAGATATACATTTTATTTGTCATTAAAATATCTTAAACATATGATATTTAAATCAAAATCGTTAGAGCCATTTATGAAAAAATTAAAATTTTCGAAAAATGTTCCATGTAAAGGGTAATCTGGGGTGGGGGGATTTCTTGAAAACCTTCGTGTCGCATCTCTGTAAGATACTGAACCTAAATACCAAGTTTGGTGTTTATCCGACTGTTCGTTTCTGAGTTATACTGTTCACAGACAGACACACAGTCACGCACACGGACATGTTTGCAAAAATGCTTTTTTTTTTATTCAGGGGGTCTCAAAACATTTTTAGAAAAAGGTCCGCGTACGCGAATCTGTGAACGTCATAAATCAGAAACGAAAAGTCGGATAAATACTAAACTTGATATTTAAGTTCAATATTTTTAAAAAATGCAACACGAAGATTTTCAAGACAATTTCCCCACTTTCAACTACTTTTTACAAGGAACATTTTTCTAAATTTGTTATTTTCTCAAAAATGGCTAAAATACCCCATATTTAATATATTTACATAACAAAATGTGTATCTTAAATTTTCTGTAAATTGCCTGTGAAGTCCTCTTCATTCAGAAGAAATTTTGTATAAGTTTGTAAAACCGGTAAATGTTAAGCGATAGAGAAAAACATATTTCACACAAAAAGTAGATCTTAATAAAACATAATTCATTTCCAATAACTCTTTTGTGACATACGCCATTTCCGAGATATCCGTTATTAATGGTTCAAATTGCTCGATACTCCGTCATTCTTTTAAAGTACTGTCGATATTCAGTTCTTTCTCACGATGTCATGGAAACAGCATGGAATTTTAACCAGCATATTGTGGCGTATTATTAATCTTATGTCATTACCAGACGCACTGTTGTGTTGTACTGTTGCCACCAGACGTAGCATTATTGGGTCTCCTTTGTTATATTTCGGGTTAATGGCCTTTCCTTTCGGTGAGGATCACGGCAAAGGGAAGGATCTGTTTGAACCGTCTGTTATGACGTCAGCCCTGTCTGGCTTCGGATAGACAAGGTTGGTGGGGGTAAGATAGCGTCACTCGAGTGGAAGTGGTCGTTGGAGCCAGTCGTTATGTGTGGCTGGTTTACGTCTGTGGCATCTCACTCCATTGTTAATTATGTAGAGTCGCCAAACGTTTGTGAATAAATCCCAGGTGCGTGAAGGTAATGTGTGTTATGTAATTCTTCACTGTAATATAAAACCTATGTCTTCCCCTTGAATCTACACATCAAGTTCCTGGACGATTTGCTGCCAGCCAGTTGCGCCCCCCCCCATGTGCGTGTTAAGGTGATCTAAATTAATCATTTTCTGATAACCTTTTTGGCCTTCACCCCAACGTGCAACAATATAGCGCCCAGTTGTTAAACATGTGACTATCGCTGTTCTCTTTGTATCTATAACGAAATATGTAACGTAGCTATTTCTGCAAACATATTTCAATTAAAATTAAATATATAGAAAAATAAGCTTTAGTAAGAATAATCTGTATACCCACTAATAAAAAAAAATCTGATGTGTTACACTCACATGACTTTCTCTACTCTTGTACAAACTATTTTTATAAACGCTTATTCTCCATATGCTTCATGTTAATGGAGATGTTAATCTTATTGGTAATTCTCTTGTAGATGCAAGGGGAATATGGTAGGTTTTAAGCGATAGTCAAATCTTTTAACGCTGGTTGCTATGTGGAGTATTCCATTCTCTTTGCATGTCCAGGACATAGAAAACATTAATAACGAATTTGAGAAAAAGTATAAGTATTGGAAAATTTAAGGGAATAACAAGCAATATCTCGCAAACGGTTCACTCAACAAACGAAATGTATATGACATAAATTGTGTATTTTAACGCGATCTACATTTTTTGTGTAGTAAAATTTTGTCTATCTCTTATGGTTTACCAGTTATGAAAAAGTCGTTCATAATGAAGAATACTTTTGGAGACATTCCCAGAAAATTCGAGATATACATTTTATTTGCCATGCCAATATCTTAAACATATGATATTTTAATCAACATCGTTAGAGCCGTTTTTGAGAAAATTAAAATTTTCGTTAAATGTTCCATGTAAAGGGTAGTCTGGGGTGGGAGGATTTTCTTGAAAACCTTCGTGTCGCATCTCTGAAAGATATTGAACCTAAATACCAAGTTTGGTGTTTATCCGACTCTTCGTTTCTGAGTTATGCTGTTCACAGACAGACACACAGACACACACACGGACATGTTTTCAAAAATGCTTTTTTTGGATTCAGGGGGTCTCAAAAATATATATCCGGTGAAATCTCGGTATCGAATTTTTCGGTGGAATACAATACTTCCCCTACTTACTATACGTAGTAGAGAAAGTAATAAAGGGTAGAGAAACTGTGAATGTAACATATTAATTTATATATATATATATTTTAGTGGACAAAATTTGGAATAATTTTAGCAATAAGGCCATACGTTATTTTTCAATCCAAAACTCCCGATATGACAAAAGAAGTTAAACGGGGCTCTGCAAATGAAATAATTGAAAAATAGGTTCTCCATTAGTTTAAGTCGTATATAGGTAACATTGTCAGGTATTATATAAAAACACAATAGCTCTACTAAATGCACATAACACTTATGTAAACACCATATGTGGAAAAGAATCTTGCACCCGACACCTAGTTCGCGTTCTAAATGTATGCAATCCTTCACAGTGAAGGTTGCACTCTGGAGCGAATACTCCCTAACATATCACGAGTAAATTTGATACAATTTAACCCGAGGTCTCGTCCCTATTAAGGTAGGTTTCCAAATAGGGTTCTGTGCACCTACTGTGTCGCTGTTATGTGTTGCGATTTGGAACGCGTTCCATTTAATTTATGAAGGGGTCTCCTTTAGCAATCCCCGCCTGTCGCGTTGTCCACGAGCAATCCCGAGTGTTTATGCGAGAACAACTTGAACAATGTGGAAATCACCATTGCGAACCATTTGTTCGTCCTTTGGCAGTGTCTCAAGTAACAAAAATCTGATGTGTTACACTCACATGACTTTTTCTACTCTTGTGCTAACTATTTTTACAAACGCTTATTCTCCACATGCTTCATGTTAATCGAGATGTTAATCTTATTGCTAATTTTCTTGTAGGTGCAAGGGGAATATGGTAGACTTTAAGCGATAGTCAAATGTTTTAAGAGCTGGTTGCTATGTGGAGTATTCCATTCTCTTTGTATTACCACGACAAAAAAAATGAATAACAAATTTCAGAAAAAGTATAAGTATTGGAAAATTTAAGGGAATAACAAGCAATATCTCGAAAAGGGCTCACTTAACAAAAAAAATGTATATGACATAAATTGTGTATTTTAACGCGATCTACATTTTTTGAGTAGTAACATTTTGTCTATCTCTTATGGTTTACCAGTTATGCAAAAGTCGTTCACAATGAAGAATACTTTTGGAGTCATACATTTCATTTGTCATGAAAATATCTTAAACATATGATATTTTATTCAAAATCGTTAGAGCCATTTTTTAGAAAATTAAAACTTTCGAAAAACATTCCATGTAAAGGTTAATCTGGGGTGGAGGGATTTTCTTCAAAACCTTCGTGTCGCATCTCTGGAAGACACTGAACCTAAGTACCAAGTTTGGTGTTTATCCGACTGTTCGTTTCTGAGTTATGCTGTTCAAAGACGGACAGACACACACACGGATATGTTTCCAAAAATGCTTTTTTACTTTCTCTACTACGTACAGTAAGTAGGGGAAGTATTGCATTCCACCCAAAAATTCGATACCGAGATTTCACCGGAAATACATGTTTTGAGACCTCCTGAATCCAAAAAATCTGATGTGTTACACTCACATGACTTTCTCTACTCATGTACAAACTATTTTTACAAGCGCTTATTCTCCATATGGTTCATGTTAATCGAGATATCGAGATGTCAATATTATTGCTAATTTTCTTGTAGATGCAAGGGGAATATGGTAGCTTTTAAGCGATGGTCAAATATTTTAACGCTGGTTGCTATGCGGCGCATTCCATTCTCTTTGCAAGTCCAGGACATAAAAAAATGAATAACGAATTTGAGAAAAAGTATAAGTATTGGAAAATTTAAGGGAATAACAAGCAATATCTCGAAAACGGTTCACTCAACAAAAGAAATGTATATGACATAAGTTGTGTATTTTAACGAGATCTACATTTTTTGTGTAGTAATATTTTGTCTATCTCTTATGGTTTACCAGTTATGCAAAAGTCGTTCACAATGAAGAATACTTTTGGAGACATTCCCAGAAAATTCGAGATATACATTTCATTTCTCATGACATTATCTTAAACATATGATATTTTAATCAAAATCGTTAGAGCCATTTTTGAGAAAATTAAAATTTTCGAAAAATGTTCCATGTAAAGGGTAGTCTGGGGTGGGGGGATTTTCTTGAAAACCTTCGTGTCGCATCTCTGGAAGATACTGAACCTAAATACCAAGTTTGGTGTTTATCCGACTGTTCGTTTTTGAGTTATGCTGTTCACAGACACACAGACACACACACAGACACACACACACACAGACACACACACAGACACACACACGGACATGTTTCCAAAAATGCTTTTTTTGGATTCAGGAGGTCTCAAAACATGTATTTCCGGTGAAATCTCGGTATCGAATTTTTGGGTGGAATGCAATACTTCCCCTACTTACTATACGTAGTAGAGAAAGTAAAAAAGCATTTTTGGAAACATGTCCGTGTGTGTGTCTGTGTGTGTGTGTGTCTGTGTGTGTGTGTGTCTGTGTGTCTGTGTGTGTGTGAACAGCATAACTCAAAAACGAACAGTCGGATAAACACCAAACTTGGTATTTAGGTTCAGTATCTTCCAGAGATGCGACACGAAGGTTTTCAAGAAAATCCCCCCACCCCAGACTACCCTTTACATGGAACATTTTTCGAAAATTTTAATTTTCTCAAAAATGGCTCTAACGATTTTGATGAAAATATCATATGTTTAAGATAATATCATGAGAAATGAAATGTATATCTCGAATTTTCTGGGAATGTCTCCAAAAGTATTCTTCATTCTGAACGACTTTTGCATAACTGGTAAACTATAAGAGATAGACAAAATTTTACTACACAAAAAATATAGATCGCGTTAAAATACACAACTTATGTCATATACATTTCTTTTGTTGAGTGAACCGTTTTCGAGATATTGCTTGTTATTTCCTTAAATTTTGCAATACTTATACTTTTTCTCAAATTCGTTATTCATTTTTTTATGTCCTGGACATGCAAAGAGAATGGAATGCGCCACATAGCAACCAGCGTTAAAATATTTGACTATCGCTTAAAAGCTACCATATTCCCCTTGCATCTACAAGAAAATTACCAATAAGATTGACATCTCGATATCTCGATTAACATGAAGCATATGGAGAATAGGCGTTTGTAAAATTAGATTGTACAAGAGTAGAGAAAGTCATGTGAGTGTAACACATCAGATTTTTTGGATTCAGGGGGCCTCAAAACATATATTTCCGGTGAAATGTTGGTATCGAATTTTTGGGTGGAATACAATACTTCCCCTACTTACTATACGTAGTAGAGAAAGTACAAATTCTGATGTGTTACACTCATATGACTTTGTCCACTCTTGTACAAACTATTTTTACAAACACTTATTCTCCATCTGCTTCTAGTAAATCGTGATAAACATTTGCAGAAACTATCTTATTGCTAATTTTCTTGTAGGTGCAAGGGGAATATGGTAGGCTTTAAGCGATAGTCAAATGTTTTAAGAGCTGGTTGCTATGTGGAGCATTCCATTCTCTTTGTATGTCTAGGCCATAAAAAAACGTATAACGAATTCTCATTTGAGCTGGAAAATTCAAACAAATAACAAGGAATATCTCGGAAATGGTTTACTGGATAAAGAAAAAAAAAGGTTATGGCATAGTGTGTTTTAATAAGATCTACGTTTTCTGTGTAGAAGGATTTTGTCTATCTCTTACGTTTACCACTTATGCAAAAGCCATTCAGAATGAAGACGACTTTTGGGGACATTCCCACAAAATTAAGATATACATTTTATTTACCGTGAAAATACCTTAACAAAAATTTTCGAAAAATGTTTCATAAAAAAATTGAGTTTTATTTATGGTCGCTCTTTAACTGCTGTGGTTGTTAGCGTCCCATTCTATATTGGGCGTGAAAGACCGGTAATTTTGCTCAGAGGCCTCTTTATCAGGCTTGAGGTTCTTTTACGTGCCGTAAATCTACGACACGGGACCACCGGCTTTACTTACCTTCCAAAGGAAGCCATGCCAAGGATTTTTACGCCCGAAAAAATCCATCGCCCTCCGCCGAGTTTGAACCCGCGACCTTGGGATCTAGAGGCTAGCACAGTACCACTAGTCCACGGAGGACGACAAAAAGAAATATTTCATGTAAAGGTTGTCTGAAGTGAGGGATTTTGTTGAATACCCTTGTGTCGCATGTTTGAAAGATACTGAACCTAAATACCAAGTTTGGTATTTATCCGACTTTTCGTTTTTGAGTTATGCTGTTCACAGTCATGCAGACATATGCACGGCCCTTTTTCTAAAAATGTTTTTCTTTTATTAAGGGGGGCTGAAAACGTGTATTTCTGGTGAAATCTCGATATAAAATTTTTGGGTGGAATGAAATACTTCCCCTATTTACCTTAAGTAGTAGAGAAAGTAAACAAAGCTAATGTGTTACATTCACAACACTTTCTCTACTCATTCTTCGACAAACTATTCTATGTTGGACGCGGGGTGTCATAAAATGGAGTTTTTTTACTTTCTCTACTACGTACAGTAAGTAGGGGAAGTATTGCATTCCACCCAAAAATTCGATACCGAGATTTCACCGGAAATACATGTTTTGAGACCTCCTGAATCCAAAAAAAGCATTTTTGGAAACATGTCCGTGTGTGTGTCTGTGTGTGTGTGTGTCTGTGTGTGTGTGTGTCTGTGTGTCTGTGTGTGTGTGAACAGCATAACTCAAAAACGAACAGTCGGATAAACACCAAACTTGGTATTTAGGTTCAGTATCTTCCAGAGATGCGACACGAAGGTTTTCAAGAAAATCCCCCCACCCCAGACTACCCTTTACATGGAACATTTTTCGAAAATTTTAATTTTCTCAAAAATGGCTCTAACGATTTTGATGAAAATATCATATGTTTAAGATAATATCATGAGAAATGAAATGTATATCTCGAATTTTCTGGGAATGTCTCCAAAAGTATTCTTCATTCTGAACGACTTTTGCATAACTGGTAAACTATAAGAGATAGACAAAATTTTACTACACAAAAAATATAGATCGCGTTAAAATACACAACTTATGTCATATACATTTCTTTTGTTGAGTGAACCGTTTTCAAGATATTGCTTGTTATTTCCTTAAATTTTGCAATACTTATACTTTTTCTCAAATTCGTTATTCATTTTTTTATGTCCTGGACATGCAAAGAGAATGGAATGCGCCACATAGCAACCAGCGTTAAAATATTTGACTATCGCTTAAAAGCTACCATATTCCCCTTGCATCTACAAGAAAATTAGCAATAATATGAAGCATGTGGAGAATAGGCGTTTGTAAAATTAGATTGTACAAGAGTAGAGAAAGTCATGTGAGTGTAACACATCAGATTTTTTATCTAATATTCGGCGAAGGAGGTTAATTGGCATGGAGAATGGAAGAAGGGGGGTGGTACATAAGAGGAATTTCTGAAGGATCAGAGTAGCATATATTTGATGCCACGTTTGTAATTGTAATTCATGCTTATTATTTTTCCTTCTTTTGTTTTTCCCTCATTATGTTAGTATGTAAAAGGTAAAGGTATGTATCACGGAGGTGCCATCTGAACCGCAAAGCACCGTACGCAGGCCAGTTGGCCCTTTAGGCTTCCAATGTGACCTCTGGGCGGGAAGGATGAGGTGAGAGACCCGAAGGGCGACTAGATCCAGATGCCATTTGGCGCAAGCATGGACGTGGTCCCTAACGTTTCCAAATAGAACGCATCCGACGCCACATGGTCTCTGCCCAGTAGCCGTCAACCTCCAGGGTCCCCCGGAGCGGAGTCCCAACCTGAGGAAAGACCTAACTGAGTGGTACCGAAGCGACCCCAGGGAAGAAACCTTTACAGAGCGCAAGCCACCGCCCAACATCGTCGCTTGGTCCTACAAACCTGAAACAGATGACAAGGAAGATGATCGGTATAGGAAATGAGAGGAAGGAGAGTCGTGGTAGAAGATGAACCACCCTAACACTCGCCGGGGATCGATCCCGGGACCTCCCGAATGCGGGCCACAGACGTAACTACCTGGGTCATCCCACTCGTTAATGTTATATGCAGTTTCCAAATGTACTGTACTCTTATTGTAAGGTTCCAGGGACAGGAAAAGCATGTACGGACATGAAGCCCATGCGATTGTTGTATTTTATAACTGTTCACAGTAAAGGTCCTTCCACTACTGCTGCTACTACTAAAAAACTTATTCTTCCACCTACTTCATGTTAAACGAGATAAACCTTTGTAGAAATGGTTTTATTATATATTTCCTTGTAGGTTCAATGGGAATACCTAAGCGATAACCAAACCTTTTAAGAGCTGGTCGTTACGTGATGGCTTTGAAATAAACTTTTTGACAGTTCAAACCTGTAATAAAGAATGTCTCGGAAATGGTTAATGCCACAAAAACTAAACGTTACATGAATTGTGTGAATTAACGAGATCTACATACTTTGTTGAGTAATATTTTTGTTCCTCTCTTAGGGTTTACAATTTATAAAAACCTCATTCAGAACGAAGAAGATTTCACAGGTATTCTCATAAAATTCAAGATATAAATATATGGCATTTCAATCAAAATCATTAGAACCATTTTTGAGAAAATAAAACAATAAAGAAAACAATTTTCATGTGAAGGGTACTTGGGGGGGGGAATTTTCTTGAAAATCTTCGTATCGCGTTTTTTAGGACGGTCAACTTAAATAACAAGTTTGGCTTTTAACCAGCTTTTCGTTGTTACTTTCTCTACCACGTATAGTAAGTAGGGTTCACCGGAAATATATGTTTTGAAGCCCCCCCGAATCCAAAAAAAGCATTTTTGGAAGCATGTCCGTGACTGTCTGTGTGTGTGTGTCTGTGAACAGCATAACTCAGAAACGAACAGTCGGATAAACACCAAACTTGGTATTTAGGTTCAGTATCTTCCAGAGATGCGACACGAAGGTTTTCAAGAAAATCCCCCCACCCCAGATTACCCTCTACATGGAACATTTTTCGAAAATTTAAATTTTCTCAAAAATGGATCTAACGATATTGATTAAAATATCATATGTTTAAGATACTTTCATGACAAATAAAGAGTATATCTTGAATTTTCTGGGAATGTCTCTAAAAGTGTTCATTGTGAACGACTTTTCCATAACTGGTAAACCGTAAGAGATAGACAAAATGTTACTGCAAAAAAATGTAGATCGCGTTAAAATACACAATTTATGTCATATACATTTTTTTTGTTGAGTGAACCATTTTCGAGATATTGCTTGTTATTCCCTTAAATTTTCCAATGCTTATACTTTTTCTCAAATGGGAATTCGTTATTCATTTTTTTTTTGTCCTGGTAATGCAAAGAGAATGGAATGCTCCACATAGCAACCAGCTCTTTAAACATTTGACTATCGCTTAAAGCCTACCATATTCCCCTTGCATCTACAAGAAAATTAACAATAAGATTAACATCTCGATTAACATGAAGCATATGGAGAATAAGCGTTTGTAAAAATAGATTGTACAAGAGTAGAGAAAGTCATGTGAGTGTAACACATCAGATTTTTTAATTATGCTGTTCACAGACACACACATGGACTTTTTCTAAGAACATTTTTATTCGGGGGACCTCAAACCGTGTATTTTCACTGAGATCCCACGATCAAATTTTTCATGAAATGCAATACCTACTTCCTCTACTTACTATAAGTGAGACTCGCATTGGGGAGGTCCCGGATTCGATCCCCGGCGACCGCCCACTCTGATCCACGAGTTTTACGTGGTTTCCCCAGATTAGCAGGTGAATGCTTGTGTGGTTCCTCTTCCACCACGAGTTTCCTGCCCCTTGTTTCCTGTATCCATCATCTCCTCCATTGTCTTGTGTTTTAGGGTTGTAGGACCAGGCGGTTGTGTTCAGCTTGTTGCAGCTGGGGGTAGGTGTAGGGGTTTTTCCTTAGTTTCCCTTGCGGAACTGCTCAGTTAGGAGCTATCTCCAAGTAGGCCCCAGCAGGGGAGGACCGCGGGGA
The DNA here is from genome assembly GCA_030765065.1 of Deroplatys truncata. Lineage (NCBI taxonomy): Eukaryota > Metazoa > Arthropoda > Insecta > Mantodea > Mantidae > Deroplatys > Deroplatys truncata. Next base: position 21,522,690 of record CM060978.1, read on the forward strand.
TGTAGAGGCTTATGGGTCGGCACGGGCGACTTTGGATGCGTTCGAACTGGAAACGTTAGGAAGACCACGTCCATTCTTGCGCTCGTCGCCATCCGGATCTGGTCGCCCTTCGGGTATCTTCCCTTATCCCTCCCTCCCAGGGGTCACGGAAGAAGCAAAAAAGGGCCGTTGTGGCTACTTGTGGTGCTCTGCCTCGGTTGCGGGGCCTTACCTTTACTAAACGCAAGCAGTAGAGAAAGCAGAAAGTAACCTATACGCTGTGCTTACTGCATTTGGGGCAGCTGAGGTCGGCTTCGAACAGGAACACAGCCATGAACACGGCGCGGATACAGCTGGAACACTCTACCAGGCGGAAACTAACCTTTATCGAGCGATTAACTTCGCTCCAACAAGCTGGCAGGCTGTCGTTCATACTGAGTGTATTTTTGCTGCGTGCCCACCCTCAATAGGATTTCACCGCAGGATGTTTAATGCAAAGGAATGGTTTGGAATGAAATGATAGATAGGAGGTAGCATTTTGCTCCTCGACAGCTGTCGTTTAGGATGCTTCTACACCCTGATGGAATTTGGTTTGCAATACTCAGCTTGGTTCGGGGGTGTTATTTTGAGGCCAATCACCTCCTGGTTGGATTTAAATGGAGGTCAGCTTCAGCTGCTGTTAGTGACACTTGTGTTATCTGGTATGCCCGCAACCATGCGGCGAAGACGGCGAGCTCTGGGAGTGCATCCCTTAGAGATGTGACCAGTGCATTCTGATGGTTAGGTAATCCCTCCAATACGCAATCTCGGTAAGTTCATATACTGAGCCAGGTTAACCTTAGTGCGCATGCGCTGGTCAGAGTCGGTACATATTCTTTTCTACGTACTGATTCTGACGTGATCAGACGTTTGTTGGATGTTCTCACTCAGAACGATCAGGGACTATTGCTGGGACAAAGCTGCTGTGTAGAGTATTACTAACTATGACACACCTAATATTTACTGAACAAAGCAACCATTAACCTACAGAGAAAACAAGAGGTAAAAATACTACGTGGGTTAAACTTATATTCCGAGAATTCAACGGTAATACACAATTCGAGGCTCCTCGAATCTAAAAAAGAAAGCATTCTTAGAAAAAGTTTCGCGGGCGATGCGTGTGCACAAATTCGGTTCAAGACCAAAATTAGAATTTAAATCCAGCGTCTTCGATGAATGCGAAACTAAGAATTTGAAGAAAATCCCCCACTCCAAACTACTCTTTATACTAGGAAAATGTTTCATATGTTTTATTTTTAAAAAATAGCCCTTAGGATTCTGATTAAAATACCATACACCAATAAAATGTAAATATTGAATTTTCTGCTCTGAAGTTCTCTTCACTCTGAATGTGCTTTATATAATCTTAATGCAAAAAAATCTGATGTGTTACACTCACATGACTTTCTCTACTCTTGTACAAACTATTTTTACAAACGCTTATTCTCCATATGCTTCATGTTAATGGAGATATCGAGATGTCAATCTTATTGATAATTTTCTTGTAGGTGCAAGGGGAATATGGTAGGTTTTAAGCGATAGTCAAATATTTTAACGCTGGTTGCTATGTGGCGCATTCCATTCTCTTTGCATGTCCAGGACATAAAAAAAATGAATAACGAATTTGAGAAAAAGTATAAGTATTGGAAAATTTAAGGGAATAACAAGCAATATCTCGAAAACGGTTCACTCAACAAAAGGAATGTATATGACATAAATTGTGTATTTTAACGCGATCTACATTTTTCGTGTAGTAAAATTTTGTCTATCTCTTATGGTTTACCAGTTATGAAAAAGTCGTTCATAACGAAGAATACTTTTGGAGACATTCCCAGAAAATTCTCGATATACATTTTATTTGTCATGACAATATCTTAAACATATGATATTTTAATTAAAATCGTTAGAGCCGTTTTTGAAAAAATTAAAATTTTCGAAAAATGTTCCATGTAAAGGGTAGTCTGGGGTGGGGGGATTTTCTTGAAAACCTTCGTGTCACATCTTTGAAAGATACTGAACCTAAATACCAAGTTTGGTGTTTATCCGACTCTTCGTTTTTGAGTTATGCTGTTCACAGACACACAGACACACAGACATACACACAGACAGACACACACACGGACATGTTTCCAAAAATGCTTTTTTTGGATTCAGTGAGTCTCAAAACATGTATTTCCGGTGAAATCTCGGTATCGAAATTTTGGGTGGAATACAATACTTCCCCTACTTACTATACGTAGTAGAGAAAGTAAAAATGTAGCTCTCATTAAAACAGACAATTTTAACTCTTAACGGGATATCCTTAATTTCTCTACTACGGAGAGTAAGTAGGGAAAGTATTGTATTCCACCCAAATATTCGATACCGAGATTTCATCGGAAATATATGTTTTGAGACCCCCTGAATCCAAAAAAAAAGAACATTTTTGGAAACATGTCCGTGTGTGTGTCTGTGTGTCTGTGAACAGCATAACTCAGAAAAGAACAGTCGGATAAACACCAAACTTGGTATTTAGGTTCAGTATCTTCCAGAGATGCGACACAAAGGTTTTCAAGAAAATGCCACCACCCCAGATTACCGTTTACATGGAACATTTTTCGAAAATTTTAATTTTCTCAAAAATGGCTCTAACGATATTGATTAAAATATTATATGTTTAAGATATTTTCATGACAAATGAAAGGTATATCTCGAATTTTCTGGGAATGTCTCCAAAAGTATTCTTCATTGTGAACGACTTTTGCATAACTGGTAAACCATAAGAGATAGACAAAATGTTACTACACAAAAATGTAGATCACGTTAAAATACACAATTTATATCATATACATTTTTTTTTTGTTGAGTGAACCATTTTCGAGATATTGCTTGTTATTCCCTTAAATTTTCTAATACTTATACTTTTTCTCAAATGTTAATTCGTTATTCAGTTTTTTTGTCCTGGTAATGCAAAGAGAATGGAATGCTCCACATAGCAACCAGCTCTTAAAATATTTGACTATCGCTTCAGCCTACCATGCGAGGTGGCGTAGTGGTAACGTGTGCAACTCGCATTCGAGATGTCTCGGGTTCTAATCCCGGCGACCACCCACTCTGATCCATGTGTTTTTCGTGGTTTCCCAGGGTCGAGTGGCAAATGCTGGCGTGGTTTCTTCTATCCATGATTTCCTTCCATCAATTCCCTGTTATTCCGTTTCCTTCTCATCTTTTAGGTGGGAGCCTTAGCACTCGTGGTACTTCTGACGCTACTAGGCCGAACAATCGAGCCTTCACGAAGAGTTGTTGGGATTGGGTTGGGCTCATCGGGGCGTGCTAGTTCGCTATTGGCCGTACCGAGGTTATCGGTAGTCCTCCCTTCGGGGATGATGCGCGTAAGTGGCTTACCCACTTCCATCCCTACGTAAGGGGGGCCTTTTTAGACTCCAGACATTGACCTTATGGGAAACTCCACTCGGTTAACGTTTTCCGCTTTTAGAAGGGGAGCTTCGGCTCTGGGTAGACCTTCGCGCTAACTAACTGTGCTTCCAGGTTTCGTGGCGTTTGGCAGTGCCGGACAGATGTTGCGGGTGCATGCTCAATGGAAAGAGTACTCCCCGTAGACAGCAGAGGTCTGCTTGGTTGGTGGGTCGTTCATTGCCCTCCCTTGGCGGCTCCAGCAGTGGGACGGGTCTTCGAGTTTGGAAATGTTGGGCACTTCCGCGTGTCTCTATTACCTGTAGCCTGCTGCGGTTTCTTCACCTCCTGGAGGGTGGTAGCCGCAATAGATCGGTGGAGGTTGAGTGTGCGAGGTGTCACCCTCGTTAAATCACAGCTACAGCTATCTCTTCAGCCTGCTGTATTCTTCTTATACCTATAACTTAATGTGTAACTGTGCAATGAGAGTAGGTAGATACAAGAATGAGCTTTCGTAAGAACAGTTTGTGAAGATGAGACAGTATTTTATATGATGTGAATGTCAGAGTGATTGTAGTGTAAATTAGCATTATTGTATGACAATAATTTGAGATGTTTGTTAATTATAAGCATTGTTAGGAAATAAGTTTACACGGCCTCACTGAAACTGACAATAAGAGCGGGTAACAATGAGCGAGGGGGTGAGTTGTTTATTAATTAGAAGAGGCAAGCAAATGACGTCAGAGTAGCGCGCTTTTCTGTAGAAATGGAGGGAATATCTTCCCTAGAGCATATGTGTTCGTAATTTTGATTGGATATAAAAATAGACGCTAATGTTGGCGCGTTTTATTAACCAATAGCAGCTCTGTTATAATGTTTAGGCATATTGGGGTGAGGGAGTATAAATTCCGTGCCAGAGACGGGTAACGCGCAGTTTGACAGAATAATTCACAAGGCAAACGTCGTTCAGTCCAACAGAATCATACAAAGGTTATACGTCGCACAGTTTAAGAGAATCGTTCACGCGTTATACGTCGCACAATTCTACAAAATCTCTCGCGTTGTAAAGTTAGTTATAAATGTGAAATACGCGAATAAATAATGTGCAGCAAATAAGTGATTATAGTAACATTAGAAAATATAACAGTTTCAGTCGGGCGTGTATCAAGAGTCAATATGTGAAATTAATTAATTGTGACGGTAATAAAAGTGTAAAAACAAGTTCTTTTATAAGTGTTATCTTTCAGTAACAAATCCTTTCCGTTTACACACCCTGTTCAAGAGATATGCTCGGAGTAGTAATAATAGCTAGCCGGAGGACAATGAACCCAACATTCAAAGAAGTAAAACAATAACAGGCGCCCAGCAATAGATAACACGAAGTTACCGCGACAAATTGGCTCCCATACGTTGTGCAGATAAACATGAAGCATTTTCCAACTAGCTAACAAATAATCGACTTCAAATGTTTAGGCAATTCGGGATGAAGGAGTATATATTCTCGAGCCATAAGCATGTGTCGCGCAGTTCTGAAGAATCTCTCGTGAGGTGCACGTCATACAGTGATGTAGCATTGTTTGTTATATTTATTTTGTTGTTGAGCCCCACGTTGTGGTAGCCAATTTGTGACGGTATTACTTACAAATGTTTGTTTACATCAGTGTTGAAGCCATCTTGTGACGTCATTCATTTGTTAGGTTCGTAGCTCCATCTGGTGTTAGCAATTTGCGGCAGTATTAGTTTTGTGTTTGAAAGAATTTAACTTTTAATTTCTATTCAATTCTGTTTCACTGTCCTCCGGCTAGCTATTATCTCTCGGTCGAACATGTCTCTTGATCAGGGTTGTGTAAACGGAAAGGAATCTTTTATCCAAAAATTACACTGATGAAGAAATTTTGTTTTACACATTTATTGTCGAACACGTTAACTATCACATTTACACATTGATCTTAACACTCGCCAAACTGAAACTGTTATAACAACTTCTTACTGATAATTCTTTTAATCCACGTACTTCAATCTTTTGTATAATTAACTTTACTATACTTTAGATCTTTCATAATTCTGCTGCGCGTAACTTGTGAATCTATATCCGATGTATGACGAACTGACTGACTGAAGACGACGTGTAGTGTACACAGATTTTTGATGAACTGACATCAAGCTACCTCTAACCTACCCTATTTATAATCCTGCGTCCAGATACGCCTAAAGATTATAACTGAACTACTATTGGCTAATAAAACGCGCCAACATTAGCGTCTATTTTAATATCCAATGAAAATTATGAATACATATGCTCTAAGGAGAAAATATTCCAGAAGTTTCTACCGAAAACGCGCCAACATTACGTAACTTCCTCGTTTCCAATAATGATAAACAGCTCACCCCCCCTCGCTGCATTATTGCGCTATTATTGACAGTTTCAGTAAGGCCGTATAAACTTACTTCCCAACAATATTTACATTAATAAACATCTGAAATCAATGTCACATAAAAATGCATATTCATATTACAATCATTATTTACATTTAAGTAATTTGTGATACAAATTACTGCATCAACAGTTTGGAAGAATCTCTCGCGAGGTACACGTCGTAAAGTTAGTTACAAAATGTGAAGTTTGCGGCAACTAATACGACAGTAATTACATTCGGAAATATAACAGTTTCAATCAGGCGTGTATAAAGATTAAATATGTGAATTATTAATTAAGAGTGACGGCAATAAAAGTGTAGAAACAAATTACTTTATCAGTGTCATCTTTTAGCAACAACTCCTTTCAGTTTACACGCCTTGCTCAGAGATACTTGCTCAACTGAGTAATAATAGCTAGCCGGAGAACAAAGAATCCAAAATTTAAAATAATAAAACAATAACAGGCGCTCAGCAAATAAGATAACACGAGCCATAAGATCTGCGACAAGAGTGAGTATAGAAAATCATGTGAATACTGAGGCAGTATTTTTTAACACTTAAATGATATCAGTCTAATTATATAATATAAAATGTAATAACAGCCCGGCTTAAAGCAATAAGTGTATAACGTAATATGTAAAGTGTATGTTACAGTCATTGTATTATATTTATATTATTATGTACATGTATAATAATGTTATGTGAATGTATTACGTAGTTTAACAATGTAGGAGCTGTGAGAATACAAACAAGTTGCTTTCCGTAGCAAACAGAATTACAAAATAAAAGCAAGTTGCTAACAATGAGGTAACCTTGAGGCAACAATAAATTAGAAAGTTTAATAAGGCTATTAATAGTTCTTGGAACAATAATAATGTAATATTTAAAACACTTTATAAATAGCTAGTCAAAAACTAGAAAAACTAAAAGTTCAATAAAAGTATTCTATTGGAGTAGGATTAGCCAATCAGAGACTTGAAATAGAGTAAATGTACAAATTGAGGAGGGAGACACTATGAGGAAGCGTACCCGAGCAGTGTGAGACATAAGCATTCATTGCGGTGAGAATAATATCAAGTTTACCTGTTAAAAGTACAATTAACAATAATCTCACAGCTCTATAGTAGGATATATCAGTGAAGTGTTATTTAATCGTGTAAATGATTAATATACAAAGTACAATATGAAACGGCAACTCTAGGCCGAGCCCGAAAACTGTAATTGTAGATAATTTTATTAATTAATTTTTATTGATGTTAAATCATACTATGTACATCTTTCTTTTTTATACTGCTTGTATAGTTTAAGAAGGGTGATTTAACCTTATGTATGTATTTAGGTTACTAATATTAGAAAAGTTATACATTGTTTAATGTAAATAATTTAAGCGTAATGTTAAAATTCTGTCCACGAGGAAATGTTTTAGCTACAGGAAGTGTCTTCGAAGGAAGAAAATCTAGTTTTACGATGTCTGTCTGGTCGCAGGGACATTGTTCATGCAGCGAGGGTGTAGAGTCTTTGTCCTATTATACGATAATTCGCCGTGACCAAGTGAGAGAGACAACTAGCTTAAAGGTAAATTTAGGAAAAGCCGCGATTTATGTTAAACTTGGACCAATGAGATCCCTGTAAGTTTATACGAAATAGTGAGACGCGTCGAGTGGCGCTAAAAAATGGACCAATAGGAAAGGAAGCAGCCCCAGAAGCCTGCGACTATAAATGGATCTGTTAGGAACAAGTTCGAGGCATTTCATTTTGGCATTTTGTCATGTGTGGGTCATTTGTCATGTAGTCAGGGAACATTTTGCAAAACTACAGGCAGGGAGGGATGCTGCAAGATGTTTGAGATATATCGCGCCAAAGGTGAATGAAGACAGTTTTCGAATTACACCTAAGAATCGCTACTCGTAAAGAGATAATAGGCATATTTAAACTTCGTGTCATATCCGCGCCGTGTTTTAACAGCGGTGGACAGTATTTTAACGGCGGCAATATCAGTGTTGTGTACTACGCGGAGTAGTTAAATAAAGGAAATTGCAGTGTCATCTTTTCGTAACCAAAACACGTCTATTTCTCCTTTAACCACGACCCGAGATCGACGCTTCCGTTACCAAGAATAAGTCCATGCTCGCACCTAGTTTTAAAGAAAGTTACTGCAGCTAGCCGAGGATAAAATTGCAGAGAACCAGCACACTGCGAACATCTGGAGCCAACATGGAGGATGCAGCAAGGTAAGCCGTGAGCAACGGGCATCAACAAGAACCACAACTTCGGGCAGGAGGTGACTGCCTCAAATAGAATTATAATTTATGTAAGCCTCGTACTTTAGCCACACCAGCCCTGCTAAGAGATACGTGTTCTACAAAATACTACTGACGAAGCCGAGACATATATATATATATATATATATATATATATATATAAAGAAACATTAAAATAAAAGTTAAATCTTAAACATGGGGCAAAGGCCAGCGGAATGTGTTTGTACCGTACGTGGGGCTAACACTCTTAGAAACAAACACATGCCTAAACGTGGTGCAATCGCAACAACAATAAAACCACTTCAAGTTTGGCTCTCCAACTGTGGGGCTGCAACGTCTTCAATACTTCATTAAGATATTACAGCAATGTTTCTCTCTGGAATGCCAGGAGGGCCGTTTAGCATACAGTGCATTATGAATACTCGCCAAATCACTTCTGGCAGTTCCCAGCAGTTGGAGCACCTTGCCTAAAGCAAGTTTTCTCCCTAAAAGGAAAATGCCTCAAGACAGTGGCGGACTTCACGCTCATTTGCACCACCATGAACTCAATTGAATGTAACAAAAACTCTTGACAAGACGTTTTAAAAAATGAGAGCAGGAAATATGACCATTAAGCTTCCCGTTCACCTCTCCCCGATTATTATCCACTCCAAAGAACATGGGGTATCCTTGCACTTGTTTCCTGCATCTTCTGAAACGATACACTGCAAATATGCGAGAGTGAGTTCATTAGGCGATATTGCACAAAGTTTGCAACTTTCACTGCTTCTCGTGGCATAGAATGCAGTTTCGGTTCGAGGTCAAGCTGCGCCGACAATAATGGATCACTTGCCGCCGCAAGCTATTGTTATTCCACATAAGGGACACCGGTCATAAGATCGGTCTGCTAGTAGAGCTTTGGAAGCGGCGAGGAAAAAGTCGTGCTAATGAAAACACCATTCGGGTATCTTCGGGGCTACCATTAAGATCTTGAAAACCCAGAAATGCCGTCTTAAATTCCCGGCTGGTGGGAATTCTTCTTCTTCCTCCTTAACAAAAATGAGGCCTTTAGACCTGATCAAACTGTTCCCTCCACCTCATACTGGGTAGTCAAATGTCTCTTGAGGCAGTATTTGTAACACTTAAATGATTTTAGTCTAATTATATAATATATAAATTCAATAACAGCCCGCCTTAAAGCAATATGTGTATGTAACAATATATAAAAAGTGTATATTACAGTCATTATATATGTTTATATTATTGTATACATATGTAATATTGCTATGTGAATGTATTACGTAATTTAATAATGTAGGAGCTGTGAGAATAATAGGTTAAAAATTGCTAACAATGAGGTAACCTTGAGGCAATAATGAATTTGAAAGTTTAAATGCTACTAGTCATTATTGGAGCAACAATAATGTAAATTTTGAGACAGTTTAATAAATAGCCAATCAACAACCAGAAAAAAGCATAAGTCAAATAAAAGTATTCTATTGGATTAGGAATAGCCAATGAGAGACTTGAAATACAGAAATTTACAAATTTAGGCGGAAGAAATCAAGTCAGTTGCTTGTAGACAGCGCTCATAACTGGACGTGTTGGTTGTAGACAGTGTTCCTAATCGGACCTGAGATGCGTCCTCGAAAAATTTAATACACACTCGTGTGAGATGAAAATAGTTTACGTGTTTAAAAAGTGCAAGTATTTAATAAAAGTATCTCACAGCTCTCTATATCAATGAAGTGTTATTTAAATTGTGTCAAGGATTAATAAATGTAGTGAAATAAACATTATAATCTGTGTAAGCCTACATTCTTCAGCCGCATTACGCCCTGCTAAGACATTCATGTCTCTAAAAATAAATACTGACGCAGCCGAGGCAAATATAAATATATAATATTTAAAGAAACAGTCAAAATTACAAAGTTAATATTTTTAAACTTGGGGCAAAGGCCACCGGAAAGTACATTTGGGGCGAAGGCTACCGGAAACTTTTTACCATACGTGCGGTTGCTAGTATTTCAAGTTCGGCTCCCCAACAGTTGAACTACAATACAACTAACTTCTTCAAATTGACGCCCAAAACGTGGGGCAAATAACAACGTAAAAACCATCAACTTCACTCTTCGCCCCAAAGATTTATACTCACAATCTACGGATATTTTTAGCAACTCGTTCAGCATTAAATTTCAATATGTTTAGTAATTGATACTGCTGTAATATAATCAATCAAACCGTCCTCGCAAAACAATGTTTACCGTGATAATCTCTAAGGCTGCATCCTCTGAGTATGCCTTTTCCACATGTGCTGATACCGTTTAATTTATTCTACAATGTTTTCCTCCTCTAATTCTTCTCTTTGTTGAGACGCTACATAGTAAATGCATATTGTGTACATAGTGACGTATATGTGTAAATATTTTAGTACAACAGGACGCAAGGGTGGACGAAGCAAGTGAGGTGATAGAAAGGGCACTTGTCAGATGACTCGAAAATTCGTTGACATGGTGGGTGCGGGGTTCCAGAGGTTTTCATGGATGTTTGCTGACGTGAGCCAACAAAGGTACGAGGGTCGTCCGATGAGTAACTTTCCCCAATGAGCGAATGAGATTCAATGTATCTAAACGCCCGGGAAAAATAGTGTCTGCAAGCGTTATAGCTAGTCTTGTATAAAAGGGGGCGTGAGGATGAAACGGTGGGCACTTTCAAGATTAACATTCTCTTGCTTCGTGCTAAGTCGTCTGCTTATAAGAGCATATGAGGCGGTTAAAGGGTTGACAAGTGGCAATGACGTCGTGTCAATAATAAGTAGAGTGTCAATCATTAATAAAGCCAAGTATAAATAATTAGTGAAGTCAAGTGTCAACAGTCAGTAAAGTTAAGTGCCACTCAATAAAGCCAAGTGTCAATATTTAACAAAGTCAAGCGTAAGCAGTCAATGTCCATTCATCCACCTGAACGACCACACCTGAGATAAGAGTGTATAGCCGAGGGCAACGGAGACTGCTAATAACCCACTCACTAATACATATTTATCGCCCGAGAAAAGACCCTCAAACCCATCCGTCACAATATCTACATTCCAGAATCGAATTTTTACTTTCTCTACTACGTATACTAAGTAGGGGAAGTAATGTATTCCACCCAAAAATTCGATACCGAGATTTCACCGGAAATACATGTTTTGAGACCCCCCGAATCCAAAAAAAAGCATTTTTAGAAACATATCCGTACGTGTGTCGGTGTGTCTGTGTGTGTGTATGTGTCTGAGAACATCATAACTCAGAAACGAACCGTCGGATAAACACCAAACTTAATATTTAGGTTCAGTATCTTCCAGAAATGCGACACGAAGGTTTTCAAGAAAATCCGCCCACCCCAGATTACCCTTTACATGGAACATTTTTCGAAAATTTTAATTTTCTCAAAAATGGCTCTAATGATTTTGATTAAAATATCATATGTTTAAGATATTTTCATGACAAATAAAATGTATATCTTGAATTTTCTGGGAATGTCTCCAAAAGTATTCTTCATTGTGAACGACTTTTGCATAACTGGTAAACCATAAGAGATAGACAAAATTTTACTGCACAAAAAATGTAGATCCCGTTAAAATACACAATTTATGTCGTATACACTTTTTTTTGTTGAGTGAACCATTTTCGAGATATTGCTTGTTATTCCCTTACATTTTCCAAATCTTATACTTTTTCTCAAATGGGAATTCGTTATTCATTTTTACTTTCTCTACTACGTACAGTAAGTAGGGGAAGTATTGTATTCCACACAAAAATTCGATACCGAGATTTCACCGGAAATACATGTTTTGAGACCCCCTGAATCCAAAAAAAGCATTTTTGGAAACATGTCCGTGTGTGTGTTTGTGTGTGTGTGTGTGTGTGTGTGTCTGTGAACAGCATAACTCAGAAACGAACAGTCGGATAAACACCAAACTTGGTATTTAGGTTCAGTATCTTCCAAGGATGCGACACGAAGGTTTTCAAGAAAATCCTCCCACCCCAGATTACCCTTTACATGGAACATTTTTCGAAAATTTTAATTTTCTCAAAAATGGCTCTAACGATTTTGATTAAAATATCATATGTTTAATATATTGTCATGAGAAATGAAATGTATATCTCGAATTTTCTGGGAATGTCTCCAAAAGTATTCTTCATTGTGAACGACTTTTGCATAACTGGTAAACCATAAGAGATAGACAAAATTGTACTACACAAAAAATGTAGATCCCGTTAAAATACACAATTTATGTCATATACACTTTTTTTGTTGAGTGAACCGTTTTCTAGATATAGCTTGTTATTCCCTTAAATTTTCCAATACTTATACTTTTTCTCAAATTCGTTATTCATTTTATGTCCTGGACATGCAAAGAGAATGGAGTGCTCCACATAGCAACCAGCTCTTAAAATATTTGACTATCGCTTAAAGCCTAGCATATTCCCCTTGCATCTACAAGAAAATTAGCAATAAGATTAACATGAAGCATATGGAGAATAAGCGTTTGTAAAAATAGTGTGTACAAGAGTAGAGAAAGTCATGTGAATGAAACATCATATTTTTCTGTTATGTTTCGTCTCAGTGCAGACTTTAAACGGAGAAAGCAGGAAGCCGTGAATATTCTCTCCGTTGCCAGCAATGTTTCACGTGCTGTATATTTCGTGAATTGATATCAATAATACAGTCAAGGACGTGGGCGTTATAGTGGCGCAGAAAATGCAATAACTCATCAATAATAACTGTGCTCTGAAATCCAAACTGCATGCCACATCATAACAATATTACAAAACAGGCCAGATATCTGATCACTGAAAAAAGAGTTAAAATAATTCCTGCCTCTCATTTATCATTAAACCGGTCCTGGACCAGCTGCAAAAGCGGAGGACGTGTAGGTTCGAGCCCCGCTTTGGTCAAGTTATCTAGCAGAGATTTTATCAGTCCCTAGGACGAATATCTCGTGGTGTTACTGGTCCCCAGGCGTAATGTTTAGCTAATGTGCACCATTCTTCATAAATACCACAATATCTATGTAATCGATAGGCTCCACTTACAACTAAACAGCATTGACGTATATAAATACATTGGGAACCAGGGCCTGAAGATTTTCCGTCTTTATAATGCTAACATACGTGCACTTGTATCAGAAACCATTCACTTCAATGTGTGGCAGTAATTTGTATCACAATAATGTAAATGCCAGAGTGATTGTAGTGTAAATAAGCATTATTGTATGACATTGATTTGAGATGTTTGTTAATTATAAGCATTGTTAGGAAATAAGTTTACACGGCCTCACTGAAGCTGACAATAAGAGCGGGCAACAATGAGCGAGGGGGTGAGTTGTTTATCAATTATTAGAGACAAGCAAATGACGTCAGATTGGCGCGCTTTTCTTAGAAATGGAGGGAATTTCTCCCCTAGAACATAGGTGTTCATAAAATTTGATTGGATATAAAAATAGATGCTAATGTTGGCGCGTTTTATTAACCAATAGCAGCTCGGTTATAATCTTTAGGCATATTAGGGTGTGGGAGTATAAAAGGCTAAAGCCAGCCCCCCCCCCTACCTAAAGAACAACCGCCATCCTGTAACCCCCATATCCCGTCACTACGTGGTAAAGCCCTAATTAGGGAAGGTACACGCCTAAGCACACCATCGGGTTGCCCTCAACCTGCCATCTGACGCACAAGTATCGCCCAGTTCAACAGAATCATCCACGCATTGCACGTCGCTGAGTCCAACAGAATCATTCAGAAGTTAAACGTCGCTTAGTTCATCAGAATCGTTCGCGAGTTACACGTCGCAATTCTACAGAATCTCTCGCGTTGTAAAGTTAGTTATAAATGTGAAATACGCGAATTAATAAAGTGCGGCAAATAAGTGATTATAATAACATTAGAAAACATAACAGTTTCAGTCTGGCGTGTATCAAGAGTCAATACGTGAAATTAATTAATTGTGACGGTAATAAAAGTGTAAAAACAAAATTTTTTATAAGTGTTATCTTTCAGTAACAAATCCTTTCCGTTTACACACCTTGATTAAGAGACATGCTCGACTGAGAAATAATAATAGCTAGCCGGAGGACAATGAACCCAACATTCAAAGTAGTAATACAATAAAAGGCGCCCAGCAATAGATAACACGAAGTTACCGCGACAAATTGGCTCCCATACGTGGTGCAGATAAACATGAAGCATCTTCCAACTAGCTAACAAATAATCGACTTCAAATGCAACCAAATATAAAATATATATCTACTTGTTAGCACTGGCACTCTAACTTGTACTACAGTGAGAAAGTTTAACAACATTTTTGGAAAAGTATCTAACCATTTCACTCGCTTCAAAAACAATTCATTTTTCAAACCTTAAGAGCCTAAAATCCAATTATTCGGGCTGCATCTGGAGGTCCCGGGTTCGATTTCCGGTGACCACTCACTTTCGTAGTGTTCCCCCGGTCACCTAAGCGAATGCCGGGGTGGTGCATTCTACCACGATTTCCGCTCTCCACTATTTCCTTTCATGTTTCAGGTGGTCCTGTGGTGCTGACAGTATCAGGCAGATGGCGTGGATGCTTGCGCATTGGAAAGAACTCTCTTCGTGAACGCAGGATGTTCTGCCCCGCCCGTCAAGGTCGCTTCGTTGCCTTCTCTCGGGATAGTTCGCCTCTACTGGTGTGCGGATGTTCGAACTGGAAATATTAGGGACTTCTACGCGTCTCTGTGAGGACTTGAGACATCCTAGGTTCCTTCACCTCATCCCTGCCTCCCGGGGGTGTAGCTACAAAAGATCAAGATGGATGCAGTGCGTGGGGTTCCCCCTCCGATAAACAATACCACATCCTACATACACTAAGATCTGTGCAAAGTTTGAAACATGTATAGTATTTATGGTTTAGAAGAAAACTGTATCTAAAGCTAAAAATGTGGTGTACTCACATGACTTTCTCTACTCTTGTACAAACCATTTTTACAAAGGCTTATTCTCCATATGCTTCATGTTAATCGAGATGTTAATCTTATTGCTAATTTTCTTGTAGATGCAAGGGGAATGTGGTAGGCTTTAAGCGATAGTCAAATATTTTAAGAGCTGGTTGCTATGTGGAGTATTCCATTCTCTTTGTATGTCCAGGACATAAAAAAAACGAATAACGAATTCCCATTTGAGAAAAAATGTAAGTATTGGAAAATTGAAAAAAATAACAAGGAATATCTCGGAAATGGTTCACTCGACAAAATAAACATATATGACATAAATTTTGTGTTTAAACGTGATCTACATTTTTTTGTGCAGTAAAATTATGTCTATCTCTTACGGTTTACCAGTTATGCGAAAGTCATTCAGAATGAAGAGGAATTTTGGGAACATTCCCATAAAATTCAAGATATATATTTCATTTGCCATGAAAATATCTTAAACGTATGATATTTCAATAAAGATCATTAGAGCGATTTTTGAGAAAATATAATTTTTCGAAAATTTTCCATGTAAAGGGTAGTCTAGGGGGAGGGATTTGCTTGAAAATCTTCGTGTCGTATCTTTGAAAGATACTAAACTTAAATACCAAGTTTGTATTTATCCGACTTTTCGGTTTTGAGTTATGCTGTTCACAGACAGGCACACCGACAAAGACACACAGAAAGACAAACACACAAGGATATGATTTAAAAAATCCCTTATTTAGATTTGTTGGATCTCAAAACATGTATTTCCGGTGAATTCTCGGTATCGAATTTTTGGGTGGAACGCAATACTTCCCCTACTTACTATACGTAGAGAGAAAGTAAAACGAACATTTTTAGAAAAAGATACATAGATGTGTGTGTTTGAACAGTATAACTCTAAATCTTGTGTGTTACATACACATGAGATTCTCTAACATCTATCGTTTATTAGTGGATACACAAATTATTCTTACGAAAGTTTTTTTTTTCTATCTACTTCATTTTAATCGAGATAAACCTTTACAGAAACAGCTACATTACACATTTCGTTATAAATACAAAGAGAACAGCGATAGTCAAATGTTTAACAACTGGACGCTATATGCTGACCTTAATATTCCATACTGTCTCCATGACATCGCGAGAAACAACTGAATGTTGTAAGGACTTGAAAATGTCCTGGACATACAAAGAGAATGGAATGCGCCACATAGCAAACAGCTCTTAAAATATTTGACTATCGCTTATAGCCTACCAATTCCCCTTGCATCTACAAGAAAATTAGCAATAAGATAGTTTCTGCAAATGTTTATCTCGATTAACATGAAGTAGGTACATGGAGAACAAGCGTTTTTACAAGAGTAGGGAACGTAAAGCGAGTGAATCTCATTAGATGGTTTTTTATTATTTAGGAAGCCTGAAAAAGTGTAATTTCTGATGAAATCTCGACATGAACTTTTGGGTGGAATGTTTAGGTAGGTGGCAGAGAAAGTAATAATTAATCTTTACATTGAATCACCCTGTATAAGGAATACTTGTGGATCGGTGGTGGGTAGAGAAAGCCGTGAGATTGTTACATATTGAAGGAGTGTGCAGATTACGAAACCTGTATTTTACATACAGTAGTGACACCGTCCAGGGCTACCAGAACGCTCTATTGTTTATTTGGGCTTTAGAGAGATTGACCGTTGCGATAGCCAGTCAACAGATGTTCCAGTTGTTGTCTCCGCTACAGAAGCACAACATGTGTCCGATCTCTCTCCCAGGGAGGCAGGTATGAGGAAACGTCCATCTTTCTTGCAGAAAGTGAAAGGCTTTGGGATCAATCACTGCTCCGGATCACCTTCCACACGCATGTTTGAACCTTCCAAGAAGACTTAGGACATTATTTCATGCCCTGGGAGAGGAATATGCCCTTCTGGGGAGAAGTGATCTTGGGTACAGATCACCTGATTTCTGTCGCTCCACACGCATGTTTAAAGCTTCCAAGAAAACTCAGAACACTTGGCTCCAGGAGATCATTTCACTCGCAGATCTGATCTAGATCATAATAGCTATTTATGTAACTAGTGGGATATGAGCTTCATTACCGCTCGAGTGTTTAGCAAGAACGAGCCGTAAGCCGAGTCCTGTAATTAAATGAGAGCGAATTGGCGCCAACGGGAAAGTTGATGAAAGATGTGAAATTTTGGAGAGGTGAAGTGAAAGAAAATTGTATTTCTAATTTCATCGGCTATTCATGACATTTGTTCTGTTCTAAGTTTCTGTTGACGTTTTTATCTCCGGAGCTGAGGTGAACGACTGAAGGTCATGCCAAAAGTAAAAACATCACAGAAAGAGGGTGTAGAAGGGATTATTCCTTTAGCAGCAAAAAACCAATCAGCAGGAATAAAGAAGGCAAAAAATATTGTGAATAAGAACGGCAAAAGCCCTGGAAAGAAGAATGCTGAGATGGACGCAAAGTAGGACTGAACAACACAAATGCAGGAACAAGCTCGAAGAAAGAAAATATGTCAGAGCCTGCTGCCAAAAGCGCTCCTCCAGCTGTCTTTCAATTTAAAATAACACTAACAGACACAAACCCTTTGATTTGGCGCCGCATCCAGGTACCTAAGGGATTTACTTTTTCAGAACTTCACACCACGATTAGGAAAGCAATGGGATGGATGGGAGGTCACCATCATGGTTTCAGAATTTTTGATCCCAGGAAGAAGAATGTAGTAAATATTGGTTCCATTTTTGTTCATGATGAAAATAAAGAAAAGATTTTGAAATATTTCCCAAAGAAAACTAATGTAACAGAGTATGAATATGATTTTGGAGACTCTTGGATCCATGTATCTTGTTTGAAAGGGAGGTCCCACGGAAAGCTATCCTCAGTGTTTAGAAGGAGAGAGAGCATATCCACCAGAAGATTTTGGGGGTGTTCCGGATTATGAGAATTTGTGTAAAATACTAAAAAACCCTAAACATCCAGAATATACTGATATGAAATCTTGGCTGAAGGATGTTATGGATATAAAAAGGTTTCCACAGTACATGTGGGTATTTTGCCCTTCTAAATCTATGTTTAACTTTTAAGGGCTACACGAATTGTCAGGGCTTTATCATGAACATGTCTTTGCTTTCTTCATATTATTTGTTTTTCAAGACAATGCAAACTATTCTACTCAGAAATGCTGCCTTAAATCTGAAAGCAGATTTAATGTGTTCTTTATCCTAAACAATTTTCTGATTAAGATTTCCAATATATGTGACTACAAAGATGTACACATGTATTCTCTCTTTCCCCTTTCTGGTTTTGAAATAGCATTAAAGGAAACGAAACACGTTCCTTTATTTTCAGTATGTGACAATAACAAGATTTTATATCATTTATTGTACTTTGTACCTTGTGTATGTGTATTTCAAAGAAAACGTTGTAGCATTCTTACTTTCTCTACTACGTATAGTAAGTAGGGGAAGTATTGTATTCCACCCAAAAATTCGATACCGATATTTCACTGGATATATATGTTTTGAGACCCCCTGAATCCAAAAAAAAAGCATTTTTGGAAACATGCCTGTGTGTGTCTGTGTCTGTGAACAGCATAACTCAGAAACGAACAGTCGGCTAAACACCAAACTTGGTATTTAGGTTTAATATCTTCCAGAGATGCGACACGAAGGTTTTCAAGAAAATACCCCTCTCTGTGTGTGTGTGTCTGTCTGTAAACAGCATAACTCAGAAACGAACAGTCGGATAAACACCAAATTTGGTATTTAGGATCAGTATCTTCCAGAGATGCGACACGAAGGTTTTCAAGAAAATCCCCTTACCCCAGATTACCCTTTACATGGAACATTTTTCGAAAATTTTAATTTTTTCAAAAATGGCTCTAACGATTTTGATTAAAATATCATATGTTTAAGATATTTTCATGAGAAATGAAACGTATATCTCGAATTTTCTGGGAATGTCTCCAAAAGTATTCTTCATTGTGAACGACTTTTGCATAACTGGTAAACCATAAGAGATACACAAAATTTTACTACACAAAAATGTAGCTCGCGTTAAAATACACAATTTATGTCATATAATTTTTTTTTTTTGTTAAGTGAATAATTTTCGAGATATTGCTTGATATTACCTTACATTTTCCAATACTTTTTCTCAAATTCGTTATTTATTAATTTCTCTACTACGTGTAGTAAGTAGGGGAAGTATTGTATTCACCCAAAAATTCGATACCGATATTTCACTGGATATATATGTTTTGAGACCCCCTGAATCCAAAAAAAAGCATTTTTGGAAACATGTCTCTGTGTGTGTGTCTGTCTGTGAACAGCATAACTCAGAAACGAACAGTCGGATAAACACCAAACTTGGTATTTAGGTTCAGTATCTTCCAGAGATGCGACACAAAGGTTTTCAAGAAAATCCCCTTACCCCAGATTACCCTTTACATTTAACAGTTTTCGAAAATTTTAATTTTCTCAAAAATGGCTCTAACGATTTTCATTACAATATCATATGTTTAAGATATTTTCATGACAAATGAAATGTATATCTTGAATTTTCTGGGAATGTCTCCAAAAGTACTCTTCATTGTGAACGATTTTGCATAACTGGTAAACCATAAGAGAGAGACAAACTTTTACTACACAAAAAATGTAGATCTCGTTAAAATACACAATTTATATCATACACATCTTTTTGTTGAGTGAACCATTTTTGAATATTGCTTGTTATTAAATTTTCCAATACTCATACTTTTTCTCAAATCCGTTATTCATTTTTTTGTCCTGGTAATGCAAAGAGAATGGAATACGCCACATAGCAACCAGCTCTTAAAACATTTGACTGTCGCTTAAAGCCTACCAATTCCCCTTGCATCTACAAGAAAATTAGCAATAAGATTAACATCTCGATTAACATGAAGCATATGGAGAATAAGCGTTTGTAAAAATAGTTTGTACAAGAGTAGAGAAAGTCATGTGAGCGTAACACATGAGATTTTTTTATTATGTATTTCATGTATAATAAAGTATTTTTTAAAAAAAAGGCGGTAGTTATGCTCGGGTCGCACTAGTTGTACACTATCCACAACCATTTAATACTGATTTGCAAACAACAGCATAAACATTGTGATTCAATGTAAGCCCCTAGCTAATGTGATTGCGCTGATCATAGTAAAGTCGGTCTAAAAATAAAACTAATGTTACGAGTTAACTTGTTTACAATAACAGTAGAATGATGCAGATTATCTGGAACCAAGAAAAATCGACTAATACGTTCTGAATAATGAGCAATTCTGAAGAAAGCTTCCGTTCTTTGAATATTCATGTTCGGAAATATAATTGTTAGGGAAATTCTATTTTAAAATCATGTCATATTCGATTATTCAATGTGTTACCTATTCCGGAGATCCCACAATCGATACTCAGGGACAGTCTACTCCGGCCCAAGGGTTTTTCGTAGTTTCCCCGGGTCGCCAGGCGAATGCTGAGTTGGTTCATCTTCTAACACGACTCTCCTGCCCCTAATTTCCTGTACCTATCACCTTTCTTGTCATCTGTTTCAGGGTTGTAGGACCAGACGACGGTGTTCGCGGGTAGCGGCTGGGCGGTAGCTTGCGCTTTGTAAAGGTTTCTTTCCTGGCGTCGCTGAGGTACCGCTCAGTTAGGTCTCTCCTCAGCGTGGGGCACCGCTCCGGGGAACCTGGGGGTTGAATGCATTCTATCTGGAAACGTTAGGGACCCCGTCCATTCTTGTGCATGTCGCCCTTCATGTCTCTCACCTCACACTTCCCTCCCAGGGGTCAAGTAAGAAGCAAAAGGGACCGTTAGGCCTACTTGCGGTACTCTGCCCCGTTCCTGGGGCCCTCCGTGATGCGTACCTTTACATTTAATGTAGATAATTAATAATATACTGTTGATGAAATTCTGCTTTTAATAATATGGTATTCACTGTTTTATTGCAAGAAATGTATTATAGATATTATTATTATCATCAAATTTATCATGAATCATATTGAATAAGTAATAAATAATGAATAATACAGTCTTTCTATCGTAAGGAATACTCCAAATAAAAGTTGAAAGATAGAATCAGACTGAAAAATTAATTGCCATAGCCAGGATGTGAACTACGGACCTTTCAGTTTTGTCCGGCTGCTCTAGCCTATTGAGCTACCGCGACATTAAATTTGACAACTGATTCGCATTTTTCCCGTTAAACCACTACGAGAGTTGAGTTTGAGTTTTATTTATGGCCACTCTTTAACCGCTGTGGTTCTTAGTGTCCCATTCTATACCGGGCGTGAAAGACTGGTAATTTTGCTCAGAGACTTCTTTATCAGGCTGGAGGTTCTTTTACTTCCCTTCCGAAGGAATCCATGCTAAGGATTTTTACGCCCGAGGAAATCCATCGCCCACCGCCGGGTTTGAACCCCTAGACCACAGAGGACGGCGACTTACAATGTCGTCAGTATGCTTTAAGCAGTTCTTCAGATTCAGCACGAGTTTTTCCATATTTGAGAAAACTGCCAATAGATGGCACTTGAGATTGTTAAACAAGTGACTATCAATTGCATGGTCCGTGGTCGATGTTAACGAAGCCTAATTTATTATTTGTGGCGACTGGCGAGCAAAAGAAGGAAATGTAAGCGCAATACGAGCGTGGTAATTGCGATAGCTCTGTTGGTTGTGCAGTATGATTTAACAGAAAATGAGTAATGCCAAAATTCATTACATAAAGTGTCATTGCGTCCGTATTCTCAGAATAACTAACCAAACTTTGCTGCTTTCAGATTTTACTTAGTACATTAAGGCCAAGTCAAGAAGGCAATTCTTGAAAAATAAAACATTCTCATGAAATCAATTTAATTGCATTGCTAATTCAGAAGTGTTCTCTTCTCTATTGCAACATCTCTTTAGCAGTCCCTGATAAACGCTTTTTGATAAATAGTGAAAGGAAAGAAAAATCCAAAAATATTTTTTTACACAGCAAAAGTCCAATACACTGCACACAAGCTAAAAACATCAGTGTGACCAACTTTGGTTTCAAGTCCAATCACATGGCAATTACCCCAAAGGGTAATGTTTAATGCACATGTTTAATAACTCGACTTGGTTTGAATAGGTTTTACTTTTCAGTCTTTTTACACGATTAATTTCTCATGGCGCTCGCATTATCCTTTCACAATACAAATTGCCATACTTCAATTTATCGCAATTCGTTGTAGAGTTAACGTATACGTTATATTGGCAGCCTTTTGCTTTCTTTGATATAAAGCGTTACTCTTTTATCTACGGTAACCTACATAAAAATTCAAGGGCGAAAATTATGAATTTAGAAGAAACTGTGATGGAACTGAAATGTGAATTCGTTATTCATTTTTGGAAACATGTCCGTGTGTGTGTCTGTGTGTGTGTCTGTCTGTGAAAAGCATAACTCAGAAACGAACAGTCGGATAAACACCAAACTTGGTATTTAGGTTCTGTATCTTCCAAGGATGCGACACGAAGGTTTTCAAGAAAATCCCCCCACCCCAGATTACCCCTTAGATGGAAGATTTTCGAAAATTTTAATTTTCTCAAAATGGCTCTAACGATTTTGATTAAAATATCATATGTTTAAAATATTTTTATGACAAATAAAATGTATATCTTGAATTTTCTGGGAATGTCTCCAAAAGTATTCTTCATTGTGAACGACTTTTGCACAACTGGTAAACCATAAGAGATACACAAAATTTTACTACACAAAAAATGCAGATCGCATTAAAATACACAATTTATGTCATATACATTTTTTTTTGTTGAGTGAACCATTTTCGAGATATTGCTTGTTATTCCCTTAAATTTTCCAATACTTAATAGTTTTTCTCAAATTCGTTATTCATTTTTACTTTCTCTACTACGTATAATAAGTAGGGGAAGTATTGTATTCCACCCAAAAATTCGATACCGAGATTTCACCGGAAATACATGTTTTGAGACCCCCTGAATGCAGAAAAAGCATTTTTTATCCTGGTAATGCAAAGAGAATGGAATACTCCACATATCAAACAGCTCTTAAAACATTTGACTATCGCTTAAAGCCTATGATATTCCCCTTGCATCTACAAGAAAATTAGCAATAAGTTAGAGTCTGCAAATGTTTATCTCGATTAACATGAAGCATATGGAGAATAAGCGTTTGTAAAAATAGTTTGTGCAAGAGTAGAGAGAAAGTCATGTGAGTGTAACATATCCTATTTTTTGTTCTTGTTTTATTTTCTCAAAAATGGGTCTAACGATGTTTGATAAAACATGTTGAAGATGAGAAATGAAATGTATATCTTGAACTGCGAACACTTGGTAGAGTTTTGTATGGCATTGTGCAAGAACCAGTCTCGTATATTAGAGCAATGAAAACGAGAAAATATGCGATTCAGTGACTGAAATTGCATCTTGTTATTAACGCCGCAACAAGAACAATTATTTACGAACGCAAACAATGCCTGGAGTGGCGTTTACATTTAGGTTAGTGTTCCGTCCTTGCAAATTAACCTTTCACATACACTTAGCCTTCATTTTTCCATTACCTCAAGGCAAGAACTGTATATGCGATATCTGTGTACTGAATAAGTCTCAGAACGCATTAGGGCGGCTTACTTTGTTCTGGTGAGCGGATTCATACCTGGTACAAGCTCTCGCCAAATAATGCACAATTACCAACTAAATGGAGCAGAAATTAACTTGTTTCTTAAGCTCGGAATTAAGGCATTACATAGTCCACAAGTATTACTATAATATTAAGAGATTTGCATACAGGAAGTCGCAGAGTTTAATGATAGTACTTGAAAGTAAAAGCGCTTTTAAATTGGCGTATGTTATTAGCAATACGGCTCCAAAATACTGAAAGTGCGTCCTACTTTGTGTTGTTTTCGTCTTTAGAAATGCAACAGCAGCCTTACCCGACGTTGCACGGTTAACTTTTTAAACTCCAGGGTTCCGGGAGGTCGAAATGTTTACAAAATTCAATTTTTCATCTTCTATGTGATAAAAAATAGGAATCTTCAGCTTTAAAATCATTATACATACACTACGTGATCAAAAGTACCCGGACACCTAGCAGAAAATAACGCTCAAGTTCGTAGCGCCCATCATCGGTAATGCTGGATGCCAATATGGCGTTGGCCCACCCGTAGCCTTGATGACAGCGTTCACTCTCGCAGGCATACTTTCAATCAGGTGCTGGAAGGTTTCTTGGGGAATGGCAGCCCATTCTTCACGGAGTGCGGAACTGAGGAGAGGTATCGATGTAGGTCGGTAAGGCCTGGCACGAAGTCGGCGCTCCAAAACATCCCAAAGGTGTTCTATAGGATTCAAGTCAGGACTCTGTGCAGCCCAGGCCATTACAGGGATGTTATTCTTGTGTAACCACTTCGCCACAGCCCGTGCATTATGAACAGGTGCTCGATCGTGTTGAAAGAAGCAATCGTCATCCCCGAATTGCTCTTCAACAGTGTGAAGCAAGAAGGTGCTTAAAATATCAATGTAGGTCTGCGCTGTGATCGTGCCACGCAAAACAACAAGGAGTGCAAGCCCCCTCCAGGAAAAACACGACCACACCATAACACCACCACTTCCGAATTTCACTGTTGGCACTACACACGCTGGCAGATGACGTTCACCGGACATTCGCCATACCCACACCCTGCCATCGGTTCGCCACGTTGTGTACCGTGGTTCGTCACTCCACACGTTTTGTCACTGTTCAATCGTGTAATGTTGACGCTCCTTACACCAATCGAGGCGTCGTTTGGCATTTTCCTGCGGGATGCGTGGCTTATGAGCAGCCGCTCGACCATGGAATACAAGGTTTCTCATCTCACGCCTAACTGTCATAGTACTTGGAGTGTATCCTGTTGCAGTTTTGGAATTTCTGTTTGATGGTCTGGATAGATGTCTGCCTATTATTCTTTACGACCCTCTTCAAATGTCGGCGGTCTCTGTCAGTCAACAGACGAGGACGGCCTGTACGCTTTTGTGCTGTACATGTCCCTTTACGTTTCCACTTCACTATCAAATCAGAAACAGTGGACCTAGTGATGTTTAGGAGTGTGGAAATCTCGCGTACAGACTTCTGACACAAGTGACACCCAATCATCTGACAACGTTCGAAGACCGTGAGTTCCACGGAGCGTCCCATTCTGCTGTTTCACGATGTCTAATGACTACTGAGGTCGCGGATAATGCGTACCAGGCAGTAGGTGGCAGCACAATGCACCTAAGATGAAAAACGTATGTTTGTGGCGGTGCCCGGATACTTTTGATCACATAGTTTAGGTATAATTTGAAGCTCTATATACATTTACATATTAATCCTTTCGATAAAGTTGATCATGACTGTCCGCTTGCCAAATTATCGAAATTGGGTTTTTCTCTTCCATTAATGAAAATATTTCAATCATAATTAAAAGACAGATCACAGGTAGTGTATTATAAAAATTGCGTGTCATACCAGTTTAATGTTAATTCAGGTATCCCTCAAGGTTCCAATTTAGGACCTTTTTTATTTTTGTGTTTTATAAATGATTTACCTACTGTCATTAAACATTCCAAAATATTTGCTGATGATGTTAAGTTATACAAAAGTATCAACAGTGTTAGAGATTTTTGGAACTAACTTTAACATGATCTAAATTTTTTATATGCTTGGAGCAAAGCGAACAAACTTCTATTTAATGTTATTAAGGTGTAAAACTGTGCTTCACCAGAAGAAAAAATCCCTTTAAATATCAGATCCCAGATTTAACAGACACATTGAATTAATTGTAACAAAACCTCTAAAATGTCTAGGCTTCATTATTAGGAATTCATATATATTTAAAGAAAAACATTAATTCAACTTTACAACTCCTTTGTTACACAAAATCTCGAATATGCATCTATTATTTAGAATCCTAAGACCACAAAGTATGTAAAATTAATAGAAAAAGTGCAATCAAAATGTTTAAAATATGTACAATTTAAAAGAATTGGATGTTATTCTACGTACACAAATTACGAAACCCTCTTAGATATATTTAAATTTAAAGCTTTAAATTTCAGAAGAGACATTGCCGGATTAATATTTCTATATAAAGTATTACATTCTATTATTGATGATATTAATATTGTCGCAAATATATTATTTTATGTACCAAATAAAATAAGTAGATTTAAGAAGCTTATTTTTTCACCCCAAGAGCAAACACAGAAATCCATAAAAACTCACCATTAAACAGATTTGTATATTTATATAACAAACTTCATTATTTCGGTGTAGATATTTTCAACATGTCTGAAACTCAGTTCAAAAATGCAATACTCAATAATCACTTTTTCGTAGATTAACACAAATATTTAAATTAGAAATAATTGTATAATCACCATGCCACCTTCTGTTTTCTTTTCTTTACTAGTTGTTTTTATTCCTTATTATGTTTTCTTATTTCGTTCCTCTTCTTCGAAACTTTTATTGTTATTTATAATTTTTGTTTGTTTCTTCTGTATAAGTTAGGTTTATAAATGATTGTATGTTACTATATTTTTGTATTGGACATAGTAATTGCGCTTATGCCTGTTATGTTCAGAACAATAAATAAATAAAGTGCAGACTAAGAGTAGGCTGCTAAGTCTCTACATTGTCGAAAAACATTAAATTCTAAAATTGCTTCGTTAATTGCCAAATTATTTGCACAACGCGCTTGGATTTCACAACAATCGGCTGTTTTAAATCCATAGCCAACTATATTTGTTGCAAACTGAAGTTGGTTTGTTTCACGTATGGAAAGCCAATTTGAAGTAGGAGTTGTATTGTAGTTCAACTGTTGGGGAGCCGAACTTGAAGTAGTTGCAACTGCACGTATGATAAAAAGTTTCCGGTAGCCTTCGCCCCAAATGTACTTTCGGGTGGCCTTTTCCCCAAGTTTAAAAATATTAACTTTATAATTTAACTGCTTCTTTAAGTACTATATTTATGTTTGCCTCGGCTGCGTCAGTATTGTTGTTGGAGACACGTTTCTCTTAGTAGGGTTGTGGTGCGACTGAAGAATGTAGGCTTACACAGATTATGATTTTTAATTCATTCCTTTTTATTAATTCTTGACACGATTTAAATAACACTTCACTGATATAGAGAGCTGTGAGATTATTTTATTAATTACTTTCACTTTTTAACACGTAAACTATTTTTCGTCTCCCACTGAATACGTATTAAATTTCTGGAGGACACATCTTGCATCCGCTTAGTAACACTGTCTACAAACAACGCGTCCAGTTATGAGCACTGTCTACAAGCAACTCACTTGATTTCAGCCGCCTAAATTTGTAAATTTCTGTATTTCAATTTCTGATTAGCTAATCCTACTCCAACAGAATCCTTCATTTAACTAAAGCTTTTTCTGGTTGTTGATTGGCTATTTTTAAAGTGTCTCAAATTTACATTATTGTTGCTCCAATAATGACTAGTAGCATTATTAAACATTCTTACTCATTATTGTCTCAACGTTACCTCATTATTAGCAACTTTTAACCTATTATTCTCACAGCTCCTACATTATTAAATTACGTAATACATTCACATAACATTATTACATGTATACAATAATATAAACACATACAATGACTGTAATATACAGTTTTTATAGATTGTTACATACACATATTGCTTTAAGGCGGGCTGTTATTGAATTTATATTATATAATTAGACTGAAATTATATAAGTGTTATAAATACTGCCTCAAATCAAACAGAAGAATACGTTGAACACAGTGTTGGTAACCATGTCAACAAATGTTTATCCGCTAAAAAGAAGACGGTGCCAAAAGCATAAAATGCTATATTACTTTGTTCTGTAAGCTGTGCTATACTGGTTTGTTTAATAACGAGTCCTCGTTTAAGGGCACTTGGCAGAGATTGCAGGGCATTTTTACGCTTTTTCGCAATTGAAAGGAAGCCAGTTTTCTCAAGAATTACACCATCTAGGATAATGAAGCTTTTACCGCTTAAAGCTTTTCTGAGTATACTGGTATCAAGATTTTTTTAGCTAGGATTTAAATCTTTTAAATATAAGAATATTGTAAAACAACTTACTTTCATTTATAGGTGCACCTTTCTCTGAAAATAAAGATGGTAACTCAGCCAATTTGTTTAATATGAGTTTTTATAAGTAGCTTAAGATAGCCGGTTAGCTATTTGTCCATTTGAGGGACAAATTTAATTTTTAAAAAATCTGATGTGTTACACTCACATGGCTTTCTCTACTCGTGTACAAACTGTTTTTTACAAACGCTTATTCTCCATATGCTACATGTTAATCGAGATATCGAGATGTCAATCTTATTGCTAATTTTCTTGTAGCTGTAAGGGGAATATGCTAGGCTTTAAGCGATAGTCAAATGTTTTAAGAGCTGGTTGCTATGTGGAACATTCCATTCTGTTTGCATTACCAGGGCAAACTAAAATGAATAAGTAATTTCCTTGAGAAAAAGTATAAGATTTGGAAAATTTAAGGGAATAACAAGCAATATCTCGAAAATGGTTCACTCAACAAAAAAATGTATATGACATAAATTGTGTATTTTAACGCGATCTACATTTTTTGTGTAGTAACATTTTGTCTATTTCTTATACTTTACCAGTTATGCAAAAGTCGTACACAATGAAGAATACTTTTGGAGACATTCTCAGAAAATTCGAGATATACATTTCATTTGTCATTAAAATATCTTAAACATGTGATATTTTAATCAAAATCGTTTGAGCCATTTTTGAGAAAATTAAAATTTTCGAAAAATGTTCCATGTAAAGGGTAATCTGGGGTGGGGGGATTTTCCTGTAAACCTTCGTGTCGCATCTCTGGAGGATACTGAACCTAAATACCAAGTTTGGTGTTTATCCGACTGTTCGTTTCTGAGTTATGCTGTTCATAGACACACACACACACACACACACACAAACACACACGGACATGTTTCCAATAATGCTTTTTTGGATTTAGGGTACCTCAAAACATATATTTCCGGTGAAATCTCGGTATTGAATTTTTGGGTGGAATACAATACTTCCCCTACTTACTCTACGTAGTGGAGAAAGTAAAAATACTAACAATAAAATAATTTTTGGTGTAATTCTTTTATATTTATAATTTATTTCATGGAAACCATGTAATTTAGGCTCAAAATCTTTAACTAACTAAATGCAGCTAAACATTCCGTACCACCACAAAAAAAAATTTAGACTACTAAGTGAAATAGATTCTGAGTAAGTGCACCTGAAGTTTAATAATTAAAACTCGGGAAATGGCAAAAAACAACAAGGTGAGCCCATTGTTATATCCCAATGTACTATAACATCACTGGACCATAAGAACCCTTTAAAGGTCCAAATAACAAAAAAATTACACAGGTGTGTTCCTTATGCCATTAATAATCCATTACAACAAAAAACAAACAATGGATTTTTTGAGCTCAAGTGTCATTAAGACGACGTCGAAAGCGACGTGATAGTGCTAAGAGATTCTTCAAGAGCAAGACCCAGAGTACGAATTATGGCACAAATAATCGCCAAAGAGATGCAATCCCCTTACAACACTATTCAAAATGAAAATTCTATTGCAATAGTCGGCATACCCACTAAAAACTCCTCCACCGGATGGAAAAAGGAAGAAGGAAAAGTGGAATGTCGTAGCTTTTTGTGGTCCCGCATAGCACCCGCGTTAGTACGTGAAGGATGGAAGCTGCCGCCCTAAGGGCGGGAGCGGGTAAAGGTAGTTACTAGGTTGCAGACATGAAACCTGACTGCAACACTAGTGGAAATGGCGAGGGTTAGAAAGAGAATGTAGGTTAGGTTTGAGGATCGTGCCGATGATACTGTTGCAGCTGCTGGTTGTATTCCTTGCAATCCTGCAGGAATTTGGTGACTCTGTCCGGGTTTGTCTTAAACCTGGGTCCAAGAGATGAGACCCGGATGACTTCTGTGATGGCTGTAAGTCTCGATGAGGTGCTGTCGAACTGCCCAGCCAGGAAAACCTGTTGGGCAGCTGATGAGGTTTGAAGATCCCTGATGAGTACCTCCAGGGCTGTCAGCTTCGTCGTCATGTTCATGAACTCACGTAGGCCCTGGACTTCTTCGATGATCGGCGAGAGCGATGGTGCTGGTGTCGGCGCTGGAATTGGCTGCTGTGGAGCTGTCACTGGCTGCGGCGAAAGTGCTGGCGGCGACTGCGATGCCTCCCTGCGGGGATGCAGGGGGCAGAGCGCCTGGCTGGTGAAGTGAGTTGACCCTCCACAGGTCGCACAGTAGCGGCATTGGCGGCGCAGGTCGTGCTGGGTGCACAAAAACGTGGTGCAGGCGAAACCACAGTAGTGGCACCTGGGTTGTGCTGAGCAGGTCGACTCCTCGTGCCCGTAGGCACAGCTGCGCCTGCAGGGTGCCTGGCGTTCTAATCTGCTAACCTCGATTCGTAAGTACCGCCCTAACAAGGGCAGGCCCGTCCTCAAGGCAGCTTCATAGTCGCCAGGATCTGCGAACTCGATCCTCACGAGCGATGTGGATCCTTGAGCTCCGAAGATTTGAGTGGCCTTCAAGGCTGAAAGCCACTGCTGGTGATCTGCGCTGGTGAGGAACCTGACAGGCAGGTCCCTCGGGACCCCTCGGATGACAGTACTGTAGCTCCCATGAAGTACAGGTTGTGTCTGCGCTGACTGGATGGTCTCCAGGATCGGCGGCGTTGACACCGGTGAGGTTGGCGGCAACTGCGAAGGCAGTCTCGGCGAAGCTGCGCTGGCTGGCGGCGAAGCGGCGGTCCTGGCATAGGTTATCCTAGGCTGCGGCGACTGCGGCGAGTTCTCCACGGCGGGTGCCGGAGGAGACGAAGAGGTTCCTGTCTTAGCAGGAGCGGCGACAGAGCGCCACAAGCCGTAGTTGAAGTTAGTTTATACTGAATAGCGCGGATGCCAAAAGGTTTGCTTATGCAGAACTGCAAAGGGGACTCCATACCGACAGAGAGGAGACCGCCAAATGAAAGACCAGTGCTTGAAAACGAACACTTTAACTGCTATTACTGGTCTCAGAGCTTCTTCGGTAGAGAAACTGCCTGCTATATGAGCTGTTCCCGGTTTGTTTCCCGGCTATGCTCCAGAAAGTTGCCTTTAACAAAAACATTTCACGGTGTGTCCAGAGTCTGGTGTTTGAATGTTCCTGTGTGGGGGGGGGTGATATCGATTATTTAATAACCAATTTGCTCACTAACTAGAATTCAGGCTTGCCGCTTGACGAAAACCTGAGAAACACGTGTTAAGTCTTTAGTTCCATGACAGTTAATCTACAATCAGTACAACTATATGGTACCAATTGATGGCGCAAAGTTAACAAAATTAAACAAAATTCTATTATGTATCCTTAAAGGCGCGTTAGAAATAAGTTATTTTCTATTAGTGCTTTATTCATAATAAGCATGTACAAAAACACGCCCGCCTTGGTGGACGAATTGATGTAAGGACCTCTCAGGTCCATGTTCTACCTGGAATGACCCATCACTTCTTAATATTATTTCTGTGTGTCAAAAATAAAAAAAAATGCGAAGAAGACAGATGGCGCATCTGAAAATGTCCAGAACACAGCCTCCGAGTCTCAGCTGCATTTTGATGCGTCTCCTCAGAGACCGCAACCATATATATGTGTTCATTATTGGTGAACGTTATCTTTTTTGTTTGAATGACCTGGCTCGAACTGCATGCAGGTGACCACGCGACGCTTATCAGTACGAAACTACCACGTAAACACCTGCAGACAGCAGCACTACCTCAGAGACCTTTCGCTTTGTACCTGCACTGTCCCTTTGAACAGCAGTGTTGCAGCAACCTTTTTTGCACATATGTATGCGGGAAACGTAAAGCTGTAAAGGACAGCTTGTTTGGGCCACCTTGTATATATACAGGTGTTTCAAAAATAGCATAAATTCAGGTATACATTCCACATATGTAGACAATAAAAAAAGTCCATTACAAAACATGTGTCGGGAAATGCTTGGTTTCTGAGTTATGGTCTGCAAAAAGTGATATTCACTGGAACGTATTACCTTACACCAGGCAATGAAGCAAATAAGTGCTATATCATATTACTTTCTAGATTTTTTGGGTAAGTACTTCTAATGTTATTCTTTCTGTTGCTTCAGTTTCTTCTGAATTCATAATTTCCACCATTTAATCTTTATATAGGTTAGATAAAAGAATACCGTTTTAATGAAAGAAAGCTGTGAATAAAACGTATAGGTTAACTCTACAACGAATTGCGATAAATTGAAGTATGGCGATTTGTATTGTGGGCGCTATCAGAAATATGTTTCTCGTAGTGTGAATAGCAGTGCTAGTGTGCAGGGTTAACTCATTATATAATAATGTGCAACACGTCGTACTGCTTTAAATATTTACATTAACACCTTTAACAACAAACATTAACAATAAAAACTAAAGAGTTACAAAACTCCAAACTTTGTTTTGCTATGAAGGAAATGCTTTATATGTGAGCCTTTCCTTTCAGTCAGATGTTGGCTACGAGACTGTCTGTCAGTTGCACCCTCATGACGTTTCTTAAGGTCCAGTAAAGACCACCCATACTGAGGAACAACCAATTCTGGCAATGCTATCCCGATCAGTGGTGGCATGTACAAGACACAAAGTTGAGGCAGTATTTTTATCACTTAAATGATATCAGTCTAATTATATAACACAAAATTTAATAAAAGCCCGCCTTAAAGCAATATGTGTATGTTATAATATATAAAGTGTATACTACAGTCATTGTATTATGTTTATTTTATTATGTAATGTATAATAATGTTATGTGAATGTATTACGTAGTTTAACAATGTAGGAGCTGTGAGAATAGAAGCAAGCTACCTTTCGTAGCAAACAGAATTATAAAGTAGAAGCCCAAAGTTGCTAACAATAAGCTAACCTTGAGGTAATAATAAATTAGAAGGTTTAAAAAGGTTACTAATAGTTCTTGGAACAATAATAATGTAATATTTAAAACAGTTTATAAATAGCCAATCAAAAACTAGAAAAAAAGCTTAAGTTAAATAAAAGTATTTTATTGGAGTAGGCTTAACCAATCAGAGACTTAAAATAGGGGAAATATACAAATTCAAACGGTAGACGCTACAAGGAAGCGTAACCAAGCAGTTTCGGTTTTGTTACGGATTCAGTTTGAGACATAAAAAATCCATTGCGGTGAGAATAATATAAAGTTTACCTGTTAAAAAGTGCAATTAACAACAATCTCACAGCTCAATAGTAAGATACACCAGTGAAGTGTTATTTAATCGTGTGAAGGATCAATAAAATAATAAAGTACAATACAATTATAATTTGTGTAAGCCTTCATTCTTTAGCAGTACCAGCCCTGCTAAGAGATACATGTTCTGCAAATTACTAATGACGCATCCGAGGTATACATACATATATACATAAACAAACATTAAAATAAAAAGTTGAGTCTAAAACTGGGGTGAAGGCCACCGGAAACGTAAACTTGGGGCGAAGGCCACCGGAAAGTTTGTACCGTACGTGGGGCGAACGCTCCAAGAAACATATTTCCCGCAAATTGGCATCCGTTACGTGCGTGGTACAAAACTCCTTTAAATTGGTGCCTAAACGTGGTGTAACCGCAACAACAATTAAACCCCCTTCAACGTAACAAAATTAATCATGTAAAAAAAAAACATAATGAAAAGTAAAACCTAATCAAACCAAGTTGAGTTATTAAACATCTGCAAATACAAAGGGTAATAGCCATGTGATTGGACCTGAAACCAAAGTTTCTATCACTAGTAGGATAATCTAAAGCTTTTAGCTCATGAGCTCTGTATTAGAAATTCAACTTTTAGGTCATGCTGTCTAAAAAGATTTATCTCGATTAAAATGAAGCAGATAGAAAAATAAACTTGCGTAAGAATAGTTTGTATACGCATTAATAAACGAGAGAGGGTAGAGAAAGTCATGTGAATGTAACACATAAGCCTTTTCTCATGGTACCAGTTGATAGGTATTTACACGCCCTGTATACTGACGATATTTTGGTAAGTGCTGCAGAGCGCGAGGTCCAGAAGGACATGTGGATGGTAATTATTAGAAAGTACCTAGCTGGCGGCTGGCCTGTGACATCCCCAGTTATGGCATGTTGCAGGAACCTGTTACGGCTAAACAATCACGGTTGCTGCTGCAGCACTACAGTTTTTTGCTCAGACATTGTACTTATCAATACATCTGCAGTTGTGTAACAGTTACCCAGAACTGGGGCACTCGGCGGTCAGTAGCCTACCTGTATGTAATTATCGTCATTTCAGGCTTTCCTCGGGTGCTGCGTCTAGTTCGCGAATTCGTGCGGTCAAAACAACACGCTTTTGTCGACTTCTCCACTCTTACTTACCTATACTAATGTAATAAAGAGAGAAAATTGTATATGTCATTTTGATAATTCTTTCACCACTGAAAAGCCCAATAATTCGTTCTGATGGATATAGGTCTATAAAACGCCTTCTAATTTCATTTCACAAATTATTAAAAGATTAAAAAGAATATATAAAGCCCCTGTACTTGAATACGAAAACATTGGAGTTCTAAAAGAGCATGCTTACAAACAAGGCTTTGATTGTTAGTCGAGAATGTCATGGAATAGAAAAAAATCTGATGTGTTACACTCACATGACTTTCTCTACTCTTGTACAAACTATTTTTACAAACGCTTATTCTCCATCTACTTCATGTTAATCGAGATAAACATTTGCAGACTCTATCTTATTGCTAATTTTCTTGTAGATGTAAGGGGAATATATATTCACAAGGGCAATATAGAAATACAGTAGCCTTTAAGCACATACATATCTCTTAATAGCTGGTTGCTAGGTGCAGCACTATTCCCTTTTCCACAGATTAATAGTCTTTGCATATCAAAGACAAAAAATCTGATGTGTTACACTCACATGACTTTCTCTACTCTTGTACAAACTATTTTTACAAACGCTTATTCCACATATGCTTCATATTAATCGAGATATCGAGATGTCAATCTTATTTGTAATTTTCTTGTAAATGCAAGGGGAATATGGTAGCTTTTAAGCGATAGTCAAATATTTTATCGCTGGTTGCTATGTGGCGCATTCCATTCTCTTTGCATGTCCAGGACATAAAAAAATCTGATGTGTTACACTCACATAACTTTCTCTACTCTTGTACAACCTAATTTTACAAACGCCTATTCTCCATATGCTTCATGTTAATCGAGATATCGAGATGTCAATCTTATTGGGAATTTTCTTGTAGATGCAAGGAAAATATGGTAGCTTTTAAGCGATAGTCAAATATTTTAACGCTGGTTGCTATGTGACGCATTCCATTCTCTTTGCATGTCCAGGACATAAAAAAAATGAATAACGAATTTGAGAAAAAGTATAAGTATTGGAAAATTTAAGGAAATAACAAGCAACATCTCGAAAACGGTTCACTCAACAAAAGAAATGTATATGACATAAATTGTGTATTTTAACGCGATCTACATTTTTTGTGTAGTAAAAGTTTGTCTATCTCTTATGGTTTACCAGTTATGCAAAAGTCGTTCACAATGAAGAATACTTTTGGAGACATTCCCAGAAAATTCGACATACACATTTCATTTGTCATGACATTGCCCTAAACATATGATATTTTCATCAAAATCGTTAGAGCCATTTTTGAGAAAATTAAAATTTTCGAAAAATCTTCCATGTAAAGGGTAGTCTGGGGTGGGGGGATTTTCTTGAAAATCTTCGTGTCGCATCTCTGGAAGATACTGAACCTAAATACCAAGTTTGGTGTTTATCCGACTGTTCGTTTTTGAGTTATGCTGTTCACAGACACAGACACACACACAGACACACACAGACACACACACACACAGACACACACACGGACATGTTTCCAAAAATGCTTTTTTTGGATTCAGGAGGTCTCAAAACGTGTATTTCCGGTGAAACCTCGGTATCGAATTTTTGGGTGGAATGCAATACTTCCCCTACTTACTATACGTAGTAGAGAAAGTAAAAATGAATAACGAATTTGAGAAAAAGTATGAGTATTGGAAAATTTAAGGAAATAACAAGCAACATCTCGAAAACGGTTCACTCAACAAAAGAAACGTATATGACATAAATTGTGTATTTTAACGCGGTCTACATTTTTTGTGTAGTAAAATTTTGTCTATCTCTTATGGTTTACCAGTTATGCAAAAGTCGTTCATAATGAAGAATACTTTTGGAGACATTCCCAGAAATTTCGAGATATACATTTCAGTTCTCATGACATTATCTTAAACATATGATATTTTCATCAAAATCGTTAGAGCCATTTTTGAGAAAATTAAAATTTTCGAAAAATCTTCCATGTAAAGGGTAGTCTGGGGTGGGGGGATTTTCTTGAAAATCTTCGTGTCGCATCTCTGGAAGATACTGAACGTAAATGCCAAGTTTGGTGTTTATCCGACTGTTAGTTTTTGAGTTATGCTGTTCACAGACACACACACACACACAGACACACAGACATGTTTCCAAAAATGCTTTTTTTGGATTCATGGGGTCTCAAAACATGTATTTCCGGTGAAATCTCGGTATCGAATTTTTGGGTGGAATGCAATACTTCCCCTACTTACTATACGTAGTAGAGAAAGTAAAAATAGTTGTTACTCCAGAGAATATGAATAGTTGCTGCACTCCGCGGAGTATAAAAACAAAGCCGGTTATATTTTATTGCAAGGAATATACATAGATGGTCATGATGTAACACCAACAAACAGAAGATAGAGTATAAAAAGTGACAATCGAACCTCTGTTATATTTGTTTCTTTAATTGTTATTTATCAAACGCTGCAGATGTGTATGTAATGAAACAGTGTTAAAATCTCTGAATAACGTTTATTCTAATTCTATAGATGTATGCACTGAAGTTTATAGATGCTAAAACCTTCTAATAACCCTCATATAAGAAAGTTTTGCTTTATTTTCTTTGTATTTATGTAATAAAGATGGCTGTAGTAAAAGGTAAAATGGCCATGAGTGTTATTAGATCAGTATTCAAAAAGTCTGATGTATTACACTCACATGACTTTCTCTACACTTGTACAAACTATTTTTACAAACGCTTATTCTCCATATGCTTCATGTTAATCGAGATGTTAATCTTATTGCTAATTTTCTTGTAGATGCAAGGGGAATATGGTAGGCTTTAAGCGATAGTCAAATGTTTTAAGAGCTGGTTGCTATGTGGAGCATTCCATTCTCTTTGCATGTCCAGAACATAACAAAATGAATAACGAATTTGAGAAAAATTATAAGTATTGAAAAATTTAAGGGAATAACAAGCAATATCTCGAAAATGGTTAACTCAACAAAAAAAATGTATATGACATAAATTGTGTATTTTAACACGATCAACATTTTTTGTGTAGTAACATTTTGTCTATCTCTTATGGTTTACCAGTTATGCAAAAGTCGTTCACAATGAAGAATACTTTTGGAGACATTCCCAGAAAATTCGAGATATACGTTTCATTTGTCATGACGATATCTTAAACATATGATATTTTAATCAAAATCGTTAGAGCCATTTTTGAGAAAATTAAAATTTTCGAAAAATGTTCCTTGTAAAGGGTAATCTGGGGTGGGGGGATTTTCTTGAAAACCTTCGTGTCGCATCTCTGGAAGATACTGAACCTAAACACCAAGTTTGGTGTTTATCCGACTTCGTTTCTGAGTTATGCTGTTCACAGACAGACACACACACGGACATGTTTCCAAAAATGCTTTTTTTGGATTCAGGGTGTCTCAAAACATGTATTTCCAGTGAAATCTTGGTATCGAATTTTTGGGTGGAATACAATACTTCCCCTACTTACTATACGTAGTAGAGAAAGTAAAGAATATATAGAATTTAAATCTGAAAGATAATCTTATCATTAAAGAATGTTTGCTTACGCAAGAGAGAAGTAAATGGAAAGGATCATTGATCTCAAGAAGTGATGGAACAAATAAGTATGGGAGATGCTTGGATTCATAGGGAGTATGTTATGAAGGGTGTTTGAATAGCTGTGGAAACAAGCTTAGAAGATATCGATAGACAGGATATTTTGGTAGCAAAAGTGAAAGAAGTACATTAAGAGTATATACAGTAATAAAACTAGTTTGGGAGAGGGAAAAGTATATATACATATGTGATAAATTAGGTCGGGAAGGATTTGCTTGGGCAAGAACAGGTGCTAGTAAATTGAAGGGAATAGGACAAAATGTAACAATTAAATGTTCAATATGTGGACTATCATTGTATATTATATTGTAAGCAAACAAAGATATGGAGAGATCAGGTTTGGCAAAAGAAATGGGAAAATCTGGATGGGGAAATAGTAATAATGAAAATTCTGAATGTAAAAGGGAAAAAAATTATAAAAGCCATGGGAAGGTATTTGGGTTAGGCAAAGAGAAAATGGGCAAGAATGGTTACAAAGAGAGAGGAAAAAGACATAGATAATGGATGATTACTATGAACAAAAGATAGTAAGAAACAATTTTTTACGTTGTTATTTTAGCACCACGTATGAAAGTCTTCGCCCCAAATGTACTTTCAGGTGGCCTTTGCCCCAAGTTTAAAAATATTAAGTTTGTAATTAAACTGTTTCTTTAAATATTTAATATTTATGTTTGCCTCGGCTGCGTCAGTATTATTGTTAGGGACATGGATGTCTTGGCAGGGTTGTGATGCGACAAGAATGTAGGCTTACACAGATTATAATTTTACTTCACTGATATAGAGAGCTGTGAGATTCTTTTATTAGTTAATTACACTTTTTGCGTCTGGTTAGTAACGCTGTCTGCAGGCAACTGACTTCTAGATTTGTAAATTTTGCTATATTTCAGTCTCTGATTGGCTAATCCTACTCCAATAGAATACCTTCATTTAACTAAAGCTTTTTCTAGTTGTTGATTGGCTATTTTATAAACTGTCACTAAAATTACATTATTGTTACTCCAAGAATCACAAGTAGTACTGTTAAACTTTCTTACTCATTATTGACTCAAGGTTACCTCATTGTTAGCAACTTTTAACTTATTATTCTCACAGCTCCTACATTATTAAATTACGTAATGCATTCACATAACATTATTTATTACACATGGATACAATAATATAAGCATATGCAATGACTGTTACATACATTTTACAAATTATTACATACACATATTGCTTTAAGGCGGGTTGTTATTGAATTTACATATTATATAATTAGACTGAAATTATTTAAGTGTTAAAAATAGTGCCTCAATAGTGGTCCTCCATTACGCAGATAACTTGAGGTTGTGTGTATTGAGGCCACACATTAATATAGGTAAGTAACTAAGAAGTTATAAATGTAGGTTTATCAGTGCATAGTAAAATAGAAAAACACAAATTTGTGCTATGTACTATTTGGGAAATATTAAGTAAACAAGTGTAAATTACTATGTAAAAGGAGCGATTATGTTAATTGAATAAATTGAAATTGAAAAAAAATTGTATTTATGTTGTAATCAAGTTCATTATCAGCACATGCTAAATAATTGTGCAAAGAGAGAAAACTGTTAACATTAGAAATCAGTGAACCGACATTTGGTATTCTCGATGGTAGCAGACTGTGTCTTTTCCAAAGAGGTTAACTTGGCGGCCTGGTAATGCAGAATTTTATTTCGATACATATGTTAAGGATTTCTGAATTATGTGAAAATTATGTAGTTTTTATCTTATTAAATAACTATGGGACCAAAAAAGATGGTGTAAAGTTTTAAAATTTAACCTCCTATAATCATCCAAAGCATTATTCGACCATTCCGACCGAAGATTTTTCTACCGCCAAAGGGTACTTATAGGCTATACAGTATTTCCAGAACTTGAAGACTGTCGGTGAGGGGTTGAGGAAGTGAGACGTTCCACCGATTTTTCACATCCTTTACGTGAATATCAGGGGATTTTTCATCCGTTATTTGGCATAATCGATACTGTACAGTGATAATACGTAAAGGGAAGGATTCGCCATAAAAGGCCCCTAAAGCAATGTACAGTAATTTCATAAAATCGGGGGGAAGTAAATGAAATGCATGTGAAATAAGACAAAACATCGAATGTTTCATTCCAAGCATTGTACACGCATGTTCACGATTTAGCAACGGCGGAAACAGAAAACATAGTAAAAAAACTATCGCTTATCAGTAAGTATACAAATTATTGTTCTTACGAAAGTTTATTTTTCTATCTACTACATTTTAATGTAAATAAACCTTTACAGAAACACCTACATTACACATTTCGTTATACATACAAAGGGAACGGCGATAGTCAAATGTTTAACAACTGGACGCTATATGCTGTTCTTAAAATTCCATACTGTTTCCATTGCATCGCGAGAAACAATTGAATGTCGACAGCACTTTAAAAGAATGACCAGTAATGAACAATCCGAACCATTTATAATGGATATCTCGGAAATGGCTGATGCCACAAAACACATATGAAGTGAACTGTATGTTTAAAAATGCTCCACATATTTTGAAAAGTAAGTTTTTGTCCATGCCTTATAGTTTACCCATTATGCAAAAGTATTCTTCCGATCGAAGAGGACTTTACACGATATTCCCAGAAAATGCAAGATATACATTTTATTTGTCATGTAAATATCTTTAATATACAGCATTTTAATCAAAATTGTTAAAGCTGTTTTTTTAGAAAATCAAAAACATTGAAAATTCTTTTTCAGTTAAGAGATAAGGTAAAGGTACATTTCACGGAGGGGCCTCCCGAAACAGCGGCAGAGTACCACACGTAGGCCAACGTGATCCTTTGTGCTTCAAACGCGACCCCTGGGAGGGAGGGATGAAGAAGAGACCCGAAGAGCGATCATATCCGGAATATGACTGCGCAGGCGTGGACGGCGTCCCTAACGATTCTAGATTGAACATTTCTGACGCCGTTCAAGCCTGTCCACAAGCCCCAAGTCCCCGGGGGGGCTGTTAATGTAAGTCGCTTACACAGGGCGGGTCCATGAGCAGTCCGACGGACACCAGGGAGAAACCTTCATAAAGCGACCACCACTGCCCAACCGCAGCACGCCGAACACCGTCACTTTGCCCTTCAATCGAAACAGATGATGAGGAAAATCATGGGTAGAGTTAATGGACATTAAAGTCGTGATAGAAGAGGAACCACCCTAGCATTCGCCTACCGACACGGGGAAACCACGAAAAATCCCATGGTCAGAGTTCGCGGTCGCCGGGGATGGAATCCGGCCTTTCCGAATGCGAGCCTTACACGTTACCGCGGAGCCATTTCACGCGGTCCAGCCTGTAAAGCAGACTGTTTTAGCTCGGGTGCGCGCCAGCAGCAGTTGAGCACTCACGTCTCTAGGAGTCTGCCTGCAGCATGCAATACAGCTCGGCACAGGGGCATTAATTAAAGTGTTGTATAATGATGCCGTACGTTCCATTTCCTCGTCGAATTCAGCATATTTTGATATGATAGTCCGGGACTCCGTTCTTTTCGGTAAACGGAAACTGTTCATTCCTCTACTCAACGATTTCTGCGACTTGACATAGTGACATATGAGAAACGACACAACCTC
This sequence comes from Deroplatys truncata, assembly GCA_030765065.1. Taxonomy (NCBI): domain Eukaryota; kingdom Metazoa; phylum Arthropoda; class Insecta; order Mantodea; family Mantidae; genus Deroplatys; species Deroplatys truncata. The sequence continues at coordinate 21,564,424 of CM060978.1, forward strand.
AAGACCGGCAGGAAGCGCAAGCACTTACTATGACCTTCGCCCAGTGATGTATTGGCTATCTCTCCCCTCCAGTCGTCCGCCGTGGTGTAGTGGTATCATGCTAGCCTCTAGCGCCCGAGGTCAAGGGTTCAAGCTCAGTGAGGGCTTCCTTCGGAAGAGAAGTAAAGCCGGTGGTCCCGTGTCGTAGAACCTCAAGCCTGATAGAGAGGCCTCTGAGCAACATTTTCGGTCTCTCACGCCCAATGACGCTAAGAACCATAGCAGCTAAAGAGCGTCCATAATAAAACTCAACTTACTTCTCCCCCTCCAGTCGCTCTGCGACTTCTGTTGGTGCGGACACGGAGTACTGGGACTCAGGCTAGCAGTGTTGGAAAAGGCTGATGTAAAGAGTATTTCAGTGTGGGGCATTTTCTTGAGAACCATCGTGTTAGATTTTTGGAAGATACTCAACTTGAGTACCAAGTTTGGTACTTGTCGAACATTTCGTTTTGGAGTTATGCAACTTTCTAACTCAACAACTGCTATGAATGACGCGTACGAGGCAACGACGCGGACTTGGACATCGGGGTCGACGCTGTGCGGGAACTGTAGGAGAACTGAATAAAAGTAGCCGGGCCGCCCACCAGCTGCACTGCCACCATGCAATTTGCAACGAGTGGGTGAGATCATTCTTGATGACCGCTGGATAACATGTGATGAATTGTGTGTCATTCTTTCCATTGGTAATGTGGTGGCTTTAATTGATCAACTAAGGTGCTCAAAGATGTGTGCACATCGGGTGCCGAGTGTGTCGACCTACCAGAGTAAAGAGCCAAGGAAGACAATAGTCATTGGCCAGCTGTAGAGGAATGGGAAAAGTCTAACAGTTTTGAAACCGTTCCCAAAAATTCTGATGTGATTCATTCACACGACTTTCTCTACCCTCTATCGTTTATTAATAGGTATACAAACTATTCTTACAAACACTTATTTGTATATCTACTACGTTTTAATCCTAATAAAGCTTTACAGAAATAGCTACATTACACATTTCGTTATAGATACAAAGAGAACAGCGATAGTCAAATATCTCGGAAATGGCTAATGCTACAAAAAAGTTATTTGAAATAATTTGTAATTTAAAGAGATCTACATTTCTTGTGTAGTACGTTTTCTTCTATCGCTTAACGTTTACAAGTTATATAAGATTATACAAAATTCAAGAGGACTTCTCAGGCTATTTCCAGAAAATTCAAGATATACATTTTATTTGTCATGAAAATATCTTAAACATATGGTATTTTAATCAAAATCGTTAGAGACATTTTAGAGAAAATTAAAGTTTTAGAAAAATGTTTCATGTAAAGGGTAATCTGGGGTAGGGGATTTTCTTGAAAACCTTCGTGTCGCATCTCTGGAAGATACTGAACCTAAATACCAAGTTTGGTGTTTATCCGACTGTTTGTTTCTGAGTTATGCTGTTCACAGACACACACACACGGACATGTTTCCAAAAATGCCTTTTTTGGATTCAGGGGGTCTCAAAACATATATTTCCGGTAAAATCTCGGTATCGAATTCTTGGGTGGAATACAATACTTCCCCTACTTACTATACGTAGTAGAGAAAGTAAAAATGTAAGTAAAGAATTGTATTCTGAAAGATAAATATTGTTCATCGTTTAAGCATCAACATTGCCCGTGAAATAAAATTAACTTTTTAGTGAAATTAAATTACTGCAATTATTATGTAACTATCTTACTTTATAAACACGAAAACACATCCCAGAGAATAGTCAATTGCTATAAACTGAACTATACGTATTTTAAGCATTTAAAATACACTGGGAAAGTAAAATAAAGTTAGAAAAATTATTACGAGAAACACGCCAAGAATTATTTGTGCCAAGCCAAGCAACCGCTTTAATTAGCGCGGTAAATTCAAATCGGGCAATTCCAAGTTACAGCACCCGAAACTACAGATCATCGAGAACTTCGACCCAGAGATCAACCCACTCACTTCGGAGCTGTAAGAGCCATCATCTTGAATTTTCTAGTAATAGCCTATGAAGTCTTTTTCGTTGTGAATGACTTTGGTATATCTGGTAAACCGTAAAATACAGACCAAATCTTACTAAACAAAAATTTCAATGTTGTTTAAGCACACAAACAAATTATTTTTATTTTGGCATTAACAATTTCCGAGATATTCTTTATTGTTGGTTTGAATAGTCAAATACTTACACATTTTTCTACGGCTAAGTCGTTTTGTTTTCTTTCTTGTGGTCATGCAAAGAGAACGGAGTTTCAAAGGCATCACATAGCCACCTCGTTTAGATGATTTGACTTTCGCCTACTGTATTACCCCTGTACCTTAAAGGAAGTGTTTAATAAAACACATCTACAAAATGTTTCTCTCGATTAACTTAACATGGAGCAGATAGAAGAATAAGATTTTTAAGAATAGTTTGTAGAATGGCGGGTAGAGAAAGTCATGTGAATGTAACACATATATATACAGTGCTTTTCCCTCACACTGTGGCCACCGCACGGATGCTTGCCGCAGCTCGGACTCCCGCCGAAACAGTTATAATATCCTCACAACCACCTCACGTTCTCACAGTTACAATTACAATGATAATAAACACATACCTTATCATACCAGATATTGTCCTCTATCCATATATTTCTGACATCTTCTCACGAAATTTCCATTCATACTTGAGAATTCAATAACCTAAATTGAGTTAATTTCCCGCCTGGAGTTATGTTTTTGTTCTTCCAAAGTATGAGATTTATTGCATATACGTTATTTTCCATGCATGTCGTCCTCCATGGTGTAGTGGTTACCATGCTAGCTTCTAGTTCCCGAGGTCGCAGGTTCAAACCCAGCGGAGGGCGATGAATTTTTTCGGGTGTAAAAATCCTTAGCATGGCTTCCTTTAGAAGGGAAGTAAAGCCGGTGGTCCCGTGTCGTAGATTTGCGGCACGTAAAAGAACCTCAAGCCTGATAAGGAGGCCTCTGAGCAAAAATGACCGGTCTTTCACTCCCAATATAGAATGAGACGCTAAGGACCATAGCAGTTAAAGAGCGTCCATAAATAAAACTCAATTTAAATTTTCAATTTATTTTCCATGTAATCATCAAAGTCGGGTACATTTTTACTTTCTCTACTAAGTATAGTAAGTAGGGGGAGTATTGTATTCCACCCAAAAATTCGATACCGAGATTTTACCGCAAATACATGTTTTGAGACCCCGTGAATCCAAAAAAAGTATTTTTGGAAACATGTCCGTGTGTGTGTGTTTCTGTGTGTCTGTGAACAGTATAACTCAGAAACGAACAGTCGGATAAACACCAAACTTGGTATTTAGGTTCAGTATCTTCCAAGGATGCGACACGAAGGTTTTCAAGAAAATCCCCCACCCCAGATTACCCTTTATATGGAACATTTTTCGAAAAGTTCAATTTTCTCAAAAATGGCTCTAAAGATTTTTATTAAAATATCATATGTTTAAGATATTTTCATGACAAATGAAATGTATGTCTCGAATTTTTTGGGAATGTCTCCAAAAGTATTCTTCATTGTGAACGACTTTTGCATAACTGGTAAACCATAAGAGATAACAACATTTTACTACACAAAAAATGTAGATCGCGTTACAATACACAATTTATGTCATATACATTTTTGTTGTTGAGTGAACCATTTTCGAGATATTGCTTGTTATTCTCTTAAATTTTCCAATACTTAAACTTTTTTCAAATTCGTTATTCTTTTTTTATGTCCTGGACATACAAAGTGAATGGAATACTCCACATAGCAACCAGCTCTTAAAATATTTGACTATCGCTTAAAGCCTAGTAATTCCCCTTACATTTACAAGAAAATTAGCAATAAGATTAACATCTCGATTAACATGAAGCAGGTGGAGAATAAGCGTTTGTAAAAATGGTTTGTACAAGAGTAGAGAAAGTCGTGTGAGTGTAACACATCAGATTTTTGTAATTGCTTTTGCGAAATGGCAGTTTTAGAGTAATTGACTCATGCTTAATATTCTTCTCTGATGAAGGATAGTTTCATTTACATGGTTATGTTTCGTCGCAAAATAACAGATATTGGAGCACGAGAAACCCGATTTTACACACGAGATTCCCTTGTATGACGCGAAAATTGGTGTAAGGTGTGCAGTAAATGCTTACAGAATAATAGTCGTTCTCCGTGGTGCAGTGGTTACCATGCTAGCCTCGGCTTCCCGAGGTCGCAGGTTCAAACACGGCGGAGGGCGATGGATTTTTTCGGGCGTAAAAATACTTAGCATGCCTTCCTTCGGAAGGGAAGTAAACCCGGTGGTCGCGTGTCGTAGATTTACGGCACGTAAAAGAACCTCAAGCCTGATAAAGAGGCCTCTGAGCAAAATTACCAGTCTTTCACACCCAATATAGAATGGGACGCTAAGGACCGCAGCAGTTAAAGAGCGTTCATAAATAAAACTCAATTGAATTTAATGTTTGCAGAATAATAAGACCTATATTTTTTGAACAAACAATAAATGTAGGGAGATACAGGAATGCCTTACACCATTTTTGGGCAGCTGAACGACGCTGAATGTCTGCCTGGATTTTTCAAACAAGACTTTGCTACCGCGCATACATCTGATGAGTCATTTAAATTTAATTCAGGACATGTTTGAAGATAAGATAATTAGTAAAAAAAAATTATGGCTCTCACGATCCCCTGATTTTATTGTGTGTGCTTTTTATCTATGGGGAACTTGAAAAATAAGGTGTGTGCAACAAACCCCATACATTGTAAGAACTAAAGGAAAACATCGGCGACGAATTCAGCCAGTCAGTAAATTAAATCTTGTTTTGAAACAACGCAAGTTGATTGAATCGCTTTCCGGCGCTAAATATCGTGTTGTAGTGTATTTAATGGAAATTGTGTTTTAAAAGAATTAAAAAGTGTGGAACACTTCAGTGTAGGTGTCGCTGGGAGGTGGTTCCAACTTAGTGGAGTCTCCCGACTATAACCATACCAGGACTTATGTCCTTTGCTGGTAGGATGATGGGTATAAGTGTAGGAATGGTGGATAGGCGGTGGTTAGAGGTGGTGGGGTGTTGTGTTTTTTTATTATGTAGGAGGTTTAGGAACGAATGGGAGGGGTTTTAGCGGTGGCCAAGAATAAGTCTGGGTCGTTTATAGCGTTTCCGGGGTCGATATCGTATTCCTCGAGTCCGCGGATAAGGGCATTAAAGCTGCTGGGTAGGGAATCATAAATTATTTTTGGCAAAGGGTTAGGTGATGATCCTTAAGCGAAGGAATATGTAGGTCATTAGGAATATACCAATCTGCGTTGACCGCTGTACGTAGGTAGCGATTTTGAAGAGTTTGCAGACGTTTTAGATGTGTTTTGCCCCAAACCTGACAGGCATATGTTAGAGCAGGGCGGAGTACCTGCTTGTACAGCAGTAATTTGTTGGGGATGGTCATGGCATTGCCATCCGTGTGTTTACTTTTGCAGCTATTTCTTCAATGTAGAAGAGGTAAGCTTGGTGTCCAGTGTTACTCCAAGATACTTTGCTTGCGTGGACCAGGTAACTTTCCCATCTGCTAGCCGGAGGTTTGGCAGGTTGTCCTGTAGTTGTCGTCTGGTGTAAGTGATTGCTTGTGACTCGGTGGTATTGATCTTTAAACGCCAGGTGTTGAACCAGGTGGTGAGGAGGTTTGCATAGTGTTGGATTCTATCGGTTGCTATGTGGTGTCTGAGAGAGGCTGAGGTGATGGCAGTATCGTCCGCGAATTGAAACAGAGAACAGCCAAGGTAAGCACCGAGCGGGATGGCTCAGGGTGGTAACATCTGTGGACCGCATTCGGGAGGTCCTGAGTTCAAATCCCGTGGGCTGACCTCTGACTGAGGTGTCTTCGTGGTTTCCCTCAGCCCCTAAGGTAAATACCGGATTGGATATTTAATACTACGACCTAAATTCCACTTTAGGTGTAAAACAATAGTAAAACTAAAAAATAGGTGGTAATAGCGAAAGCTGTGCCATCTATCCACAGACAATAAAAGCAGGTAGGCTGGAGGCATTATACAGAAGATCCAGTTGCTAGGGTCTGTGGACATGTGACAAAGCAAGATGGCATGGTTACAGGGATGAGACCTAGAAGGCTAACTGTCCGCCTTTCTGTGTGAGGGCGGCGGTTAGACTGGACGGCACCGTAATACCATCTTCATGGTACGAAGCAGAAGATCCGGCTGCTATACACTAGGATCTCTGTGGACACGACGAAGCGGGTGGTTACAGGAATGAGACCTAGAAGGCTAACTGTCTGCCACACCTCGATCTAAGTGTTACCCTGAAGAAGTTGGTATGGATGCCAATTTGAAGACGATGTATTATATTTCAACTGTTGGGGAGCCGAACTTGAAGTAGTTGCAACCGCACGTATAGTAAACAGTTTCCGGTAGCCTTCGCCCCAAGTTTAAAAAAATATTAACTTTGTTATTAAACTGCTTCTTTAAATATTTATGTTTGCCTCGGCTGCGTTAGTATTATTGTTAGAGACACGTTTCTCTTAGGCAGGGTTGTGGTACGACTAAGAATGTAGGCTTACACAGATTTTTAAGTTTTAATTCACTCCTTTTTATTAATCCTTGGCACAAATTAAATAGCACTGCACTGATATAGAGACCTGTGAGATTCTTTTATTAAATACTTGCACTTTTTAACACGTAAACTTATTTTTCGTCTCACACGAATACGTATAAAATCTCTCAAGGACGCATCTTGCATCCGGTTACAATCACTGTCTGCAGGCAACTGATTTGATTTCAACCGTCTAAACTTGTAAATTTCTGTATTTCAGGTCTGATTGGCTAATCCTAGTCCAATAGAATACCTTCATTTAACTAAAGCTTTTTCTGTTGTTGATTGGCTATTTTTAAACTGTCTCAAAATTTACATTATTGCTGCTCTAATAATGACTAGTAGTATTTAAACTTCGTTACTCATTATTGCCTCAAGCTTACCTTATTGTTACCTCATTGTTAGTAACTTTAAACCTATTATTCTCACAGGTCCTACATTATTAAATTACGTAATGTATTCACATAACATTATTAAACATGTATACAATAATATAAACATATGCAATGACTGTTACATACATTTTACAAATTATTACAATCACATATTGCTTCAAGGCGGGCTGTTATTGAATTTGCGTATTATATAATTTAATTGAAATTATTCAAGTGTTAAAAATACTGCCTCAACCCACCAACAGATCCGTCGCGATATGAACCTGTAGTTAAAGTGACGTAAAATAAATAGAGTAATGACTTATATAAGCACTAAAACAATTCCAAATAAACGCACACATGGAACTTGCTTTAAACTCAATAGCTGACGTTCTGCAAGATAATGCCTGTACCGCCAACGTGACAGCTGCAGTTCATCAACTACAACCATATCTTTACCAAGCGCATATTTTAGTAGCAGTTGCTGGTATTGATGTCAACTGAACAAACAGAATGTCACCAAAAGTAACCAGAGAGCACTATAAAATGTGTCACATTTGGCTTTTGGTGAATTCCAATACATGGTAGAGAAAGTAGTAATAAACATAATGGCTAGAGAAAGTTATGTGAATGTCACACATCAGATATTTGTTCTCGTGAAGAGAATTTGGGGGCTCAAGTGCAACAACTGGAACGCAGCAAGTACAATAGAAGAGCCTTGAGTGGGGGCAAAGGGTTCGGTCAAAGGTGAGTATGGTGTTCAACACGTTTTGTTCTTCTGCTGTTTGGAATAACCAACCTTTCTGAACAGCTTCTAATTAACGACGGCTCATTCAAAAGTCCACGCGCGGAGAGAGTTTTCCAACGAAGTGATTCATAACCAAACACAGTGAAAAGTATTATATTCCAATTACGAAGATCCTGATTTGGTGGACACACGTTGGTTCCTCACCCGCTGGAGACATTGAGTTTTGTAATTACTGTATGCGGAAGTGTAACATTGCTGCAGAGAAATTGTTATGTGTTGCACTCGCATGACTTGCCCTACTCGCTCTTGTACAAAGTAATCTTACTAACGCTTACTCTTCTATCTACTTCATGTTAGTCCAAATAAACATTTGTAGAAATTGTCTTATTCCATCTTTTCTTATAGGTACAACTGGATTAGGGGAATACAGTGGCCTTAAGCGATAGTCATCTTTTAACAACGGGTGGTTATGTAATGGCTTTGAAATTCCATGCTCTTTGCATGGCCACGAGAAAAAATCCGATGTGTTGCACTCACATGACTTTCCCTACTCCTGTACAAACTATTTTTATTACTAATCTTCTTGTAGGTGCAAGAGGAATATGGTAGGCTTTAAGCGATAGTCAAATGTTTTAAGAGCTGGTTGCTATGTGGAGCATTCCATTCTCTTTGCATGTCCAGGACATAAAAAACGAATAACGTATTCCCATTTGAGAAAAAGTATAAATATTGGAAAATTTAAGGGAATAACAAGCAATATCTCGAAAATGGTTCACTCAACTAAAAAAAAATGTATATGACATAAATTGTGTATTTTAACGCGATCTACATTTTTTGTGTAGTAAAATTTTGTCTATCTCTTATGATTTATCAGTTATGCAAAAGTCGTTCACAATGAAGAATACTTTTGGAGACATTTCCAGAAAATTCGAGATATACATTTCATTTTTCATGAAAATATCTTAAACATATGATATTTTAATTAAAATCGTTACAGCCATTTTTGAGAAAATTAAACTTTTCGAAAAATCTTCCATGTAAACGGTAATCTGGGGTGGGGGGATTTTCTTGAAAACCTTCGTGTTGCATCTCTGGAAGATACTGAACCTAAATACCAAGTTTGGTGTTTATTCGACTGTTCGTTTCTGAGTTATGCTGTTCACAGACTCACAGACACACACGGATATGTTTCCAAAAATGCTTTTCTTGGATTCAGGGGGTCTAAAAACATATATTTCCGGTAAAATATCGGTATCGAATTTTTGGGTGGAATACAATACTTCCCCTACTTACTATACGTAGTAGAGAAAGTAAAATGCATTAACAACCATTCACATAGAAACATTAACATTAAAGCGAGGAATAAACTTATGACATGAACACAAGGTTTGCCTTGCCTTTCACTACGTCAACAAAAAGTTGGTGTCAAAAGAAGACAATTGGAGTGTGAAAGTGATTAAAAACGGAGACTGCTGATTGAGGGTGATACAGCAGAGCATTTTATGTTGCTATAAACTGCACTAATTTCTGTTTGTGTTAAAGTTTTTGCATACATGAAAGAAAACGGAATAGCCACAACTTGCAAAGTTTCACACAATGTCGAAACACACCAAAGTAACCTTCACATTTCAGTTCATTCACAATCTGTATCCAAATATTTTGTTTTCTCCAAGCATCTTTATACGATTTATGTTTTGGTTTTGATATAAAATGAAAGTTATCAAATGACTCGATTTCTTCTCTTTTAAGTTTCTGTGCAGTGCGACAATGTATTTACTTTTTCTACTACGTACATAGTAGGAAGACAAGGTACTACATTCCACCCAAAAATTCGATACCGAGATTTCACTGGAGATTGAGGTAGTATTTTTAACACTTAAATAATTTCAGTCAAATTATATAATATAACAACAGCCCACCTTAAAGCAATATGTATATGTAGTAGCATATAAAAAGTGTATATTACAGTCATTGTATATGTTTATATTATTGTATCCATGTGTAATAATGTTGTGTTAATATATTATGTAATTTAATAATGTAGGAGCTGTGAGATAATAGGTTAAAAGTTGCTAACAATGAGATAACAATGAGGCAGGTTTGAGGCAATAATGAATTCGAAAGTTTAAATGCTACTAGTAATTATTGGAGCAACAATAATGTAAATTTTGAGACAGTTTAAAAATAGCCAATCAACAACCAGAAAAGGCTTTTGTTAAATGAAGGTATTCTATTGGATTAGGATTAGCCAATCAGAAACTGAAAAGGAGAAACATTTACAAATTCAAGTCAGCTGCTTCTAGACAGCGCTCATAATTGGACGTGTTGGTTGCAAACAGCGTTACTAACCAGACGCATAAAGTGTCCTCAAGAAATTTAATACGTATTCGTGTGAGACAAAAAAATAGTTTACGCGTTAAAAAGTGTAATTAATTAATAAAAAGAACCTCACAGGTCTCTCTCTATATCAGTGAAGTGTTATTTAATAAAAGGAGTGAAGTAAAATTATAATCTGTGTAAGCCTACATTCTTCAGTCACACCACAACCCTACAAAGAGAAGCAAGTCTCTAACAATAATACTGACGCAGCCGAGGCAAACATAAGTGTTAAACATTTAAAGAAACAGTCAAATAACAAAGTTAATATTTTTTAAACTTGGGGCAAAGGCCACCTGAAAGTACATTTGGGGCGAAGGCTACCGGAAACTTTTTACTATACGTGCGGTTGCAACTACTACAAGTTCGGCTCCCCAACAGTTAAAACATAATACAACTCCTTCAATACAACAAAATACCTTCATCAAATTTGGCTCCCAAAGCGTGGTGCAAACTCCTACAACAAATTAACTTCTTCAAGATAAATGTTTTGAGGCCCCCTGGCTAAAAAAAACATTTTTAGAAAAAGCTTCGTGTATGTGTCTGTGAACAGCATAACTCAAAAAACGAAAAGTCGGAAACCAAACCTGGTATTTAGGTTCAGTACCTCCAAAAATGTGACATGAAGATTTTCATGAAAATCCTTCTACCGCAGACTACCCTTTACATGGAATATTTATCGAAATTTTTGATTTTGTAAAAAATGGCTCTAAAGATTTTGATTAAAATGCCATACATTAAAGATATTTACATGACAATTAAAATGTATATTTTGAATTTTCTGAGAATAGCCTATAAAGTCCTCTTCATTCGGAAGGAATTTTGTATAATCTTGTATAACTAGTAAACGTTAAGGGATAGACGAAAATGTACTACACAAGAATTGTAGACCTCTTTAAAACGCACAATTTTGCTTGTTAGACCGTGACCGTGTTATAGATAGAGGCTGTCAAGGAAAGAAGTCCAAGAAAATCGCTGCCTCAACGGACTCGCTCTCCAGAACTAATTCCATGTTGTTATAATCCTTGGAGAATGTTTAAAGATAAAGTTTATATAACAAATCTCCATTTGTACGAACCAGAAGACAGTATCCGGCGTGCGTTCTCCAATATTTCTGTTGCACGAGTGTTCAATAATGCGTTAAAGGTCCCAGGCGTGTGGGGCATCATTTCGAACACCTTTTATAGCGAAAGCTAAACATTACATATTCATGTTGTTTCTCATCGTTAGCATTATTTAGGGGAGAAACGGCGAGCCGATCCGCCGCTACTATACGAACGGATTTGTATAGCACTGTGGTGGGAGCTGCGGGCTGCCAGTCACGTAATTCGAGAGAAACCCGGTACAACTGTACACGTTCTGTTGTTAAGAATTCCTTTAGAGTGCTTTCGATATATACAATAACAGAAGTTATTTACTGTATAAGGGGAAGACCACATCTAATTTAAGTACTGGATCAGAGCTGTGTGAGGGGTCCTGGGTTCTATTCCCGGCTGGAGTGGAAATTTTTCTCTAACCAAGATTACTCCCTATCCTCCCTAGAATTTGGAAGTATAAAAGGGTGTGTGATCTAATGTAAAAAGACAAAGACAGAAATACATTGCCAACTGCATACAAGTTTACATCATTGTCGATAGACCAAGCACCGGCAGTTACACTACTTTTGAGCAAAGGGCAACAGGCAGAACCATGTTTGCTTTATCAGGATTATAGAGGAAAAAAAACTTATATGATCCATTCACATGACTTTCTCTACGCTCTATCGTTTATTAATGAATATACAAACTATTCTTACTAAAGCTTATTTTTATATCTACTACGTTTTAATCTAAATAAACCTTTACAGAAACAGCTACATTACACATTTCGTTATAGATACAAAGAGAACAGCGATAGTCAAATGTTTAACAACTGGACGCTATATGCTGGCCTTAAAATTCCATACTGTTTCCATGACATCGCGAGAAACAACTGAAAATCGATAGGAAATTAAAATAATAGCTAAATGTTGAACAATTTGAACCCTTAATGACCCATTTCTCGGAAATGGCTTATGCCACAAAAATAACTATTAGAAATAAATTTCTGTTATGAAGAGATCTACATTTTTGGTAGTACGTTTTCGTTATCACTTAACGTTTACCAGTTATACAAGATTATACAAAATTTCTTCCGAATGAAGTGGACTTTATAGGCTATTCTCAGAAAATTCAAGATATACATTTTAATTGTCATGTAAATATCTTTCATAATCGGTATTTCAATTAAAATCGTTAGAGCTATTTTTGCTAAAATAAAAAATTTCGAAAAATATTCTATATAAAGGGTAGTTAGGGGTGGGAAATTTTCTTGAGAATCTTCGTGTCACATTTTTGGAAGGTACTGAACCTAAATACCAAGCTTGGTATTTATCCGACTTTTCGTTTTTGAGCTATATTGTTCACAAATAGACATACATACACACACGGACCTTTTTTTGGTTTCAGGGATCTCAAAACATGTATTTCTGGTGAAATCTCGGTATGAATTTTTGGGCGGAATGCAATACTTTCTCTACCTGCTAAGTACGTGACAGAGAAAGTAAAAAACGGTGCGCTATATGCTGGCTTTGAAATTCCATACTTTTTCCAAAACATCGCGAGAAGAAACTGAAATGGTGACAGCGCCTTAAAAATTAACAAAGTACAGAAACATTAAAAACCAATTACTTTTGTGGTTGATGCCACAAAAACAGTTAGGGGGTTTACATTTTTGGTGTGATAGGCTTTTGTCTATCTCTTGCAGTTTTCCAGTTATACAACATTGTTCAAAATTTCTTCCAAATGAAGAATACTTCACAAGCTATTCGCAGAATATTTAAGACAAACATTTTATTTGGCATTAAATATTAAATTTCAATCAAAATAGATTCGTTTTAGAGAACATAAAAAATAAGCTAACTTTCCATTTAAAGGTTAGTTTGGGGTGGGTGGATTTTCATTAAAATCGTCATGTAGCGTCCTAGAAAATGCTGAATTGCATTACCAGGTTTGGTATGTATCCCACATTTTGTTTACGAGTTTTTCGAGAAACGCTTCTTCATTGGATTCAGGGTCTCAAAAATAATTTTTCGTAAAATCTAGGATTCGAATTGTTGGATGGAATGCAATACTTCCCCTACCTACTAGATACAAGATAGATAATACATCGTAGCTAACCAGGATAAAACAATCGCTTTTTATAGTGTGACGCAACTGCTAAGAACCGAGCTTGTCACATGTATGGCGGTGTCCTTCAGCGCTGGCTGACTGGTTAGTTGGAGAGATAAAGAGGTCTCTCTCTCTCTCTCTCTCTCTCTCTCTCTCTCTGTCTCCCAACTATATCCCAGAAGCGCTACAGAGAGATAACGAGATATTTCTGGATGTTTCTTCTCCCGCCTCACGCGAATTCTCTCGAAGCTCCTGCTACTATATACCGGCAAGCGTGCTCGCGACAGTATGTTGCTTGTTGTGAGGGACAGCGAATGCTGCTCAGCGTGGAAGAGAAGCGAAGTCCTATGTTCGGCAGCGTGCGACTGGAAGAGCGAACAGGAGCGCTGTGCTCGAGCCTGCAGAGAATGAAACGGAAGGAAGAAGAGCCTGCTTTGCGCATGAATTATTACACCACAACCAGCAAAGAAAATAAAATTCTAAACTAGCTCACGCTACAAGTAAGTACTATTATACAGTGCTTTTCTTTCAAACTGCGGCCAACGCACGGCTGCTCATGCGCCGGTCACCGCAGCTTAGACTTCCGGCGAAACAGTCATAATATCCCCGCAACTGCATCACGTTCTCAATTACAATTATAATAAGCACATACCTTATCATATGAGATGTTGAAAATGTTGAGTGAAATTCGGTGAACTTCCCTCCTGGTGTATTCTTTTACTTCTTCCAGGGTTGCATACACCTTATTTTTCACATCATCATCAGTGTGGGTACCTATGAATTTCTGTAACTACATTTTGCAAAATGTAAGTGATAGAGTAAATGACCCATGCTTAATATTCTTCTCTGACGAAGCATGGTTTAAATTATATGGCTACTATGTTTCGTCGCAAAATAACGCATATTGGAGTACAAAGAAATTCGATTTTACACAAGATTTCCTTGCATGACGCAAAAAATCGCTGTGTAGGACCTATATTATTTTAACAAACAATAAATACAAATAGACACAGGAATGATTTACACCTTTTGAAGGACTTTGAATGTCAGTAGGGATGTTTCCAACAAAACTCTACTCCCGCACCAACAGCTGATGAGTCATGACATTTAACTCCGGAAATGCTTGATGATTGGGTAATGAGTTAAGAATGATGGCCTTTGATATCCCCTGATTTAACTGTATGCGATTTTCATCTATTGGGGAACTTGAAAAATAAGGTATATGCAATAAACCCCCATATATTGTAAGAACTGAACGAAAACACCAGACGAGAAATACACTCAATTTCAAATACAGAATTCTCGAGTGAGGGTCGTCCTCCGTGGTGTAGTGGTTACCGTGCTAGCCTCTAGTTCCCGAGGTCGCAGGTTCAAACCCGGCGGAGGGCGATGGGTTTTCTTCGGGCGTAAAACTCCTTGGCATGGCTTTCTTCAGAGGGAAGTAAAGGCGGTGGTTCCCGTGCTGTAATTTTACGGCACGTAAAAGAACCTCAAGCCTGATAGAGGTCTCTGAGTAAAACTACCAGTCTTTCACGACCAATATAGAATGAGACGCAGAGAAACATAGTAGTTAAAGAGCGTCCATAAATAAAACTCATTTCATTTAAATTCTCGAGTGAAAATGAACGTTTCCTGAGAAAAAGCCAGAAACGTGTGGATAGAGAAGGACAACATCTCTTATGATAGGCTATGTGCTTATTATGATTGTAATTGTAACTGTAATGTGGAAATGCTATGCTGTTGCGGAGGTATTATGACTGTTTCGCCGTGAAGAAGTATTATTTTGTTGTATTGTTATTTTTACGTTGTTATTTGCCCCACGTTGGGCACCAATTTGAAGAAGGTGTTATTTTAGGAGGAGTTGTATTTTAGTTCGACTGTTGGGGAACCGTACTTGCAACCGCACGTATGGTAAAAAGTTTCCGGTAGCCTTCGCCCCAAAAAATGTACTTTCCGGTGGCCTTTGCCCCAAATTGTACTTTCCGGTGGCCTTTGCCCCAAATTGTACTTTACGGTGACCTTTGCCCCCAAAAAATGTTTAAAAAATGTTAACTTTGTAATTTTGACTGTTTCTTTAAATATAATATATTTACGTTTGCCTCGGCTGTGTCAGTATTATTGTTAGAGACATGGATTTCTTTGCAAGGTGTGGTGCTGCTGAAGAATGTAGGCTTACACAGATTATAATTTTTAATTCACACCTTTTTATTAATTCTTGACACAATTTAAATAACACTTCACTGATATAGAGAGCTGTAAGTTTCTTTTATTAAATACTTGCACCTTTTAAACACGTAAACTATTTTCGTCTCACACTGAATACGTACTAAATTTCTCGAGGACACAACTCGCGTCCGGTTAAGAACACTGTCTACAACCAACTGAACTCTGAATTTGTAAATTTTGCTATATTTCGGTTTCTAATTGGGTAATCCTAGTCCAATAGAATACCTTCATTTAACTAAAGGTTTTTCTGGTTGTTGATTGGCTATTTTATAAACTGTCACAAAAATTACATTATTGCTTCCAAGAATCACAAGTAGCATTAAACTTTCTTACTCGTTATTGCCTCAAGGTTACCTCATTGTTAGCAACTTTTAACTTATTATTCTCACATTACCCACATTATTAAATTACGCAATACATTTATGTAACATTATTACAGATGTATACAATTATATAAACATATACAATGAATCTAATATACACTTTTTATATATTGTTACATACACACATTGCTTTAAGGCGGGCTGTTATTGAATTTATATTATATAATTAGACTGAAATTATTTAAGTGTTAAAAATACTGCCTCAGCCGGAAAATCGAGCTCCGATGGCCGGCGCGCGAGCAGCTGCTCGGTGGCCGCAGTGTGAAAGAAAAGCCCTGTATATAATGAATATATGTGAATTTGTCATTGGTAGAGAAAGTCGTGTGAACACACAAGACATGTGGATGCATTCTTTGAAAAGCTTGGGTTGTCATATTGCAGATACAGAGTGCAGGATGAATTGTTACAACCACTTACACCTTCCCATGATACGTGGTGTGGAATGAATTTTAATAGAGTGCAGAGCCGGTCAGTGTAAACTGCTTTACATAAACTGGAGGAGAAAGGAAGGCGGTCTGGCCTCTGGCTTTGTCCAGTTCTAATAGCCTATATCCATGATAGCGAGCCTTGAATTATCAACTGCTGCTACGAATTCCTTCCCAAGGACATTCTTTTCGTGAAGTTAAACGTTGCCCAAAGGAAAATCGGGAATAATGAGAGGAGAAAGAAGTTATTTCGGCAGTGTGCTGAGCGAGAAAGATCTCATTACATGCCAATCTAATCGAGTTTCTTTTTTTCCCAGTTCATTTCACAACGTTCCAATTTCTTAGAACTGGTGAGGCCACCCGGGAAATCTCCCGAGATACATCTTCATTTAACTAGGAAACACACTGTGTACTTGTTATGGAATTAAGCGTATTAATCATAAATATTCTAATATTGCAGCTTCTTGAAAGGGGAAGCAAGCTTCTTAGGGATTAAACGTTTACTCTGGTCAGTGGCGGCTGCTGCATAATAACACAAGAGCACGTGAACACCCTAACTTCTGACACCTTGCGGATTTATTGGCTATTTCTTCTTTCAATGCTATTTAACGTAACCATATGTACGAGGGCAGTCCCAGAAGTACCCGACCTGACGTATAGATAGCGTTTGTTGTTTCAAACAAATGACTGTGGTAGAAAGTACCACCTTTATAAAGCTTAAGTTTGAAGTTTGACGATGCTACGTTGTTTAGTAATTGTTTGGCAGCCATCAATAGTGAACTGTCTCAGCGAATTTGTAAACATGGATAAAACTGGCCATCGTTAGGTGATACAATACTTTCATTTGAAAGGTCTCAGTCCAAATAATATTAAAGCTGAGCTAGATTCTACTCTGGGGTAGTCTGCTCCTTTGTTTACAACAATAAAATATTGGGTGGCAAAGCTTAAGTGAGTTCGTACGAGCTGCCAAGACGAACATTGCAGTGGTCGACCAAATGAGGTGACCACGCCAGAAATTGTGAGGAAAATCCACAAAATGGTATTGGATGACCGTCGAGTGAAAGTGCGCGAGCTAGCAGACATCGTAGGCATTTCAAGAAGTGCTGTACATTCACACTAACTGAAAATTTAGACATGAGAAAGCTGTGCGCAAGATGGGTGCCGCGTTTACTCACAATGAAACAAAACCAGCGTCGTGAGGATGTTCCACTCGAGTGTTTGGCGATGTTTCGCTGCAATAAAGCCGAGTTTTTGTGTCGATTCATAACCATGTATGAAACATGGGTCCATCACTTCACACCTGAGATGAAGGAGCAGTCAAAACAGTGGATTTAATGGAGAGAATCGGCTCCAAAGAAGGTAAGACAGTTCCATTTGTAGGCAAGGTCATGCCGTAGCTTTTTGGGATGCGTGTGGGATAATTTTCATTGATTATCTGCAAAAAGAAAAAGCAATCAATGGCGAGTATTGTGCGAACTTATTGCAGCGTTTGAATGATGAAATCAAACAAAAACGGCCGCATTTAGCGAAAAAGAAAGTTCTGTTTCATCAATGCACCAGTTCCCACATCCATTATCGCCATGGCCAAAAACAATCAGTTGAAGTTCGAATTGTTTCCTCATGCACCCTATTCGCCAGAATTAGCCCCCTCTGATTATTTTGTTTCCAAAGTTGAAGACATGCCTTGGTGGTAAAAAATTTGCCAACAGTGAAGCGCTGGAGTTTGCAGTTGATGGCTATTTTGCAGAACTCGACGGTTCTCACTATAAAGAGGGTATGGAAGCTATTGAACATTGCTGGGAAAAGTGTATCGAGCTGAAAGGAGACTATGTAGAGAAATAAAGATGTTTTTTCTCAAAATTTTTGTGTTTTCTTTGTTAGGTCGTGTATTTCTGGGACAGCCCTCGTAGTAATTTAGAATCTACGGCGTTTAGATCTACCGCGCTACTCCTCTAAACTAGATGAAACAAGGCAACAGGGTCGCTAGCACATCTCGGCTTGTGTATGTTTTAAAGGAGTTTCTAGCATGCGCAACTGGTGTGATGTAATTACCTTATTATGGGGTCAAATACATACGGGTCGTGCACACCTGAAGAAGTGCGCTAGCGCGCGAAGCTCTTCCTGTACTCCGTTTCATACTATCAACAGTAGTAGCATTAGTGCTGATAGTTTTACAACAATTTAATTGAGGTTAACGAATGCTTCTCTTCGTGATAATTATTCCAAGATCGAAGCTCGTGAATGTATGAGTTTAAAACCGAAATTAAATTGTCATATAAAACTAGTAGCACGAGTGCTACTCGGCTAGATAACCCCACGAAAAACTTATTATGAGCCATGTTTGTTAGTCCTGTAGAATGGAAGAAATCTCTTTGTCCTAACTGAGCCGTCAATTTTATAGTTTCTCCCCGTACAGAATTCTGAAAATTGGTTCCACACCATACTTTTGTTCTTCTTTGTGTTTTCTGGCGTTAAACTATCTACAGCTGCTTTTATATTATCAATATATTCACTTCTAAAGCGCGGAATTTTCAATTACTATTATTCTAGTCACAGCCTACGTGATCTTACCCACTGCATTCATTCAAATCAAAAACAAGTGCGCCACCATGAAATACTACTAGGGCGAATCTAAAAGTAACGCACAATAATTTTTTTCTGTCTTGGTATTGCAGCTGGAATGTTGCAATTTCACACAGATATAGTTTGAAGTTTTCACTACAGAGTGTATTTTTTGTTTCATGTGCAGCTCTAGCGAGAGAAGCGTGAATTGCGCAACAAAGATGGCGCGCATGTTAGTGTCGTGCACCTGTGAAGAGCAGAGAGGTGTGGCTCAATATTTGTGGGCCAAAGGGCATAAACCGAGTGTTATTCACAGGGACATGCGTGGCGTATATGGGGAAGATTGTACAGACCATAAGAATGTCTCCAGGCGGTGTGCATTCTTCCTAGAGGGCCGTGTGAACCTTAGTGATTCGCCACGATCCGGGAGGCCGGTAACAACTGCAACCCCGCAGAATGTCAGAGGCATTGAGGCGGCAATTTTGAACGACCGGCGTGTGCAACTGCGAACCTTATCGCAACAGTTCAACATTTCCTATGGTGCAGAGTACGATATTGTTCATGGCACGTTGAAATTTCGTAAAGTTAGTGCTCGCTGGGTGCCTCAGAACCTGACAGACAACCACAAGGGTCAGCGAATGATGAGCTTGGATCACCTAACGCGGTACACCGCAGAAGGGCATGACTTTCTGAAAGGAATCGTCACTGGTGATGAGTCGTGGGCATGCCACTACACGCCCGAAACCAAGCAGGCAAGTATGGAGTGGAAACATGCTGGTTCCCCAGTGAAGAAAAAATTCAAAGTGACTCAATCTGCTAGGAAAGTGCTTGTGACGGTGTTCTGGGATATGCATGGTGTTGTATTGGTGGACTTTGCTGAACACGGCACCACTGTGAATGCTGCAGCCTACATGAAAACTTTGGTGAAGTTGTGTCGTGCCCTTCGTGACAAACGCCACAACATGAATGCTAACGATGTCAAAATTTTTCATGACAATGCTCGCCACCATGTTGCTACTGCTGTTCGTCAGAAAATCACCAAATTTGGTTGGGAGGTGCTCCAGCATCCACCATACAGTCCGGACCTTGCACCGTCGGACTTTCATCTGTTTGGTCCCATGAAGAAATTCCTGGCCGGCCAACGCTTTGCGACAGATGCGGAAATGAAATCAGCAGCCCGCAGATGGCTATACTCCAAGGAAACGGACTTCTACGAACAGGACATATTGAAACTGGTATCACGATGGGAGAAATGTGTTGAGAAACTTGGTGACTATGTCGAAAAGTAGTTAAAAGGTGTAAGTTCATTTGTGATTTTTGTTGTTGTTTTAACTTTTAAACTTTTTGTAAACAAATTATTGTGCGTTACTTTTCGATCCACCCTCGTATCAGTGTACTGTGGCTTTGATTGGTCAACTGGCCAATATACTCTACCTGTCATTGGCTAATGACATATTGAGTGTGATTTTATCACTACAACTTTACGTAAATTCCACTAGGTGGCAGCACACTACGGCAGAAGTTGAGGTAACGTACGAAAGTGCGGAAATTTCTTCCGGTTTCTACAGACCATGCATAATCTCAACTACAGTTTAATTTACACATTACTTCGTTCTTGTCTTAACACAAAGTACTTAATTAAGTACAGAACAACCAACATAAAAAAGGTTTCTTTCGCCAGACAAGTTATAAATTATTATTATTAGTATAGTAGTAGTATTATTATTATTAGTTTGTCAGGAGCGGCTGCACTTACATCAATTTGTTCATAAAATCATAACTATAACGCAGGAGGTGGTACTTGACACTTTCAGGACTAGTATGAATCTAAAATGTGAACATTCAAAAGCACACTCACGAGCCGCTACTGCCTCTGGTACAAACATTGACTGTTTTAGCGGAACTGATATACCTGTGTAGATTACCACTAATCGTTCAGGAGTACGCCAGGATAAACATCACAGTTTCCGTTGTTCTCTTCAAACGGCTGCACTAAATTGCACATAAAAACAACGAAAATCCAGATTGAAATCTTAACACTGGGGCGCTAGACCAAGGAATACGGTAATATTTGTATAAAACTCAGAAATACTGTTTTTCTTGAAAATATTTGGAATCTTAGAGATTTCCTTTATTTCATTTATAATCACGTGTTTGGAGCCACAGATGGTTCTAAAAAGTTTCAAATGCAATAGAATCGGTTCTTTATTAGCTTGAGAAAACCACTTGGACTGGTGTTCTCAGAAACAGCTACATTACACATTTCGTTATAGATACAAAGAGAACAGCGATAGTCAAATGTTTAACAACTGGACGCTATATGCTGGCCTTAAAATTCCATGCTGTTTCCATGACATCGCGAGAAACAGCTGAATGTTGACAGGACTTACAGAATTGCCAAGTAATGAACAATTCGAGATATCCATTAGTAATGGATATCTCAGAAATGCCCTATGCCACAAATAAACTTATTCGAAATAAATTGTGTATTTTAAAGCGATCTACATTTTTTGTGTAGTACGTTTTAGTCTATCTCTTAACGTTTACCAGTTATACAACAATATACAAAATTGCTTTCGAATGAAGAGGACTTCACAGGCTATTTGCAGAAAATTCAAGATACACATTTTATTTGTCATGTAAATATCTTTAATGTATGGCATTTTAATCAAAATCATTAGAGCCACTTTTTTAGAAAATCAAAAATTTTGAAAAATGTTCTATGTAAAGCGTAGTTTGGGGTGGGGGAATTTTCTTGAAAATTCTCGAATCGGATCTTTCGAAAATATTGAACCTAAATATTAAGTTTGGTATTCATCCCACTTTTCGTTATAGTGTTCACAGACACACATAAACATGGGCATGTTTCCACAAATGCAATTTTTTGGATTCAGGGGGTCTCAAAACATGTATTTCCGGTGAAATCTCGGTATCGAATTTTTGGGTGGAATGCAATACTTCCCCTACCTACTATACGTAGTAGAGAAAAGAAAGATATTTTTGTTTGTTTGTTAACGACGTTGCCAATTGCCAGTAAAAAAAGTAAAGGTACGCTCACGGAGGGGCCCCCGCAACCGGTCAGAGCGCCGCACGCAGCCCAGTCGGCCCTTTATGCTTCCAGCGTGACCCCTGGCTGGGAAGGATGAGGGGAGACAACCCGAAGAGCGACCAGATCCGGATGCCGACGGGCGCAAGCACGAACGGGGTCCCTAACGTTTCCAGATAGAACGCACCGACGACATCCGGTCCCTGCCCAGAAGCCACCAACCACCAGGATCCCCCTTAGCGGAGCCCCGCACTGAGGAGAGACCTCACTCAATGATACCGCAGCAATGCCGAGGAAGAAACCTTTACAGAGCGCAAACCGCCAAACACCGTCCCCTGGTCCTACAATCCAGAAACAGATGATAAGGAAGATGATGGGTACAGGGAATGAGAGGTAGGAAAGTTTTGGTAGAAGATGAACAACACCAGCATTCGCCTGGCGACCCGGGGAAACCACGAAAAACCTATGGGCCAGAATGGGCGGTCGCCGGGGATCGATCGGGGATCCCAGGATCTCCCGGATGCGGTCAGTTGCCATTAACTGTCGGCATACATGACCTTGTGATGGATTTTGTCGCTTGACATAAGCATTTTGGTATCTTACTAGTTCTAAAAATGTATAAATATTTTTCTGGCGAAAGCTTAATCGAGATAAACGTTTACTATTTCACATTTCGTTGTGGGTACAAGAGACCCAAGTGATAGCCAAATACTTCAAAAGCGGTTTACTGTAAGCTGGCTTTGAAATTATACACTCTTTCCACGACACTGACAGCAACAATTCAATGTTGACATCTTCTTTATCTGTTTAACCTCCTCTTACATAGGTCTTACACCCCCCAGGACTTACAGGCGGGTGCCTGGGGTCAGAGGCCCGTCGAGGAGCAGACACTCTCATGGAGCAGGCATAATATCCAGGATGGGTGATCAGCCCTATGCCTGGTTTGGGAGGAAGGAAGTAGATGAAACGAAATGATGGTGTAATGGATGAAAGGAAAGGTGATGATGGAGCAGTTGATGGAATGAGTGGCGGGGGAAACCGGAGAACCCGGAGAAAACCCGCCCAGACACCGCTTTGTCCACCACAAATCCCACATGCGGGTCCCTGGGATTGAACCCGGGCCACCTCGGTGAGAGGCGAGCGGTCTAACCACTCGGCCACGGCGCCGCCATGAATGTTGACATCCCTTTTAAAAAAAGCGACTTAAATGTTAAAAAATCCTATGTGTTATACTCACATGACTTTCTCTACTCTTGTACAATCTATATTTACAAACGCTTATTCTCCATATGCTTCATGTTAATCGAGATGTTAATCTTATTGCTAATTTTCTTGTAGATGCAAAGGGAATTGGTAGGCTTTAAGCGATAGTCAAATGTAATAAGAGCTGGTTGCTATGTGGACTATTCCATTTTCTTTGCATTACCAGGACAAAAAAAAATGAATAACAAATTCCCATTTGAGAAAAAGTATAAGCATTGGAAAATTTAAGGGAATAACAAGCAATATCTCGAAAATGGTTCACTCAACAAAAAAAATGTATACGACATAAATTGTGTATTTTAACTCGATATACATTTTTTGTGCAGTAAAATTTTGTCCATCTCTTATGGTTTAACAGTTATGCAAAAGTCGTTCACAATGAAGAATACTTTTGGATACATTCCTAGAAAATTCCAGATATACATTTTATTTGTCATGAAAATATCTTAAATATATGATATTTTAATCAAAATCGTTAGAGGCATTTTTGAGAAAATTAAAATTTTCGAAAAATGTTCCATGTAAAGGGTAATCTGGGGTGGGGTTTTTTCTTGAAAACGTTCGTGTCGCATCTCTGAAAGATACTGAACGTAAATACCAAGTTTGGTGTTTATCCGACTGTTCGTTTCTGAGTTATGCTGTTCACAGACACACACGGACATGTTTCCAAAAATACTTATTTTTGGATTCAGGGGGTCTCAAAACATATTTCAGGTGAAATCTCGGTATCGAATTTTTGGGTGGAATACAATACTTCCCCTACTTACTATACGTAGTACCAATTTTAAGATTTCTCGTAAATGGCTTAAATTAAATTAAATTGAGTTTTATTTATGACGCTCTTTAACTACTGTGGTCCTTAGCGTCCCATTCTATATTGGGTGTGAAAGATCGGTAATTTTCCTCAGAGGCCTCTTTATCAGGCTTGAGCTTCTTTTATGTACCGTAAATCTACGATCGGAAATGACTGATATTACAAAAGGGTAACTGAGATAAATCCTGTGTTTTAAAAAGATCCACACTTTTTGCGTAATAGGTTTTTATCTATTTTTTACAATTTACCCCTAACAACAAATTATAGCAAATTTCTGACTTTGCAGGGTGTTCTTAGGTAATTTAAAATTTACATTTTATTTGTCATGTAAGCATCTTAAACATAATATGGTATTTTAATCAAAATCGTTAGAACCATTTTTGACAAAATCAAAAGTAACTAAACTTTTTCAGTGTAAAACGTAGTTTGGAGTGGGAATTTCCTTCTAAATCGTCGTGTAGCTTTTCTGGAGATTACTGGACTTGAATACAAAGATTTTTGTTTTACAAACTTTTCATTTTTAGTTTGTTATAAGATATGCAAAAACGTGTAACTTTTTCTAAAACTGCCCTTTTGGGGGGCATTAACGGGGCCCGACTTTTTTTTTTCATGTTTTTCCTCAGTCGCCAAGGTAAATACCAAATTAAACATTTAATACCACGACTCAAAGTTCCACCTTAAGTCTAAAAAAATTCTGATGTGTTACACTCATATGACTTTCTCTACTCTTGTTAAAAACTATTTTTAAAAGCTCTTATTTTCCATCTATTTCATATTAATCGAGATAAACATTTACAGAAACGATCTTTTGACATGCAAAGAGAATTACATTTTACACAAAGCGACCAGTTCTAAAAATATTTGCCTATCGCTTAAGGCGTACTATGTTCCCCTTGTTTTGTATTTCCAAGGGCAATATAGAAATACAGTAGCCTTTAAGCATCGACATACCTCTTAATAGCTGGTTGCTAGTTGCAGCACCATTCTCTTTGCCAAAGATTATAACTCTTTGCATATCGAAGACAAAAAAATGAATAATGTGGCGGTTTTAATGTTATTTATTTAACATTATTGTAGCCCCACGTTGTGGTGCCAATTTGCAGTGGTATACTTATAATGTTTGTGTATGTGTGTTTACTTCACGTGGTGATGCCATTTTGTGACGTAATTCTTTGTTAGGTTTGTAGCTCCATCTGGTGTTAGCAATTTGCGGTAGTATTAGTGTTTGTTTGAAAAAATGCGACTGTTATTTTATTGAATTTTTGTTTACTGTCCTCCGGCTAGCTATTATCTTTTTTTGGGTCGAGCACTTCTCTTTATACAGGTTGTGTAAACGGAAAGGAATCTTTTATCCAAAGATAACACTGATGAAGGAATTTGTTATACACTTTTATTGTCGAACACAGCCACTATCACATTTACACATTGATCTTGACACTCGCCAAACTGAAACTGTTATAACAACTTATTTACTGATCATTCTTAATTCACGTACTTCAACTCTTTGTATAATTAACTTTACAGCACTTTAGATTTTTCATAACTCTGCTACGCGTAACTTGTGAATCGATAGCCGACGTGTACTCTGCTGAACTGACAAACTGAAGGCGACGTGTATCATACAAATATTTTCGGTGAACTGACTTGAAGACGTGTAATGTACAAAGAATTTTGATGAACTGGGGGCGATCTACCTCTGACTTGGCTCTTTTATACCCATACACCCCGATATGCCTAAAGATTATAACTGAGCTGCAATTGGCTAATAAAACGCGCCAACATTAGCGTCAATTTTTATATCCAATGAAAATTATGAATACATATGCTCTAGGGAAATGTTCCAGAAGATTCTAAAGGAAAACGCGCCAACATTACGTAACTTCCTCGTTTCCAATAATGATAAACAGCTCACCCCCTCGCTGCATTATTGCACGCTATTATTGTCAGTTTCAGTAAGGTCGTATAAACTTACTTCTCGACAATAATTACAATCAACAAACATCTCAAATCAATGTCACATAATAATGCATAATCATATTATAATCATTCTTTACATTTAAATAATTTATGACACAAATTACTGCATCATATGCCCCACTAGAAACATAATTAGAAATATTTACAACTTGTTTGGAAATTTTATAATTGGGTTTTTAGTCTCCTAAATCTTGGAACACACGCTATCACTTTCACTTGACACATCACACGTATTTAACACACGACATATGTTTTTCCTTTATCTCGCCACTATTTACTGGCTCTGGTCTAATGTGTTTAGACATTAATCTGACATTACAAATTTTTTTTTCATAGCAAATACTGTACCCTGAATTATTTAGTTACCGTTACAAAATTATTTACTTTCTTATATTGTTGACAAAAATTTATGCATTCAAGAATTTTTTTGTAATTATTACACATATTTACCAAAAATATTCACTCTCTACACAAATATATTGATATCTCTTAAATCTAAGTACTGTTTCACATTTTCTGTTTGCTACATAAGTATTTGCTTTAGTTATTTTTACCCCATTTTTGTTGTTTTGTACTTTATATTCACACTAATCTTGGAATTATATCTATGTACTTTTACTTTAATATAACATTATGCTTCATTTCAAATGCTGTTACAGTTACTAAAAAAATGTTATTTTCCTTTTTAAAGATTTAGTTATGTCCAAAATTTTATTTCTCCTTTCTCATGACATACATACATAGTTAACCCTCTTACGTTCCAATACATTTCTCTGCAGGTCATCTTTAACTATCCAGCATTTACTTTACATCTCATTACTATTTACCATCCTGGATCAAATTGTCTGTAGCTAAGCATTACTCGTAGCCGTATCCTAACCTTCAAAAATTTGTTCATGGATAACCTCTTAAAGTATTCATATGATATTTCATTCCAAGATATAATTTGAAAACAATCAGAAGTTTTCTGAATTACACATCTTTTAACAACTGTCATTTTCAATTCTTCTACTATCTCTTTAATTTGAGAGTACTCTGACAAATCTGTAATAAACTGTACTGGATTGGAGTTTTCAATTTGAACATCTTGGTACTTGTTAATTTCAGAAGTTAGATTTTGATTATTTATAGGCAAAACTTTAACTACTTCGTACAATTTATTTCTTTGCATTACTGGCTCCTTCTGTGTTTCAGATATTTCCCCTCTGAAATTAACTTGCGCCTGATTCACATCTACATTCATAACCTCTTTCATCTCTCTTATCTCATTTGAAATGTTACTCATTCTACTACCTAACTCTGCACATTCTACATCAACATGTTCACTTTTAGTATTAACCTCACTTTTTGTTATCTATTTCCCTGCTCATGTCCAGCATTTTCTTTGAAACTTCACCTATTTCATTTGCTATCATTTCCTGATTTTCATTTCTCATTCTCATCATACTACTATCTAGCTCCATGAATATCTTTTCAATTTCTTCCCTGTTTTTTTCTAAGCTTTTACCAATATCTTCCCTTAATTCCCTATGACTCTTTTGCATATCTTCCCTTTTTTGATCTATTTTCTTTTCTAATTTCTCATTACTCTTACCAATATCTTGAGTTAGTTTTTCTAATTTCTCATTAGTCTTACCAATATCTTCCCTCAATTGATCTGTAATACTCTTACTAATATCTTCTCTCAATTCCCTATTCATATTTCTCAGCATTTCCATCATCATACTAGCATCAAGATACATTTCCTGCTATTCTATTCTCACTTTCTGCACTAACATTTCCTCCCTCAAATACTACATTGTTTGAGCTATTTTCTGTAACCTGTATTGAATTACAGCTAACTGTTACATTATCTCCCTCCATAATTATTTCTTCTGTATTATTAGTAGCCATTGTTTTCTTTATCCTACCACTCCTCAAGTACATTTGATTGTTACAATTTTGTTTTCTAAAAAAAATTACTATACTCTGACTTTTGTGATGCTGTCTGTTGCTGTTACTTTGATGTCCAGCTTCCTGCCCCTCTCTCCTAGGTTATATGTTGCCGCTGCGTCGTATTACGATGAATCTACGTCGTTTTGGTGTTCTGTAGTTAAATTCCCCTGTTGCCTTTTAATCTCGGAATTACGATGTCCAATCATCCGCGTAGTCTGTCGTCCCTTTTGTTGTTTCTGGAATCTGCGTCTTATAGTTCAGTTCACTTCTCCATTCGCTCCACGTCCTGGTTCCTTCGCCCCTTCCTGGTTATCTCACTTCTTCCTGGTTAATTCTGCTCCTTCCTGGTTATTCTGCCCCACGTTCTGGGTGCCAATTTGAAGTAGTATACTTGTAATGTTATATTTAATTTGTTGAGCCCCACATTTGGGAGCCAATTTGCGATGGTAGATTTATAATGTTATTTGTGTATGTGTTTACTCAACATGGTGAAGCCATTTTGTGACGTAATTCTTTGTTAGGTTTGTAGCTCCATCTGGTGTTAGCAATTTGCGGTAGTATTAGTGTTCGTTTGAAAAAAATGCGACTGTTATTTTATTGAATTTTTGTTTACTGTCCTCCGGCTAGCTATTATCTTTTTTGCGTCGAGCACTTCTCTTTATACAGGTTGTGTAAACGGAAAGGAATCTTTTATCCAAAGATAACACTGATGAAGGAATTTGTTATACACTTTTATTGTCGAACACAGCCACTATCACATTTACACATTGATCTTGACACTCGCCAAACTGAAACTGTTATAACAACTTATTTACTGATCATTCTTAATTCACGTACTTCAACTCTTTGTATAATTAACTTTACAGCACTTTAGATTTTTCATAACTCTGCTACGCGTAACTTGTGAATCGATAGCCGACGTGTACTCTGCTGAACTGACAAACTGAAGGCGACGTGTATCATACAAATATTTTCGGTGAACTGACTTGAAGACGTGTAATGTACAAAGAATTTTGATGAACTGGGGGCGATCTACCTCTGACTTGGCTCTTTTATACCCATACACCCCGATATGCCTAAAGATTATAACTGAGCTGCAATTGGCTAATAAAACGCGCCAACATTAGCGTCAATTTTTATATCCAATGAAAATTATGAATACATATGCTCTAGGGAAATGTTCCAGAAGATTCTAAAGGAAAACGCGCCAACATTACGTAACTTCCTCGTTTCCAATAATGATAAACAGCTCACCCCCTCGCTGCATTATTGCACGCTATTATTGTCAGTTTCAGTAAGGCAGTATAAACTTACTTCTCGACAATAATTACAATCAACAAACATCTCAAATCAATGTCACATAATAATCCATAATCATATTATAATCATTCTTTACATTTAAATAATTTATGACACAAATTACTGCATCAATAACGAATTCCCATTTGAGAAAATAAGTATTGAAAAATTTAAGGGAATAACAAGCAATATCTCGAAAATGGTTCACTCAACAAAAAAAATGTATATGACATAAATTGTGTATTTTAAAGCGATCTACATTTTCGTGTAGTAAAAGTTTGTCTATCTCTTATGGTTTACCAGTTATGCAAAAGTCGTTCACAATGAAGAATACTTTTGGAGACATTCCCAGGAAATTCGAGATATACATTTTATTTGTCATGAAAATATCTTAAACTTATGATATTTTAATCAAAATCGTTAGAGCCATTTTTGAGAAAATTAAAATTTTCTAAAAATGTTCCATTTAAAGGGTACTCTGGAGTGGAAGATTTTCTTGAAAACCTTCGTGTCGCATCTCTGGAAGATACTGAACCTAAATACCAAGTTTGGTGTTTATCCGACTGTACGTTTCTGAGTTACGCTGTTCACAGCCACACAGACACACACAGACTCACACACGGACATGCTTTCAAAAATGCTTTTTTTTATATTCAGGGGGTCTCAAAACATTCCGGTGAAATCTCGGTATCGAATTTTTGGGTGGAATACAATACTTCCCCTACTTACTATTCGTAGTAGAGAAAGTAATAATAGTAAAACATGAAAAACAGACGGTAAAACGAATGTCCTGCCAGCTATCCACAGGTAATGAAAGGCACCATGAGGCCATCTACCCGACGCTTGTGAGAGCAGAGATACAGTTGCTGTACACATGCCTCTGTTGATATGTGACGAAGCAAGTTGGTATGGTACAGGGAATGAGACCTATAAGTCTAACGTTCGCCACACACCGAGCCACGAGGTATCTCCTAACAGATCCGTTGCGATATGACCACCTAGTTAAAGCGACGTAAAATAGAGAGAATCGTCGTGTAGCTTCTTTGGAGATACTGAACTTAAATACTAAAACTTTTAACCGACTTTTCTTTTTTGGTTTATGCTGTCATAAGACACGCGCATGGAACTTTTTCTAAAAAATACCATTTTTTATCAATGGGACCTCTAAAGATGCATTTCCGGTGAAATTTCCTTGTCGAATTTTTGGGTGGTTTACAATACTTTCTCTACCTACCAGATATATGGTAGAGAAAGTAAAGTGGTGAGGTAAATATCGCTGTATCATCTGCACAAATGTTCAGTGTTAGCCTTGCACGTCTTCTGAACTACAATGCAGCCCGAGGGAAAGCCTGCGAGAAGAAAAAGTCAGTTAATTAATTACAACAACAAGGTGTGTATCTCCGGAGGGCAACGTACTCTTGGACACAAAAACTGACGCCTGTTCTAGAAGTTGAGATTTGTTCATATATGTACAGGAACTGTTGTCATATTGCACTCGAGAGTGATCAGTATTCACTTTCACCACAAGCTTGTGTGTGTGTGTGTGTGTGTGTGTGTGTGTGTGTGTGTGTGTGTGTGTGTGTGTGCGGGAGGAGGAAAGAACAATGCTGCTACACTTTGCTGTCGCAAGATACATAATTGAGTTTAGCTAAATGTCATGATACAAATTGATTATGTGGGCACCGTGCAATTCAGTTAGGTAATACATCCTGGAAAACTCGTAAGTGAAGAAACGAGAAATAAACCAGCAGGTTCTAATTTAGAAACTAAGGTGGACATACAGGACAATAAAAGAATGCCGCTCATTCAAACGTTCTGATATAAGTGATGGGATGTTTACACGATACACGATTGAGATGCCCAGTGGAAAAGGGTCACATGCCACCAGAGTGTGTTTTTCAGGAAAGGGGAATTAAAGAAATCTGATTTTTTATAGGAATGTAAACTCCTGCTGTTATACGAACACCTGTTACATAAACTAGATGGTTTTTGCTAATACTATTAAACATTTGGTAATATTAGTATTGTAATTTTACAACAATTTAAAATAAATAATAATGTGATGGAGCAGAGTCCCCATAATACTTGTTCAGCTTTTCTTTCGTTTCCTTCACCGTCTAACCACGCAAAAAGTAGTGCTTTACCAGAACACGAAATTTACTTTTCTCCCTTTTCTACAAAGCAACACACATCTGTTTATTTTAGACGCTCTCAACAATGTTCTAAGAAACAAATGACGACGAATTTCTGCAATTATACCCAGAATAGGTGTAAGACTTGGGTGCAAACAAGAAATCTGTGATTAGAACGCTATCTCTCGTCAAAGTCGTGGACTTATCAATCCGTCCAGGTACATGAGTAATTTACTTTTGTTTTTAAGTGTTTGTGTTAGTGTGTTAGAAATAACTTACGCGACAAACCTTATTTACTGCGGACTGCACCGTCTACGCAGCAGCAATCCTTGCCGATTGTTCCACACCGCGAAAGCGGTCCCACCAAGGATTGTTCATCACGTACTAATCCAACACTATTTGTGGCTTTAGTTCTTGGATTGTCCCACACATGTACTATTTCCTTAGGACGTAACGTTTTGACTTCCTAATTGTCTTACTTGTTCTCCCCACATAGTCCTATTACTGGCCATTGTAGACCAATGTCTTCCTGCACTTTCGCTGAAGGTCTGTCTCTTTTCCGCTTGCCTATGTTTGGGTCCCTCAACGTGATCCGCTGTGTCCATCTGCTCTCACTCAGTCTTACCACATGTCCTCCCCATTTCCACTTGGTCCTCCTTGCCCTTGACAGAGATGACTAGTATCTTGTATATATCGTGCTTCTCTGGCATACCTGTTTAGTTTTACTGTGTTTACTTGTTGAGGGACCAGGTTTGGTATCCATAAAATAGCACTGGGTGGATACAGTGAGACGTCTGCTTAGTGATCAATCCAGCAAGATGAATACTAGCGACCAGAAGGCCTTCTATGCCTGTGAGACCTGTCTCTTTATTTGTGTTTCTGCTTTGTAAATGAGAGATATGGGTTGTCCCAGATACGAAAAAAAAATAGCTGATGCGTTGCATTCATATAAATCTCTCTACTATTCTTACAAAAGCTTATTCTTCTATCTAATTCCTGTTAATCGAGGTAAACATTTGTAGAAATAGTTTTATTGCATATTTCCTTGTAGGTACACTGGGATTAGGAGTATACTGTAGGCTTAAGCGATAGTCAGATCTTTTAAGAGCTGGTCGCTATGCGATACTTTGAAATTCCGTTCTCTTTGCATGGCCAGCAGAAAGAAACGAATAGCGATTTTCCACTTAACTCCACAAAATAAATTCATTTTCCACCTTTCTGTGTGAGGGTGGCGGTTGGACTGGACGGCGCCCTAATATCGTCTGCACGGCATGAAGCAGGTGGTTACAGGGATGAGACCTAGAAGGCCGACCGTCGCCTTTCTGTGTGAGAGCGGCGGTTAGACTGGACGGCACACTAATGCCATCTGCACGGCATGAAGCAACTGGTTACAGGGATGAGACCTAGAAGGCTAACTGTCCGCCTTTATATGGGGGCGGTTGGACTGGACGGCACCCTAATGTCGTCTGCACGGCACGAAGCAGAAGATTCGGTAGCTATGCGCTAGGGTCTCTGTGACACGTGATGGAGCGGGTGGTTACAGGGATGAGACCTAGAAGACTAACTGTCCATTACATATTGTTCTAAGAGTTATCCACCAAAGATTCGTCGCGATATGACCAGGGAGTTAAAGCGACGTAAAATAAAGTAGAAAAAAATATTTTACACAAACTGTGTCTCTTAACGAGATCCATATTTTTTTGTGTAGTATGACTTTATCACTTACGGTTTAACAGTGGTACAAAATTCTTGCCCAATGAAAAGGACTTCACAGGGTGTAGGTACATTTCATTTCTGATGAAAATATCTTAAACATGTGGTATGTTTGGTATTTAATCGACTTTTCGTTCATGGTATATTTGGGGGCTTCAAGAGGCCTTAAAACATACATTTCCTGTGAAATTTCCACATGGAATTTTTGGGTGGAATACAATACTTGCTGTAGCGGAGAAAGTAATAAATGCTGTTTTTTTCAAGAAAACTTGGCCACTTCCTGGTTCCCTAATGTACCGACATTGACATCTGACCCGTTTAAAGCACGGTAATTTGCAGCAATTATTTTGAAGCACCTTGCCGATTTGGCAAGATGAACTGATAATGATACTTGAGTAATAATGACTTACGGCTCCGTTTCATGACTCACGTATATACTCTTCTCTAATGACTTAATGAATATGCACATCCTTCCTCAATTAAAATAAGTCGAATATTTCAAGGAAATCCTGGCAACAAACAAGTGACCCAGTTTTCTTATGTAATTATACAATGTGTCATCACTGCGGAATGAAATAAACATTTTTGTCGCTTTAACTTGCTGTTCACCTCACAATGGTTACTCTACGTTCCTTGGTCCACTTCTTCAGTTAGCATATGCCAGATAGATAGCCTTAGTGACTTAGTCGCCTCCCTTATCATCTGCACAAGAACCTGGTTTAACCGATCCTCATTAATGTGCATTTCCGGTTTATTCGGATGGATTTTTATTTACTTACACTAAGTAAAGGAAGTATTGTATTCCACCCAAATATTCGATATCTAGATTATGTGTGTCTGTAAACAGCATAACTCAAAAACGAAAAGTCGGATAAATACCAAACTTGATGTTTGATGCAGTAATTTGTATCACAAATTACTTAAATGTAAATAATGATTGTAATATGAATATGCATTTTTATGTGACATTGATTTGAGATGTTTATTGATTGTAATTATTGTTGAGAAGTAAGTTTATACTGCCTTACTGAAACTGACAATAATAGCGTGCAATAATGCAGCGAGGGGGTGAGCTGTTTATCATTATTGGAAACGAGGAAGTTACGTAATGTTGGCGCGTTTTTCTTTTAGAATCTTCTGGAACATTTCCCTAGAGCATATGTATTCATAATTTTCATTGGATATAAAAATAGACGCTAATGTTGGCGCGTTTTATTAGCCAATTGCAGTTCAGTTATAATCTTTAGGCATATCTGGGTGAAAGTGTATAAAAGGTAGGTTAGAGGTAAAGACCCCGTCAGTTCGTCGAAAATATTTTGTATGATACACGTCGCCTTCAGTCCAGCAGAAATCTTACACGTCGGCTATAGATTCACAAGTTACGCGTAGCAGAATTATGAAAAATCTAAAGTGTTGTAAAGTTAATTATACAAAACGTTGAAGTACGTGGATTAAAAGTGATCAGTAAGAAGTTATTAAAAGTTTCAGTTTGGCGAGTGTCAAGATCAATGTGTAAATGTGATAGTTAACGTGTTCGACAATAAAAGTGTAAAACAAATTTCTTCATCAGTGTTATCTTTGGATAAAAGATTCCTTTCCGTTTACAGAACCTGTATAAAGAGAAGTGCTCGACCCAAGAAAAAGATAAAAGCTAGCCGGAGGACAGAGAACCAAAATTAAATAAAATAACAGTAGCATTCTTTCAAACGAACATTAATATTGCCGCAAATTGCTAACACCAGATGGAGCTAACAAGCCTAACAAATGAATCACGTCACAAGATGGCTTCAACGCGTGAAGTAAACACAAATACACAAACATTATACGTAATACCATCGCAAATTGGCTCCCAAACGTGGGGCTAACAAATACAAACATAAACAAATAATGTTACCGCATGTTTAGGTTCAGTATCTTCCAAAGATGCGACACAAAGATTTTCAAGAAAATATCACCACCCTAGACTACTCTTTACATGACAAATAAAATGTATATCTTAAATTTTGTGGGAACAGCCTGTGAAGTCCTCTTGATTAGGAAGGAATTTTATAATCTTTTATAACTGGTAAACGTTAAGCGATAGACAAAAACGTACCACGCTAAAAAAATCTACATTTTCTTAAAACACATAATTTTTCCAAATGGCATTTTTGTAGCATCAGCCATTTTCAAGACATCCGTCATTAATGATTGTAATTGTTCAATACTTTTGTGTTTCTCGCGATGTCATGGAAACAGTATGGAATTTTAAGGCCAGCATATAGCGTCCAGTTGTTAAACATTTGACTATCGCTGTTCTCTTTGTATCTATAGCGAAATGTGTAATGTAGCTGTTTCTGCAAAGGTTCTGTCTCGATTAAAAAGAAGTAGAGAGAAAACGAATATCTGATGTGATACATTCACATGACTTTCTCTACTCTCTATGGTTTATTAGTGGGTATACAAACTATTCTTACTAAAACTTAATCTTTCTGTCTACTAGAAAAAATTAAGTTTTATTTATGGACGCTCTTTAACTACTATGAACCTTAGCGTCCCATTCTATATTGGGTGTGAAAGACGGGAAATTTTGCTCAGAGGCCTCTTTATCAGGCTTGAGGTTCGGTAAATCTACGACACGGAACCACTGGCTTTACCTCGGGAACTAGAGGCTAGCATGTTAACCGCTACACCATCAAGGGCGACTATAACTAATAGAGAATGACGAGGTAATTAATAATTCGAACAATTAGTGGCGGATATCCAAGAAATGGCTTATGCCACAAAAATCTTATTTGAAATAAATGGTCTGTTTTAAGGAGATCTACATTTTTTGAGTAGTACGTTTTTGTCTATCGCTTTACGTTTACCAGTTATACAAGATTATAAAATTCCTTCCGAATGAAGAGGTCTTCATAGACTATTCCCAGAAAATTCAAGTTATAAATATTATTTCTCCTGTAAATATCTTCAATATGTGGTATTTTAATCAAAATCGTTAGATCCATTTTTTAGAAAATCAAAAATTTCGAAAAATGGTTTATGTAAGGGGTAGTTTAGGGAGGGAATTTTCTTGCAAACTTTCGTATTGTATCTAAATACCAAGTTTGGTTTTATCCGACCTTTCCTTTTTGAGTTATGCTGTTCACAGACATACATGGATCTATTTCTAAAACTCTCCTTGGATTCATGGGCCTCAAAACATGTATTTTCGGTGGAATCTCGGTATCAATTTTTTGAGTGCAATATAATACTTGTCCTACTTACTATATGTAGTAGAAAAAGTGACAAATAAAATGCTTTTAGATCGGTCTCAGGTAAATGGTTTAGGAGAATTTTTGTAAAAAGAGAAAAAAAAATTGTGTTTTTATTTATGGACGCTATTTAACTACTATGACTCTCAGCGCCTCAGTCTCTATAGGATGTGAAAGAGCTGTAATTTTGCTCAGAGACCTTTTTATTAGGTTTAAGGTTCTTTTACGTGCTGTAAATCTACGACACGGGGCCACCGGCTTTACCTTCCTTCCGAAGGAAACCATGCTGAGAATATTTACACCCGAAAAAAAATTTCATCGCCCTCCGCCGGGTTTGAAACCGCGACCTCGGAACCAGAGGTTAGAATGGTACCTATAATGTGAGAATGGGAGTTTTAAAGAAGCTGGAAATAGTATGTGAGAAGAGTGAGAATGAGGAAGATTGTAGAATTTAAGATAGTAAGAGGGTTCACAACGGGTGGATGTGATTCAATAATAAAACTGTATAAAGCAATGGTCATCCCCACAGTAACTTATGGGTCCGAAACATGCACAGTGACAACACAAAATAAAAGAAGGACACAGACAGCTGAAATGAAATTTCCCAGACCTATAGCAGTATACACAAGACCGGATAAAAAAGTCTGATGTGTTACACTCACATGACTTTCTCTTCTCTTGTACAAACTATTTTTACAAACGCTCTTGTAAACAAATTTTCTTGTAGATGCAGGGGGAATTGCTAGGCTTTAAGCGATAGTCAAATGTTTTAAGAGCTGGTTGCTATGTGGAGTATTCCATTCGCTTTGCATTACCAGGACAAAAAAAATGAATAACGAATTTCCATTTGAGAAAAAGTAAAAGTATTGGAAAATTTAAGGGATTAACAAGCAATATCTCGAAAATGTATCACTCAACAAAAAATGTAAATGACATAAATTGTGTATTTTAACGCGATCTACATTTTTTGTGTAGTAAAATTTTGTCTATCTCTTATGGTTTACCAGTTATGCAAAAGTCGTTCACAATGAAGAATACTTTTGGAGACATACCCAGAAAATTCGAGATATACATTTCATTTGTCATTAAAATATCTTAAACATATGATATTTTATACAAAATCGTTAGCGCCATTTTTGAGAAAATTAAACTTTTCGATAAATGTTCCATGTAAAGGGTAATCTGGGGTGGAGGGATTGTCTTGAAAACCTTTGTGTCGCATCTCTGGAAGATACTGAACCTAAATACCAAGTTTGGTGTTTATCCGACTGTTCGTTTCTGAGTTATGCTGTTTGTTCACAGACACACAAACAGACGGACATGTTTCCAAAAATGCTTTTTTGGATTCAGGGGGTCTCAAAACATGTATTTCCAGTGAAATATCGGTATCGAATTCCCCTACTTACTATACGTAGTAGAGAAAGTAAAAAACAAACAACGAAGTAAGGCAAAAGTTAAAAATAGAAGAATAGAAAGAATGACATTAAATAGGCTACACCGAGCAACATATAACTACGGACCCCAAGGATACAGAAACCCAAAACGACCAAAAAATAGATGGACACAACAATATTTTGGAGCCGGAACAGGCCAAACGGTCTAAAACCGTGAAGAAGAAGAAGATAGTAAGGGATATAACTCAGAATGTAATATCCAAAGTCTGGGGAACAAGTGGACAGGGCAAACTCCAAAAGAGACCGAATGTGTAATTGACTTAGCACAAATAAATAAATAAATTAATTGTGTGTTTATTAGGAACGGTGATACCAACAAATGTATAAATTCAAGCTGGCCTGTGACTCCATTCGAGAAAAAGAAATAGAAATAAGAAACTAGAGGTTCTTATAAAAGAGAATGATTTATCAGGTTTCGAATTAAGGAGGGTTTATTATATCTGGTTCAACTCTTTGGGCTTTACTTTCCGGTCATCTCCCCCCAGTATTTTACCCTGAAGATTGCTTGAGTGCGATAAGCCAAAATTGGCAACGGTTCTACAAAACAAATTCGCCTTTTCGCGATTACAAAACTCTCCCTGAAGGTATATACCTGCCATTCTTTGGGAATAATTACACTTAAAGAAGCGAAGCTAATTGATGCTGCGAGGATAAGGCTTATCTCAATATTTGAAACGGCAATATTTTGATAAGTAGAGCTACTTACCTGCCGCTAGAGGGAAGCCTCGTCGCGTTTAATCACACAGAGCGGATCTGAGAAATGGCACAGAAATATCAAGGAAATTGGATGCCATTACTGTCGAAGAAAAGCGCTTATAAGTTTTTTTTAGACATGTGACCGCGCCCTAGGGCTACGTATTGTGTAACGTACAGCTGCGTGGTGCCGCTTCAATTGAAACAACATACTCGCAACGGCCAGCTATCGGCTCGATTAATCGAAACGTGTAACGCGTCGACATGTTCGATTTATCTTCGCCCCTGGCAAGTGTTCCGCCCCGGACATTTTTGTTTTTTTTGTGCGAACTTCGCTGCCCTGGTGATGTAACATCGGATGTTTTAACAGCGAACCGAATTTCTCAGAGTGAAATGTTCCATGACAGACTCATAATTTGTGTCTTCCTGCGTTTTCACGGTAGACAGACTATGCTCAGATTTAAAAATCTGAAGTGTTACACTCACATGGCTTTTTCTAATCTTGTACAAACTATTTTTACAAACGCTTATTCTCCACATGCTTCATGTTAATCGAGATAAACATTTGCAGAAACTATCTTATTGCTAATTTTCTTGTAGGTGCAAGGGGAATATGGTAGGCTTTAAGCGATAGTCAAATGTTTTAAGCGCTGGTTGCAATGTGGAGTATTCCATTCTCTTTGAATGTCCAGGACAAAAAAAAACGAATATCGAATTCCCGTTTGAGAAAAAGTATAAGTATTGGAAAATTCCAACAAATAAGAAGGAATATCTCGGAAATGGTTCACTCGACAAAAAATGTATATGACATAAATTGTGTGTTTTAACGAGATCTACTTTTATGTGTAGTAAACGTTTGTCTATATTTTACAGTTTACCAGTCATGCAGAATTCATTCAGAATGAAGATGACTTTTGGGGACATTCCCTGAAAATTCAATATATACATTTCATTTACCATGCAAATATCTTAAATACATATTTTAATCAAAATTGTTAGAGCCGTTTTTGAGAAAGTCAAAAATTTCAAAAAATGCTCAATGTATAGGGTAGTCTGGGGTGGGGGATTTTCTTGAAAATTTTTGTGTCGTATCTTTAAAAGATACTGAGCCTAAAGATCAAGTTTCGTTTTTTTAGTGTACTTTCAGTGAAATCTCGAATATCGAATTTTTGGGTGAAATGCAATACTTCCCCTACTTATTGTACATAGTAGAGAAAGTAAAAATGTATGCAATTTAGGTCGTGAAAAATAAAACCTCTTGTGCACTGTTTTGTGTAACAGGACAGAAGTTCCGAAAGTGTGCGCCGCGGCGCCAAAGGTAGGAAAGGGCATCGCTGCGTGTCGCTACTCTTGTATCACACAATCGCTCACTCTTGCTATTATGTTTGTTGAAGTGGATTGCTTTGTGATAAAAACTGTTCTTTTTAACTGGCCTGTTTAAAAGGTTAAACATTCTGAAGAGTTCCATGCGGGATAAACATATTTCAGTTCTTCAGTGACATTGAAGAACTTAGAAAAAAATCTGATGTGTTACACTCACATGACTTTCTCTACTCTTGTACAAACTATTCTTACAAACGCTTATTCTCCATATGCTTCATGTTAATCTTATTGCTAATTTTCTTGTACATACAAGGGGAATATGGAGGATGCGAGAAAACTTCCCAGTTGAATCTTCTGAGCTCCGCCTGGGCCAAGATACAACTTTGAAGTTTTCTCGTGTCCTCCATATTCACCGGAGCTTGCCCCAAGTGATTTTCACATGTTCCTCCAACTCAAAGGTAAGCACTTTTAACACCGATGATGAAGTCAAATCAGTGAACAGCTGGTTGCGAGCACAGGACCCGACCTGGTACAACACTGGCTTGGAAAAACTTGTGTCACGTCCCCAAAAATGCTTGGAAAACATGTTGACTATGTAGAAAAGTAACAGAAAGAATTGTACAATATAAATAAAATTAATTCAACATGAACAATTGTATGTAATGCTTTTTATAAACTAGGGAAACTTACTTATTCAACGCCCCTCGTAGCTGTCCATAGATCCTGCAGAACATTCTTGAAGGTTTATATTACGAACGAGTGGCAGACTTCTAACATATGACTTCCTATTTCAAGCGCGTAAAGAACACGCTAATAATACAGGCGAATTAAACTTCTCAATTGCACAAAATTTTCACTTCGTGCTAACAGCACACGTGACATCTCAAGGCGAGGTCGTACAACTAAAGGCATGGCACATATTTTGTGAGAAAATAGTGGCACATCAAAAAATTCCCAGATCATCACAAAATACCACGGAAATAGAACCGGTTTTGCCCCGAACACTTTATTGTAACGTTTCAGCTGTTAGCATAATTCGTATCATGTAGACCGCGCATTTGGGATGCACGTATGTTAACAGCGGGATGCTTCTTCGTCAAGGGCAATGAAAAAAATGCGAAAAGCCTTCCTTGTCTGTTTAATGGAATACCAGGATTTAGTTACAGGATTCACGTCTTGGGTGGTACACAGGCACTAACTATAATCGTATTGCCACTAAACTACGGGTAACTTTGCTCCAATTCTCCAGTTAGTAAATAACAACTAACGCTTTCGCAGAATATACCAGGTGAGTCAGCTGCACCTATTTATTTTTGAATTTACGCAACGTGCTAAGCAACATATGTGACTTGCGCCTTTCTTGAATTCCTTCTAATGGCTGATTTACATAACACTTTATAGAGGAGGGATAGATAACTCAATGCATAAGTGTTTTACGGGACAGAATGCTATCATTATGTATGTCGATGCCAAAAACATCCCATCCCGACACTGGGAGCTTCAGTGGCACTTTTAGCTGATTTTACAAACCTTTATTCTTTAGCATGCATTGATACACACCTTTAAAAACGCCCCTGAAGGAACAAATTATCACATACATCAGTTGACAAAACTATTTGAAAACAAACTGGAAGATCTAGCAGTGCGACCAATTGGATTTAAGCCGTCAGCCAACAAAGGTTCGTTGTACAGCCTTGTCAAAAAATGCTAAGCACTAGGTAGATAATTTCTCTTCTGTCACAAACTATGGCGTATTTGAGTTCATACAGTAATTGAAATGGCTGATGCAGTTAATTTATTTGAGTTAAAGTTACCAAAATGACATCCAAACACTGTATGAAGTTGCAAAATGCATGTAAAGATTCGAGGTGGGGTTGAGTTTTGGTATTATTAATTCGTATAGGAACCCCAACTAGCAACCTAGGCTTGGCCGAATGGTATTACCATAGTTGCTTTACCACTGTGCCACTTTAGTGTGGGTTCAAATCCTTCGTGTTAAGTTCAAACTTTTAACATCTTTTGTTTTATCTCTTTTGGCCTATAATTTTATATTATGATACAAAGAACATTTTGATAACATTATAAGTGTGTACAAAATAGAATAATTGCCATGTTTTTTCCACCGTAAAGAAGAAGAACCGCAAAGCCCAAATCATCTATGGACACTCATACGTGAAGAATGCAGGCAGATTGCACCGGGTATGTTACAACATGCAAGACGGTCTTTTTGGCAACGTACATAAATGTGTATTGATGAAGGGGGTCGTCATTTTGAACATTTACTTCGTTTATGAAATACACGCTCTTTAACGATTTATTGTTCTGTTTACCATGAAGTTAGCACATTTACAACTCCTTTGTCAGTAGATGAAGGGAAACATAAGGTTTAAATACGAAAGGTTTACAACACCAGATAGTTACAGATTATTACGGTAAACATGATACACAATTATCTGATTGTAATTCTTGTGTCTTTGGTTCACAGGAGAGCCAATAGCAAACATAAATAGATTAGTATACTAAAATACAGAAAATAAACGCAAGGAGAAAGAAGAAAAATAACCAAAACAATTCGATGTTTGCATTAGATTCGAACTTAAGAAGTTAACCGTTGCTTTACTACATTCCGGCAGCTAATCCACTCGGCTAGTGTCCCGCTCCTCGGGAAAACATACTTGTATCTCCTTGCAAGCATTATATCCATGAAAAGCCGTCTTTTTAAAACATTTCGCGGCTCCTTGGCTCATTCAGGCCTTTAATCCTTAATGGTGGTTGTGTATAGTATCGAATAGAAGGGCAGAGCTACAATAACAGTTTGTTTGATAAAAGGGTCAATGTTTCCACATTAGACTGCGGGTTCCATAGATACGAATACCTAGGGGCAGCTGACTCACTTGGTATATTGGGATTCAAGTGCATATAACAAGTACTTAAGTTGAATGAGGATAGAATGATACATAGTGTGAAGCGATAGGTGTAATAAAATATCTTCAGAAAGGTGAATGAATGAATTAATAACATACAGGGAGTCCTAATGAACTATGAACCGGCTGCGCCATGTTTCTCGGTTCGCAATGGCGGCGCGCGTTGCAACCATACAATTTCCTTAACTATGTTTAAAGCGTTTACTTACCAACGTTATGAAAGGAAGTGCTGAAACTTCCCACCGTCGTTGTCAATATATTTTGGAACCCCTGTAACAACTCGCCGTGGTTTGCATTGCGAAATACTGGCAATTTCCTGGCAGATATTTTGTTTTAAGTCTTTCAGGGTTTTCGGATTTGTCTTGTATACTTTGTTTTAATTTACCCCAGAAATAAAAGTCGCGGGGGGGGCCGAGGTGCCACAACTCTCTACTAATTATTCTGTCTTCCTCAAACGCACTTTCAATTGTTCCCATCGAAATATTGGCTGTATGGGCTGTAGCAGAGTCTGGTTCAAAA
The DNA here is from genome assembly GCA_030765065.1 of Deroplatys truncata. Classification (NCBI taxonomy): domain Eukaryota; kingdom Metazoa; phylum Arthropoda; class Insecta; order Mantodea; family Mantidae; genus Deroplatys; species Deroplatys truncata. The sequence goes on from CM060978.1 coordinate 21,607,661, forward strand.
AAGGCAATGGCAAACTCCCTGTCTGTTAATTCTCTAAAAAAGAGGGCGGGGCAAAATTGTATTCAATATGTAGGGGCGTCAGCTATTGACTCGAAGAAAATGCACTATACACCAGTTTTTACTTTCTCTACTACGTATAGTAAGTAGGCGAAGTATTGTATTCCACCCAAAAATTCGATACCGAGATTTCATCGAAAATACATGTTTTGAGGCCCCCTGAATCCAAAAAAGCATTTTTGGAAACATGTCCGTGTGTCTGTGAACAGCATAACTCAGAAACGAACAGTCGGATAAACACCAAACTTGGTATTTAGGTTCAATATCTTCCAGAGATGCGACACAAAGGTTTTCAAGAAAATCCCCGCACCCCAGACTACCTTTTACATGGAACATTTTTCGAAAATTTTAATTTTCTCAAAAACGACTCTAACGATTTGGATTAAAATATCATATATTTAAGATACTTTCATGACAAATAAAATGTATATCTTGAATTTTCTGGGAATGTCTCCAAAAGTATTCTTCATTGTGAACGACTTTTGCATAACTGGTAAACCATAAGAGATAGACAAAATTTTACTACACAAAAAATGTAGATCGCGTTAAAATACACAATTTATGTCATATACATTCTTTTTGTTGAGTGAACCATTTTCGAGATATTGCTTGTTATTCCCTTAAATTTTCCAATACTTACACTTTTTCTCAAATGGGAATTCGTTATTCATTTCTTTTTATGTCCTGGACACACAAAGAGAATGGAATACTCCACATAGCAACCAGCTCTTAAAACATTTGACTATCACTTAAAGTCTACCATATTCCCCTTGCATCTACAAGAAAATTAGCAATAAGATTAACATCTTGATTAACATGAAGTAGATGGAGAAAAAGCGTTTGTAAAAATAGTTTGTACAAGAGTAGAGAAAGTCATGTAAGTGTAACACATCAGATTTTTTCCGTCAAGTAATTGAGAATATTGGGTTTGTTAGAGCTCCAATAAAGATTCCATGAAGGCCTCGTTCGAGAAAAATGTTAAATACGAGTCTAGTTCGCTTTTGTACACACTATTGAGACTCCACTCACCTGGTTGAAGAGCATGTGCCACCGTTATTTTATGTGCTTTTAACCAACAATCGAGTAGTTCTTTGTAGAGAGCCATAGGTAAAGGTACGTATTATGGAGGGGCTCCGGGAATTGAGTCAGAGCACCGCAAGCAGACCAGTCGGCCCCTTGTGCTTCCAACGTAACCCCTGGGAGGGAGAGGTGAGGGGAAAGACCCGAAGGCCGACCAGCTCCAGATGCCTACGGGCGCAAGCATGGACGGGGTCCGTAACGTTTCCAGACAGAACGCGTCCGACGCTGCATGGTCCCCGCCCACAAGCCACCAACCTCCAGGGTTCCCGAAGCGGAGCCTCACGCTGAGGAGATATCAAACTGAGCCGTACCGCAGCGATGCTAGGGAAGAAACCTTTACAGAGCGCAAGTCACCACCCAGCCGCAACACGCCGAACACCGTCGCCTGGTCCTACAACCGTGAAACAGATGATAGGAAGATGATGGGTACAGGAAATGAGAGGAAGTAGGGTCGTGGATGAACCACCCCAACATTCGCCTGGCGACCGGGGAAACCACAAAGAACCCATGGGCCGGGGTGGGTGGTCTCCGGGGATCGATCCCGGAACCTCCTGATTGCGGGCCACAGACGTAACCGCCTGAGCCATCCCGCTCGGTAAGGAACCTTGGTATGGGTATTGGTATGTGGGAGGGGCTTAAGTAATAAAAGAGCGTGTATTACTCGTTCATAGCACCTAAGACCGTGCAGGGTTAACAGTTACTTAACGGTAGCCGCGCGGGGTTTTGCCGGTAAGTATTTTAGCGACCGACGGCAAGATACACTTCTAGTTTGTTTTATTTTGGAAACAGTTATTTCCAACCCTAAAATTGATAGTGCAGAAGTTAGCAGGTGTAACGATTCAATTGTTATAGTTTCGAGTGCTATGATTCATAATAATCAGTTTCATTCTTTATCTTCAAACCGTCGGCAACTCTTTAAATAGCTCAAGTATTGGATCACATTAAATTTCTCAGTCAATTTAAACTTGTGTTATCCTTTCACAATATGTCCACGCATACTCTGAGAGAAAGATCTCATAGCCAACCACTGTAGCAGCCGGGAACAGAATCAACAGCAGATATTGAAACAAAGAGCACGGCTTCATGTTCCAAGACACATGAACACACGCGCGGACGTTTTTCTAAAAAGTATGTTATTCAAGGGACCTCACAACGGGTACTTCCAATTAAATTTCTATATAGGATTTTTGGGTGCGGTTTATCATTCATAAATCAGGAATAATAAAAATAAAACTTCTCATTTTTTAAAAAAATTCTCGGACACATCAAGTTTAATATTTTGAAAGGAAAATTTTACAAAAAGGAAACATTTTCTGCCATTATTTTACAGAGTGTGGCGTCATCGACAAAAATTAAAATACAAACCCATTTTTCTAATTTTTCTCCTGAAAGGTGGAGAAGTCTTTCCACTAGATGCACTACCAGCAGCGAGTGAAAATGTTGAACAAGAATTCACGCTTCGACTTAGCCACTGCCAGATTATAAATGGGGAGCATTTGGAACACCTTACTAAATACTTCGAATTTCATTTCTTACAGTATTGTGTAAGTTGTGGAGAAAATTGATAAACAAGCCAACAATTAAACTGTTTCCATAGCAGTCAAACCTTTTGTATGAAACAAATGAAAGTGTTCATGCAACAAAATAAGGTACTTAACTACCTTTAGGGGAAAAAAATGAAAGAAAAAAATCTGATGTGTTACACTCACATGACTTTCTACTCTTGTACAAACACTTATTTTCCATATGCTTCATGTTAATCGAGATGTTAATCTTATTGCTAATTTTCTTGTAGGTGCAAGGGGAATATGGTAGGCTTTAAGCGATAGTCAAATGTTTTAAGAGCTGGTTGCTATGTGGAGTATTCCATTCTCTTTGCATTACCAGGACAAAAAAAAATGAATAACGAATTTGAAAAAAGTATAAGTATTGGAAAATTTAAGGGAATAACAAGTAATATCTCGAAAACGGTTCACTCAAAAAAAATGTATATGACATAAATTGTGTATTTTAACGCGATCTACATTTTTGTGTAGTAAAATTTTGTCTATCTCTTATGGTTTACCAGTTATGCAAAAGTCGTTCACAATGAAGAATACTTTTGGAGACATTCCCAGAAAATTCAAGATACACATTTCATTTGTCATGAAAATATCTTAAACATATGATATTTTAATCAAAATCGTTAGAGCCATTTTTGAGAACATTAAAATTTTCGAAAAATGTTCCATGTAAAGGGTAATCTGGGGTGGGGGGATTTTCTTGAAAACCTTCGTGTCGCATCTCTGGAAGATACTGAACCTAAGTACCAAGTTTGGTGTTTATCCGTCTGTTCGTTTCTGAGTTATGCTGTTCACAGTCACACACACACACACACACACACACACACACACATGGACATGTTTCCAAACCTGCTTTTTTGGATTCAGGGGGTCTCAAAACATGTTTTTCCGGTGAAATCTCGGTATCGAATTTTTGGGTGGAATACAATACTTCCTCTACTTACTATACGAAAGTAAAAATTGTTGCCATTTAAACTGCTTGTCAATGACGTCACACCCTGTACACTAACAACTGAAAATGTTGTTTCTTTTTTGTAAAATTTTTCCTTCAAAATATTAAATTTGACGTGTTCCTGCATATTTTTAAAACATGAGTTAATTTTAGTTTTTATTTGCATTATTCGTTACTTAAGGGGACAAGGTAATCTGAACACATGGAAATTACACCTTAAGTGCCCTATATTACCACAGCTCTTAAAGTTCTCAGGGGTTTCTCCTGAAATTTTAATGAGTTATTCTATAAATCGTGGTAATTATTTAAAGTGGTTGTTTACATTATTAGCTTATGTAGTTGAGTCCATAAAAATTATTTCATTCAGCAGAAAAATAATAAAATTTACTCTTAAAACATTTGAATTCGTGCATCTTTTTCTCTGATACTACTTGCAATATAGAATCACACCTTTGCATGTTTCTTTTTAGTATAATTAGGTATCTTGTGAACCTCAATTACTTAGTTATGTATATCAATTCACTAGAAATTGATAAAAATTATTTTAAAATTCAAAAAAGTAAAAATGTGGAAAATTTGCAATGTTGTTGCTTTCTTAATATTACTAATATATATAGTATAAAATTATTATTTTGGTTCAGAAAGTTTAACTATGTGTTGTATACATGTACTGAAAATTTCAGCTCTCCACCTCTCATACTTTCTGAGAAAAAGGTATATAAGTATTCAAAAAAATCTGATGTGTTACACTCACATGACTTTCTCTACTCTTGTACAAACTATTTATACAAACGCTTATTCTCCATATGCTTCATGTTAATCGAGATAAACATTTGCAGACTCTATCTTATTGCTAATTTTCTTGTAGATGTAAGAGGAATATATATTTACAAGGGCAATATACAAATACAGTAGGCTTTAAGCACATACATATCTCTTATTAGCTGGTTGCTAGGTGCAGCACCATTCGCTTTGCCACAGATTAATATTCTTTGCATATAGAAGACAAAAAAAATGAATAACGAATTCCCATTTGAGAAAAGTATTGAAAAATTTAAGCGAATAACAAGCAATATGTCGAAAATGGTTCACTCAACAAAAAAAATGTTTATGACATAAATTGTGTATTTTAACGCGATCTACATTTTTTGTGTAGTAAAATTTTGTCTATCTCTTATGGTTTACCAGTTATGCAAAAGTCGTTCACAATAAAGAATACTTTTGGAGACATTCCCAGGAAATTCAAGATATACATTTTATTTGTCATAAAAATATCTTAAACATATGATATTTTAATCAAAATCGTTAGAGCCATTTTTGAGAAAATTAAAATTTTCGAAAAATCTTCCATGTAAAGGATACTCTGGGGTGGGGGAATTTTCTTGAAAACCTTCGTGTCGCATCCTTGGAAGATACTGAACACAAATACCAAGTTTGGTGTTTATCTGACTGTTCGTTTCTGAGTTATGCTGTTCACAGACACACAGACACACACACAGACAGACACACAGACACACACGGACATTTTTCCAAAAATGCTTTTTTTGGATTCAGGGGGTCTCAAAACATGTATTTCCGGTGAAATCTCGGTATCGAAATGTTTGGTGGAATACAATATTTCCCCTACTTACTATACGTAGTGGAGAAAGTAATATTGTTTTGAGAAAACTGAATTTAAAGCTTGAACTTTAAAATTCTGACACACTTCGAGGGTCATAATCATCTGCATCTTCATTCCTAGATTACTTCAGCTTTTCTGATGGCCTTCTCTTGGTCCTGGTCTCTTTTGTTAATTGCTGAACTGCTCGTTGGGCATAGTATAGTCGTTCGTTGTTGAAACATACAAAAATGTTCTAATGTTGCGTGACAGCTTTAAAGGAATGCAGACTAGCATTTAAATGGTATTTAAATGTCTTAAAAACCTCTTAACACCCAAAAAGTACAGATTTTCTGAAATTGGAAATAATAGAGATTATATTAGTGCCTGAAACAAAACAAAAATATTTTTTACCATTTCAGAGTACCTTGTCCCCTTAAGAAAGACCCTGTATGGGTAAACATAAAGTAAAAATGAAACATTTATATTTTGAAAAATAACGCTCGAAACGTTGAAAAACCCACATGTGACGCTCAAATATTCGTCGGATTTGACGGCGTGGGAAAACAAACGTCACACATTATGGACAAGTGGCCACGTAAAGGTATTCCTGTGTTTACATGCGTGAGTTCCAGAAGGAAGATCCCCACACCTCAGCTGTCACATAAACAAAACACTGGGACCACAGCAAGCTCTTAAATAATACGACGCCCTCGGAACAAATGTGGGTGCTATCCAAAGGTCATGGTCTCATTTGCTGGAAAGTTTTTAACGTATAGCTCCCAGTTTTCCTTGCCCGCAACATCCGTGAAAACCCGCTTCTTGGTAAACAAGTCTTTAAACTACCTTAAAAGACGTGAATGTTCATTTGGCCAAAAGACATCCTGTTAAGTGAAGGACCACGCGTATTCACGAACGGTAGTACGTTTTAAAGTTGGCTATTACGCGTGACCCATATAAACTGGATAAACCTCGCGCGACCGTGACAAATTTTTTTTTTACTGAAACTTTCTTGATTTAAGAGAAAAGTGATACAAATATAATCCAATTATATAATAACACGATACTTTGGAAAGCAAACGTATACAACCAGTTGATTTCGTAACAATCTGAAATCTATTCTGCTTCATAGGAAACGCTAGATCCTCCAAAGACAAAAGAAAACGTTAAAGCTACAAGACGGAAGACTAACGCAAATACTTATCGGCACTGGCACTTTGTTTGGCAATTCTTTCAAATTAGGTAACATGGGATTTTGTTAAAGAAGCATTCAACTGTATATGTATATTCTCTACCACATGCATACTAGGTAGAGAAGGTATTGCATTCTACCTAAAAATTCAATATTTCACCGAAAATACAGTGGTCTTCTGAATAAAAAAATAACATTTAGACAAAGGTCTGCCTGTTTTTGTGAACAGTATAACTAAAAAGCGATACTCGGATTAATACCAAACTGGTATATTTAAGTTTAGAAGATTTTCAACAGAATTCCCCAACCTAAACTACCCTTTCCATGGAAAATTCTTCCAATAACTTTCATTTTCTAAAACTAGCTCTAACGTTTTTATTAAAATACCATAAACTTAGGATATTTACATGGCAAAATCCATTATTTTGAATTTTCTGGGAATAGCCTGCGAATCCCCTTCATTCATTGAGTGAGATGCCTCCCGGTAACGTGTGACACTCACATTCGAGAGGTCCTGGTTTCGATTCCCATCCGACCACTCTACCCATGGAATTTTCATGGTTTTCCCTAGTCGGTACGCGAATGCGTGGTTTTCTCTACCATTATTTCCTTTCCTTCATTTCCCTTAAATTCCGTTACCTTCTCATATTTCAAGTATGCTTCTAGGTTTTGTGGCATATGGCGGTATCGGACAGATGGCGCGGGTGATTGCTCAAAGGAAAGAGTACTCCTGTGGACGCTAGAGGGATGCTTGGTCAACGGGTCGTTCGTCGCCCTCTCTGGTGAGTGAGCTTCAGCAGTAGGACGGGTCTTCGAAGCTGGAACTGTTAGGGACCTCCGCGCGTCTCTGTAGCCTATCCACCTACTGCATGTAGCCTCCTGCGATTCCTTCACTTCATCCCTTCCTCCTGGGAGTGGTAGTCACAATGGATCTATATAGGTCGCGAGGTGTTCCCCTCCTTGTATAACCTATACTGTAGCGACCTGTGACCATCCACCCTACAGTCCCGACCTTGCACCGTGCGACTTCTGGCTGTTTCCTCCAGTGAAATCTTACATTGCTGGAAAACCTTTTAAACGAGTGCGGGACTCAGGCTATAAATTCAGCTCTGTTGACAATACCTCAGTCTGAGTATCGTAGGGCTTTTGACAAGTAGTTGCACCGTCTACAATTTTGTGTGGAGAGATGGGGACTACTTTGAAGGATTATGAGGATAGATTTTTGAATTCCATACTTAGTTTGGACTTTAAGATGACACTTGTAAAACTTTATGAATGCCCCTCGTATGCAGGGGCGGATTTCTGTGACCTAAAAATTAGGAAATATGCATGCATTTATGACCGAAAAATCCATAAAATTATGAACAAGTAAACCAGAAAATATGACTTTATCATCACTATACATATGCGAAGTAACCACATTTTTTTGCTGTAACATTAATATATTATACATAAGTATCACGTAAAACAATAATCTATGCTGATAAAATTCTGATGCACTGTAAAACGTTTCTCATAAAAACTTCCGCCTCGCATAATTCGCAGAATAGGATAACCCTCATCAGTTTTAAATGTTTTGTACAAATTCACGAACGTAATTTTTCACTGACTGACCCTTCATGTTGAATATAACAGAAAGAAAATGCAATGACTTGTCATCAGAGGCTTTTAAGGGAGAAAGGTGAGGTGATAAAGATAGAAACATTTAGCGAAAAACCCTTCCAGCCTACCTGCCCGCTTTTTTTGTTCTGTTTTTGTAGGTACGAGGCGTATTCCAAAAGTAAGGTCCGATGAACAATATTTAACGGATGGTAGGTCTGAAAGACGTTTCACGCCTGCAGCGCTGTCTGCCGACTCCTGAGAAACCTACCGCAGTGTTGGTGTGCCGCAGTAGGCGTTTGCCAGTCGGTGAGAGCAGATCGCAATGGCCGCGACAATCGTAGATCCCGCCAGTTGTGAAGTGCGCGGTGTGATTAGATTTTTGCTGACAAAAGGATCGTCACCTCGGACATCCATTGTGAGCTGTCCCGTGTATGGACCGGACATAATGAGTGACAAACTGGTTCGACACTGGTGTCGAGAATTTCGAAATGGCCGCACAAATGTGCACGATGAACAGCGGAGTGGTAGACCCAATATTAGGACCGACAACATCGTTGAGCAAGTGAACCAAAAACTTCGAAGTGATCGGCGATTGACGATTAGTGTTCTGGCTGATGAATTCCCAAATGTTGCTCGAACCTCACTTTACAGGATTGTCACTGAACAGCTTGGATATCGGAAACTTTGTGTGAGGTCGGTGCCAAAACTGCTCACCGGTCAGCACAAAGAGCAACGAATGTGTAGTGCACGACAGTTTTTGGAGCGCTATAGACAAGATGAAGATGGTTTGTTTTCAAACATTGTTATAGGCGACGAGACATGGATAGCGTACACCAACACAGAATCGAAACAACAGTCAATGCAGTGGCGCCGTTCCGGTTCATCCAAACCAAAGACGTGTAAGCAATCGCCGTACACGAATCGCAAAATGATGGCTACCGTGTTTTGGGACGTGGGTCAAGAATTACAGCTGGCGTGTACTGTGCAACGCTTACCAAACTGAGACTTGCGATCCAAAATCGACGCCGCGGAAACTGTCGTCTGGCATCATCCTCCTGCACGACAATGTAAGCCCGCACACTGCTGCCAAAACCAAAGAGAAGATTCAAGAGTTTGATTGGGAACTCTTTGACCACCCTCCGTAAAGTCCCGTCCTGGCAACAAGGGACTATTTCCTCTTCTTGCATTTGAAACGGTGGCTGGGTGGACAACAATTTCAAACCGACGATGAACTCAAAACGAGCGTTACCAACTGGTTCAAGTCCCAGGCGGCAGACTTCTATGCCGAGGGGTTAAAGAAGCTGGTGCAGCGTTACAGCAAGTGTATGGATGTGAACGGCGATTATGTGGAAAAGTAAATTATATATGTAGACACATATTGCTGTCAATAAAAACCTTGTCTCATGAGCGATATTGTTGTTATGACCAAACGCACCTTAGGTTTGGAATACGCCTCGTGTTTTCTCGCAGAGGACTAGGTGTAAATTTTACCTGCTACGTGAAAATGTACATTCTATTATTATCTGCATCCCAAGAAAATAGAGGCGTTTTTAAAATATCTTGAAAATCCATTAAAGGAAATTTGCACAACGATTTCCAAGATGATATACGCATTTTTAAAATAGTCTGTGTATTTATACTCAAGAAAATAGTGCAGGTCTTGTGGGCTTTAACATTTTCTGTACTCACTCCCTATTCAAAGACAAGAGTTTGCCTACCTTTGCTCTAAGTGTTATTTATATTACACAGGAATATATTCGTAAGTCTGGTGAAACGTATTTATAGCAGGTATTAAATTAACAAATGTCCATTATATTGCTGCTTTTGCTATTTAAAAGGCATTTAGGCTTCAGTTACAGGAACAGCCATTCATTGTTGTTATAGCTTCACTTTCACGTTGCACAATTTTTACTTTCAAAGGAAGTATTACATTCCAACCAAAAATTCGAATTGAGTTTTCACCGGAAATTCATATTTTGTGACTCGCTGATTAAAAAAAAATACTCGCACTTTTAAAAAAGGTTCGTGTAAAAACGAACAGTCCCAAATCGAAAAGTCAGTTAAATACCAAATTTGGTATTTAAGATCGTGTTCCAAGGATGCGACAAAAGGATTCTCAAGAAAATTCTCCATCCCAAAACTGCCCTTTATATGGAAATACGTTTGTTATATTCGTTTTTTAAAAAATAACTAATGATTTTCATTCAAATGCCTTTTGTTTAATGTATTTGTTTAAAAATAAAATGCGTGTCTTGAATTTTGTATAACTGGTAAACCGCAAGGGCTGGACAAAATCTTACACACCAAAAATATAGATCTGGTTAAAGCGCACAATTTATGGCAACTAACATTTTTTGTGACGTTAACTATTTCCGAGTTAATCTTTGATATTGGGTTGAATTTTCAAACACGAGAGCAGTCCCAGAAGTATCCGACCTGATGTATAGATAGTGGCCGTTGTTTCAAACAAATGGCTATGGTAGAAATTACTAACCTTATAAAGCTTAAGTTTGATGATGCTACGTTATTTGGCAGCCATTAATAGTGAACTCTCTCAGCGAAATTGCAAACATGGATAAAACTGGCCATCGTTATGTGATACAACACTTCCATTTGAAAGGTCTTAGTCCAACTAATATTAAAGCTGAGCTAGATTCTGCTTTGGGGGAGTCTGCTCCTTCGTTTACAACAGTAAAATATTGGGTGGTAGAGTTTAAGTGAGGCCGTACGAGCTGCCAAGACGAACATCGCAGTGGTCGACCAAATGAGGTGACCATGCCAGAAATTGTGAGAAAATCCACAAAACGGTATTGGATAACCGTCGACTGAAAGTGCACGAGCTAGCAGACATCGTAGGCATTTCAAAAAGTGCTGTACTGACTGAAAATTTGGACATGAGAAAGCTGTGCAGAAGACGAGTGCCGCGTTTACTCACAATGGAACAAACGCAGCATCGTGAAGATGTTTCAGTCGGGTGTTTGGCGATGTTTCGCTGCAATAAAGACGAGTTTTTGCGTCGATTCATAACCATGGATGAAACATGGGTCCATCACTTCACACCTGAGACGAAGGAACAGTCAAAACAGTGGATTGAAAGGGGAGAATCGACTCCAAAGAAGGTAAGACAGTTCCATTTGTAGACAAGGTTATGGCGTCAGTTTTTGGGATGCGCGTGGGATAATTTTCATTGATTATCTTCAACAAGGAAAAGCAGTCAATGGCAGTAATATGCAAACCTATTGCAGCATTTGAATGATGAAATCAAGCAAAAACGGACGCATTTAGCGAAAAAGAAAGTTCTGTTGCATCAAGACAATGCACCAGTGCATATCCATTATCGCCATGGCCAAAATCAATGAGTTAAAGTTCGAATTGCTTCCTCATGCACCCTATTCGCCAGACTTAGCCCCTCTGATTTTTTTCTGTTTCCAAAGTTGAAGAAATGGCTTGGTGGTAAAAGATTTGCCAACAATGAAGAGGTGGGGTTTGCAGTTGATGGCTACTTTGCAGAACTCGACGGTTCTCACTATAAACAACTATTGAACATCGCTGGGAAAAGTGTATCGAGCTGAAAACAGACTATGTAGAGAAATAAATATTTTTTTCCCAAAATTGTTGTGTTTTCTTTGTTAGGTCGGGTACTTCTGGGACAGCCCTCGTAGGTACCTATATTTTTCTCAACTGAGATGCCATTATTTTTTTTTCTCATGGCCATGCAAAGAGCATGTTATTTCAAAGTCAACAGCTTTTTAAGATTCCAACTATCGCTTTAGCCTACTACACTCCTCTTATACCTACAACGAAATGTGTAATGAAAGTTTATCTTGATTAACAAGAAGTAGGTAGAAAAATAAGCTTTTATGAGAATAGTTTGTAGAAAAGTATGACAATGACCAGGGAACGGAGAGACACCTCTCATCTCAACTCACTGCGGATGACGTGAAGGAAACGCAGGAGGCCATAGGCCGCCGGCAGAGACGCGAAGAGGTCCCTAACATTCTTGATGACCCGGTCACACCGACGGGCAGCTGAGAGAAGGGAATCGGGGAGAACTCAACTCAACTCAAGGTGGCTCAGAGAAAACTTTTCCAATGAGCAACTAACCACGCCATCTGTCCACAGCGACCGACACTACACAGCCCCTTAGCCAATCTGAAACATGAGAGAGGACGCAAAATGATAGGAAATGAGGGAAAGGAAATTCGTGATAGGAGAGCAACCACTCCAGCCAGGGAAATCCACAAAAACCCATGATCAGAGTGGTCGGCCCCAGGAATCGATCCCAAGACCTCCCGAAAGCGAGTCTCGTACGTTATCGAGGAGTCATTTCCCTCATCTTGTGGAAGAGTAAGTCGAGAATGCCACGGGAATGCAATACGTCAGATTTTTTTGTTTAATTTTCTGCTGCACTCTATTCCCTGCTGAACGAAATTTCGGTTCTTTATAGAATAAAATTTAACCGAACTCGGTTGTTCAACCGGAAACCACAGGAGGACATGTAACGTCGAGACAGCGTGAAATATGAATTGCCTCTCCAAAATCAGAGAGTAGAAGAACAAAGAAATGATGGATGAAGCCACAGAATGTGTATGGTTTCCGTTGAGCTAGCATTTTCTCTTGTGTAGTGATCCGCTATTTTTTACCAGTCCAACTGTATTACAATCCTTTCACCACGACCCAATTACTCGCAAGGTACGTGTTCAATTAACTCTGCCTACGAATTTCCTCGGAGCCGATAAAATACAAGCGAGGTCAGTCTCCAAGTCACGCTTCTTATAGCATGGGCCCTTCATGTTTCAATAAACATCCACTAACAGGTGCTAAACCAAGTGGTCAAACATTCAGTAACATAGCTGTTGGGAATGGAACATTTCTACATCCTTTAGACGCATAAATTCCACTTCAATCTATAAAATACTAACTTTTGTCCACGTGAATACTCGCTTTTTACTTTCTCTACTACATATAGTAAGTAGGGAAAGCATTGCATTCCACTCAAAAATTCGATATCGAGATTTCGCCGGAAATGCACGTTTCGAGGTGCCTGAATCCAAATGAAGCATTTTTGGAAACGTGTCCTTGTGTGTCTGTCTGTTTATGAACAGCATAACTCAAAAACGAAAAGTCAGATAAATACCAAGCTTCGTATTTGAGTTTAGTATCTTCCAAGGATGCGACAGGAAGATTTTCAAGAAAATCCACCAACTACCCTTTAAATGGAACATTTTTCGAAAATTTTCATTTTCTCAAAAATGGTTCTAACGATTTTCATTAAAACATCCTATGTTTAAAATATTTTCATGGCAAATGAAATGTATATCTTGAATTTTCCAGGAATATCCCCAAAAGTCCTCTTCATTCTGAATAACTTTCGCATAACTGGTAAACGTAAGAAACAGACATAAATTTTCTACATAAAAAATGTAGATCTCGTTAAAACACACAATTTAAGTCATATATATATATATATATATATATATATATATATATATATATATATATAATTGTCGACTGAACCAATTCCCAGATATTCCTTGTTATTTGTTTGAATTTTCCAATACTTATACTTTTTTATGTCCTGGACATGCAAAGAGAATAGAATGCTCCACATAGCAACTAGCTCTTAAAACACTTGACTATCGCTTAAAGTCTACGATATTCCGTTTGCACCCACAAGCAAATTAGCAATAACATAGTTTCTGCAAATGTTTCTCTCGATTAACATGAAGTAAATGCGTTTGTAAAAATAGTTTGTACAAGAGCAGAGAAAGTCATGTGAGTGCAACACATCAGATTTTTTTATCCACTTCCCCTCACACTGTCATGGTGGAAATTTAAATTTCTTGCATTCTGTGTTGATAACCTAAGCTATCTGCGTGTTTTGTCTAGGTATTTTACTGCACGTATATGCATGAACTACATTAAATCATCTAACTTTATATACTTATATTACAACTATTGCACACAGAAATATAATAATCTATTATTGTTGAATTTTATTATTTAAATCTTAGCTGGAACTTTACTTCCGTTTTGTTTCTTAATACCTACTTAATTGCGATTTAATTCATGCAGCAGCTAGTACGAGTTGGAAGTTATTTACTTTTTTAAGGTCAACAAAAAGCATGGATAACCGATCGCCAGTTCGCCATTTTGCTGCTGGAACCACCATGTTCAACAGGTGCTAGTAATTATTTTTATTTTCGCGTAAGTACTATTTCTATTATTCACTATTGTCGACACGCAATAAACATACGCGTTAAATGTATTGGAGAATCTCGGACTTCGTCTCGTACTCTCAAAGTATTTCTTGTTCTCCAATGTTGCACATGTGTCGTAATGTATCTATTATTACGTTGTATCACTGCCACATGGTTTCATTTTCATAAGCAACCTAGTCGACTAACTCCTATACCAAACACAGAGTTGAAAATATTTATGGAGCCAGATTCTTCAGTTCCAAGCGAGCGAGATGGCTCCGCGGTAGCGTGCGAAGTTGACATTCGGGAGGTATTGGGTTCGATTACTGCGGCCGGCATCTCCTACCATGCGTTTTTCTTGTTTTTCCTTGGTTGGCAAGGCGAATGTTCTCTTCTACCTTGAATTTCCTTTCCCTCATTTCCTATCATTTCGCTTCCCCTTTCATGTTTCAGGTAGCCTTAGGGGCTGTGCAGTGTCGGACAAATGGCGTAGTTGCTTGCTGTTTAGAAAGTTCTTCTGGCCCTGCCAGATGGCAGCCTTCTCTTAGTAGCTCGTCGATGTGAGGATCATCAAACGGAAACGTTAGGGACCTCTGCGCGCCTCTGTCTGCGGCCTATAGCCTCCTGCGACTCCCTCACCTGATCCGGTCTTCCTTGGGGTGGTAAGCACAAAAGATCCGCGTTGGGTCGAGGTGGTCCCTCCGTTCCCTGGTCATAATCATTCTTCAAGTCCACATACTTTAGTCTGCGATGTTGCCCTTCTTTTATAGCTTTAGTAACAAATAACCACTTCATGTAGCGTGTATAGCACTACAACACAAGGTACGTGCAATACTGATAAGCAGTGTTTCTGGCCTCGGTTGAAAATCCACTACCACACAGAATGTGCGTCGTAAAAGCGTACTCTACAGTAGACATGACACCGCCAACAAACTTTATTTAATACAACGTTCATAAATGTGAAAGCTGATATCGTTATATAATGCGAAATTTGTCTTCCAAGTTAGTAACCAATACCCTTGCTTCTTGAAAATAAATAATTTCAATTTTAAAAAAATCTGATGCGTTACACTCGCATGACTTTCTCTATTCTTGTACAAACTATTTTTACAAACGCTTCTTCTCCATCTACTTCATGTTAATTAAGATGTTAATCTTATTGCTAATTTTCTTGTAGGTGCAAGGGGTATATGGTAGGCTTTAAGCGATAGTCAAATGTTTTAAGAGCTGGTTGCTATGTGGAGCATTCCATTTTCTTTGTATGTCCAGGACAAAAAAAATGAATAACGAATTCGCATTTGAGAAAAAGTATAAGTATTGGAAAATTTAAGAGAATAACAAGCAATATCTCGAAAATGGTTCACCCAACAAAAAAACAAAACAAGCATATGACATAAATTCTGTATTTTAACGCGATCTACATTTTTGTGTAGTAAAATTTTGTTTATCTCTTATGGTTTACCAGTTAGGCAAAAGTCGTTCACAATGAAGAATACTTTTGGAGACATTCCCAGAAAATTCAAGATATACATTTCATTTGTCATGAAAGTATTTTAAACATATGATATTTTAATCAAAATCATCAGAGCCATTTTTGAGAAAATTAAAATTTTTGAAAAACGTTTCATGTAAAGGGTAATGTGTGGTGGGGGATTTTCTTGAAAACCTTTGTGTCGCATCTCTGGAAGATACTGAACCTAAATACCAAGTTTGGTGTTTATCCGACTGTTCGTTTCTGAGTTATGCTGTTCACAGACACACACACAGACACAGACACACACACGGACATGTTTCCAAAATACATTTTTTGGATTCAGCAGGCCTCAAAACATATATTTCCGGTGAAATCTGGGTATCGAATTTTTGGGTGGAATGCAATACTTCCCCTACCTAACTATACGTAGTAGAGAAAGTAAAAAATACCTTCACTTATAAAAATACCTTTCGTGTGTATACATAAATGGCTGGAAGCAATAACTAGCAGAAAATCAACTGGTGTGGTTATAAAATCTAACGTCTGTAATAGATTAATTTTGCAAACAATATATTGCAAAAGTAACCTCAACCAATGGAGTAGTCTAAGAAATATAATTTTCTATTCTCTTTTGTGCTTGTTAGACGCGTGTATAACCTCTTACTTCAGAATAATTACTGCATGTAGAAACCCGTCTACTTCTCAGTTCAAGATTCTTTTATTTTTGCTCTTTGGTTCTGACATGCAGTTAACAACACAATTTTATCAGTTACCTACATCAGCCCATTACACAATGAACGTACTACACTTTATGCCTTGGTATTTATAAATAATTTAATGCACGATTATTTAATTCCCTGTCTTTCTGGTTCGTCGACAATTCTGTTGACGAATCTGCAACTTCGCAATCCATTGGAAAGATAGATTAAATAACAAAAAATGCAACATAGCCTAAGATCCATTTCGTTCCCCTGTTACAATGATAAAAAGGCTGCTTTCGAGGCAAAACTTAGGTTAGCCAACTTAACAGCATTGAACAAATCGAGAAGATCAAGTCAGCCATGAAATATGAGCACTCAGAATTGGTGTCCAGGTAGTCATGACTGTAAAATTTAATTTCCTTTTTTAAATAATCATATATCTTTACAAAGCTATAGTCCATATTGCATAAAGAGTTTAAACTATTCACATTGAGGAACACGGTCCAAATCGGGAGAATTTAATGGAACAGCTGTTGAATCTTCAGACCTAAGTGCGAAGTTACAGGATACATTCATTGAGCTTTCTTCAGACCGAAGATTAAAGCTGGCTTTCCAGAAGGAAGATGTGGATCAGTTCTGGCTAGCAAGAAGAATACAATGCCGCGCTAAAAGTACTTATTCCATTCTGCACCTCATACCTCTGCGAAATTGAATTTTCGCCAATGGTGAACATCTACGAATAGACTGCAGCAGTGGCGTAGTGTAAGGGTAGACTTTGAGACTGAGTCCACCTAAATAAATTGCCGAGAAAGTAAGTAAATTTTTTAACATATAAATAAAAACAGCGTCAAACAAGTGATGAAAAACTAATTAATACAACCATCTTCACTGCTGCTTACCCTAACGCCCCAACCCCTACTGCTAAGTGTCAGATTGTAGCGCTGCGTTCTTAGGCAGCTTCGAAATCTCATGATGCGGCAGCAAAGTGGAGTAGAGACTGGGATGGCTGAGCGAGTGCAAGTCTCATCAACAGTGGACTTACATAGTTTTTCCCACTAAATTTCAACCTCTCGTTGTAGCAAGACATGCCTATATTTTGTTGTGCATTAAGGGCACAAAGGCAGCAGCAGAGACTAAATACGTTTAATGAGGTGTTTAGTCTCTGTGTACCTGCTCTCTCCATGGTCCGGAAACAGGACAATAGGGGTTGGAGACAAGGGTAGGACAAGCACACACACTCAGCTCCGAGATAGCGAAGAAGAAGCAACGTAGAGTGGCCGGGCCTACTAAGACAGGACATTCTTCTTCTCCTCCAGCACCCGCCAAGGAGAACACGCCGCAGCCCGGGACAACCTATGCTTCGACCGCAGTCGGCGCCAACATCACCGGGGTTGACGCCGCCGATCCTGGGAGCTTCCCAGCCTGGCCTCTTGGGAGGTACCGCGCTGTCATCCGAGCCGAGCCGACCTGCTTGCCAGGTTCCTCGTCAACGCAGCTCACCAGCAGTGGCTCTCAGCCTTGAAGGCCACTCGGATGTTCGGAGCACAGGGACCACGTCGCTCGTCAGGATCGAGTACGCAGATCCTGGCGACTACGAAGCGGCATCGAGGGTGGGCCTGCCCTTGTTAGGGCGGTGCTTACGCATCGAGGCCAGCCGATTAGAACGCCAGGTACCCTGCAGGCGCTGTTGTGCCTACGGTCACGAGGAGACGACCTGCTCAGCTCAACCAAGGTGCCACTACTGCGGTTCCGCCTGCACCACCTCATCCTGTACCCAACACGACCTACGCCGCCGCGCTACTGTGCAACCTGTGGAGGGTCAACGCACTTCACCGGCCAAGCGCTCTGCTCCCTGCATCCTCGCAGGAAAGCACCGCTGAAGCCACCAGCTCCTGCGCCGCAGCCAGTGACCGCTCCACAACCGCCGACACCAGCGCCGACATCAGCATCATCACCTGCACCATCACTATCGCCGACCATCGAGGAAGTCCAGGCACTACGTGACGCCGTTCAGGATCTCCACGTGGAGTTCCTGAACATCACGAAGCTGACAACCCTGGAGGAACTCATCAGGGATCTTCAAACCTCATCAGCTGCTCAACAGGTTTTCCTGGCTGGGCAGTTCGACAGCACTCCATCCAGACTCACAGCCATCACCGAAGCCATCTCTTGGTCCCAGGCTGAAGACGAACCCGAAGAGAGTCGTGAACTTCTTGCAGCAATATAAGGAGTTCAACCAGCAACAACAGCAGCATCATCAATACTATCCTCATTCCTAACTTCCATTCTCTTCCTAACCCTCGCCATTCCCACTAGTGTTGCAGTCAGGTTTCATGGCTGCAACCTAGTAACTACCTTTACCTGCTCCCGCAGCCAACATCCTTCACATACTAACGTGGGTACTATGCGGGACCATACAAAGTCACGCCATTCCCACTAGTGTTGCAGTCAGGTTTCATGGCTGCAACCTAGTAACTACCTTTACCTGCTCCCGCAGCCAACATCCTTCACATACTAACGTGGGTACTATGCGGGACCGCACAGAGTCACGCCATTCCCACTAGTGTTGCATGGCTGCAACCTAGTAACTACCTTTACCTGCTCCCGCAGCCAACATCCTTCACATACTAACGTGGGTACTATGCGGGACCGCACAAAGTCACGCCATTCCCACTAGTGTTGCATGGCTGCAACCTAGTAACTACCTTTACCTGCTCCCGCAGCCAACATCCTTCACATACTAACGTGGGTACTATGCGGGACCGCACAAAGTCACGCCATTCCCACTAGTGTTGCATGGCTGCAACCTAGTAACTACCTTTACCTGCTCCCGCAGCCAACATCCTTCACATACTAACGTGGGTACTATGCGGGACCGCACAAAGTCACGCCATTCCCACTAGTGTTGCATGGCTGCAACCTAGTAACTACCTTTACCTGCTCCCGCAGCCAACATCCTTCACATACTAACGTGGGTACTATGCTGGACCGCACAAAGCCACGCCATTCCACTTGTCCTTCTTCCTTTTTCCATCCGGTGGAGGAGGTTTTAGTGGGTATGCCGAATATTGGTGAGTCCCACACTCTCAGTCCTGACTCCCATTGGGGGTGAGGTCAGGTTTCATGGCTGCAACCTAGTAACTACCTTTACCTGCTCCCGCAGCCAACATCCTTCACATACTAACGTGGGTACTATGCGGGACCGCACAAAGCCACGCCATTCCACTTGTCCTTCTTCCTTTTTCCATCCGGTGGAGGAGGTTTTAGTGGGTATGCCGACTATTGGTGAGTCCCACACTCTCAGTCCCGACACCCATTGGGGCTGAGGTCAGGTTTCATGGCTGCAACCTAGTAACTACCTTTACCTGCTCCCGCAGCCAACATCCTTCACATACTAACGTGGGTACTATGCGGGACCGCACAAAGCCACGCCATTCCACTTGTCCTTCTTCCTTTTTCCATCCGGTGGAGGAGGTTTTAGTGGGTATGCCGACTATTGGTGAGTCCCACACTCTCAGTCCCGACACCCATTGGGGCTGAGGTCAGTGATTAAATAATTTTCTCCTCCATTTAAAAAATATAGGGCAAGATAGTGTAACATAAACATTCCATTCCTCAGTTATTGGTGAACCAGCATTATGTGCGTGCAGCCGTGCAATGCAGTACAGTGTTAATTTTATGTAAACCTGTGTATTGTTTTCATTGTGCGTGTTTTATTTATGATTTTAGAAATATGGACAATTCTATCAATTTAGTGGATTACTTATTAAAAGCTCAGTTTTCGATTCTATCTTATGAGAAAAAGTGTGAACTTAAAGGTAAAAGACCAATTCCTAAGCTTGGCATTGTCTTCCAGGAAAAGAACCAAAAACATCCTGGTGCAGTAAATTTAATTGGTTAACTGGCAGTTAGATTCATAACAAAGTGTGTTGCTTCGTATGTTTCCTTTTTGGTGGGGAAAAAGAATGGAGTGTTGAAGGAATATTAAATATTAAAAACATTGAAAGAAAAGCTTGCAATAAAAATCGCCGACTGGAGCTTATATACAAGAAAATCTGAGTACCCACATTGTTTTCATGATTTACAATTATACAATGGTTTGTAGGCATTTTGTAAAGTTACATCTAATGCGATATTTTTATAATCTAGTTCTGTTTAAAATGTATGTTCAGTCAATTTCGGCAATTAGTAGTGATGCTAATGACTAGTAAAACAACAAATAATAATGATAATAACAATAATCGAATTGTAATACAGAATTCGTACTATTTTATGAAACACTAATGAACGGGAATTTCTGCATCATTTAAACAATTCTAAATTCAAAATTTAAAATCTAGTATACTCAGAATACAGTATAAAGCTACGCCACTAGACTGCAGTTAGAAACTGACTTAATAATGGTGTAACTAACATACAGCCAGACAGTGGACGATTAATTTATAGCATACAGGCTCACACTTCTAATCATTCTGATGTGCAGTGTAACAATTAATAGTTTACATAAAATGTGTACATTTACTGTGAAACTGTAGTATTAATATGTTTGTTAAACATAAAATATAATTCTGTTCAAATGTAATATGTGACTGAATTCCATTTCCACATTGTTATAATAACAGTAATAATATAACAATAATTTATTAATAATTCCAAATGTCTACCGCGGTCCCCTTAGGGCCGCGACCCACAGTTTGGGAACGGCTGCTATAGATAAGTAGTAGAGAAAGTAAAAGTAACAAAGCATTGAAGGATTCAAACCAATAAGAACGGATACCTCACATCTGGCTGATGCTACATTTGTTTGTTGTTTTCATCGTTTCATTTGTATAGCCTCCTGTAACTTTTATGGTGATATCGGGGACTTTGACTTGAGAAACAACTGACGGTGTTGCTGTTCTTCACTCGCTCAGCTATAGGTTGGGTTTTATAACTTTTTTAACATGAAACACGCTCACATTTACTCCCACACTCATACTTGCAGGGAATCGAACCCGGAACCTCTGGGTTGAGAAGCTGACCATTCGACCACAAAGGTAGTCAAATAATAACCGTCAGTGTTGCTTCTTCACCGAGTGTTCAGATGAGTAACTTTTTGCACATTTGTTTCCAACCATACTCTACTTGTCTTTCTTGGTTGTTAAAATTGAAATAAATATTCTCTTGCTCTCGATGCTAACCAGCAACCGATTCTGTGTTACGCTTCATAAAAGACTGTAAAATCTTTTCTTCATTGTATGAAATGTCAATGAACTGTATTTACTTCACACAAATCACAACTCTGTTTCACTCGAAATGTTTTCAACAATGTTACTGTCGACATTCTTTCCTTTTTCAATTGCGTGCGCATCTTTGGTTTGCTATAAATTATTATATTCGTTCAGATTAATATCTTCTCATAGAATAGGCATATCAAACTACATATACTTAATTTTTAATATTTTTCTTAAAAAAATACGCACCTTGCACCAAAGAAACTGACTATGGAGGGATTTGAACCGGAAAGGTAAATATAAAAATCCAGTTGGAAGCTTAAGATCGCAAAGTGACGAAACGGCCGGAATCACCACTGGAACATCAACTATAATCTTTGTATCCCTCCAGTTCACACCGAAGTGGTTAAGAAGACAAAGCTAAGCGGTAAGTATCAAGATGAGAATGTGGTAAAAGGGGTTGAGCGGAGGTAAATGGAAGAAATGCGTATGAAGGTGTAATGAGATATAAGGAACAAAGGGTATAAAATGTTTAAACTTTTCTTAATTGACTTCCGAAATTAACAGTTTGCCCCAAAAACGACACCTCGAACATAATTAAGGTGGTATTTAATACACGTTAAGGCTTAAGAAAATCGGTATCGGGTGCTAAAGTAAATGATTACCAAAACGTATTAAATCTTTTAAGATGAGTGTTTGATGTTCCATGTTAATGTAGGTGCACTTCTGGGTCATTCTATAGGCAACTGGGTAATATTCAGTATCTATCTATAGGCGCTGTTGATTTTGCTCGCGAAAGCTTAGAAAAACGTAAACAGCTATTATACTGACATGACACTTTCTATATTAGCAAGTTTTAAGATTTACATACTCATTGCTTGCTTTTAAAACTAAATTAAACAAAACAATAATTTACCTCGCTCCATTCTGCTGCAAATCCTTTCAAACCAGGCTTCGAAAATCACCGATTCACAAACTTAAATGTAACTTCTGGCACCTCGTTTCACTTTACAAGCGAAATATGAATAAATCAACCTTCAACTGTAACAAAGTGCGCGCATTCTAAAACAAACGACAACAGTGAATTGACAAATGAAGTTGCGCACAGCAGTATGCCAGCAATAATTGCTGCTCCTCCATAAAGCATGCCTATATTTAGTTTTTGAGCTTTATGAAGGTATTATTTTCAGCAACTGTTGAAGGGTTTTGCAATATAATAATTATTTTCCTCTGACTTTTAGGGAAAGTCCTTCTTATCGATATAGATCATATAGATTCTATGGCTTGTCCGTGTTTTTCTAAGTTTTAAATTACAATTCTAGACAATCTCTGGTATTAATTATTCTGCTGAATGTATATTCTTATAAATAAGTTCACTCAAAAATAAATTGCATGTAAATAAATAGGTACTGTCAAGTCGGCTTGAAGGCAGAACAATATTCATTTATTTATTTATTTGTGCCAGAGCAATAATTTCTATATCTGCTTCCAGATGCCAGGAAAGTACAAAGCTACTCTAGTGACACCTAGATAGTAGTTCCTACACTAGCACAAAGTGCATAATGTGGATCCCGGAAATAGTAGGCATTCATGACGTGGGAAATGTAAATTTCAAACGTTTGCGTTCTGATTCGCAAACTTCAAATTTTTTTAAGGTAACGTGCATTGTAAATACCTTAGTGTACCTGAAGAATTTGGTGATTCATGTTGTAATTTGAATACACGGAATGTTATAACTGACACAGAAGATGCATGATACGTATTAGAGATTTAAAATTAATAATAATTATGACTCGAGGAAGGTTATGCATAAGGTAATTGGTACGAACTGTCAAAATGTTCACAGAATAATTGAATGATACGCAGTTTATCAAGGACATATAAAAGTTAATAATTATTAAATTATACCACAAACACTTAAAAACTGCATTGCTTTGTTTTAGGTTACTCTTCCATTGGTACCATTCAGATAAGTGATAATGAGGTTAGTTCGTTTCTTGGACATATACTTATCATTGTTCAGAAATTTCTTTGTAAAGCAGACCAGATGCAATAAACATATCAGCAAATTCTTTGTAATCGCATGTTCGGATCATAGTTATAGTGATTAAGTGCCTAAGAACATTTGCTGAGTAACAGACCTACTTAGGCAAATTAAGTAATTAATAGACATAAACGAACGAACTAATAACTACCGGTTTTATGTACTAATACATGTTCATCCATACATTTTTACGTATAGAAGAATACACAGAAGCTGCTTTGAGAGAAGAGAACATTTATATTATAAATAGCATTTCGGTAAATATAGGTGCAAAGAAATCATATTCCTTCAATACTAATGAGGTCGGAAACATTACTCAGTGATGTGTAATAATTGCTCTATAATGCAAATGAAATACATTGTGGAATATTTATATTTATTAATGTTATTCAAGTTAAGCAATCAAATTAAATTTTAAGGTAGTTGTTTACACCAAACACTGCCAATATCACTTTGTCTGCAGGGCCATTCCATGTGGTGGAATGTGACAATTGGAAGGTTTTGTGGGTAAATTGTCATACTTTTGCCCGCATTTGTGTTACTTTTGCCCACATCAGGTCTTACGCTGCTCTAATGTAATGCTACCAACATATGAATAATGCCACCGAAGCTGGTAAGATACTCAGCCTCAAAGCATAGCCGAGAGATTGAGGGCCCTCACCCTCAAAGCGTAGCCGAGGGATGTTTTTTAGAAGGAGAGGAGTGCAGCAAGTTGCTGCGAAGCGACGACAGCGTAGCCCAGGGATCTGCGCATCTAAAACTCCAATGATTCACGTTCACAAAACAACAGCACATCGCATATTCAGTGCATTTCACTGATTATTTAGGTTGGCAGTACCCACTTTGCATGGAAAAATGGCTACGTTTGTTGTCTTCCTCACGCTATTTGCCTATATAAATAAAACACCTACAACGGGTGGGTAGGTGGCCACCAGATATTGGAGAGACCACATCATGTTCTAAACTCACTCCTAAGGTACTTTCATTATTTTTCATTTCCTTATTCCTAATTTAGGTGGGCAAAAGTATGACAATTTAGCCGGTTTTGTTTCTCTCTATTATCCCAAAAATAGCTCTTAAAATAAATTTGAATGTTTATTTTATTCGTAGCAGAGAATTTCAATCTAAGGTTAACACAAAAAGCATAAAAGGGAACATATCTTGTTAATTGAAATTAAAATGTGTAGTAATTTTCTTGTGACGTAAAGGAACATGGACAAAAATGAAGTTTCCTCTGATTTAAAACAATTCTGAAGTTTTGTAAAACTGTACAAATGTGCTGTCTCTCGTTTCAGTAATGAATAGCTGTATATCAAGTATTAACATAAGAGTGGAGAATTACATGGAAATTATCATTTTTTACTTATGTGACCAAAAGGGACAAGTACAAAATGAAAACTGCTGAAACTGCATCTTCATAAAATAATTACCATACCAGCTTACTATGTTGCATTCTTTATCAGAACTCACATTATGTGATGTCTACACCAGGAAATGAAAATCTCTTGTGTTTATCTACATCAGGAACTGGAAGTACGAAATTGCAACCCATGAAGAGTTGTTGCTTTTAAATGCAAATTGAAATCTGTGTTGATTTTGTCTCATGAAATCGATCTCGCATTCAGTATTGTAAGATTTGTCCTGTGAAGTTTTTAGCCGTCTTTTTTGTCATAAACCTCACCACTACAAAAGCACCTACTGGAACATTTGAATTTCCTTCTATTGTTTCAATTTGGGCACTTCTGCCATCATAAAATCAAAGTTGAAACTTTTTTTGGGCAAAGCATGTTCTTTATAAACCACATTATATGGGGATACAACCTTAATGTAGTGTTTAGAGTGAGTGTCAGGCATCAATCATTAGCATCAAATTGTGCCTTTTGTTGATCCACTTCATATTTAGAACAAATATCACCTCTACTGATGTTGACACTTTCCTGGTGCATCAGTTAAAAGACATTGCATTGGTAACCATGTGTTTTCCACCTAATAGAGCATGCCACACTCATTTCGACTAATCTGCTCTTAGTTCTCTTTGTTGAAAATGGTTATAAAAGCAATAGGAAAGCGAATAAAATACCTTAAGAGTGAGTTTAGAAGTGGATGTGATCTCTTCAGCAGCTGGTGCACACCTTTCTACCCTTTTTAGGTGCTCTACTTTTATAGGCAAATTGCATTATGAACACAACAAACGTAGCCATTTTTTCGCTAAATCACATGCAAAATGGGAACATTAAAAGCAAAGTCTGCTAAATATGGGATCTGCTGTTGTTTCTGCGAACGTGAATCATTCTAGTTTTAGCTTACAGATCCCTCGGCTATGCCCTGTCGTTGCTTTGCAGTTGTGGCCGATTCTCCTACACTCCTCTCCTTCTAAAAAATATCCCTCAGCTACGCTTTGAGGCTGAGGGCCCTGAATCTCTCGGCTACACCTTGAGTCTGAGTATGTTACCGGCTTTGGCATTATTAAATATTCATCTGTTGGACATATAACACAACATTTTCATCACCAAGGAAGAGAACTAAGAGCAGATTAGCCTAATTTCTTCAGAGTTCCTTCAACAGTCCTTCCCATGACTGGTAGCTAGTAAGTTCCATGTTAACAGAGCTTCGAACTCTTCCTGAAGGTGATTTAAATTACATAGAGAATAACGCTGTTTAAAGCGGCTTGCTGCACCATCTGAAAAAATGTTAATTGAGAACTGTGGGTAAGTTTCCCTGATCTGAAAAACCAGCTTTGAAGGAATGTGTTGACAGCATGTCATATTTCGTCACTGACAAGTGTCGTCCTCCATGGTCTAAGGGTATCTTGCGAGCCTCTAGTTCCCAAGGTCGCAGGTTCAAAACTGTCGGATGGCGATGGATTTTTTTGGGCATAAAAATACTTAGCATGGGTTCCTTCAGAAGGGAAGTAAAGCCGGTGGTCCCGTGTCATAGATTTATGGCATGTAAATGAACCTCAAGCCTGATAAAGAGACCTCTGAGCAAAATTTCTGGTCTTTCACGCCCAATATAGAATGGGATACTAAGGACAATAGTGTTCCATAAATAAAAACTAAATGTTTTTAGTCACTGACAATTGCGTAACTTTGTACCATTCCAGGACTTATCCAGGCAAAAGCTATGAAGATTGTGATCTGTTGGGAGTTCCAATATGACAGTTGAATTTCATTTTGAAATCTGGCAATGTAATTTTCAGCAAAATTAATCTATACTACAATTTCCTTTAGCATCTACAGCCCCTTTCTTCTCTTGGAAATATGTATGCTGAGTTTTCACTAAAAAGTAATGTTTTTTAAAAGCTGGGGTATTTTTTCAATAGGTTCTTGAAATGCTTCACAGACAGCTTTTCCTTCAGAAGTTTATCAATTTTTCTACCATTGGTGTTCCAACAAACCACACATATCATACATACATTGTATCATCTGTTAAGGTATTATGCTGACTGAGCAGGTTTCCATTGCGCGAACGCGTGTCTCTGCCTGTTGGTTTAGCCAACGTTTTGGCAGACGACGCGAATGCTGTAGAATGTCTTTTACGTTTTATCAGTGACAGTTGTTTTAGTAAGTGCATTTGATGTTTTAATGGGGGGCTCTTCTCCCCTGGAGACTTATGGCGCTCTAGTCCCTTGACTTCTGCAGTTCCTGACATGTAGTTTAAGCTATTATTGTTTTATCTATGTTTTTATTCTGCTGGTTTTTATGCTTTGATATGTTGGTTTTTTATTGTTTTAGACTAAGCGGGTTTCTGTTCCATGTTTTAGTTTTTGGATTTTATCTTTTTTATACCTTTGTTAGGGCGCTGATGACCTTAGCTGTTTAGCGCCCTTAACCCAAATTCATCATCATCATCATCATCATCATCATCATCATCATCATGAGCAGGTTTCTGATGCCACAACTTTCACATGTGCTTAACATGCAGTTATCATTTTCAGTCTTTTACACTAATGTACTGATTAGCTGTGATGATGTTTTAGGAATATCCTTCTCATACCCACACAGAGCAGTCAAGAGTAAATTGACGTTCTCATGATAGCAAACAAGCAGCTGTGGAAGGACAAATTTGGGTCAAATTAGAAGAATTTTGATTTCCCACTTATCAAAGTTTTCCTTTTTACTTTCTTTGCTACATATAGTAAGCGGGGGAAGTATTGCATTCTACCTAAAAATTTGATACCGAGATTTCGTCAGAAATACGTGTTTTGAGGCCCACTGAATCCAAATAAAGTATTTTTGAAAGCATGTCTGTGTGTGTGTGTGTGTGTGTGTGTGTGTGTGTGTGTGTGTGTGTGTGTGTGTTTTTGTGAACAGAATAACTCAAAAATGAAAAGTCAGATAAAGACCAAACATAGTATTTAGGTTCAATATCTTCCAAAGATGTGACAGGAAGATTTTCAACAAAATCCCCCCCCCGACCCCAAACTGCCCTTTACATGGAACAATTTTAGAACATTTTTATTTTCTAAACGAATGGCTCAATCGGTTTTGATTAAAATACTATGTATTAAATATATTTACATGGCAAATAAAATGTATATCTTGAATTTTCTGGGAATAGCATTTGAAGTCCTCTTCATTTTGAAGGAATTTTGTATAATCTTGTACATATAACTGGAAAACATTAAGTGATATATGAAAATGTACCATACAAAAAATCTAGATCTCTTTAAAACAAACAATTTATTTCAAATAAGTTTTTTTGTGGCATAAACCATTTCTGAGATATCTGTTATTAATGGTTCAAATTGTTCATTTCTTGGTCGTACTTTAAAGTACTTTCAACATTCACTTGTTTCTCGCGAGTCATGGAAGCAGTATGGAATTTTAAGGCCAGCATATAGTGTCCAGTTGTTAAACATTTGACTATCGCTGTTCTCTTTGTATCTATAACGAAATGTATAATGAAGGTATTTCCGTAAAAGTTTATATGGATTAAAACAATAAATATATAAATAAGCTTTAGTAAGAATAGTTTGTGTGCTCACTAATAAATGATAGTCTATTAGTGAGCCATTTTTTTTATAGAATCAAAATTTTCAAAAAATGTTCCATGTAAAGGGTAGTTAGAAGTGAGGGGGAGGGATTTTCTGGAAAATCTTGGTGTCATATCCTTCAGAGATACTAAACTTAATACCAAGTGTGGTACTTATCCGGAAGTTTGTTTTGTGAGTTATGCTGTTTACAGACACAGACATGTTTCTAAATATGCTTTATTTGGATTCAGGGGGACTCAAAACATGTATATCCGGTGAAATATTGGTATTGAAATTTTGGGTGGAATGCAATACCTTCTTTGTCTACTATGTATATAGAGAAAGTAAAAAAAAAATTGGACTACTAGTATGGCATGCTGGTTTTAAAAATACTTGCCAATTTTTCTTTGCTGCTTTTATTTTTCCACACAGTCATACATAGTTGATCATATGCAGTCATCATGTAGGCTTTTACTGTTTTGTGCTGTAACAACAAGGGTTACAGTCCACAGAAACCATGCATTAACATAGCATAGACATAATGTATTAATGAGAAAACATAATTGAGCTAAATATTAATGTACAGGTTCGTTGCCTAAAAGTTTAATGTATATCTGCAAAAAATCTAGAAGTAAGTACTCATTACAGTAGTTCAGGGGTTAAGACTTAGCATGGAAAGCAGAGGATCCATGTTTGTATCCGGCCATGGCAGTAAATTTTTCAAATCCGATTCTACTCTCCAATGTGCATAGTTATTTTCAGGGCTAAAAATATGTTATTATTTAGGCTTTAAAATTATCAAAATAGATACTAAAAATAAAGTTTTAGGCACCTAAACATACAGTTTCTGAAAGCTAAATATTTGATGTATCTACACTACCACTCAAAAGTTTTTGAACAACCTATTTTGCTGCAATTAACAAGTGTATAACGCCAAACAAAGCCAATGTCATATTATAAATGGTAGAAATCCATGGAGACATAATTGAAATTTACTATGCTACCTTTTGTTTGTCAATTACGTGCATTTTGAAAATTGGTATTTGTTGGCCCTTATAGGAACAATTACCCTAATGTTGTTTTGGATGTCATAGTATGTCTGTGATTCCCTAGATGTCGTTCACAGACATCTGTACATAGGTATTGGCTGCGAACAGCACTTCAGTGCTTCATAAGCAGGTGAATGGTACACATTGTTATTGTGCAGTTGAAAAGTCTGAAATGGGTAAAAGAAGGGAGCTTTCAGCAGAAAAACGTGCTGCAATAGTCAGCTTACATAAAGCAGGCCACACAAGAACATGTTTCCTTGGAAAGTGTCCATTACACTGTAAAGACGTATGTAACTACAAATAGCAATAAGGATCGTTATCGAAAGGGGAGGCCTAGGGTGACCTCGAAAAGTGAGGATAAACATTTAATAGTGACCAGCAAATGTGCTCGTTTCAAAACAGCACCCATGCTGATAGCAGAACTGAACCAGTGGAGGGATGAATCTGAGTGTTTCTACAGTGAAGAGACGACTTCAGGATGCACATCTGAAAGGTTGCATTGCGGCAAAGAAACCTCTATTGAGAGCTGTCAATAAACGGAAAAGATTACAATGAGCCAAGCAACATGTAAGCTGGATTGTTGATCAGTGGAAAAGGGTATTATTTACTGATGTATCTAAGTTTGAGCTATTTGGCTCAAAACGTCGCCAGTTTGTTCAACGTGCAAAAGGTGAATGCATGGCACCTCAGTGCATATCCCCTACAGTCAAGCATGGAGGTGGTTCGGTGCTGGTATGGGGTTGTTTTGGTGGCAATAGAACAGGCGATATTGTGAAAATAGATGGAGCATTATCACAATATTCTCCAATGCCATGCCAAACCATCTGGGATGCGGTTAATTGGCAAGGGGTTCATTCTGCAGCAAGACAATGATCCCAAGCATACATCTATACTCTGTAGAAGATACGTTGTACGATTAGAAGAGAGACAAGTCTTGAAGAACATGGTTTGGCCCCCTCAAAGTCCTGACTGCAATCCTATTGAACTACTTTGGGATCATGTGGACAGAGAGGTAAGAAAGAAACAACCCACTAATGTATTGTGGAGTCATCTGGAGGGATATTTCTGAAGACACACTGGCACACTTAATAGGAAGAATGCCCAGAGTTTGCGAAGCTGTAATTAAAGCAAGGGGAGGTTACTTTGAAGAAAGCAAAATCTAACATGTATTGCTGATTTTCATTAAATATACTGTTGTGACTACAAATTATGTCTTTTTTATTCCATCGTTTCAATAAATCCTAAAAATGAGGTGTGTTCAAAAACTTTTCAGCGGTAGTGTATAATGTGTTCTACATTCTAAAAGATTAAAAATGCAATTAAATTTTAGTGAGCATTACAAATTACACAATAATGTAGTGAATTTACCAAATTATAATGTATATAAACATTTTATGTCTTCGGTTATGAATTTATGTTTGCTTATACATAATATGAGCTTAAATTTAAGAAAAGAAACTCTCAAAACCTACTAAGTAGATGAGTGGAAATGCACTGTACTCTACAGGTACATCATTGTGACCTAAATGCTCTAAAACTGATATAGGGCCACCTCCTCCTACACAAAGTATTATCTGCAAAACACAATATATCGTTAACAACAGCAATGTACGAGAGCTGTTTGAAACACACTTGAAAAAGCAATAGAGAAATGTTGTGAACCTGTGCATATCAACAATTAATGAAGGGGACAATGTATGCGAGACATGAAATGATGGGGAATATGCCACTGACTGTTTTTGCTCCTTGGAAGGAATTTCTGCTATGCTGCAGTCATCAACCATTACCAAAGGATCACCAGAGATGTAGAGTGTAATGGACAGGTGCTCTGTTTCTCTTTCTGAGTGAATCTAGCTGCTAAAGTGCTAAAATAAACCAGTCTTTTTTCCCAGAATGTCTCATTCCTATAACCAAACTATTGAAGTCTTTGAATCAAATCAACCCCATGATATCAAGACTTTATTTTTCATTTACTAACACATGGTAAAATAGGCGTTTTTGCGCTCTAAAACCTTGAAATAGGTTTGGCATTTTAGGTACCACAAAACCGCTTCCATACCTTTATACAGTGCTGGGCAAAAAGAAAGTGTAACACTTGCATCGATGCTTACATCACCCCATCCTTCTCCACAAGGAACCCTTGGAGAAAGCTTGCAATCAGCAGAGCGTTCTCCATACCCTACATCTTTCATCTGGAGCCCTAAGGTTGCATTTGGACTAGCTCAATTGTCCAGTTCACATGCTCTCGAACAAAATGAAGACAATGTCTTTGGTGTTGAGTTAATAGCGGTCCTGTGGCAGGTCATCTTGAGGTCAGATTTACTTCTCTGAGTCTTCTTTTGCATGACCATTTGCTTATGTCAATATTGTCAGCATTTTCCAGGTGATCTGGCCTCAACTGTTGTCATATGACAACCTCTTAAAATCACCAAAGTTAAAAAAAGGTCATCCCTTTGTGATGTACATCTTGGGAACCTGCTCCATTAGATGTTATGTTCACAAAATCATCTTACACCTCACAGAATCCTTGTGGGAGTTGTTCCCAGAACTCTCCGTACATAGTGATAGCTGCACCCATCTTCAAATAATGTAACAGCTTTTGCACAATCAACAGAGCTCAAAGGTATCTTTCAGAGCACAAAATTTTGACACTATAGAGAATAATGAATATACATTCACTATGTGTGTGATGATTTGTTTGCAATCATAACAATGTTCAGAGTGGAATTGCAACAATATTGGAGTGGCGAAATGTGCCTATGACAGCACATTTCAGCTGTAACTAATTGTTTCACGAGTGTTATGCTTTTTACTTTCTCTACTACATATAGCAAGTAGGGGAAGTATTGTATTCCACGCAAAAATTGATACCAAAATTCCACTGGAAATACATGTGGCCCCCTGAATCCAAATAAAGCATTTTTGTTAATGTCTGTGAACAGCGTAACTCAAAAATGAAAACTTGGGTAAGTACGAAACTTTGTATTTAAGTTCAGTATCTTCCAAGGTTGTGACACAGATGTTCAAGAAAATCCCCCCCCTACCCCCAACTACTAATTGTTGTTCTCCGTGGTGTAGTGGTTACCATGCTAGCCTCTAGTTCCCGAGGTCACAGGTTCAAACCTGGCGGAGGGCGACAGATTTTTTCGGATGTAAAAATCCTTACCATGTCTTCCTTCAGAAGGGAAGTAAAGCCAGTGGTTCCATGTCGTACATTTACAGCACATAAAAGAACCTCAAACCTGATAAAGGGGCCTTTGAACAACATTTCTGGTCTTTCAGCCCCAATATAGAATGTGACACTAAGGACCTCAGTAGTTAAAGAGTGTCCATAAATAAAACTCAAATTAATTAACACAGAACATTTTTCGAAAATTTTTATTTTCTAAAAAAATGGCTAGCAATTTTGATTAAAATCCTGTATATTAAAGATATTTACATGACAAATAAAATGTATATCTTGAATTTTCTGGGAATAGCCTTTGAAGTCTTGTGTATTCAGAAGGAATTTTGTATAATCTTGTATAACTGATAAACGTTAAGCGATAGATAAAAATGTATCACACAAAAAATCTAGATCTCTTTAAAACACAAAATTTATTTCAAATAACTTTTTTTTAGCATCAGCCATTTCCAAAATATCCATTATTAATTATTTGAATTGTTCAGTACTTTGTCATTCTTTTTAAGTCCCATTGGTTTTCAGTTCTTTTTCGCAAAGTCATGGAAACATTTGGAATTTTAAGGCAGCATATAACGTCCAGTTCTCAAACATTTGACTGTTGCTGTTCCCTTTGTATCTATAACGAGATGTGTAATGTAGCTATTTCTGCAAAAGTTTATTTGGATTAAAATGTAGGCAGAAAAATAAGCTTTAGTAAGAGTAGTTTGTATACCCACTAATAAAGATAGAGGGTAGAGAAAGTCATATGAATGTATCACATAAAAAATGTTTTGCCTGCCAGTGTGTTTTATATAAAATGTGAAGATATTTAACTGATTTTAGTGTATTCGTACACATAAAAAATATAGGTATTTAGCCTAAAATCTGAAGTCTTAGTTATTACATTTGTTTACCTTTCTGTATTGTTCATAGCAGGTGATGGCAGGGCCACAGATGAGCAAATGCAAGCAACACGGCAGAAAGTTACTCAACTCAAGCCATATCAAGAAAATCGATCTCCCCCTCGAGTTCGAGAAAAAAAGACTGTGGTTAAAAGCACCAAGTTGGTGATTCCTGACCCTTCATCTCCTAAAAAGGTCCATAAACCGGCTGTAAAGGATAATGCTTCCGTACCTGATGATAATAACCGAGGTAAGTAGATTGTTGTTATACTATATTTTAATGATAATGTGAGTATTTCTAATTGTAACACTTACTTCTGACACATCTTTATGTTCTCTACTACTTACCTATATAAGTACAGGAAGTATTGTATTCCATCCAAAAATTCAATACTGATATTTCACTGGAAATACACATTTTGTTAATAAAAAAATCTTATGTTACATTCTCATGGCTTTCTCTACTTATTATCCTTTGTTTTTATATAGCTTCTACTGTCCATTCCAAACCAGAGTTCCCTCTGATGTAAACAAAAGCACGTGCTTCTGCTTGTCACGAACCTAAGAATAAACTCTCACGCCAACATAAATAGTTCCTTTAAAAATGTATTGTATCATGAAATATTGGGGCAGAACTGCACATTTTATTGCAGTTATCATAAGAACTCATTGCTAAAGGTAATGGATGTATACTAACTGTTAAGAGATTACAAAATATTATTTTCGTCTGCTATTATGCTAACGCCGAGAACATCTTGCTTGCTAATATTAACCGTATGCATGACTGCCACTCTTTTACATGTACAAGAAATGCAGCAACGAATTCCCAGAGGTGCTATCAGAGTACTGAATAAACACTTTGCGTAACACAGGATATATGATAAGCGAACAGTCATTCATAATATGCTAACACAGCGCAGCTGCTGAGCTCAGGTCAAATCTTATGATTTAGTCAGTTGGTATTTGAGTTCTCATGGCAGAGGAAGGTGCGTGTAGTGCGAATAAACTTCTCAAACACAAAAGCGGGAAACCATTAAAAAGTGGCGAAAAGCAAACAATACTTAATGTATTCAACTCACTATTATAAAAATACCCGACGCTTGCATTAGTAGATATTACAAAACTAATATCGAATTTTACAGGCGTTTCAGTGAGAAGTGTAACCAAAGCGTGCAGGGAATATAAACTGACATAATAGAACATAATAGAAGAGGAGAATCAAATGTGGGAACTTGTTTTGTGCGGGACAGTGCTGTGGATGAGCTTGTCATTAACTTGGAGAATAGTTCTGATATCAAGATGGCAGCTGAGTCATCTTCGGAGGATTCGGATTTGGGTATTGCACTTTTGCCTGAGGATTGTGATTAACATAAGTAAAACGTTCATTCCGCCTGCTTATAAAATCAATTGTTATTTCAGGTTGCATTTTGAAATATGATTCTCATGCAGGGCGTCTTTTTATGGATTGAAACAATGTTAACTGTAAGTGATATATAGCAAGCATGTGAAAGAGGAACAAGCAGCCATTAGGGGCGGGGATTGTGAACTACTTTCGCGCGGATAATACAAAAAGTTTGTTTACAGTGAGAGGCACTCTGGTTTGGAATGGACAGTAGAAACTATTATTAACAAAATTTATTTTACTTTCTCTACCATGTATACAGGGTGTATCTGTATTGGGTGTCATATGTTTGTGGGACGTGTTCCCGACATCAAAACAGTAAAAATAGTTCATATGAACATGGGTCTGAAAATCATTTATTTCAGAGTTACAACACAAAATCGAAAGTTACAAAAATTCCTCGAAGTGGCTTCCTGTTGCTTCGATGCATGCAGTAAGCCTGCATTCCATGCTCTGGCGTACTCTATTGAAAATTCCTGGTGTGTTTCGGTCAAATACAGTTTGGATATGATTGGATTCAAATCAGGCGATCGAGCAGGCCATGCAATGGGTCCCCCTCGATCAATCCATCTTTGCGTAAATCGATCATTCAAAAACTTACGAACTATCATACTGAAATGAGCTTGAGCACCATAGTCTAAAAACCACATACATTGGATGATGTCCAGAGTCACATTCTCAGTTAAGTGATGCAACTCATTTCTGAGAAACTGGAGATAGGTTTGTTCATTCAGATGCGAAGGGAAAAAGCAGCGACCAATAAGGTGATCATGAATGATTCCACCCCAATGTTGAGAGAGAACCTCTGTTGATGGTTGTCCTGTCGTACTTCATTAGGATTTTCAAACGCCCAGTTATGAGTGTTATTAAAATTGAAGATGCCGTCGCGAGTAAAACCAGCCTCATCCATGAATAACATACAGGGTAGGAATACAGCGCACTGCTGTAACATGCGTTGACAAATGTCTTCTTGGCTCAAAGTCCGAATCCTTGCACACGTTGAAGGTGATACGGGTACAGAAGATTTTCATGCAGAATTCTCCAGATAGTCATATGACTAACTCTTTCCCTTACGTCTTGTGCTTTGTGATGGGTCTGCATCCACAGCACGAAGAACTCATTCTTCAAGCTCAATGCCTTGTACTGCTCTTGGTCTCCCAACATCCCTAGTACTCCTCTCAAATGTGCCATTCTCTCTCAAGCGTTGGTGAATTCGTGGAATGTTCTTGCACATGGTAACGGCTTGTGAGGGTACCTTTCTGCATAAAGTTCACGTGCTCGTGCTGCATTGCCGTGTGCACAGCCATACGTGTAGTGCATATCCGTCTGTTCACTCATGGAATACATCTTGTTTGACCTATAACAATGAAACGGTTGATTCTCAGACCCATGTACATGTGAACTTTTTGTACTGTTTTGATGTCAGGAACACGTCCCCCAAATATATGACACCAATAAAGATACATGCTGTATAGTAGTTAGAGAAGGTTGCACATTCCACCCAAAAATTCAATATCAAGATTTCACTGAAAATACACGTTTTAAGGCCTCCTGAATGAAAACATTTTTAGAAAAAGGTCGGTGTGCATGTGTGACTCAAAAATAAAACTTTGATAAATTTCTAACTTGTAATTTAAGTTCAGTATCTTCCAAAGATGTGATACGGTGGTTTCCAAGTAAATTCCCCCACCCTAACTACCCTTTACATGGAAGATTTATCGAAATGTTTTATTTTCTAAAGGATGGCTCTTAACAGTTTGATTAAAATACCATATATTAAAAATATTTACATGACAAAATGTGTATCTTGAATTTTCTGGTAATAGCTTGTGAACTCCTCTTCATTCGGAAGGAATTTCGTGTAATGTTGTATAACTGCTAAGCGTTGAGCGATAGAAAAAAACTTACTACACAAAAAATGTGGAGTCTTTAAAACACACAATTTATTTTGAATGACTTTTTTTTTGTGGCATAAGTCATTTCCGAAATACCAGTTATTAATGGTTCGTATAGCTCAATACTGGGTCATTCTTTTAATGTCCTGTCGACACTCAGTTGTTTCTCGCGTGGAAACAGTATGGAATTTTAAGGCAGCATATAGCGTCCAGTTGTTAAACATTTGACTATCACTGTTCTCTTTGTGTCTATAACAAAATGTTAACTCTCTATTGCTGGAATTATTTTGCTGCATATGCTGCTCTTTCTGTAATTCCTCAACTGGCTTTTATATCCCTTCCACCGGCACCACAACCGAAGCAATTCAAATAGCCATGATTGCTAGAGCAATATGAAATGGCCTGGTCATCCATTTAAATCCAAATATTGTGAGTTTGATTCCCAGCAGCTGCGCTCAAATGTGCCTGTGGTAAAGTACATTTAGGGCCCAGTAAAGTAACTGGTGTAATGGCATGCTTGGATGCTGACAGGATTACATTTGACTGCAGTTCCATGGCTTTTGCTTCTTTATATTTAAAAAGAATAGTACAGTTTTGTTGAAAAAAAATTAATATTTTTAGAATATAAAAACAGCTAGAAATAGCTTCATTTTTTTGATGGACATTAGTATAATATGAAATAAGAAAAAATGCCCATTAAAAAAACTAAACCTAAAAAAAACACCTTTGTAACGAATATGTTACACCAGGCTATAAAAGGCTAAATGTAGCTATTTCTGCAAAGATTATGCTCGATTAAAGTGAAGTAGGTAGAGAAATAAACTTTCTGAAGAATAACTTGTATACCTACTAATAAACGATAGAGGGTAGAGAAAGTCATGAGAATGTAATGCATAAGATTTTTGTATTTACTTCATGTTAATTGAGATAAACGTTTGCAGAAGTAGTTTCAGTACATTTTACTGAAAGTACAGGTAAATAGAGAAAACTGAATCGTTACTCAGATATTTAAAAACTGGGCCGCTATATGCTAGCCTAAAAGTTTCATACTCTTTCCATGACATCACAAGGAACATCTAAATAACGACTACTCTTAAAAAATGACAAAATGTTGAAAATTCAAACCAATAAGGAATATCTCAGAAATGACTGATGCCGCAAAAAGGATTATTTGAAATAAATTGTGTTTTAAAGAGATCTACACCATCTGTGCAGTATGTTTTTGTTAATCTCTTCTGGTTTATCAGTTATACAAAATTCCTGCTAAATGAAGAGGGATTCACAAGCTGTTCCCAAAAAGCTCAAGATATATCTTGTATTTGTCGTGTAAATATCATAAACATATGGTATTTTAATATAAATCATTAGTCATTTTTGAGCAAATCGAACATGGATCCTTATATTTTAAGACTTTTCGAAAATGGTAAACCTTTACCCAGAACATCTAAAAACAAGAAAAGTCCACCAGCATCACCTTGGAGATCCTCTTCTGAGGAAGGATTCAGATTGGCGATTTACACCTTTGCTGATCGGTTTGAGATTCTCGAACCGAAGTTTTCAATTGGAAAGCGGTCATCTCCCGTGGAGGAGATGGAGCAAGAGGATTCTGCCCACACTGCCAGAATGACAGTGAAAAAGAGGCAACATCCGTTAAAGGTGTTAGCCTGACACCAAAGAAAAGAGGTAAATTGATTCGACCACCATCGTCCTCAATGTAATGGTCTCCTACGATTGAGAACTTATCCCATTATGAATACTATGGCTATCCTACAATGGAACATATTGCAATTAGAACTCAGAGCTTCAACTTTTACTCAACAAGAATAACCTTTTGGTCGTATGTTTACAAGAGACTAAGCTCTGTTCGCAAGATAGCTTTCAAATCAGATGGTATACCCCAGTACGGTGTGATCTTACACCTGAAGAGGGTATTCCTTCGCACGGGGGCACTATGATGCTCATCAGAGATGATTTATTCGTGGAATCTGTATCCATACAGCCTGGCATCTAGTCAGTCACTGTAAGGATTAAACTTCCATCCATCTGATTTACGATTTGTAACATTTATCTCCCTTCATCTAACGACCTCTCGCTCACTGATTTAGAAGATCTAGTTTCCCAGTTACCAACGCCCATCTCCCTCTTTGGGACTCATCTCGGGCTTGTGCGAGAGGCAAATTTATAGCCAATTTTATGGGCAATTATAACCTAGCTCTTCTGAACACCACAGAGCCTACATTTCTTTCAGACTCCTTTAATACTCTTTCACACCTGGATATAGCAGTTTGTACGTTACACTTAGCAGTTTCCTTACAATGGAATGTGATCTCTGATTTACACTCTAGTGACCACTTTTCATCTCTTATTAGTCTCTTAACACCAGATATATGTTCCACACGCTTGCCTACATGGCGCTTAGATCATGCCAACTGGAACCTTTACTCCCAGTTGTCTGTGTTTAATTACAAATAGAACAGCTCTGTGAATATTTTAGTCGAACATCTCACAGAGATGATTCTTTCTGCTGCTGAGCAATCTATTGCTCGGTCGACCGCCCACCCCTATTGGTTTCTGGTGCCTTGGTGAATGGATGACTACCGAATGTCATTTGTGCTCGTGGTGTGCTCTTAAGGTTTTCCAGCATTGCCCTACTTTGGATAACCTTGTCGAATACAAGAAATTGCATGCCAAGTCTAGACAATTTATTAAGGATAGCAAAAAGACATCATGTAGCAAGTTTACAGCTTCATTTAACCGACATACATCTTCCTCTGTTGTATGGTACAGGTTAAGGCATGTGGCCAGTGACCCACATGCCAATCACCAGTCTTAAAACAGCTGTAGGAGTTGTTGATACACTTGACGTGCCTAACACATTTGGTCATGCTTTCACTCAAGTGTCTAGCTCAGATAACTATTTGCCCTAGTTCTTTCCTTTTAAGATTGAGGTGGAATCTCAAGGTTTTCGGTTTCGTTCTAGAAACCTTGAAGATTACAATTACCTTTTCACCTGGCAGAGTTAGAACAAGCTCTTTCATCTTCTTGATTATCAGCACCAGGACCAGGTGGTATTCACGTATAAAAGTTGCAACAGCTCTCTCCTGAAGGTAAGGCTTTCCTGCTGGAGGTCTATAATCGTGTTTAGGTTGACACCAGTTTTCCAGAAAAGTGGCAGGAGGCCACCGTTATACCCATTTTGAAAGCTGGAAAGGACCTTCATCTTCTGTCCAGTTACCATCCTATTTCGCTCATCAGCAGCATTTACAAGGTGATGGAACACATGATCAGTGGACGGTTGGTATGGTGGATGGAAACTCGCAACCTACTGTTCAACATCCAGTGTGGTTTTCGACAATGCCGTTTGACAGTGGACCACCGTATATCATTATCAACACAGATCTTGAATGGATTCATGAAGAATTGTCAAACCATTGTGATATTTTTTTGATCTTGAAAAGACGTATGATACATGTTGAAGAGCAGGGATACTACGTTCCCTACACACCTGGAACATACGTGGATGCTTACTACTCGTCATTCGGTAGTTTATGAAGGACTGTGTTTTCCGAGTACTTAGTAAGATACTTTATTTGTACATTTTTACACAGTTCTTTTTACAATATTCCACTTATAAACAAACTTAATCTATGTACAAATTTTCTTGCCAGCTATGCTGCTCTTTTTGCCTGGCACCCTGGCCTTCTGGCTCATCTGAGCATCCCTTGCTACCTTTAATCCCTATTGCCCATCCTCCTTCCTCCGTTTGCCTTTC
Source organism: Deroplatys truncata (assembly GCA_030765065.1). NCBI lineage: Eukaryota > Metazoa > Arthropoda > Insecta > Mantodea > Mantidae > Deroplatys > Deroplatys truncata. The sequence goes on from CM060978.1 coordinate 21,648,493, forward strand.
TACCTTTCTTATCCCTCTTACTTTTCTAATCCATTTCTCTTTTACTTTCTTTAAGAACTGCCCCATATTCTTATTTTGCTTTTCTTCCTTTCTCGTTAGCATTTTAATTGCTATTTTCCTATCCATTTTTTCCCATTTTTCTTCCCATACTTTTTGTCTCCATTCTGCTAATTCTTTGCATTCTGTCATATAATGCTCTGTGCTTTCACTGCCTCCGCATAATTCACAAATTCGGTTTTTTTTACCTCTTAGCCCTCTCAGATACATTGATCCTGTTCTCATCCATGCAAACGCTTCTTTTTCTGCTCTATTACAATAATCCACATACCCTTCTCTTCCCCATTTCCTTTTTACTAATGTATAGAACCCTAGTGACTTTTTATTCTCTAAGCTTCCCCAAATCTCTTGCCTTTCTATGTCCTCCACTCTGTTTCTTACTGTTATCCAGAAGCCGTTGCTATTTCTTTCTCCTATTTCCAAATATCTCCCATTCATATCTTCTCCATAATTGTTTCTACCCCTGTCCACCAGCTATTTTTATTTTTCATACTCTTTGTTGTTCCATGCATATTTTTAAAATTTCCTTTTCATCTTTTCTCAGGCATCTAAACCAGAATTTTAATATCCTTTCCAGTATCACTCCCTTTCTTCTTGTTCTTCCTAATTCCACTAATGCTACTTCCCCTAGTGCTGATCTTGGTAACCCTAAAAGCTCTTTACAAAACATTCTATAGCTCTGATCTATTTTTTTTTTAATTCAGATCCCCCCCCCCCAAATTTCTACTGCATATAGCATTCTTGCTTCTACCAATGCTTCATACATTCTTTCTATCCATTTAGTTGGCATTTCTAATTTAATTTGCACATCCTTATTCCTGTCATATTTTCCGAGTAAGGATCGGCTCGATATTTTTTTAACCTTTTTGTTCAGCAGAACGGAGTGCCTTAGGAATTGGTACTAAGCGTTACATTGTTTGCTATAGCAATTAATTCTATCTCGAATTGTGGGGGTATCATCATACTTATTCATAGACAATACTATTATACTTCTCAGCATATGCCGCTTTTAGAAGCTGTCTGCAACAATGTTTAGACAATCTTCAAGAATGGAGATCTAAAAACAGCTTTTGTTTCTCAACTGAGAGGTCAGTCTGCATTAACTTCTGGTGCTGTAGGAGACGATTACCACCTTCCCTCTGATTCGGTCCAGATTTACTTAAGTTTGCAGATTTGATGGGATTCCTGGAGTTGCCGTTTGTTAGGAGACTTGGCTGGCCATTGCATATAGCGCAGCTGAAAGTGTGATGTGACCATTTTCTGAATATCTTGCGGGTATTAAATGACAAATCTTGGGGAGCAGATTGGACAGTTTTGCTGCGACTATATTGCGCACTGATCCGATCCAAGTTAGACTATGGTGTATCGTTTATTCTTCAGCATGACCATCTGTGCTGAGATTAGACACACTCCATAATCAGGGCACTCGTGTGGCTATTGGTGCTTTTCCAACTAGTCCTGTTATGAGTCTTTACACTGAATCAGCAGAACCTCAGTGTGATGCACTGTTAGGAAATTATGGTTGTGGACTTAAACATATGCCTATACATTCAAAGTTTGCTTCTTTTTTCAACATCACACTGGACGAATGTTATGGGAACAGCTCCATTAATCCAAGGCCTGCAGGCATTTGTTTCTGGGAGCTTAGAAAGCATGACATTGAAATGCCTAGCATGTTTCCTAAGGGGGAAGAGGGTGTAACCCCCCCCTTGTTACGTGCAACATCTCATGCAAATCTTGGGATGATGGCATACCAGCAGTCTATGATAGTATTATTCTTGGTATTGAATTTAATAAATCTTTATTAATTAATAATCTTTATCTTCTTAAATGTTCATAAAGCCAACGTTTAGTATCTGCACTTTTTTTTTAAAATTTTGTCAGGTTACAATGACTGACTCTTTATCTACACTGACAGATCTAAGTGCTTCAACAGTGTTGGATGTGCTTATGCTCATGGAACCGACCCCCATACATTTGGTTTTCATGATAGCATTTCCATTTATATTGCAGAGCTATATGCCATATATCGAGCCGTTTTGTATGTGCGCCATCGAAAATTGGGAGTCTGTCTCATTTTGAGTGATTCCCTTAGCGCACTTCAGAGCCTTCGTGAGTTGTACAACTACTATTCAGCAAATCCAGGAAGCTCTCCATGTTCTATACGCTTCTGGCATTAATGTGGAGTGTGCTTGCATCAGTTGGCCTGCTGGGGAATGAACTTGCAAATTTGGCAGCTAAGGCGGCAACCGCAGAACCAAGTGTTACAATATATTGTGTAACATCAAAAAATTGTTATGTGGAGAGTGATTCTATTGAGCTGGCATGAGGAGTGGTTAGCTCTCTGCAGAAACAAGCTTAGAATAGTGAAGTACATTCCGACAAACTGGGCAACTTCTTATATCCTTATTTACAATTAATTAGTTGAAACCAAATTAGAGGTTTATCACTGTTAATAATAAATATGTTATTTCATGTATCCCATTGTGAGGAGGTGATTTTGGCTTGGTTGCATATTGGCCACTGCAATTTTACATGTGGCTACCTTTTTAAGGGAGACCCTGCTCCTCTTTGTCGGCTGTGTAGCGAAAATGTGTCGGTCCATTATGTGCTGCTAGAGTGTGTTCCTCTAGCACATCTTTGGGACTCTCTGCGGCTGCCGGCCAGTTGTGCAGTGGTTTTAAGACAATGACCGGCAAAATCAGTTGAGGACATGCTGACGATGGGAACAAACCGTCTCCCGAAACGCGTTCAAGTAAGAATATTATAGTGATGTAGTGTAACAACCCTCAAGTCTCTTTATTTTAAATTATGACACATCACTGTTACTAGCTTCTAAATCTTCAAAATTAGTCAATGATATCAAGTATTTCATACTTCTCGGTTTAGTTTTATATATTCATACTTATTTCTGACCTTTGCCATGATCGGTTTTACAAGGGCGCTAATGACCTAGTAGTTGAACGCCCTTAAACTCAAATCATCACCAAGTGTTCTTAATCTTCTACAATATAGTTGCTAAGAGTTTTCTGTGGTTTAAACAATGGCACCATTATTTTCCCCTACCAGCTGATATTTAAATTAAAAATGTATTTTGATTGCAGGAATATGGCTGAGCCCCTCAAAGAAAGAGCAGGCAGATTTGGCTCAGCCATTGTCTCCAAAGACACCATCTTCAGAAGAAAAAAGGGAATATGTAAAGCAACAAATAAAGAAAAGGGCTGCAGAGATTTCAGATCTAAAGAAAATTCGACAAAAGGAAGAAGAAATCAAAAGAGAGCGTTTAAAGGCTCTACGGCAGAAGCAGCTGCAGCTCGTCCAGATTAATGTAAAACGATCTAAAGAAAAACGGGAAGCAAAGCAGGTAGGCAATTATATTTTGTTGCAGAAGGTATTCCTGAATGGAATTCAAAAGGAAGACAATCATTTTGGTAACACAGAATTTTCTCAGTAATTTGGCAACTTATTTCAACACCCTCATGGCTACCTCAGAAAGCTGATTTAAAACCCTGTACAGCTGCATGAGTGTGTTGTAAAGTTAAAACAGTCATATAAATCAACCTATATAACTTCTTAACTGAAATTTTGCTTGTATGATACTAGGAGCATCAACTTATTGATTTTTATCATCATGAGCAGGGCTTGTATCTATAGGCCCATTCTGATCCCCTCAGAATTACTGGTTTCAACTTGATCTAGGGCAACCAATATTTCTTCTCCCTCTTGGGGGGTAATGCAAAGCCCTGTTTGGGATGTGGAATTTGTCCATTCTTCCGGATGTTCCATCCAGTTCTTCTGATGAAGTTGAATTTTTTCTGTTTTATTTTGTATATTAAGTTTGTTCTAATATCTAACACATCGATGTCCCATATTGTAGATTGGCTGCAACTCAAAAGAGTTTTGAAACACTTGGTTCCAAAATGTACAATAAACTACCTTCAGACTTAAAACAATGCCCTTTAACAGTTTTCAAGCATAAATTATTTGACTGACTCGTTGTGACGCCTCTTTACTCTTTACAAGAATATTTTGTAAATTAAAAAGTACATAGTACCAACACTAATAAGGATATGGTAGGACCTTGAGATATCTGTACAGTCTAAATTAGAAATACTTAACCCGTACAACTATGGGTAATACCGCAATCAAATTTGTACACATCCTGCATTACTTGTAAACAATTGTATATATCTTTGATGTTGTCTATTGGTGTATAAGCTTAATGACAATAAAATTTATTATTATTGTTGTAGTAATGGGTAGAGAAAGTCAAACAAGTGCGATGCATCAAATTTTTTTTAGGCCCTTGACTCTTCTTTCTTATGCATAATTTGTGATTTATATTGCAGGCTCAGCAGGAACAGATCTCATCAAAAAGGAGCAAAAATGAGGAAGAAGCTGAAAAAGAGGAAGCGGAAAGTCCGCAAATGGAAGATGAAGAACCCACTCACATGCATGATTCAGCCATGAAAGAAGTGACATCACACAGAAGCCCTGAGAAAGGTGAACAAGACTGCAGAGAGAAGGAGCCACTTGCAACAGTAAATGTTGCGGAAGAAAATAATAAAACGACAGCTATTCAAGAAGCAGCTTCAGTACCGGCCCCAGAAACTGATTTTTCTGCAAAGCTTAAGAGTAGAGTAGAACATCTGCAAAAGGCACTAAAGGAATTAAAAGAAGCAAAGTCTGAAAATACTCCAAGAAACGTAACATTTAGAAGTGAGGTACGTGTAATATCTTTCTAATTACACTGGGTTAGGCTTAATTTCATCCCATTTTCCTTTCATCAAACACATCATATTCATACGAGGGTAATCCCAAAAGTAAGGTCTCCAAAGCGCTGGGATCACAGGGAAACTGTTTGTGTGGATGTTGGCCATACTGCTTTTTTCCTTCCTCCCCCCACTCTCTTCCGAAACCACCGCACATCCCTTAGCGCCCTCAGTCTTGGCTTGGCAGCCAGTTATAATGGAGTTCCTGTTAGCCACTACCGCCAGGTGCGAAGTTCGCACAGTTATTCGCTTTTTGAGTGCAAAAGCGGTTAAAACTGTTGAAATTCATCGACAGTTGATGGAAGTGTATGGAGAGTCTTGTATGGATGTCAAAAATGTCCGCAAGTGGTATAGAGAATTTGCAAATGGTCGCACGGAAATTCATGACGAGGAAAGATGCGGGAGACCGTCCATTTCTGACGAAACAATCGCAAAGGTTGAACAAATCGTGCTTCAAGATCGGCAGATCACTCTCGATGAGCTCTGCATTGTTGTTCCTGAGATTTCTCGAAGCACTATTCATCGGACTTTGATTGAAGAGTTAAAATTTCGGAAGGTGTGCGCAAGATGGTTCCCAAGAATGCTGACAGAAGATTACAAAAGGCAACGTGCTGAAACTTCCCGCCAATTCCTTCAACGCTATGCAAACGAAAAGGACAACCTTTTGGATTCAATAGTCACCGGTGATGAAACCTGGGCTTTCCACTTCACACCTGAGACCAAACAACAATCACGTGAGTGGCGGCATTCCAGTTCACCCAAGCCGCGAAAATTCAAGAGAACACAGTCTGCCGGTAAAGTCATGGCAACTGTGTTTTGGGATCGAAAGGGGATATTGTTGGTCGACTTTATGGATCCTGGGATAACAATAAATGCAGACAAGTATTGTCTGACATTAAAAAAACTCAGATGGGCAATTCAGAACCGTAGAAGAGGAATGTTGAGCAAAGGCATAAGCCTTCTCCATGACAATGCTCGCCCTCACACCGCCCGTCAAACCATGAATCTTCTGCAACAGTTTGGATGGGAAACCATCACTCATCCACCCTATAGTCCAGACTTAGCACCCAGTGACTACCACTTGTTTCCCAAGTTGAAAGAACACTTGGCTGGAAGGCGCTTCGGTGACAACAATGAAGTGAAAAATGAGGTCCATCACTTTTTCAAGAGCATGGCTGCAAGCTGGTATGACATGGGCATACAAAAACTGCCACAGCGTCTACAAAAATGCATCGACCGAAATGGTGATTATGTAGAAAAATAGACAAATGTTAAAGCTTCAAAACTATGTACCATTTATTGACAATAAAAGTTTCTTTGTATTTTAAAAAAAATTGGAGAACTTACTTTTGGGATTACCCTCGTACATAGATTTGTAGCTAATAACACTAACAAAAAAAAAGGCCATAGTGCACATACAGTATGATCGTTTTAAGGTAGGCCACAGACCGGTTATATGCATAGCAAGGTGTACTGCAGTGATCTCAGTACTTTTCCGATGTGCATCTGGCGGCTCATGACATGTTCAAGCTTATCTTTATCAGCTGTGTCTCAGTCGCTGCTTTGTCTTTGTGCTGTAGAGAGAGTTATGCATCTCAATGGTGAAAGTTTATTCAAGACATCTGTGTTGTGTGTGATTTGTTTAGGAGTGTTAATGTCTTGTTATTAGTCCACTGCAATGCCTGCCAACAAATTCATGCTTGAACAAGGAATTTTTATGTACAATACATACATATACATACAAGCCGCATACTGCCTTTTGTTAGTTTCTTTTGCTACCACTGCTATACCTAATCTGAGTATAGCTGTATGTCTTTAAGCACTCCTGGAAATGAACTGTGGAATACACAGGTTTCATTTACATGATGGTAGATTTAGTCACACTTTTTTACACCCACCTTCGCTAATTAAAAGTTTTATAAAACAAACGTTTTCGATAGCATTCGTCCTCATTCGTCCTGGGTGACTAAAGGTCGCATTCTCCTGTGTCCTCTTCTTCCTCTTCCTGCGGATTCTGAACCTGTTCCCATCTGGCGTTGGGGCCACAAAGTTTTAACACATTGCTCACAGGTGGGATTTCAAAATTAATGATGTTGTTGCCATTTTTGATAATGTGTATTTTTTCCCAGATGTTCAATTTAATTGGTGTGGTGAGGAGTTTTAACAATTTTATTCTTTGACCAATGTTGTGGTTTTCTGTCCAAAAATGGTGTGGTACAGTGGATTTCTCTATTTGTTCTAGGTTTATGTTACTTTGGTGTTCCTTAAGTCTGGTTTCCAAGTTTCTTTTAGTTTTTCCTATGTAGTATTTCTCACATTCATCACAACTAATCTGGTAAATTCCGGATTTTAATGTGTTTGGGATGGTTTTTTTGAGAGGTGTGTTTAGCAAGTTCTTCAAGCTGAATTTGTTCTGTGGAGCTAGTCTTATGTTAAATTTGTTGAAGATCCGTTCAAATTTTCTAAAGGCCCAAGGGTGGTATGTGAATTTCTTGTATTTCTAATTTGTGTTTGAGAGTGGTGTTAGTGGTGGAATGTGAAATTGCCTTGAGTTTTTACTTTCTCTACTACATATAGTAAGTAGGGGAAGTATTGTATTCCACCCAAAAATTTGATACCGAGATTTCACCGGAAATACATGTTTTGAGACCCCCTGAAGCCAAAAAAAGCATTTTTAGAAACATGTCTGTGTGTGTGTCTGTGAACAGCATAACTCAGAAACGAACAGTCGGATAAACACCAAACTTGGTATTTAGGTTCAGTATCTTCCAGAGATGCGACACGAAGGTTTTCAAGAAGATCCCCCCACCCCAGACTACCCTTTACATGGAACATTTTTCGAAAATTTTAATTTTCTCAAAAATGGCTCTTAACGATATTGATTAAAATATCATATGTTTAAGATATTGTCATGAGAAATAAAATGTATATCTCGAATTTCCTGGGAATGTCTCCAAAAGTATTCTTCATTATGAACGACTTTTGCATAACTGGTAAACCATAAGAGATAGACAAAATTTTACTACACAAAAAATGTAGATAGCGTTAAAATACACAATTTATGTCATATACATCTTTTTTTTTTGTTGAGTGAACCATTTTCGAGATATTACTTGTTATTCCCTTAAATTTTCCAATACTTATACATTTTCTCAAATTCGTTATTCCTTTTTTTTTATGTCCTGTACATGCAAAGAGAATGGAATGCTCCACATAGCAACCAGCTCTTAAAATATTTGACTATCGCTTAAAGCCTACCATATTCCCCTTGCACCTACAAGAAAATTAGTAATAAGATAGACATCTCGATATCTCAATTAACATGAAGCATATGGAGAGTAAGTGTTTGTAAAAATAGTTTGTACAAGAGTAGAGAAAGTCATGTGAGTGTAACACATCAGATTTTTTCTTCATGTGTATCATGTTCCTTATGAAATCTGAGTTGAATCCATTAGTTACTGCTATGTTTTCTATATGTTGTTCTTTTAAAAATTCTTCTTTGCACAAGGGGACGTTATGCAACCGGTGGATCAAACTTTTAAAGGCGGCTAGTTGGTGCGAAGTTGGTTTGCAACCATTTTTCTTTATGTAATTGTCCACATGTGTAGGTTTTCTATGCATACCGAATTTAAAACTATTTTGATCTCTGGTTATAATGAGATCCAGGAAGGGTAAGGTGTTGTTCTCTTCAATTTCAATTGTAATTTAATGCTGTTGTCCTGCAGGTTCAACAGTTTCAAAGCATCTTCTGTTAATTTCATTGGGTATGATGGAAAAAATGTCAACATATCTCCGCCAAAGTTTATATATGTGAGGGAAAGCTTTCACTATGTGGACTTCAAGGTGGCTCATATATAGTTCTGCCAGAGTGGGGGACAGTGGGCTTCCCATTGCTAATCCTTTTGATTGTTTGTAGAATTTATGATTAAATGTGAAGAAGTTGTGTCTAATGCATAATTCTGTAAGGTTAATGATATCATCTATTTCTGTGGAGTCTATTGTAGTCTGATTCAACCATTTTCTGAGTAGTGTAGGAATTTTTTCTATGGGAATACTAGTGAAAAGTGCTTTGACGTCAAACGATACCATTATGTGGTTTTTGGGATGTTGTAGGTCTGCAAGTGGTTTATTAATTCCGAGGAGTTTTCAATTCCCAGGTTTTCAGTTCGTTTACTAACCACTTAGCAATGTGGTAAGTAGGTGAGTTAATGCCATTGATAATGGGTCTCATACTATTGTCATCTTTGTGTACTTTTGGTAAGCAGTATAATCTTGGTAAAGTGGGGTTAGCAGACTTAAGAAAGTATTTTTCAGGTGTTGTAAGGGTGTTGTTAACAGAGAGGGCCTTATTTACTACATTCATGCATCTGGTTAATGGGTTCTTGGAGATTTCTTCATAGTCCGGGCTATCTAACATCTGGTTTACTCTATGGTTATAGTCATCCAGTTCCAGGATTACAAGAGAGTTGCCTTTATCTGCTTTCAGGTATACTACTGGCTTTTTGTTTAGACTCCTAATTATTTTATTGTAGTTATTGTTTTGTATTGTACGAAGTGTTTTATTATGTCGAGGCATTCATTCTTAACTTTGATTTTGTCTTCCGTTTTGAGGTTATGTGTGGCTATTTCATTTACATCTCTCTCACAATATAATAAACTGTTGTCACGTATGACATTGCATAGATCATAACTGCATTAATTCTTTTATTTCAATAGTTACATATAGGCTTGTCATATTCTTCTAAATTCTCAAGAAATCACATTTTATATTTTATTCACTTAAGCTTTTCCAAGCTGTGTACTTGACGGAATATAGTTAGCATACCACATCCTATGACAGTCCCAGAGGACCTTACCGTGACATCACTTCCAGGATAGAATAGAAAAACTTGTAGAACAATTTGCATCATGTGGCATCATGCAACACAAGAGATGTCACGCGTCTCTAGGTGGTAGCCCACGCAAAACCAGGGCGGCAGCATACCATATATGGTAAATGCCGCCACGACAATAGAGTGACCCCCATAGGGAACCTGATGCTATATAAGCGAGCGTTTGGAGCTCGCCGGGGGTTCTTCTTTCTCTGGTTGAACGTCGGGCAAGCGACGGTACGACAGTCAACTCGGCCGAGTGGTAGATCTCGACAATGTATCACCTGCAGCATATTCTAAAAGGTAAGCCTCTTATGGGGAAGCATAAGTAGATCCTTTGTTTTGTTAGCTTATTAACATACTAGTTTCCCCTAGCAATTGTAAGCCAAACACCTCCCTTTTCTGACTTAAATATACCATGATCAATCAAGCCAAGTCGTGTTCTGTTTTATGATCTGGTTCCCTTAGCTATGTTCCCCAGTCCCAACTTTAGTTGTGGCACTGTTTTTTCTTTTTCACCAATTAGATATTATTAATTTAAGGATCATACCTTTACTATTAACAATCAATGTTCTACAGCCATCCCCAAGCATAATCAGAGGTGTGGATCATGTTTTAGGGAATATTGTTTAACACATACAATATTACTTTGAGTTGTCTTTATTACGGCGTCTTTATAATCCCTTTTAAACATATCTTTTATGAAGTTCCATTAGCCAGTATAATTTTATGGCAAAGTCTAATTCAAAACCACTAATTCAGTGCTCTTGGGTCTCCCCATTTAACTTTCTTCAAATAAATCTTTAATGGCATTTACCATGGCAAATTTCCTACGTAATTGTATCTTGCATACACAAATATTGAATTCATATAATAACATGCTTAACTCACAACAACGTGAAGTATCCTTTAACTTTTCACTAAAATGTGAATACCCTTCTGTAAACTCTAGTTTTACAATAAAGAAAAGTATGAATATGCTAGACTGAAACACTTAGTTTGTTGTGGCTGTAGAAATTTTAAAGTCCCCTTTTGAAAGGCAAAAACATTACCAATAAAAGTGGACATCTTCCCTAGCAGGCACAAGTAAATTGCAAACATGTTGCTTCAGTTTCGTCTAGTATAATTCCTTTCTTCAAGTAGTAAGTTACCAAGGACGATCTACCACCATCTTCTACTGGCTTCCCATAGCAGACAACTTGCTTCGTTGGCATCAATCTTTCCGACTAAATACAGCCTTATTTGAGCTCACCAATAGTGGTTAAGTCTTACCACTAAACTGTATGTAATAACTTAAATACCAGCCGACCCTCTGATGATTTTTGTTACACATGTAACTGAGGAAAGCCCATTTTGTCATTTTCACCAACAAGCCCACCCAACAGGTGCATGATACTCGTTTTGACGATAGCAGGTTGGTCTTAAGCAAAACAATGTGGGCAGATCAACAACACTCAACCAACTCTTTTCCCTTTCTCTGGGTGGCATGCACCAACCTGGAGTAAGCTCTACTTTTGTAGTAAACTACTATTCAAGTCAACACTTGGCGACTTCCATGCGGGAGTAAACTACTTCCGAAGAATTTTACTCCTTTTAGATACTCCCAGATTAAATTACCGCAGAAGTAAATGTCGGAGAGCACCATCATGTAGTATGTTACTACGGAATTAAATAGAGCACAAATATAGGTTAGAATTTACTCTTGCGACCTGGATGGAGTAACTAACCTGTCGATTGAACTAGAATACCGTATTGTATTTGGAGGAAGATATTTTTGACGTGCTCATGGATTACTTAGGTTACATTGATGATCTCGACGGAAAATAAAAATACAACTGAAATGCGATAGTGCTATGTGAGAACCATATCATACTTATTCAGAGAGAAAGAGAAAGTTCAATGAACATTTTGGTATTAGGAAAGAATCTTATATACGCCTTTTGAACCTGCTTGGAGAACATTTCAACAAAACTCAGACACAAATTCAGCTCTATTATCCAAATTGCAATTATTGTTATGCGTCCTGTGAGTGTTTTGTACTGGAATATTCCAGAAGCTTGAACCGGCATTACAATGAATTTAACGTAATGTGACAGTCTTACATTGTATTAAATGGAGATATTTAAATTTGACTTAACGCTATGTAACTTAAAAGTTTGGCATCAAACTTTTCCTTCCTGTTACATCAAGTTTGAATTTACACAGTAATTAGAACCAGTCGGTACTAGCTCAAAGTAATAAAAGAACTATGAATCAAAAGTCATTCCCATTACGTTAAGTGCATGCCAATTATACCTTTAGTTTACCAGCATTTTCATGTCACATTAAGTAAAGTTCATTGCAATCCCGGTATTACAGGCCATCTTATGTAACGGTACAAATGTTACAAATTGTATGTTGCAAATAAATGTTTGTTTACATAACTTTAACTGCCCCACGTATGGGAGCCAATATGATGCGGTATTAATGTTGTAGATCATTAATTGTAGCTCCGCGTTTGGAAGCCAATATGCGACGATTGCTGCTTTACGTCATGTTGTTTACATCACGTGTGTTGAAGCCTTCTTGTGACATCATTCTTTGTTTGGTTCGTAGCTCCCTCTGACGTTAGCAATTTGTATCAATTAGTTTCTGAAAGAATTTAAGGTTATGTATATTGTCCTCCAGCTAGCTATCATCTTATCTTGGTAGAACTTGTATCTCTTGCAGGGTGTGAATCGGAAAGGAATCTTTTATCCAGAAATTATACTGACGAAGAAATTGGTTTTATAACTTTTATTGCTGAACACATTCACAAACACTTTTACAAATTAATCTGGATACTCGCCAAACTGAAACTGTTTGTAATAACTTCTTACTTATCACTTTTAACTTGCATACTTCAACTTTGTGTAGAATTAACTTTATAATAATTTAGATTCTCGTAATTCTGCTGCGCGTAACTTGGCGAAATAAATGAACTGAGAGACCGACGTGGAGAGTATGGAGAATTTTGTAGAACTGGGGAACAAGCTACCTCGAGTCTGGCTTATTTATACGCTTGCCTCAAGATACGCCTAAAGATTATAAATGAACTACTATTGGCTAATAAACCGCGCCAACATTAGCGTCTATTTTACTCTCCAATGAAAACCACTAATACATATTTCTTTTAGGGAACATTCTAGAAGCTTTTACCGAAAAGGCGCGAAACATTACGTAACTTCCTTGTTCCCGGTAATGATAAACAACTTACCCCCTTGCTGCATTATTGCGTTATTGTTGACAGTTTCAGTAGAGCCGTATATTATTATTTACCAATAATAATTATAATTAATAAACCTCTGAAATCAATGTCACATAAAAATACATTCATATTACAATCATTATTTACGTCTGAGTAATTTATGATACAAATTACCGTATCATATGCCCCACTAGAAACATAATTATAAATATTTATAACTTGTTTAGAAATTTTAAAATTGTGTTTTTAGTCTCCTAAATCTTGGAACACACGTTATCACTTTCACTTAACACTTCACACGCATTTAACACACGACATATTTTATCTCGCCACTACTTACTGGCTCTGGTTTAATTAATTTAGATATTAATCTGACATCGCAAAAAAAAATTTTTTTTTTTTTATAGCAAATACTTTACCCTAAATTATTTAATCACTGCTACCCAATTGTTTACTTTCTTAAGTTGTTGACAAAAATTTATACATTTAAGATTTTTTTGTAATTGTTTAACATTTTTACCAAAATATTCACCCTCTATACAAATATTGATATCTCTTAAATCTAGGCACTGTTTCACATGTTCTATTTACTACATAAATATTTGTTTTTAATTAGTTTTAACAATTTTTTTGTTCTGAATTTATTATTATTTTAACAATACTTTTGGAATTGTATTTACGTACTTTTAATTTAATATCATATTAAGTTTCAATCTTTGCATTCTTAATTTTTAAATGTTACAGTTACTAAAAATTTAAAAATTTTTTTTTTTTTTATATATAATTTATTTCTCTTTTCAAATGACATATATAAATAATTAACCCTCTTACGTTCCAATACATTTCTCTGCAAGTCATCTTTACCTATCCAGCATTTAGTTTACATCTCATTGCTATTTACCCTCCTGGATCAAATTGTGTGTGGCTAAACATTACTCGTAGCTGTAACCTAACCTTCAAATTCTTGTTCATGAATAACCTCTTGTATTCATATGAAATTTCGTCATATGATAACATTTGAAAACAATCTACAGTTTCTTGAATGATACATCTTTTAACAACTTTCATTTTCAATTCATCTGCTATCTTTATAACTTGAGAATACTCTGACAAATCTGTACTAAACTGTACTGGACTGGAGTTTTCATTTTGAACATCTTGGTACAATTTCTTTCTTTGCATTTCTGACTCATTCTGTATTTCTAATATCTCCCCTCTGAAATTAACTTGCGCCTCATTGACATCTACATTCATAACCTCTTCTATCTCTCTTAACTCACTTGAAATACTACTCATTTGACTTCCTAACTCTATACATTCTACATTAACCTCACTTTCTTTGTTACCTATTTCCATGCTCATGTCTAGCATTTTCTTTGAAACTTCTCCTATCTCACTTGCTATTACTTCCTCATTTTCATCTCTCATTTTTGGCATACTACTATCTAGTTTTATAACTTTCTTTTCAATTTCTTCACTGCTTTGATCTACTTTTTGCTCTAATATCTCATTACTCCTACCAATATCTTCAATTGATTTCCTATGATCCTTTTTTATATCTTCTCTCAATTCCTCAAAACTCTGATCTACTTTTTGTTCTACACTCTTAATAATATTTTCACTCAATTCCCTATTATTCTTTTGCATATCTTCCCTTAATTTCTCATTACTCTGAGTTAGTTTTTCTAATATCTCATTATTCTTTTGCATATCTTCCCTTACTTGATCTACAATACTCTTACCAATATCTTTCCACATTTCCCTATAACTCTTTTGCATATCTTCCCTAAATTGAACTATATTCTCATTCATCTTTTTTATCATATCTATAATCATTCTAGTATCAGAATTAATATTTCCTGCTATTCTATTCTTACTTTCTGCACTAACATTTCCTCCCTCCAATACTACATTGTTTGAGCCTTTTTTTGGTATTGACTTACAGTTAACTGTTACACTATCCCCTTCCATCATTGTTTCTTCTGTATTACTAGCAGCCATTGTTTTTGTTTTCTAAAAAAAAAAAATTACGATACCTTTGTGATGCTTTCTGTTGATGTAGCTTTGATGTCCAGCGTTCTGCCCCATTCTCCTAGATTTGTATGTCGCTTCTGTGTTGTGTTGTGATGAATCTACGTCGTCTTGTAGTTGATCTCGGAATTACGATGTCCAATCATCCATGTATTCTGTCGTTCCTTTTGTTGTTTCTGGAATCTGCGTCTTGTAGATCATTTTACTGCTACTTTCGTTCCACGTCCTGATTATGCTGATCCTTTCCTGGTTAATTCTGCTACTTCCTGGTTATTTTGATCCTTTCCTGGTCATCTTCGCCCCACGTTCTGGGTGCCAATTTGCGATAGCATTAATGTTACATATGAATGTTTGTTTACATAACTTTAACTGCCCCACGTATGGGAGCCAATATGATGCGGTATTAATGTTGTAGATCATTAATTGTAGCTCCGCGTTTGGAAGCCAATATGCGACGATTGCTGCTTTACGTCATGTTGTTTACATCACGTGTGTTGAAGCCTTCTTGTGACGTCATTCTTTGTTTGGTTCGTAGCTCCCTCTGACGTTAGCAATTTGTATCAATTAGTTTCTGAAAGAATTTAAGGTTATGTATATTGTCCTCCGGCTAGCTATCATCTTATCTTGGTAGAACTTGTATCTCTTGCAGGGTGTGAATCGGAAAGGAATCTTTTATCCAGAAATTATACTGACGAAGAAATTGGTTTTATAACTTTTATTGCTGAACACATTCACAAACACTTTTACAAATTAATCTGGATACTCGCCAAACTGAAACTGTTTGTAATAACTTCTTACTTATCACTTTTAACTTGCATACTTCAACTTTGTGTAGAATTAACTTTATAATAATTTAGATTCTCGTAATTCTGCTGCGCGTAACTTGGCGAAATAAATGAACTGAGAGACCGACGTGGAGAGTACGGAGAATTTTGTAGAACTGGGGAACAAGCTACCTCGAGTCTGGCTTATTTATACGCTTGCCTCAAGATACGCCTAAAGATTATAAATGAACTACTATTGGCTAATAAACCGCGCCAACATTAGCGTCTATTTTACTCTCCAATGAAAACCACTAATACATATTTCTTTTAGGGAACATTCTAGAAGCTTTTACCGAAAAGGCGCGAAACATTACGTAACTTCCTTGTTCCCGGTAATGATAAACAACTTACCCCCTTGCTGCATTATTGCGTTATTGTTGACAGTTTCAGTAGAGCCGTATATTATTATTTACCAATAATAATTATAATTAATAAACCTCTGAAATCAATGTCACATAAAAATACATTCATATTACAATCATTATTTACGTCTGAGTAATTTATGATACAAATTACCGTATCACTTATAAATAAACGTTCACCACGTGTCTGCTGGCCGTGTATTTCACTGCGTTGTTAGAGTGCTTTTGAGGTTAAGAGCAAGGTACCTATACATAAATATACACGAGTGTTCAGAAAGCAAAAGGCAATTCTTCTTCACTTTCACAGATTTCCCACACATGCACGCATGTGCCCATCCGTGAATATGGTGAACTTTTACAATATCAGGAAGGGTATTTCTCTATCAACATGCAAGTGATCTGCGATGCAAAATGAAGATTAGAAGCATTGTTTCCAGAATTTTAAGCTGCTCTTCAGTTCGTTTTCTGTCGCTATTATTATTAAACTCATCAATCACGACTTTCCAGCATTTCTCTTCCAGCATCTTTATAATACGTGTGGGCTTTTTTGCATTACTTGGCTGTTCTTTGAAAACTTTAACAAAAGTAAGCTCCCATGAATCAGGAACCTAAGCTTACATATATTTAAAAAAAAACATAACCTAACCTCCTGTAAATCAGAAATGTAAAATCTAATAAACCTAAAATAAAAAGTAATTAGGAACGCACGTTGCGAGTGTTGGCGGTATCTCACTGACTTGGAAGACCAACGTAATGCACGTTATTGCACGTTTTTTACACGCAAATTGTTTAAATGGATTTTCTTTATTTCTACCAACAACAGTTATCTCTTTCGCTGACGTTTCTTCCCTTTTCCTAAGGCACATAACCTTATTCATGATTGCATCAAGTAAATCGCGCAAACAAAACAATACCTTCGGGAGTAATGAGCTCTTATTTCTGTAGTCATAACTAAAATAGTAAATTGTAGTTGAGCTCTGCAATATTACTTTCGCAGTAAATTGCTCCCGTAGTAACCTACTTCCATAGTGGGGACTTCTTTAGTAAACGTTACTTCCAAAGCAATTTACTCCAACATGGTGCACGCCACCCTGTGTGTGCTTCCAGCTAAACTTGCTGTTCCGCTACCTGCGCCTACTCCCCGCTGTTCTAAAGGATGAACATACGCTTCTTATAGCGAATATCTCTGATTTTATTATAGAAATGATACTAAGTAAACGGTATTAACATAATACTGTTGTAAAACCTAACCCATGTAGACAAGTGTCTTAAGACAATTTCCTGGTATTGCAGTTCCAGACAGAGAAACTGTTAGACGTCTGGTTAATAAGTTTAGGACAACAGGATTGCTAAACCTAATAGTGAAAATGAGATGTTCTTACGAAAGAAAATATTGACGAAATTGGTGCATATATCTTTGGGAACCCCAAAAATAGTTTATAGGAACAATTCCCATACCATAGACAAACTTAAGGACAATATAAAAACAGAAATTATGAACATTACTTAGAAGAATTTTTCAATGCTTTCTAATTGTTTTAGAATGCTGTTGCTATTCAGATGTTTCTCACAATCCTGGAAAGAGTATGGAATTTCAAGGCTAGACTGTCGATTCAGTTTGCTCTATCCTCCTTGTACCTACAACAGAAATGTGTAATATAATTAATTGGCCTTTCACAAAAGGTTTTGTAGATCAAGGGTTGAAAGGTAGAACCAGACTGAAAAATTCAATGCCATGGCCGGGATTTGAACCACAGATCTTTTGTATGGAAAGCAGAAGATCTGCGGTGGCATGAATTTTTAAGTCTGAAAAGTGTAATGTAACTATTTCTGCAATTTTATTTTGATTAACATTAAGTAGGTAGAGAAATTAAAGTTTTCACCGGAATAGTTTCTAGAAGCTATACAAAAGTAAACGATAGTGGATAGGAAAAGTCATGTGAATGTAAGCCATCAGATTATTTCCATTATCATTTGAAACTGTTGTCTGTTAAATTACACAATATGATTTCTGGCCTAGGCTAAATATTTCAAGATTAAAAACATTGGGAAATGGGGAACATGTGAGAAAGTGAAAAATAAAGTATAGTATTTCTTATGTGCAGTGGAATCTCGTTAGCATGTCCCTCATTAACACGTTTTCCCATGTATTAGGTTGAATTGTAAAAGTTCCAGCACCAAATCCACCAAATGTAATAAATAATGTTTGTTTAGTATGTTTTCTCAGTCCCGCTTACTATGTTCAAAGTTTGACGTCTCATTCGGTACTTTGGTCAGTCCTTGGTCACGGGGTGGAGACCAGCAGCCAATGACATGCATGTATGCATATTTGTGTGGGCAGGATAGAGAAGGCTTTAGTTTGGCGTGGTAAATGTGATAAACGCAAATAATGGTTTCTACTGTTGAGTGTTGTCCAAACATATGTAGATTGTATTTTAACTTTTCATTTCCAATGCAGAAAAAGAAAGTGCTGCAAATTACCAACAGTGAAAAACTGAAAATTCTTGAAGTAGATTGCAATAGAAATATGAAACGTGTGGATATAGTGCGGAAGTTACACATTCCCTCATCAACCAAATGTAAACTGATTGAAATCGCTTTCAAAGAAGGGAAAAATGCTAAAACAAAACTTTCCTCTTGGAAAAAGAGGATCGGATCAAAATTTGTTGCATGGAATTGGACTCAAATCGATTTCAATTCCCCATGAAAACGTAGTAATTATTAGATTTTATTACATAATTATGTTCTTAAATTGCAGATTTTGTATTTTCATTAACACGTTTTTCCGTCTGACGTCCAAATCCTTGGGTTCCTGCAAAAACTTACTAACGACATTCTGCTGTATATTATACAGCACGTCAGGAATGAAAACAATGATATCACAAAGCACAGGCATTTTGCAGGAATATCTGAATAAATTTCAAACCCCTTGGAGATATTAG
Source organism: Deroplatys truncata (assembly GCA_030765065.1). Classification (NCBI taxonomy): domain Eukaryota; kingdom Metazoa; phylum Arthropoda; class Insecta; order Mantodea; family Mantidae; genus Deroplatys; species Deroplatys truncata. The sequence continues at coordinate 21,667,578 of CM060978.1, forward strand.
CAACCTTTACACTCCCATAGAGGATAATGATTACAGCATTTGTATATTAGCCACAAGCATTGTTAGCACCATTTTCAAACTTCAACAACAATTCTTTTATATGCTTTTCCTTCTCATGGCTGCGCCCGCACCAGCGGCTGCAGCTCAGACTTCTGCCAAAACAGTTATAACAACTGTGCAATTCTCATAGTTACAATTACAACGGTAGTAATCCCATACCTTATCATAAGAGATGTTGGAAATGTTGTCCTTCTCTGTTCACACATTTCATGCATCTTCTCAGGAGATTTTCATTCACATTCGAGAGTTGAATATCCAAAATTGGCAAATTTCTCACCTGATGTTTTTAGTTTTTCCATGTATGTGTTTTTTTAGACACTTTTGTTCACCCATACAGTTAAATCAGAGGATCTTGAGAGCCATAATCCTTTACTAATTATCCTATCTTCAAAAGATTTCCGGAATTAAACTTGATTCATCAGCTGTATGTGCGGTATCAAAAGTCTTGTTGGAAATATCCAGAATGACATTTGTCTGTCAGCTGTTCAAATAATGGTGTGAGCAAGTCATTCCTCTACCTCAGTGCATTTATTGTTTATTCAGAAAATATGTTGTTGTTGTTCACCAATAGCACTAGGGATTAATTGATCTGCATCATTTTCCCTCTGGCTTCCCAATATAAAGTCTGTAAGTTATCACTTTTAAGGCTTTTGCATTTGGCGAGATGCTGTTTGTTCAGGATGACATCTTCTTCACAGAGAGTGCACTTGGGTGTAGGTAGGCATCGTATCTTGTAGAGGTGTTCTGCGAGGCAATCGTGGCCAGTTGCCATCCTAAATAAGGCCACTGCAGTCTTCCTTGGCATTTTTTGTATATCAACTCTATCTTTAATACTATTTTAATTTATCTTCTTCGTCAAGTCTCTGCTGTCTTTTGAACACCTTACTTTGCTAATTGATCCGCATGTTCATTGCCCAAAAGTCCAACATGAGCTGGGATCCATTGTAGAGTGACATGATTTCTAGTTTCAACTGCTTTAATTAGGCTTCTTATTTCTTTAATATTTATTGTTGTTTTATTATTGTAATTTACTATTCCATCTATGGCTGATTTTGAGTCTGATAAGATGTTTTATGTATGGTCTATATAAAATGTTCTGTAATGCTGCTTTTATAGCTGTTAATTCTCCATTATAGTGGTTTGACGTTTCATCTAATGTTAGATACTGTGCAAAATGTTTACAGTATACTCCTGCACCGGCATTTATTTTATTGATGAGGGATCCATCTGTATATATTCGGAGTCATTGTTTTTCTGGGTATCTTTCATTTTCCATAGCTATTGCTATGGCTCTCATTTCATCTGAAATATTGTTTTGTTTTGTGTATTGTATATATCAGGTCATTCTGATATTGTATATCAATGCTTCCCAAGCCAAATATTCAGAAAATATAGGTCCTGTTATACTGTATATGCATTTATTGCACAGCACACACAAATTTTCACATCATGCAAGGGAATATCGTGTGTAAAATTGAGTTTCTCTATGCTTCAATATCTGTCATTTTGCAACAGAACATAACCATGTGAATGGAACCATGCTTCATCAGAGAAGAATTATAACTGTTTTGGCAGTAATCTGAGCTGTGGCAGCCAGCATGCTAGCTGGCGTGCAGTGTGAAGCAAAAATACACTACTTCATGCCAATAATTATTTTTCTCTCATTCCAGACTCATCCTGCAGAAGAGAAAGTAAATTTCCTTATAGCTGCAACTAGCTCTCCTAGAATTGTTGGCTCAGTAAAAAGAAAGATAGTGTTTCCCAGTCTCCATGATGAACAAGAAGAACCAACACCATCCTCAGGTAAGCATTCCCCTTTTTCACTTTTTACTTTCTCTACTACGTATAGTAAGTAGGGGAAGTATTGTATTCCACCCAAAAATTCAATACTGAGATTTCACCGGAAATACATGTTTTGAGACCTCCTGAATCCAAAAAAAGCATTTTTGGAAACATGTCCATGTGTGTGTCTGTGTGTGTCTGTGAACAGCATAACTCCAAAACGAACAGTCGAATAAACACAAACTTGGTATTTAGGTTCAGTATCTTCCAGAGATGCGACACGAAGCTTTTCAAGAAAATCCCTCCACCCCAGACTACCCTTTACATGGAACGTTTTTCGAAAATTTTAATTTTCTCAAAAATGGCTCTAACGATTTTGATGAAAATATCATATGTTTAAGATAATGTCATGAGAAATGAAATGTATATCTCGAATTTTCTGGGAATGTCTCCAAAAGTATTCTTCATTGTGAACGACTTTTGCATAACTGGTAAACCATAAGAGATAGACAAAATTTTACTACACAAAATATGTAGATCGCGTTAAAATACACAACTTATGTCATATACATTTCTTTTGTTGAGTGAACCGTTTTCGAGATATTGCTTGTTATTTCCTTAAATTTTCCAATACTTATACCTTTTCTCAAATTCGTTATTCATTTTTTATGTCCTGGACATGCAAAGAGAATGGAATGCGCCACATAGCAACCAGCGTTAAAAGATTTGACTATCGCTTATAACCTACCATATTCCCCTTGCATCTACAAGAAAATTAGCAATAAGATCGACATCTCGATATCTCGATTAACTTGAAGCATATGGAGAATAGGCGTTTGTAAAAATAGACTGTACAAGAGTAGAGAAAGTCATGTGAGTGTAACACATCAGATTTT